>JADLZK010002374.1:0-600000 GCA_015847255.1 Hyparrhenia diplandra
AAAGGTCACCTTGATCCAAAACTCGCCCGATCCTACGTGCTCGTGAGTGAATTAGCTCAAACCCTTCGGTGGAAATGATCCTCTCACGTCCTAGCACGAATCAACGCAAGAAAAACGAGATCAAGCGGTGCCAAAACGAAGAAATCGCGAAGAGAAAAGAGGGGAGAGGGATGAACTCAGGAAGAACAAGTGAAGAACTCAAAATCACAGCTCAAGAACAACAAAGAACACCGATCAATCGATCCAAACGTCACCCTGTGACAGGCTAATCACAGCTAGCCCTTGCTCGCAAATCTTGGTACAAATCGGTGGACCTCTCACCTCGATGCCCAGTAACCCTAAGCTCGAAAATATGAAAATGAGAGGCAAGGGAGAATGAAGGGGTATGCCTCGCTAAATAGCCCCTATTCCCTCTGCCTAAACTACCCCTAGGATACATGAGTCGATTTTTGTAACCTAAGGCTATTTCCGTCGACCAGGTAATCTTCGATCCGACCCGGCCACCGCGCCTTCCTCACGGTAGCCTTGCCTCCACGCAATCTCCCGATGCCGCCACGTGCCGTCCTTCCGTCCGCCCGGAACACTTCGGGTTTTGAGGCGCAAACCCGCGAAACCAGCGCTGTGGTTTTGAGGCACAAACCACCAAACCCGCCCGTGGTTTTGAGGCCCAAACCACGAAACCCGCGCCGGATGGTTTTGGGCAAACCACCAAACCTCCTCGACACGTGTCACCGCCCGTCTTGACCACCAGTCGCCAAGTCATCCGAGCTCCCCCGCTCCGCCCGCACGCTTCGCCGTCTTGACACCGATCGACACGGTCTCCGCCCGTCCTCTTGCATCCGTCGATGTCCCGGATGTCGACCACCACGGCTAGCCGCCCGGCACCCGGTCCCTCGGTCCAAAGCCTCCGTCCGTCCTTCACCTCCGCGGTCCGTCGGCCCGCATCGTCCTCCTTGGCACCTTCACCTCTCGGAGTCGGCTACCATCTCGAGCTCCACACCTGCACAACACGAACCAAGAATCGTCTTGACACACTCCACGTGTGCCGGTGAACCATAGCCGAAGCGAAAAAGATAAAAAGAAAATAGAAGGAATGTTGAGTGTTGACAATCACTACATCAAAACTAAACACATTTGAGACAAAACAACCATGTGTTCGCATCTCCCCCTTTGATGAGTGCATTGTCAACATTCAACACAAAGACAGAGAATAAGATAGAAGAAAGCACATCCAGGCAAGCTAAGACAACCTAACTGGATAGCAAACATGGAGCAAAAACTTGGTTTCCAAAGACATGGGCAAAAGGCTCGACACAACCAAGCTAAACAGCTAGTCCTCAAGAAGAGGTAGAACAGGCTCAACACCACTAGCACAGCTCCAAACCAATCTCTACCAATTTCTTTCACACACAAGCTAGACCCTCAAGACAGAGGCAAAGGCTCAACACATCTAGCTCAAAGTGGTAAAGAGATACTCCCCGGAGGTTCTCCCCCTTGACTAGTCTTGATCACTTGAAGATACCAATTCACAATTCCTTGTCTTTCACTGTCTTTGTATCTTTTTCTCCCCCTTGTTGGCATGCACTAATCAAGCGATGAAAATGCATGCAAAGTGCAATGAGTGAGCTCCAAGTTTATAGTCATCCAAATGAGAAGATGCTCTAGGTAGTGTCATGGTAACAAAATCAAGTGCTTAACACGATGCTCAAACTGATCAAAAGATATGAGATATGACTTGAAAGCATTTTGATTCAGTTTTAAGCATTTTTAAAAGGTGTCCACCACAAAGAATGGCACATAGCATAAGTAAGCTGGAAATCTACCAAGTGCTACATGTATATCAAGAGGACTACCCCAAGCAAAGTTTATCCATCATGCCAAAAGAAAGAACCAACACTTGCCAACAACATTTTAAGATTATTAGAGATTTAGCGGATACAAGCATTGGTCCAAAGACATGAGTGCGAAAGTGGTTATCCACAACCGTCGCCTTACTAATCAACCATGTCAAGCCTATGCATGTGAGCAATCGAAGCTTAAGACAATGGTGCAGGTCAAACACTACCAAGCTCGGGTTCAACTCAAGTGCAATGAGAAGCGGTCCCAAGACTTGGATGTGGGACGGTATGGACCCATCTCAATCTTTTCCATACACTTAACTTAGATTTCAGATTTTTAGCATATGAAAGCATGTGGTCATCTAAGCAAGTGTATAACTCGATGAATGAGACATAGTCACCTTAGCATACATGATAAGCACAAAGGATCTCAACAACTTAAACATGCTAGGAACTATCTCAATGGTGAACATTTTGCAAGATTCATCGTTGTTAAGCAAGTTCACATGAAAACAGCTTTGCTCATAACATATACCAATTGAACAGAAGGAGCACAAGCTATAAGCACCAACAAGTAATTGTTACACTAAAGCGAGCATAGTCTCATTGTGATCAATATAACCAAGAAGCTCAAGATGCAAAAGTGTACATGATGAATGCAATATGATACAAGATGATGCACAAAGTAAAGCAACCTAGCACTACAAGCGTACATCAACCACGCAGCTACCCCTCAAAAGGGATAGCACACGCCCAACTCTCCTCGAAGCTGGGCAAAACGGACTTGATCTAATGGCTTGGTGAAAATGTCCGCAATCTGTTGATACGTGTACACATCTTTGAACATCTATATCCCCTTTCTCCTGGTGATCTCTCGAAAGTGGTACCTCACCTCTATGTGTTTGGTAAGGAATGCAGGACTGGGTTCTTGGCTACACTCACGGCTCCCATGCTATCACACAACAAGGGTACACGTGAAAAGCTCAAACCAAAGTCTCTCAAAGTGGCAACCATCCACAGCATTTGGGAACAACAAGCAAAGAAGCAGCAACATACTCTGCTTCAACGATCGGTGGCGACACCGGGCGCTTACGAGGCGACCAAGACACAAGAGAAGTACCAAGAAACCGACAAGTACCAGAAGTGGACTTTCTATGCATACGATCACCGGCATAATCAGAATCGGAATAGCCAACGGGGAGAGAGTGGAAGAAGCCGAGTACCATAGGCCAAAGTCGGGGTAAAGCGCAAGTACACGAAGATCCTCTTCACCGATGATAGTGAGAGATGCGCGGCGAAGATCGAAACCGTCTTGAGCAGAGGCACACGACAAAGCTGGATGTCGGGCGCGTCGCCGTCGTACGGCCGGCGAGCCGATCATGCTTCTGTACTCCCTTTGGTCCACAGCTTCTCCATCCTTGTCTTCGTCCAGGGCCGTCGTCGTCGACATGGGCGTCGAAAGAGGCTTGGCCTCACCCATGCGAAACTTGCGGATCATGTCCTTCGTGTACTTACGGTGTAACAACGAAGATCCCATCCTTGGTTTGCTTGATTTGAAGTCCAAGGAAGTAGGTCAACTCGCCCATCATGCTCATCTCGAACTCCCTGCTCATAATCTCTGCAAAACTCGATACCATAGCATGTGAAGAGCCACCAAAGATGATATCATCCACATATATACGGACTAGGAGTATGTCATTGCCCTTCCTAAAGCGAAACAAGGTCTTGTCTACAGCCCCCATCACAAAACCCTTAGCTAATAGGAAAGCTTTCAGTCGCTCATACCAGGCTCTAGGGGCTTGTTTCAGGGCCGTACAAGGCCTTGTACAACTTGTACACATAGTGCGGGTGCTTAGGATGCTCAAACCCCCCGGGGTTGCCTCACATACACCTCCTCCTCTATGAACCCATTCAGAAAGCACTCTTGACATCCATGCGGAAGAGTTTGAAACCCTTCGAGGCCGCGAAAGCAAGCAAGATCCTAATGGCTTCTATGCGGGCTCGGAGAGCAAAAAGGTTTCCTCATAGTCTATTCCCTCTTTCCGACAAAACCCCCTGGGCAACTAATCGGCTTTGTTTCTCACAACCACCCCATCCTCACTTTCTGTTTGTTCTTAAACACCCACTTGGTTCCTATGAGATGACACCGAGCTGGAGGTGGCACTAAGATCAGACTTGGTTTCTCTCAAAGTTTTGCAACTCTTCATGCATGGCATTGACCCAATCCGAATCGAGATAAAGGCGTGTCAACATCTTTGGGCTCAATAGTGGAAACGAATGCGGAATGAGCAAAATGACACATGGCATAAGATTTGGAACGAGTTACCCTTTGATCAAAGCCCTCAATCATGGTCTCACGGGGGTGACGACGCTGAATGTCTTGAGGCGCCAGGCGGCGTAGATGTCGCCTCCCCTCGATGGATCGGGAACCTCCTCAAGTGCGGCCGTCTTGCCTTGAGGAGGCTGCTCTGGACCCAGGGGAAGTAGTGGTAGAAAGGTGCGGTCCGTGGCGGTCGTCGTCGTCGCCGAGGTCGTTTGGGGCAAGCGGTGGAGTAAACCCGGGATCACCCGACCAACGTCTTCCTGCTCCTCCTCCACAAAGATGCTCTGCTCCATCTCATCCTTTCCTGCACACTCAAACACGGAAAGAGGAACAAGGCGCAGTCTCATCGAACGTAACCTCACATGTCTCTACAAGCGGTTAGTCTCAAGATTTAGAACTCGTAAGCATGTGAGTGCAAAGCATATCTAAGGAAAATGCCATCAGCTGATCGAGACTCAAACTTGTCGAGATTACCTTGCTTGAGAATGAAAACACGCATCCAAAACACGGAAGTGACTCACCTTGGGCAATCTCCCAAACCGCAGCTCATATGATGTCTTCTTGGTAAAAGCACGAAGGAAAATGCGGTTGGAAACATGGCACGCTGTGTTGATTGCCTCAGCCCAATACTTCCTCGGAGTCTTGTGTTCATCGAGCATGGTCCTTGCCATCTCCACAAGCGTCCGGTTCTTCCGCTCAACAATCCCGTTCTGCTGCGGAACATAAGGGCTAGAAAACTGGTGCTCGACACCCAAGTTAGCACAAAGAGACTCGGCGAGAGTTCTTGAATTACGTGCCATTGTCATTTGCGAATCGCTCGAATGGCTGTCTCTGGTAACTCAGTTCTCAGTCTCAAAATCAGATCACGAGCAAAACCAAAAGCCTCATCTTTGCCCTCCATGAAAAAGACCCAAGAGTATCTCGAAAAATCGTCAACGATCACTAGACAATACCACTTCCCACCGACTGACCTCACCCGAGATGGACCAACTGTGTCCATGTGAAGGATCTCTCCGGGTCTCGAGGTCATAATCTGAGTATGGCGGGTGGTGGGAAGCGCATACCATCTTCCGTGACGGCGAGGGGGTGGCAAACCAAATCCTTCTCAAATTTGAGTTTAGGCAATCCTCGGATCAGATCCATTGAACTCAACCTCGCAAGGAGGTCGAAGCTCAAGTGACCTAGTCTCCTATGCCACTTCCACAAATCAGAGGAGGACCCGGCCAACAAGCAACAAGATGTGCCAAAGCCTCGAGAAAAATCAGCACGAAAGACTTGCCCAAATGGCACAATCCAGCAAATGAGATCATCGCGAGAGTCCAAAACTCGAGAACACCCAACCTTAAAGCGTACCTCATACCCATCTGCCATGAGCTGAGAGACAGAAAGCAGGTTGAAGTGAAGGTTGGAGACGAGCGCCACATCCTTGAGTACAAAGTGGTCATTGATCCTGATTGACCCTCGAGATAGAATCTTCCCTCTGTTGCTGTCCCCGAAAGTGATGTACTCTTTCGTCTTCATGGGGTGAGGCCGAGAACCACTTTGAGTTACCGGTCATGTGTCGAGAACAGCCGAGTCAATGAGCCACATGTCCTCCAAGCCTTCCGACTGTATCAACGATAGAACATGGGATGAGCATATGGCACAACACTGGGGTTAGTAAACTTGGAAGAGTACCAGTGTTGACCATCTTGCCCCAAATATGCATTAGGCAAAACAACCATCCCACGCCCCATCTTACCAAACTGCTTACCACGCACAACAAAGCGTGGTGCACTCCTCTTATCAACCTCAAAGCTCCCAAAGCGAGGATCTACATCCACTCGCGGAGCACGACCACCAAACGGTCTCACAAACCGTGGTCCAAACCTCTGAGGCCTCCTACCTTCAAGCCTAGCAACCGCCTCCGAACCGATCGCACACCCCTCTCATACATGCCAAGTGGTGGGTGATACATGTCACGGTTCTCAAACTCCACTCGGACGCCTAGCATCCCTCTTCCTCCTAAAGCAAAAACTCAACCAAGTGACCATCTTTCGACAACACTCACGGTGATACCTCACCTCTCTCTTGGGTGGTGGTTGGTTCACTCTCTTGGGTGGATGGTTCACTCTTGTTGTGGTCTTGGCCTTAGGAAGGGTTTCCTCGGGGATCTGGGCGAGAGTGTCAAGTGGGTTCTTGAGGTGGTTCGGTTTGGGAAGCCACACTTGTTTGGGAGGTGGAGTCTTTGTGGGCTCTTGGAGGATGCCATCTTGCACAATGGGTTCGGTAGGCTTAGGTGGAGTGATCTTGGTCAATTTGGGAGTGTTTGTTGGTTTCTCACTCGAGCTCAAACCACTACCTTGACCAACCTTGCCATAAATGACTTCTCCCTTCCCACCTATAGCAAAGCCTAAACCCGATGTGTCAGTCCCCCTCTTGAACTGACTCATCATCATGCCAAGCTGCGGCTCTCCACAAGACACCCAACTCAAGACAGAGCGAAGATACTTGATCTCCTCTTCGACTCTCCCCTTGTCATGCCTACAAGACATGAGCTCCAACTCCAAAGCTTCACACTTAGCACATCCCAGCACGGTGCTACCTGAGTTGGCCTTCTCAAGTACAGCAAGCTTGGCAGCCTTCTCTGCCAACTCAGATCGCAAGTCAGGACAAGACTTGCACGCACTCAACAGCGTCGGCCTAGACTTCAAATCAACGTGCTCATCTAGCAAGGCCGAATACTTGGACTGCAAAGACATGATACTAGACATATGCACAGCGCAAGCATCACACTCCGTCTCATCAGAGACATTGACAGGCTTCCTAAGCAGCTCTATCTCCGTCCACGACCATCTCCCACTTCTCCTTGTACTCCTTTCTCTCCCTAGCGGCACGCTTAAGCAACTTCTCTTGACACACAAGCGCATCGCCCAAAGATTCAACCTCATCGGAGAGAGATTCGATTGTAGGAGGTACCTCGGAGGAGGAAGAGTCGTTGCCGTTTGGCTTGGCGCTGTCGGTCACCGCTCCATCGAGGGCCATGGTGCAAAAGCCCCCGGGCTTGGAGTCGGTGAAGAAGCAAAGTCCATTCAGCTTGTCCTCAACCTTTCGCTCGGACTCCTCATCGCTTGAAGAAGATTGCTCGTCCGAGGAGTCGTTGTCGAGGTCGCTGAGGGAGGCAAGGAAGGCGTGCTTGTGCTCCTTGGCACGCTTGAGGTACTTCTTCTTGATCGCCTCCTTGTCGAATCCCTTCTTGGACTTGTGCTTGCCGGAGGTGTACTCGCGCTTGTCCTTGCGCTTGTCGGCGTCGTACTTGCTGGAGTAGTACTTTTCGCCGGAGTACTTGTCCTTGCTCTTCTTGGGGCAGGCGGCAACGAAGTGGTCCGGATCCCCGCACTCGAAGCATCCGCCCTTGGAAGCACCGCCACGCCGACGGTTCATGCGGTTGTTGTGGAACCGCGAGAATCGGCTGATGACTAGTGCAAGCTCATCATCCCCAAGGCTCTCCATCTGCTCCTCTGTCACAGACACCAAGGAAGACAAGGCGAAAAGAAATCTGTGAAGGGTTAGCGGAAGAACTAGAACCGCTCTTACCAGAGACGCAGTGCAACATTCGGCGCTGATGGGTTCTTGAGCTTCGCCTGGATCTGGGCCTCAATCTCAGAAGACTTGAGCTTGCTGTAGAGCTCGTCGGGAGTGAGGGTGTCGTAGTTGGCGGACTCCATGATCGCGGACACCTTCACATCCCACACCTTCCGATCCAAAGCGTACAAGAGCCGCATCGCCTTCTCGTGCTCGTCCAACCCTCTCCGGCTTGTTCGCCTGAAGCTTGTTGCAGATCGGCGAAACCTAGCAAAGAGAGAATCGATGGTCTCGCCATCAAGCTGGATGAGGTTATTGTACTCTCTCTTGTAGGTTTCGTAGAGGCGGGCCTTGACTTGTGGGGTTCCCTCATGGTAGCTCTCGAGAGTCTTCCACACCTCTCTAGCGGTCTCACAAGTGGCTACCCTCTCAAACTCGCTCTCCTTGAGGCTCGAGAACAAGACACTCCTCGCTCGGTTGTTGGCATTGTGTTGGGCTATTTGATCCTCACCCACTCGAGCGGCAAGCACTTGGTAGTTCTCATCCTCAACGATCTCCCACACTCTCCAATCTATCCCCATGAGATGCGCTTGCATCTTAATCTTCCAATAGGGATAGTTGGTGCCATCGAACTCCGGAGGCTTGCCACCAAAGTGACCAAACCTCTCCATGTCGCCTTCTGCGGATCAAGAACCGGTTAAGGTGGATTTGATCCTTAACCTGCTCTGATACCAATTGAAGGACCGAAACGGCGACCAGAGGGGGGGTGAATGGGAGCCTCAATTAAATTCTTTCGAATTAGATGACTTGTAGCTCTCACGACCCCTCGGAGCAAAAAGCACACACCACACGGTATGATCACGACCTTGGATGCAAGGTGGATGAGCTAGAGTTTGCTCTAGACTCACAGCGGATCAACCGGAAACCGAACGAAACAAACACGCAAGAGACGGGAAGAAAACAGCCTCTGCAGAGTGACCGGACTCACTGACCGGACTCACTGGCGAGTCCGGTCCAGCGTCCGGTCAGAGCGTCCGGTCAGATCGCCCTGGCAGACCTCTCTGCCAGACGCACTGACCGGACCGACCGGGTCAGCCGGGTCGTGCGTCCGGTCGAGCGTCGGTCACTCCGGCGGCAGCGGACAGCACCGAGCGTCCGGTCAATCTGGACGTGCGTCCGGTCGTGCGTCCGGTCACCTCGGCGCGCGCCTCAGCACCCCGCCGGCGGCGACTCACCCCAAAATCGATCCAAACTCACTCAAATCGAAACCTCAGGTCACAAGAATTGAGCCATAGCATCTAGGCATGTGGGTGACCATTTCCCCCTTGGAAATTTCGAGATTGATGGAGTGAATCGAGAGAAATCGCGGATCACACGAAGAACACACCCAAAAGGTCACCTTGATCCAAAACTCGCCCGATCTACGTGCTCGTGAGGAATTAGCTCAAACCCTTCGGTGGAAATGATCCTCTCACGTCCTAGCACGAATCAACGCAAGAAAAACGAGATCAAACGGTGCCAAAACGAAGAAATCGCGAAGAGAAAAGAGGGGGAGAGGATGAACTCGGGAAGAACAAGTGAAGAACTCAAAATCACAGCTCAAGAACAACAAAGAACACCGATCAATCGATCCAAACGTCACCCTGTGACAGGCTAATCACAGCTAGCCCTTGCTCTGCAAATCTTGGTACAAATCGGTGGACCTCTCACACCTCAGTCTGTAACCCTAACTGGAAAATATGAAAATGAGAGGCAAGGGAGAATGAAGGGGTATGCCTCTGCTAAATAGCCCCTATTCCCTCTGCCTAAACTACCCCTAGGATACATGAGTCGATTTTGTAACCCTAAGGCTATTTCCGTCGACTCTGGGTAATCTTCGATCCGACGGCCACCGCGCCTTCCTCACCGGTAGCCTTGCCTCCACGCAATCTCCCCGATGCCGCCACGTGCCGTCCTTCCGTCCGCCGGAACACTTCGGGTTTTGAGGCGCAAACCCGCGAAACCCGCGCCTGTGGTTTTGAGGCACAAACCACCAAACCCGCCCGTGGTTTTGAGGCCCAAACCACGAAACCCGCGCCGATGGTTTTGAGGGCAAACCACCAAACCTCCTCGACACGTGTCACCGCCGTCTTGACCACCCGAGTCGCCAAGTCATCCGAGCTCCCCGCTCTGCCTGCACGCTCGCCGTCTTGACTCGATCGACACGGTCCTGCCACGTCCTCTTGCATCCGTCGATGTCCCAGATGTCAGCCACCACGGCTAGCCGCCCGGCACCCCGGTCCCTCGGTCCAAGCCTCACGTCCGTCCTTCACCTCCACGGTCCGTCAGCCCGGCACGTCCTCCTTGGCACCTTCACCTCTCCGTCAGCTACCATCTCCGAGCTCCACACCTGCACAACACGAACCAAGAGATACGTCTTCGACACACTCCACGTGTGCCGGTGAACCATAGCCGAAGCAGAAAAGATAAAAGAAAAATAGAGAAGGAATGTTGAGTGTTGACAATCACTACATCAAAACTAAACACATTTGAGACAAAACAACCATGTGTTCGCAGCATGGACCACAAAGTTTGGTAACAAGTTTGAACTTTTCCTGTATTGAGGTAGCATGGACATATCCAAACTGTCGCACCCCGATACATGTAGATACTTCAGAGTTTCCATTCCAGATATGCTATCTGGCAGTCTCTCTAGCATACTGCAGAAGGAGAGGTTCAGTGTATGTAGCTTGCGGAGGTTCCCAAGGGTTTCTTGTATCTTGTAAATATAACTATTTCTAGACAAATCCAGATGCTCTAGGTTGGGCAGGTTACAGAAGATGCACTCAAGTGCACTGTCTCTTTACAGAAGATGCACAAAAGTGCACTGTCTCTTTGAGGACTAATAAAGGGAGCCTTCTAAATTTAAATACCTGAGTTTAGTGAGATTGACCAGGAGTTTTGGTAGCCCAGTTATGATGTTGTTCCATACCAAGGGAGGTAATGGATTCAAATATTGCGTCACATTTGATATATTCAAGTATTGCACTTCTGTACATGTGAGGCCGGCCAATTCTCCAACAACATGACAGCGGTTTAAATTCAAATGCTCCAATCGGCTCAGGCTCCCCAATGATACTGATAAATCCAGAATAATACTATAGCATTTTGACAAATCCAGATGCACCAGTTTTTTCCAGATTCATGAATGTGACTGGCAATTCATTTAGTAGCCGACAGTCGGATAAATCCAGATACATCAGACTTTCCAGTTCTCCAATTAAATCTGGCAGTGCCACAATAGAAGATCTGTGAAGATCGAGATAAATCAAATTCGAGAGCTTCGTGATGCATTCTGGAAACATTTTATCCATGATCCCAGGAGCTTTAAGATATCTCAACAGCTTCAGTTGACCAATGGAATTGGGCAGCTTCTGTATGGAGCACTCGCTTAAATCCAATACTCGCAGGGACATAGGGACATACCACCAGGGACATAGCCATTGCTTTCTGCAGCCGTCCAGAAAACGAAGTGCTATTAGCGTGGCAGGTGAAGTCGTGAATGACACCAGTGGCTTGCTACAATCAGTAAGCAATGCATAGTGGCAGCTGCTTCCCTCAGTATTGCCTTGTTTGCTCTGATCCAGGATTTGATTGCCAGGAGTGATATTGCCAAATCATGCACTAGATCATGCATGGTGAATAATCCTGAATCATGCTGAAAATTCCATTCATCAACCTGCATCGAAAGTACAAACTATTGTCAGGTTTCGCAATTCTAATAGAATTGTTTACATCACGTACAACATACACGAAATGCCCATGAGCATACCAGACCAAGCAACAAAATTAATTTTACATGCCAATGAAAAAAACTCGACCCATGGCTCCTACGGCATTCAAATAAGAAGAGGATTCTACATGCCAATCATTCTTTTTTTTTTTTTTAGATAATGGAATTGCCATTCCTGCCTCTGCACTCTCGAGAGAGCACACACAGCATCCACATGCCAATCATTCCTGGGACAAATAATTAGAATTTTATATATGCATTATATATGCAAAGGTTTCACCCATCTATGCTGCTATGAAGAGCAAGTTGAAGTATATAACCCAATGTCCAGCCCAACATATGACACAAAACAGATCTATTTCATTACTATGTCGATTTCACCAAGTGAACCTGAGCATTTTATTTTTCACCTCTAATCTAGGTATAGGCACCACAAGGCAACGCGCACGCTGTTTGGTGCTTCGTTCCTGCCCATCTCATTGTCTTTCATCTCCCCTCGTGCCCCCATCAATCTTGGATGTGCCTCCTCTTCCCTGGGCAGCAACGACGACCACCATGGGCCACCGGGACCTCCAGGCAAGGACGACCTGATCCGTGATTGTGCAATGAACATGGCCACCACGCCCTCAAATGGGCTGCACCGCCTCCTCACTACTAATCTAATATTAGTTCAATGCCTGAGATCATAGGGCACTGGTCACAGTGAGGCTCATAGGAGCAGCCTGATACATAATTTTCTAGTGAGACCAATGCCCTATGATCTCGGCATTGAACTCTGTATCCCTTGCGTCGGTAAGGGTCCTTGCAGCTTCTTGCTGTTAATCTAATCTATAACCCCTGTAAAAGGGAAACCCCACTAGTAGAGTTCTCTCAACATGCAAGGTGCCACCTCAGCGGCCCCACTCTGTGCATGCAGAGTAAAAAAAAAAAAAAAAAAAAAAATCCTCCAGCGCTGCCGTTCCCCAACCCGTCGCCTCCCTCCACCACAAACCCACCATCAATTCCTCCCTTGAAGCCCCGCCGCCGCTCCTCGATTCCCCACCGTAGCCGCCTCGCCTGTTGTCCCCGGCCTTCACCTCCCCACCGCCACCACCTTGCATGTCCCCATAAAGCTGCCCCGGCCGGTGCCTCCCCCTCCGACCCTCCCCGACCTCCGCCTCCTCTTGACCACGGCCACCAACGGGGAAGAGCAGCCGAGGCGAAGAGGGAGAGAGCGGCCCGGCGGGCGGAGGCCGCGTCATCGCGTCGATTCGAGTCCTCGTCAGCCGGCGGGCTCCCGGGCGGATCCATGGCGGGTGCCGCGCGGCCTCCCCCTGCGCGGATCCATGGAGGGTGTCGCGGCCTCCCCTCGCGCGGGCCCATGGCGGCGGCATGGCCTACCCCGCGTGGATCCGGGGACGGGCGTGGGGCGCGATGGCTACATCGCCTCGACACCGAGCTCCATCCTCGACCTCGGCCACTCCCACTTTCGGCGCACGTCGCTGGCGCGAGGCGAGCCCATTGCGTTGCGCCTGGCGGGTCCGACTGGCGCGGGGGACGTGCGGGCGAACCCGCGGCAGCGCGGCCTCGGGCTGCAGCGTGGCGCCGACGCAGCATGGGGAGGCGAGCCCGCGGTGGCGGGAAGCGAGCCGGCGGCACTCGGCGCCGCGGCCATCCCTGCATCGAGAGGAGCCGAAGGACCTAAAATTAATTTTGTTTCTCTTAAGGTTCCTGATGCAAAAGCGTTAGAGAGAATGTTTTATTAGATCCGGGCTTAGATGATTTAAGAAAAGATCGGGGATCTAAATGCAAAGTTGTTAGCTACGAGTGGGAGGACGGGAGATTTTGGATGCCATCTATTTCACTGTTACCATCTAATAGGTCATGCATTGCCAATATCATTTTACTTTTGCTTGCTTTATCTATGGAATTAAATAAAATTCTACTGCATACCGCGCGCAACCGCTGGGTATCCTCCTAGTATAACCGATGTTCGTTGTCAAAAAAAAAACATAACAAAGTGAGATTTCAAGTATAATGGAGCTACGTTTTTGTGACTTGCACTTTTCCATGCCGATGTAATTTGATTCATTATGACTAGTAAATCTCATTCAAGGATCAGTCTTTTCGGTGGTTCTATTCTATATCATCTGGTTGCACAGTTTTTTTTTAATACAACTCCCACGAGTGGTAATGATCTTCAATTTTTCAGCTTGTGCGATACACACATGAGATTTTATTTAGGCTTCGACTAGTTTCTTCTGTGGTAAAAAAGTAAACAGCTCAGGTTGTTTGGTTCTTGCTTCATATAGTTTTGGTTTGATCTTCAAAATCTACATTACCTAAGGTTCTTATCAATCATTAGAAAAAATAAATAAATAAGTTGTAGTAGTATGCATAAATAAAACTCACTATTTGTGACATTGAATGTTGAAGGAAGGAAAGTCCCAGTAGCCGCGCAATGTACTTCTCACAGAGTTGTATAGTTGAGAGCATTTTGGTTGGCTTGATGAAATCAATGAGATCCATTGGTAAATTAGATCATCTTTAACTATATTGTAACCTTTTGGAAAGATTGCACAGTAGGTAAAGCATGACATCAAGCATTCATCCATACTGTAGGTACAACTTAATTTCAAGGATGCAAGAACACGATTTGGCAAAGAGGCATCCTGTGAAATAGATTCATTCAGATTTCACTGTCTTTGACTTCCTTCCACTGAGAAAATGTCAAGGACTTCAACATGAATCCAAGAGATTGAGCTGCTAAAGCCACACCTCCACATTTCAGGGCAATCTCCTTCCTATTTTAATCCAGTCTTTGTGATCTAGAGCATCAAAGCCACTTTTTTTGTTTTATTATTTCCCAGCACATGTCATTTGTCAAGCATTTTATCTTGTATGGTTCAATGTTAGCACAGATTTTCCTTGCAACATGTTCACTGCATGTAGTTACTAAAACAATTGTGTTGATGCTGTCCCCATATAGCTTAGCCTTCAAACCCTCTAGTAGTTGAAATGCATTATCCTCCCAAAGGTCATCTAAAACAATCATGAGGCACTGTCCTTTATTTGTTTGGTTCTCCTTGTCAGGTAACTGTGAGATTATAGAGTCACATATTTTATTCAAGTCAAATCTCTGGGACACATGGACCCATATCTGATGGTAACTTCTGAAATTTGTATCATTGCAAATCAATTTTGCAAATGTTGTCTTGCCAATGCCTCCAATTCCATATATAGGAAGGATGGTCAATTCTTGATTCATGCTCTTACGTAAAGCATTTACTATTTCATTTTTTCTCATCTACCCTCCCTACAATGAGCTCTTCTCTTACATCTGATGGTTGGTCGCGTACATCAACAAATTCCAGCTCATTGTGTCTCGAGCTTGTCATCAAATTGAAATGCCGGTGTTCCTTTCTCATCTTCACTGTCTTATTATGTGTTGTCATCCAAGAAATATTATCCTGACTTCTTATCTGGGAAAGCTGCAGGAAAAACTAATAAGATTTTTTCATTATGGCAAAATACAATTTTCATAAACTTTGAATTATATGACAAAAAATATATATGGTCACAAAATGCCACACCGAGTTGTCAGAATATATATATTTTTTATTTATTCAGACTTTTAGTTCAATTCCATAGGGATTTGAACCCATGTCTATGGGACGCTACTTAGGTGATCTAACCATTAGACTAGAGGCTTTTTTTGCTACTAGTAAATGTTTGGGGCAATTGTGTTCTTACCCCTGCTTTGAATTGTCGTCGTGGTTTTTATCTGCGTTTTGCAACTTTGTGATTTTTCCCTAACTTGTTTGAACTAAAGCCGATGTTATCCCTACTCGATCCGTTAAAGCCACTTGACAATGTTAAATATATTAATAATGAGGCAAGCTTGCCCCCAATCTCTCTCAGGCTTTCCACGAGGGCCAAGCATTGTTGCCACTCCCCTGGCCCGACCTTTGTCGCCATCCCATATATGCTAGCCCAGCCGTCGCGTCCAGAATACGCTTGCACTCATCCAACCATTGGTGCAGCCCGGTGTATATACAACCTTAATGCATGGTCACTCCGACCCGCACGCCATCTGTCGGTGCCACATAGAGCGGTACACACACCCTCATGGGCTGGTTACCCACCCGTCCCTCCCTTTCCACCCCTCCCTGCCTGCTGGTGCCTGCTTCTTGGGTTCGGCTTCAACCTCCAACTGTGAGGGTTCGTGAGCGAGCAAGCTCCAACCCTAGAAGAATAAGATGGGGGAGGGTAGCCATAGCCAATGGTGGTGGCAGAAGTGGGCTGGGCGGTGACGCCACAGGGTGCGAGCGGCAGCGAGCCCATTCAGCGAGGGTAACGGTGCAAGACCTAGTAGCAGGGATGCCATATATAGGGATGGCGGGAGGCAGGGGAGTGCTGGCATCGGTGGTTCACATGATGTTGGGGACCACAACATGGAGAAACACTCGGTCATGTGACAAAAAATCTAAAAAATCGTAAACTAGAGTCTAAGGCTCTGTTTGGATGTACATATTGAGCTGCTGGAGTTGAATTGGGTTCCAATACCAAATCAGACTAGCATTGTTATTGGGTTGCAAAACCAATTTTGTTGTTTGAATGTTGCTGATATTGCAAGTTGTAATCCAACGAATTGGTAAATACTGATTCATGTTTGGATGGTTCATAGGATGGAATTGTCAAATACGTCATTTCCATAGGATGGAAATGGCGCTGGGGCCGGAGCGAGTGGATTCGATGTGGAGGAGGATGGAGGACACGAGGTTGTCGAGGAGCGAGTGGATGCGATGTGGTTGCGCAGCCGCAGCAGCCTCCGTCGTCCTCAACGACATCTCGTGGCTCAACTACTGCCTCAGCGCCATTGCTCGCCGCCACGAAGTCGCCTCCACCCCCGCGCAGGGCAGCGCCCCTGTCGACCTGGTCGACGGCGATGAGGACGGTGGAAGGGAGCGGACGAGGAAGTGGGTGGTGGCGGGGAGCTCGCTGGGGGCACCGATGAGTGCGGCGGCGTAGGGGCGCGAGGGGCTGGAGGATCTCTAAGGACTGCGGGGGGCGGAGGGGGTGTGCGAGGGGCTGGAGGAGCTTCAGCGAGGAGAACTACGAGGGGCCAGAGGGGCCGGCGGCCAGCACTGGACTTTGAGAAGACGAGCGGAGCTGGAATTTGGAGACAACGAGCGAAGTGGATGCGATTCCAGCAAATGCGGAGGGTTTGGGCTTGGTATTGTTTAGGGCTCACGATAGGTGAAGCCAATGCCACGCTGAAATGAGCGTGGTTTCCAAACTCCAATGCTGTAGCCATCCAAACACATGGAATTCAAATCTGCTATTTCCAAAGCCATGGCCTCAATGCAGACATCCAAATGGGGGTGTAATAGTTTTTTTTTTTTTTTTTTTTTGGGGGGTGGGCTAGCACCCATGGGTGTGCTTTCCGCGCACACCGAGTGAACTCCGAGTCACCTCAAAGATCACTTATAAATCACTCGATAAGATCCGAGTTAGCTCAAGGATCACACTGCAAGACCCGAGTACACTCTAAGGGCTCCTTTGGATTGGAGGAGAAACATAGGAATTTTGAAGGAACCAAATCCTATAGGAAAGAATCCTATGATGCCCTTTGGATCAAAGGAATATTTCCTACCAAATCCTATAAAATTCCTATGGAATGGCCCAATCCATAGGAATTTTGGAGGAAATCTAACATGAGGTCCAACCTCTTGGAAGCTTTCCTTTAATTTGTGTCTATCTCTCTCTTCTAATTCCTATGTTTCTCCCAAGCTCTAGCCAAAGGCCATTTCATGCAACTTTCCTTTGTTTTAAATTCCATAGGATTGGATTAGCATGCCATCTCAATTCCTATATTTTTTCCTTTTCATATCCTTTATCTATCTTGCAATCCAAAGGAGGCCTAAAATTTTAAATTATGGAGTTCTCCGCAGCCTCCCAGGTTGAGGTTGTTGGGCAAAAGACTTGCAGTCCGAACATGCGAAACCTGAGATGGACCAGCCTGGCCACACTAGTCCGGGTGACTCAAGGGTGACTCAAGACCGACCCACCTAAAGGATGCACCTATCAAGGAAGATTCCAGAAGACTCAGACTCACACGGAGATTAACAAGATAGACCTGGCATACAAGACAAGGAAATAGATAGACTTAGTCTGCTTCGACTCAGACTTTGTGTAAATTAGTCAGTCGGTAGGGCTTGTATCTGAGTAGGACTCTGTAATCTCGGCCAAGCCTCGCAACTACTAAATCCATTCTAAATTATAAGACGTTTATTTGGCTTTTCTAGATATATTGTTTTTGCTATGTATCTAGACATAGTGTATATCTATGTAGATAGCAAATGCAATGTATTTAGAAAAGCCAAAACGCCTTATAATTTGGAACGGAGGGAATATATAAGTAGGGCCAGGATCCCCCGAGAAAGACATCCCAACATTAAACAACCACAAAGCGATACAATCAGTTAGACATAGGGTATTACCTCCTCAAGAGGGCCTAAACCAAGGTAAATCTTTGTCTCCATCAAGATCTTCCTCTAAATATTCATCTAAATTGCCACTCCGAACAAAAACCCTTCTTCAAATACTCGTGAAGGACTGACGGAATCGTCTTCCGACACTATCATATAAATCATTGGCCTTGCTTGTGTAATATTTGATTGGTGCACACCTTGATTGTTGTATATGCTCTTGTGTTACTTATGTAGTATTTGTTTACTTACACGATGCATGGCTTGATTATTGTATATACTCTTGTGTTCGTATGCATATATCAGATAATAGAACCCAAATTCTTTTCTTTTGTTTCTCAATCAGACATGAGGGACGAACAATATGACTGACCATCACCTATGACCTTCATAAGTGACGGGATAAGTGACATCTGGTGACTGCCAACAAGTGTTGCCAGACACTGATAATTGTCAAAGGTGATAATTTTGTTGCCCGTCACTGATAATAGTCAAATGTGATGGGCTGATATTCGTCAAAGGTGAGGGATCATCAGTGACATATCTTTAGTGATGATGCCTATCACTAAAGACCACCGGCCTTTTACATAGTGTTTTGTCCCTATATTTAATATTTAAGATGTAGAGTGGGAAGAAAAACAATTTATATAAGAAAAGGTGAGGCGACAAAGGGGAGAAAGAAGAAGAAAAAATAAGAAAATGATGTGGATGCGGAGGAGGAAAAAGAATGGTCTTCGTTCGGCACTGCCTACACTCTTGAATTCTGAGGAAATCACATATTGTTGAACAACAATTCCTCTTAATACAAAGAAAAAATATTGTGAAATGATTAGAGAGCATGAATGCAAATCTATTGAAATGATTTACTATATATCCTAGTTGCTGCATTGTACTCCTTTACAAATGCTAAATAATGGTTTTGATTACCTTGCCAATGACAGTTTCTGTCTTAGTTAGCTTGGCGATGATCTCGATCTGTAATATTGGGCCTTTTTTGGCTTTCTTCCTCCACACAATCCAATGCTATCTGAGTGCATATTTCTACCTGGTGGCAATATGCTTGAAGCGATGAATCACACTCTTTTGCTTGCAACCTGTTCCTCAGTTTGTTTTTACCTGGAAATTGAACTGTCAATCTTTGCTGATAGTATTCAAATGTAAATGTGACACAGTATTAGATTAGAAAATCTGATTTTCTTAAAGAGAAATATTGTGCTCACAAAATCGTTAAATTTGTCGTTTCCTTCCTGTTTCATGGCTTCATATTTCGAGCGGCCCTCAGGTCCTGACACTATGGCTATCATTATGACACCCAAGCTGAATATGTCAAACATTTTGGAGATTTCACCTTTTTCGATGAATTCTGGTGGCTGGTACCACTGAATTACATCACATGCAATGGATTTGTCATGCACATGTTTTGTTCGATTAGGAGGAAAAATAAAATTGATAGGTTCCCTTCTGATATTCATCTTACCGTGTTCGTACTGATTCTTTGTGGTTCGTGTTGGTTCTTTGCCAAAGATCCTGGACAAACCAAAATCTGCAATCTTTGGCACCACGTCCTTATCTAGCAATATGTTGTCAGGTTTAAGGTCTAATGGAGTCGTGGTTCTTCCAGATCCTCATGAGTATATTTTAGACCCTTACAAATACCCTTAATAATTTTGTACCGTGCATGCCATTCAAGTCCATAATTAAAGCTCATCTGCAGTGCAGCAGTGGTAAACAAATATTTATTGATCAAATACAAATATATATACTGGAGAGTGTTTTCCTTTCATGACACACTGAAGATGGCGCGACGTACGGCATACCAGAAAGATGTTTCTGAAGGCTTCCATTGTGCAAATACTCTAAGCAGAGTGCTCTATGTGTCACTTCAGCAAGCACTTTTATACCAAAGTACTCTATATGTTTTTGCTCTGTTTCGAAGCAATAGCCAATAACCTGTACAATGTTTTTATGCTTAAGCATCGCAAGGTTAGAAATCTCATTTTGGAACTGCTCCCCGATCAAGGTTATTATCTTTAAGCTTCTTCACAGCAACATCCTCGCCATTTTTAGTCACTGCCTGTTAATGATATATTGTCAGATCAGTGCCTAAAGTAAAACAAGTTGAAATTTTCGTTACTTAGTATTTATATATTATATTAGATTTGACAAGCAGAAAAATGATGGTGCTTGATTCGTTTGTTTGTAATTGCATAATACTACTACATCTGGATGTGGTGCGACAAAGAATTTAGTAAACACTTGCTGCCCACTTTGAGTGACATCATGTCCATGTGGTACGACGACGGTACGAGTATATGTACATATTGCTTGGAAACACGGCCCAGCATGTTGGCCTGCATGCTACAAAATGAATTTGCTTATATAAATCACACATGTGCAAATGTTACCTTGTAAACATCTCCAAATGATCCTTCACCAAGTTTCCGCTCCTCAGAGAAATCATTTGTAATTTCTTGTAATATTTGAATGGTACATGCTCTAATTCTGTCATTGTGTTCTGCGAGTGGCACAACCCATTTGAGCATGAGTTAAACATTCATAATGGATCAAATAAACAAAATATTGCAGCAAACTTCGATAGGGGTTTGATCTGCAAGCACGTGCTTGCAGATCAAACCAGTTGGTAGTGCCCACCAGGATTCTAGCTAGTACTGGTTGGTAGTACCCACCGGGACTAATGTATCCTCTAGTCTCGGATGCAAAAAATACCAAGAGTAAACCCGAAAACTGAAGGGCGACTAATTAAAGCTCGTTTCTCTACTAGTGCACGGTGGAAAGCGATGTAGATGTAAGTCGTACGTAACCCAAATTGGCAATTCGCAGAAATATTCAAGGATCATAATGGCATTATTTAACCAAAAAATAAACTTTCATGTATGCATTTCATATACTTATATATCCTTTATGTGCTATAGAATAGCATTACACACCTTGTGACATGCTAGGTCCCTTCATCTTGGAAGGATATTTCTCTCCTCTAACTTTTCTGCTGGTTCTCTTGATGATGATGAGAGGAACACAACTTTATGTATATGCTTGTGCTTTGATGTTGTGATCTTGTGCTTGACAATAATGCACGAGAACAAAATCTAGCTATGTTGTCTGCCAAGAGGCTATTCACTATCACGCAAGCATGCTACTGAAAGGGTATATATATTCTGTCTCTCAACGTGAAGTGTGTGCTTCTATTTATATATAGATGCACCTTCAAATTAATCTAGCCTATGCATGACACGTAGTGTCTGGTCTTTTACCATGCCACACATGAGCATATATATGCAGGTTTGAGCGGCGGCCGGCCAACACAAAACAGGATAGCTAGCACACGTCAATGCATGCATCCTCAAATGATCAAGACTTGCACACGACCACCAAATCATGGACACGCTATTCATGTATAGAAAGGAGAAGGTAGCACGTATCAACACATGTGCAAGCAACGATTATTGTACCTTAATTAGTACACACAAAATTCTATTACTGGGGGTCTGGGGCCACTTGTTAATTCTAACAGTAGATCAATGAGTGCAAGCTCAAGAATCGAACCTGACAAGGGAGCAGAGGCACACTTGCTCTAAAGATCCCAGGTCTTGTTGCCTAGCTTGGAGGTAGCGCGGAACCACCTTGAGCGGGTGGGTCAAATTAATAGATCAGATGGAGCTCAGTTGGAGGGGAGATTATATTAAGTAGACGCGCCACCCTCAAAAAATTGAGATATATAGTGCACTAGCTCTAAGCTTGTTCAATTCATATAAGAGATAGCATTTTAGTGGTCTGTCTCATAGCACACTGCTTAAAGTATTTTAAGTCCTACAACCTCCCTCGATCATTTCTCTGAGCTAATTAAACTGCTCTTGAAGAACAGATAGTGCAGTCTATCTCCTAATGTTGGTTCTCCTCTATGTAAGCAAAACGAGATGATCTGCATTGCTTTGAGCTAGCCGATGTGTTTTTATGGGAAAGAGGCCTGAAGGGGAGCTAGCTCGATCATGATGTCAAAAGTCTCTCTCTCATCCATGGTGCGTTCCAGCCCGGCCGCATGGTTGTTTTATTGCGTCGGCGTATACTTGTAGTCGTCTCGGTCAGTCTCCGGCCGGGCCTAGCTGACTCTGCAAATTGCGTAGTGTGAGGCAGCCTGTGCTCACTGCTGCTCGCGTTGGTGTAGACACGTAGTCTTCTCGGGGCAAGTTTAATAAGAGGGAGAGAAAGAGATGCTTTAAGAAACAATATATATATACGTGGAAATCAAGGGTCTCTGCAGTGGATGTGGAATCTACCACAGCTTCTAGGACCCAATACCGATGGAACCGAGGAGGGTAAGCTTTCAGAGTGATGAAAAAGGTGTTTGAATGCATCAATCAAAAAAAGAAAGCTGTTTGCACTTACTGGCCAGCGACGACTCCATCGCCTGCCTGTGCTGCTGCTGCTGGCAGTCAAGTCAGTGGAGTAGTAGTTGTCAGTTGATCACTTACACGAGCGGGACTCAAAGTGAATATCACCAGTGCATGCGCCACTCTCTTTTCGCCGGATCGACTGGCCGAAAGGTGTTTGAATGAATCCTTCAAAGAACAGAAAGACAAATCCTAAAGATCGATCCATCGCCCTCGTCTGCTGGCATGTTTGGAAGGAGAGGAACAACCGGGTATACCTTCACCTCAAAACCATGCAGGCTTTGCTTCAAAACTGGTTTTCACGCCTTAGAGCATCTCCAGTGGAGGCCCTCAAATGAGGATCTTGAAATTGATCTATTTGCAGGCTTGACTAAAAAAATTAAGGGCTCAGATTGAACCCCAACTCCAATGGTAAAACCTGATCCGGCCCTTATCTACCATGGGACCCAGCTGTCAGTGAAAAATAACCTCAATCCGCTTCGCCGCGCTACTGCGCCTCCTCCGGCGCCCAGCCCGTGCCGCCCGCCGCAAGATCTCCAGCCCGTGCCGCTGCCCGCGCGGCCGCGCCAGCACCGCCGCCCTGGTTCGCCGAGGTCACGCAGGTCCGCAGCATCAGCTCGACGGGAGATGCAGGCCCGCCGCGCCGGCGCTTTTGAGTAGGTCGGCGGCGCCGACGGTGGCTGCTGCGTGGCGCGCGGCGGCGCCGTCCCATGTACCTCTGTCCTCGGCCCACGCCGCCCGTCAACGGCGGGGCGCACGTGGATGCCACCACGCTCCTCGCCGCCACGCGAGCGGCCCGACCGGGCGCGACGGCAGCGGTGTGGCACCTTCTCCACGCCACGGGCAGCCTACGCCACCGCTTCCGCGTCGCGCAAGATCGCCAGCCCAGGTCCTTCTTCGCCCGGGGCCCGCCGGGCGACGCCGTCTTCGCGAGCTGCAAGGGCCGGTTCAACGAGTACGGCGTCTCCGTCTAGGACTGGAACACGGGCAAGCAAGTCGACTTCTTGTACGAGCCGCCGGGGTGCACGCTGGGCGGCGCCGACACGCTCCAGTGGCTCGGCGGCACCGACACGCTCATGGTGGCCACCATGTTCCCCACGGACCGACTCCTCCTTCATCAGCCTGCTTGATTTCGGTACAAGACCGCTGCTGGTCGTGGTCCGACGCGGCACTCCGGCGCCGCCGAGGACAAGCACGCGGTCCACGCGCCGTGATGGAGGATGGGAGGTCGGTGTGTGCTACAAGGGCCACCGCCCCTTGTCGCGGGCGGACGGGAAGGGAGTCGTGTCGCTAGCAATGGTGTTGGCGCCGGTGTTCCACTCGCGTCACTGCGCCGGCGCTGGCGTCACCGTCAGCGTTGGGGATTAGATTTGGATTCGAATTGGGTTTGGCCCTGCTCAAGGAGTCGGCACCTGCGCCGGCAATGGCGAGCCAGCACGGAGACCGCCGTTGGACGATGCCCGCCGCTGGGCGTAGGGCAGGGGTACGAGAGGATGTAATGCGGGCGCCGAACTGCACTCAGGCGGAGGAGATGCGCGGCGCATGTTCCGGCTGCCTGGGATTCAGCTCCCACGGCGGACGCGGAGGCGACGGCGGGCGGGCGGCGCTGGGTGACGCGATTCCCCCACGGCGCGGGCGGGGAAGGACCGAAGGAAAAACAGAATAGGGGGGCTCCAGGTGTAGGGGCTTAAAACTAAAATTTGGGGTTTTTTAAAATTTGAGGTCTAATTAAGGGGCTCTATTGGAGTTAATTTTTTTGTTAAAGCCCCTAGAATTTAGGGTAGGGCCTCAAATTGGGGGTGGGCTGGAGTTGCTCAGTCACCGGTTTTCTAAATGAATTCTAGAGCAACTGGAAAAGAAATGATTCTTTTATTCAGTTTTCTATGCGTCCTGCATAAGATTAGGCTGCAACCAACTAGCCCAGGCCACCATACGGAACCTGATGATACATGAATCTTGTTTAGTGCACAGGAGCAATTACAGTCTATGCTGTTTGGACTTTGGAGACGGAGCAGAGCAGAGGAGCAATTACATTACACGAGGAGCAGAGCAGGTACAGCGGCTGGCGAGCGAGCCAGCGAGTTGGGCTCATCTCTATTCACTTTGGATATGGGCGTACAACGCCACGAGACAGAGCCCATCTGCAATCTGAGGCATGGCCCATCTGGAAGACGGTCAAGCGTCCGACGCTCTTCCTGTCCTCCGACCATATATCTCCTCACTGTCTCTGCGACTTCATTGCCATCTCGACGAGTAAAACAATACAATTTAGCGAACGATAGCGCTTGCAGTGGCGAGGCTGCCCGCAAGAGTTCGATCCCGCTTGGCTTGAATCCAAGCGTCTACCTCTCACGCGTGAAGCCATAGTGGGAATGTGATGTGCCCATCACCTTCAAAGTCTGAGGATTCCGATGATCTCAAGAAGGACACAGTATTCAGATCTAAGTGTAGTTGTATGTTTGTTTGTACATAGGTGGTGTGAGTTGTGTGCGTGTGTTGAGTGGGTATGTACAGATAACATGTGTCAAAAAAACAATACAATCTAAGTAAATATTTTTTTCCTAAGAAACTGCAAAAATGATCTTGCCTATGTACATTCTTTCAGTTTTTTTTTATTGTGCGGCCCGAAAAAGACGAGGCTACACTATATATGGAGCTTGATGGGCAAATCGTCCTGACAAGGGTGATGCCCAATCACCCTCCATGTCCACCCCCATTGTTCTTCTTCATCCCTCCTTTCTCCCAAGCGACTCAGCCCACCACTACGCGCCACCCTGGCAGTGGCTAGGGTTTCGGTGACTACTTCTTGCCTTCTTCATCTTCGGCGGGCTTAGAAAGGAGGGCGGCGGGAGGCAGGAAGACCGGCGATTAGGGATGGGCGGCGGGCATCTTAGTGTGCCCTGGTGGTGGGGGCGGCGGCTGGGCCAGGCCTAGGGGGGGGCGCCAAGATGGCCGGGCGAGCAAGCCACTTACATCCGTAAATTGTGTACTTAAGAAAACAAAATCTATGCATGATCATGGACGTTCACCCAATGTGGAAAATTGTTCAGGTGGGGATCCTCTCCCTCCCATTAGTTACCCTAAAAAAATGTCAAAAATAGATCCAAAGATTACTTTAGCAGGAATTGCCAACTTGCCCTTTTATTTATTTAGTCAAACTAAAAAATTACAAAACCATGTGACATTACATTGGACTGCCTTTCGAGCTAGCAGTTGATGATACCATATATCAATGGCTTTGAATGCTTGCGTCTTGAACAAAAGCAAATATTTAGCTGAAAAATTATCAAATTAATAGGTAGCTTGGTCCATATCCATAAAAAATGATAACCATATATGGGCAGACATGCGCCCAACCGGTGACGTCCGCCTTACTGCTGCATAGCGCGTTGTAACACCTCCTCCATGGCCTTCAGGATGACGGTCGGGTCGCATACCTCCTTGCATTTTTCAATACCAAGTGGGTCCTTCACCTTACTACAAACCACGACACAGCTTGCAGTGATCTCCGACGCTTCAGCCTCGTACTTTTTTGTGCATCCTTGGCTGCATTTCAACGAGCATTGACTTTCCTCAATCGACGCCATTTTGAAGCGCTGGTTGAGGGCGCAGGACTCCTTGCAGACCGACTCCTCAAGCTTCTTGCCTAGACAAAAAGGCTTGCAAGTATCTTCGTGTACCGTCTTTTCCTCGGCTGTCGTCTTACCGGCAGCAGCTCCACCAATGAGTGTCAGGACCAACATGAAGATGACCACCATGATCTTCATTTTCTTGGTATAATGGACGTGGATGCTAATGCTATTGAGTTTGGTGTTGATGGAGGTGGATGTCAGCTTTGCTTATAGAACTAATAATATGTTTGTCATTCATATATATAGGACATCGTCGTATCGCAAAATGGGCATGCAAGTGTGCGGCCATGAGAGCTTCCCTCCCTACCTCTCGGTTCTAATTGCTTGCTTGCATGTATCTATTGTGCATGCAATACTCTAGCTCCTTGATTTTCCATTTCACCTTGGGTTACCACAAACTCAAAACTGTGTGCCCTGCAGGATAGCTACATCGCCGGCTCTGTCGGAAGTGGAAGGAAAAAAATTAGAAAAGAGAAGACTTGCTGCCAGGCGATTTCAAGACGTAAGCTGAGAAAACTAAGCCAAACACATGGGCATGGTTAAGCATAAGATTTAGTTGCTCTCGCAAATTTTCTCTGTGGATAAAGATGATACTTCGGAATAGTGAAGTGCTACATCGGTATCCATGCACTTGTGGATTATTTCTCTTTGGTTCTTTTGTATGCATAATAAATACTAGCTTTAGAAAATTTTCCAAAAAGCACCAAACATGAGTTATGGGTCAAATGGAGCCAATTGGGGGCGTTCGTTCAAAAAAAATTCAAATGCAACTTTTATTTTGCTCATGTTCACACTAGAGTGGCCATAACGCCCAAGAGGGAAAGTTTTTGCACCCGGCGTAAACTCAAAACGCACGCAAACATGAGTTTTGGTCAAATAGAGTCAATTGGGTGCGTTCGTTTCAAAAAATAGAACTGCAACTTTTATTTCTCTCCAGTTCGCACAAGAGTGGCCAAAATGGCCCTAGGAGGCATGTTTTCACACCTGAAACAGAACGCACCAAACATGAGTGTTGGGTCAAATGGAGTCAATTGGGTGCGTTCAGATCAAAAATTCAATCGCAACTTTTATTTCGCTCCGGTTCAAGACTAGAGTGGCCGAATGGCATTAGGGGGGCAAGTTTTTCGCACGAGAAGCGTAAACTCGGAAACTCCAAAACGCACCAAACATGAGTTTTGGGTCAAATAGAGTCAATTGGGTGCGTTCGTTTCAAAAAATAGAACTGCAACTTTTATTTCGCTCCAGTTCGTACAAGAGTGGCCAAAATGGCCCTAGGAGGCAAGTTATCACACCTGAAAATGTAACGCACCAAACATGAGTGTTGGGTCAAAATGGAGTCAATTGGGTGCGTTCGTATCAAAAAATTCAATTGCAACTTTTATTTCGCTCCAGTTCGCACTAGAGTGGCGAATGGCATTAGGGGGCAAGTTTTCGCACCCGGCGTAAACTCGAAACTCAAAACGCACCAAACAAGAGTTTTGGGTCAAATGGAGTCAATTGGGTGCGTTCATTAAAAAAAAAATTTAATCGCAACTTTTATTTCACTCCGGTTCGCACTAGAGAGTGGCCGAAACGGCCCTAGGGGCATGTTTTTGCACCCGCAGCAGAAACTCCGGAAACTCCGAAAACGCACCAAACATGAGTTTTGGGTCAAATGGAGCCAATTGGGTGTTTGAAAAATTCAACTGCATCTTTTATTTCACTCCGGCCGCACTAGGCGGCGGAACGGCCCTAGGGGGCAAGTTTTCGCACCCGGCGTAAAACTCCAAAACGCATCAAACATGAGTTTTGGGTCAAATGGAGTCAATTGGGTGTTGAAAAATTCAACCGCATCTTTTATTTCGCTTTAGTTTGCAAAGGCCGTAACAGCCCAAGGGGGCAAGTTTTCGCTCCCGGCGAAAACACTCGTAAACTCGAAAACGCACCAACCATGAGTTTTGGGTCAAATGGAGTCAATTGGGTGCGTTCGTTTGAAAAAATTCAACCGCAACTTTTATAGTATTATATGGGCCATTTGGAAAATTTTGGTTTGTGCCGACGGCTTAGTGGGGACAGGTCGTCGATGGTGGCCTCATGTTTCAGGCTAGCTTTGGCAAGGTGGTTGTAATTGGATGCATTATCTATAAGTACGCTAATGGTATTCTCTTTGGTGAAATACCCCTTCACTAGCTATACCACCATATACTTCCACTAGTTGTATAGGACACCTTAGAAGTCTAAAAATGATTGTCAGAGTGTGTATTAAGTCCAAACTAAGGATAGAAAAGCTGCTTGAAAAATAGGAAACTACCAAACCTAAAAAAACCCTGTAAAGTCATGAGGTTGCAGGATATATATTGTTTCATAAAAGAAAAAAACATTCAGAACAAATAAAGTGCTATGTGCGTATACAAGTGTATATAGATTCATACGGGAGAAACCAAAAGCACACATAATAATGGAGACTTCAATCGAAATGTAAGAGACATTCTATTAATTCATCGCAAGGCCTTCCCCTCCTTTAGAAACACACATATATACACAAAAAGAGTGGACACATAAAGAGATACTTAAGTGAAATAGAGGAAGCGTAAGAACTAGGAGATGATGCAAAGTGGCCTTGTGGGGCATCTTTTCTATGATGAAGGATGCTACGTTGAGCCCTCGATAGTATTGTTGCAATTTGCACGAAGTTCAAAGCAAATAAAGTCGCAACAACGGGGAGCCGACATGCCCTAGATGACCTCAAATGGAGAAATCTTTAAATCAAATTTGTAGATCCCAAAAAGTTATGAAACTTTATAGTTGATGGCTTTTCGATTTGAGTTAGTTCATTTAGTGGCTCAAACAAGCAGCTTACACTTGGTTGACGATCTTAAAAGACAATTTTCACTCGGTTTTTCCTAAGAAACTACAAAAATGATCTTGGCTATGTACATTCGTTCGTTTTTTTTTTATTGTGCGGCCCGAAAAGACGAGGCTACACTATATATGGAGCTTGATGGGCAAAAATCGTCGACAAGGGTGATGCCTGGGTCACCCTCCATCCACCCCCATTGTTCTTCTTCCTCCCTCCCCTCTCCCCAAGTTTACTCAGCCCACCACCACGCGCCACCACGGCAAAGTGGCTAGGGTTTCGGTGACTACTTCTTGCCTTCTTCATCTTTGGCGGGCTTAGAAAGGAGGGCGGCGGGAGGCGGGGAAGACCGCGATTGGGGATGGGCGGCGGGCGTCTTAGTGTGCCCCCGTGGTGGGGGGGGGCGGTCGGGCCAGGCCTAGGGCGGGGGCGTCAAGATGGCCGGCGAGCAAGCCACTTACATCCGTAAATTGTGTACTTAAGAAAAAACAAAATCTATGCATGGTCATGGACGTTCACCCAATGTGGAAAATTGTTTGGTGGGGATCCTCTCCCTCCCATTAGTTACCCTAAAAAGGGTCAAAAATATATCCAAAGATTACTTTAGCAGTAATTGCCAACTTGCCCTTTTTTATTTATTTAGTCAAACTAAAAAATTACAAAACCATGTGACATTACATTGGACTGCCATTCGAGCTAGCAGTTGATGATACCATATATCAATGGCTTTGAATGCTTGCGCCTTGAACAAAAGCAAATATTTAGCTGAAAAATTATCAAATCAATAGGTAGCTTGGTCCATCTCCATAAAGAATGATAACCATATATGGGCGGACATGCGCCCAACCGGTGACGTCCGCCTTTACCGCTTTGCATAGCGCGTTGTAACACCTCCTCCATGGCCTTCAAGATGACGGTCGGGTCGCATACCTCCTTGCATTTTTCAATACCAAGTGGGTCCTTCACCTTACTACAAACCCGACCACGACTTTTAAAGTGATCTCCCGCTTCAGCCTCGTACTTTTTTGTGCATCCTTGGCGGCATTTCAACGAGCATTGACTTTCCTCAATCGACGCCATTTTGAAGCGCTCGTTGAGGGCGCGAGGACTCCTTGCAGATCGACTCCTCAAGCTTCTTGCCTAGACAAAAAGGCTTGCAAGTATCTTCGTGTACCGTCTTTTCCTCGGCTGTCGTCTTCTTACCGGCAGCAGCTCCACCAATGAGTGTCGGGACCAACATGAAGATGACCACCATGATCCGCATTTTCTTGGTATAATGGACGTGGATGCTAATGCTATTGAGTTTGGTGTTGATGGAGGTGGATGTCGGCTTTGCTTATAGAACTAATAATATGTTTGTCATTCATATATATAGGACATCGTCAGTATCGCAAAATGGGCATGCAAGTGTGCGGCCATGAGAGCTTCCCTCCCTACCTCTCGGTTCTAATTGCTTGCTTGCATGTATCTATTGTGCATGCAATACTCTAGCTCCTTGATTTTCCATTTCACCTTGGGTTACCACAAACTCAAAACTGTGTGTGCCAAGCAGATAGCTACATCGCCGGCTCGTCGGAAGTGGAAGGAAAAAAATTAGAAAAGAGAAGACTTGCTACCGGGCGATTTCAAGGCGTAATTTGAGAAAACTAAGCCAAACACATGGGCATGGTTAAGCATAAGATTTAGTTGCTCGCAAATTTTTCTCGTGGATAAAGATGATACTTGAATAGTAAAGTGCTACATCGGTATCCATGCACTTGTGGATTATTTCTCTTTGGTTCTTTTGTATGCATAATAAATACTAGCTTTAGAAAATTTTCCAAAAAAGCACCAAACATGAGTTATGGGTCAAATGGAGCCAATTGGGGGCGTTCGTATCAAAAAATTCAAATGCAACTTTTATTTTGCTCATGTTCACACTAGAGTGGCCATAACGGCCCAAGAGGGCAAGTTTTTGCACCGAAGCGTAAACTCAAAACGCACCAAACATGAGTTTTGGTCAAATAGAGTCAATTGGGTGCGTTCGTTTCAAAAAATAGAAGCGCAACTTTTATTTCGCTCCGGTTCGCACAAGAGTGGCCAAAATGGCCCTAGGAGGCAAGTTTTCACACCTGAAACAGAATGCACCAAACATGAGTGTTGGGTCAAATGGAGTCAATTGGGTGCGTTCGTATCAAAAAATTCAACTGCAACTTTTATTTCGGGCTCTAGTTCGCACTAGAGTGGCCAGAATGGCATTAGGGGGCAAGTTTTCGCACCAAGCGAAAAACTGGAAACTCCGAAAAACACACCAAACATGAGTTTTGGGTCAAATAGAGTCAATTGGGTGCGTTCGTTTCAAAAAATAGAACTGCAACTTTTATTTCGCTCGGCCAAGACAAGAGTGGCCAAAATGGCCCTAGGAGGCAAGTTTTCACACCTGAAGCGAACGCACCAAACATGAGTGTTGGGTCAAAATGGAGTCAATTGGGTGGGTTCGTATCAAAAATTCAATTGCAACTTTTATTTCGCTCCGGCCGCACTAGAGCACTACTAGGTATGTTCTCATTGATGACGTTCGTCATTGGTCACTCAAAGTGCCAAAATCGTCATCCAAACGCGATTCGTGATGAGTTTTTGACGAAATTCATATCGTCGCGAGGTCGCGTCACATTTGGCAACGTGTGACGAAATGACAATTTTCGTCATAGATGTGCTTCCAGTCTATGACGAAAAGGTCGGCGTCCACGGATATGCTTGCCTTCTATGACGCTTTTGGGTTTGGTCATGGATATGCCCCTTGTTTCGTCACTACACTCGCCTGCCGGGCGTCTTGACAACGCCGTTAACGGCGTTTTGTGCATCCTATGACGCTTTTTTCGTCAAAAGTGACCGTTTGCATGAGAACCAACGGTGTTTGCCACATAGGATGATGACGTGGCGCATGACGTGGCAGCTGCAGCGGTGGTTTTCATAGCCCCAGATGGACCAATTATTTATATGCCACGTGGCTAGTTCTAATTGTTTTTTCGTCACAGATAGCACATTCAAATCGTAAGTGAATACTCCAAAATGTTGGTCACAGATCAAGTTTCAAAATCATCAACAAATACACCATAATTTGGTCACACAAAATCCCATAAATAATTGAATTGCAAATTGCACACATGCTGATTTCATACAAATTGCAAATAATATTCAAATGACCAAAAGCTTTCATATATTAAGAAACTAGAATTCCAGTGACCTTACAACTTAATCAACAGTAGTGAACTCAGCTCACAAAGACCTCACTTGACATCACATTCTAATTACTAGTTCCATCTCAGTTCACATCACACCAAGTAATAAAAGTTGCCAACACCTGCAACTTAACTTAGTGCATACACAACATCACCAACATAGACCAACAGCTGCCAGCAGTGCACATGTCGAAGTTGAACATTACCATTGAGGGACAAGATATGCTTGATGAGCACCGCCTTCTTGTTTTTTTGTCATCTGCAACCTGCTGTACGTGACCTTTAATCTTATTGCACTCCTTGATGAGAATCTGAATTACCTCAAACTAAAGACATCAAGTGGAAATTGGAAAGTGTCAGACTCACGATGGAAACTCATGGTCTAGAATATGTAAATGACACAAAGCTCTTACCTACATGCATGGATCTTTCAGTTTGGATCACAACCCGTGATCTGTAGCAAATATTAATATGAATACTACTGTAGCAAGAATTTTTTGGACAACATATTATTTTATTTCAGATTATATTATTTCAAAAAAAGGGCAACAAATGTACAGAACAAATTAAAAACCAACAAAAGTATAGAATGATATGCAATTATGATTGGCACTTAAAGCACCTACAGAGCTAATCAGTAAGCACCAGATTTCCTAATTTATAATTGTTTAAAGCTACAACTAAAGCACCTGCACAGTTGAACAAGCACCAGATTTCATGTCATGTTTTTTTATTGGACAAGCACAGTTGTATATAATCAGCAAGCACCAGATTTTTAAATGCTTGATAGGCACAATTGTATATCATGTTCGACATCTTTAACAGGTACAGGGAATCAAATTTGCATGAGGGTTATGGTGGTGTTCCACACCCACCGTGAGTCAGTGTTTGCAACCACGCCTGGAGGCTTCAGTTGAGTTGGCAAGATGGCGGCGCATGCAAACCTCCGATTTGAGCTTGCTGTTCTCCTGCCGCAGCATCTGCTCTTCAGTGTTCCTGGCGGCGGCAATGCCACGGCTTGAGCAGCGTGAGTAATTCAAATTTCTTGATGACCTTTACCAGGACGCGATTCTGCTCCTGGAACTCCTCCAGTAGCGAGGTCTCATGCCGGTCCTGAATTGTCTGAACATATACAAAGCAAAGCAAAAAAAAAAAAGTACTGTAATGGTCTGCATGACACAGTGCAATCAAAGGTGCAGCGATCGGCATAGATGTAGATCGCCAGGTCTGGAACCAAAACTTCACTTGGAGTACAGAGAAGCCAAGCTGTTCACTGAGCTGCTGCCGTGGCTTCTCGTCAGGATGTTTGTTGATTTTGGTAAAGCTATAAGGAATTGAAGCATTCATAAATAAAGATTCAGAGAGGTTTGTTCGTACATGTAACCAATATAAATCTCAGCAGGTAAGCCTTTATTTTTGTCTAACTGAAAAATAATCCATGTATACAATATAAACAGGGCACAAAACCAAAAAAATAAGAAATTGAAGCACTAAACAACAAACAGACTTGATTCTTCTATCATACATGTTTTCAGCAGTTAAGAAATTGGATTTGTGCAAAAACAAAATAGATGACCTGCCCCAACCCACGGGTGATCCAACAAGGCGAAATCATAGCAGCACTGGGTAGGAAGGGATCAAGAGACCAAACCTTTGTGTGCGTAGTTGGCCGATCTCGTGCCGCCCTCGACGGATCCGGCCATGGCCGCAGGATCGATCTCGGACCCTCCTTGAGGGACCCAACCATGTCTGCCAGATCCCACACCTCCGCTGCTCAGGCGAGTGTCGAGGTCGTCGGTAGGCCTGGAGCGCCCATGGCTCGCAACTACCAGGCGCCGGGATGCTGGCTGCCCACCAGCGGTAGGGGAGCCAGGATCCCTGCGAGGCTGTGACGGGAAGAGATCGCCATGTCCACCAATCTGGGAGAGAGGGAAAAGGGGTGCGGCGGTTGTGGGTGGAGATGTGGTGGTGGGGGCAGCACATAGGGTTTCTCTTAGGCGGGCTGGTCTTTAAATTTTGAGGCCATAGTGCACTATATTTCGCGCGGCTGGTAAAATTGCGCTACTATATTTTTGGTTCCAAATATAGTATGGTGCCACTTTATTTTTTGTTCCAAGTCGCTGGCTAAGTGAAGGAGGGGTGTGGCCGAGGAGCATTATAGTTTATAGGTATAGTGTTTTTACCAAAATTTCACTTAGTGGGAGATGTTCATCCTTGTGCATCATCACTTTCTCCAAATCATTTCAAAATTTAATGGGATGTTAATGAAGCCACACTATGATGTTGTTTGTATTTTTACCATTTTCAGACCAAGTTTTCTATTACTGTAATTATTTTTAATTTAGAAAATAATAAATGTAAAAATATTCTAATCTAGCTAAAAAACCAAAAAAAACTCACATGGACACCTCCTTTTGGTGTATAATACTTATTGACAAAAAGATTCAATTGATTCGAGAAAATGGTGATGCACATCCCAACATGAGCATGAATATCTCACACGTGTCCTTGTGACTTCACGAGATAAGTTCATGCTTGTGGAATGTATAGTACCACTTTATCTAAATCATTTCAAATTTTAAGGATAAAAAAATCAAATTTTAATGGGATGCTTATGGAGCCACACTATGATGTTGTGTGCATTTTTGCAATTTTCAGACCAAGTTTTTCTAAGCTAGCAAAATGCACATCACTCACCAAGGCATACATGGCGAGAGATAGTCCTATATGACCAGAGAGATGTTTCTAGATTTAAAGGATGTATAGTACCGGTTTCTTCAAATCATATAAAATTTTTTGGGATGCTTATGGATCCAAACTATGATCTTTGTGTGAAGTTTTGGAATTTTCGGACCAAGTTTGCCTATTATTGTAATTATTTGTTGATTTAAAAAAAGAATAAATGTTGAAATAGTATAAACTAGCTAGAAAAATCTAAAAAAACTTGCATGGGCTCCTCCCTTTGGTGTATTATGTTGACAAAAAGTTTTAGTTGATTCGAGAAAGTGGTGATGCACATCCCCATAAAAGCATACATGTCCCACACATGCCATTGCCACTTAGTGAGAGATGTTCATCCTTGTGTGGGATGTATAGTATGTGTTTGTCCAAACCATTTCAAATTTTATTGGGATGCTTATGGATCCAAAGTATGATGTTGTGTGAAGTTTTAGAATTTTTAGACCAAGTTTGCCTATTACTATAATTATTTCTTGAATTACTAAGGAATAAATGTTGAAATACCATAAACTAGCTAGAAAAATCTAAAAACTTACATAGCCACTTTATTTTTGGTGTATAAGCATCGTATAAAAAATTTCAAGTGATTTCGACAAAGTGTTAGTGCAATGAGACTCACAAAGGCATACATGAGTCACATAATCAATATAAGACTAAGCGAGAGATGTTCATGATTATGAACGATGTATAGTACTATTTTATCAAATCATAGATCTTGATAAGTTCTACAACTCTTGTGTCTATGACTTTTTTAGTTGAAATCGTTAGCTGCTTCAAATGTCAACCTGAAGTACATATTATATTTTTTATTTAATGCTAGTTGATGACGCTCTACAATACCTTCTTCTATCCTAGTGGTTGAGTTGGATTGTTGCCAACTTAAAGGTCGCAGGTTCAACTCCTTTGTGTACTTTATTTTTGCTTTTATTTGTCTTTTTTTCCTTTTACTTGTCTAGATTGATTTTTTGCTTGGGTTCAAATGGGTGGGTGACGTCTACACACGTGACTAGACAGGGTGGGTCTACACACGTGACTAGACGGGGTGGGGCTCGGGAAAAATAGTTATGATTTGTGAAGAAAAGTCACAATCACGTGTGAGGAAGTATATACGTATGTGTTATCTCAATTGTGGTTGTAGCTCAATGGAAAGATGAATGGTTTAGATGCTTAAGGTCATGAGTTCGAACTCTTTATATGAAGCACTTTTTTTTGCATTTTGTAAGATATAATTTTTCTTGATTGACTCACTAATACCATAATATCTAGTGATCATAAACATTTTATTATAAATCCTTCACACCAAAATTTTTGGACCACAAAACTAGTTTAATTAATTATAGTAAACTCCCTGAATTATTATTCAACTTACAAATAGAAAAATTTCATCCCTTCAACATGAAAGGTCATGTAGTGTGGTGGTAATGCTCCTACTTGTGCATTGCACCGTCACGGGTTCAAAGATTCACAAGAGTAATTTTTTTGCCAAATACATTTCTTGATAGCTCAATGTTGTCGGGGAGACCAGCGGGTGGGATCCAAAATCGCCACGCGTCGACCTGTGCCCCACTTTGCAAAAAAAAAAATGAAGCAGGCCGTGGGCGAGGCCCAAGGCTCTTTGTCGGGCTGGAGTTGTGGCCATTATACAAAAAAAGGTGGAGCCGGCCATCTAGGCAAGGCCCAACCTGCTGTCGAGCCGAGCTGTGGATCATTGTGCAAAAAAAGGTGGAAAACAGCCCACGCATCGCATGGGTACGTCGGGAAACATCACAATACGAAAACATAATCTATGACGACCTCCTTTAAGTGTTACGTGACCTTATTTTCATGATCGTCATTAATATTCAAGCCAAAACCGTCACCACACACTTATGACGAAAATAGACATTTCGTCATTGAAGACATATCATACGTGACGAAAGTGTGCGCGCCACGAGCACATCGTCACGGATGATCATATTTCTACTAGTGAGAGTGGCGAATGGCGTTAGGGGCAAGATTTTTCGCACCCGGCGTAAAACTCGGAAACTCCGAAAACGCACGCAAACAAGAGTTTTGGGTCAAATGGAGTCAATTGGGTGCGTTCATTTCAAAAAATTTAAGCGCAACTTTTATTTCGCTCGGTTCGCACTAGAGAGTGGCGGAAGCGGCCCTAGGGGCATGTTTTGCACCCGCAGCGGAGAAACTCAGGAAACTCCGAAAACGCGCAAACATGAGTTTTGGGTCAAATGGAGCCAATTGGGTGTTTGAAAAATTCAAGCTGCATCTTTTATTTCACTCCGGTTCGCACTAGGCGCCAGAACGGCCCTAGGGGCAAGTTTTCGCACCCGGCGAAACTCCAAAAACGCATCAAACATGAGTTTTGGGTCAAATGGAGTCAATTGGGTGTTCGAAAAATTCAACGGCATCTTTTATTTTGCTTTAGTTTGCGGTGGCGGAACGGCCCAAAGGGGCAAGTTTTCGCCCCTCGGCGAAACTCCGAAACTCAAAGCGCACCAACCATGAGTTTTGGGTCAAATGGAGTCAATTAGGGTGCGTTCGCGAAAAAAAATTCAAGCGCAACTTTTATAGTATTATATGGGCCATTTGGAAAATTTTGGTTTGTGCCGACGGCTTAGTGGGGACAGTCGTCGATGGTGGCCTCATGTTTAGGGCTAGCTTTGGCAAGGTGGTTGTAATTGGATGCATTATCTATAAAATGCGCTAATGGTATTCTCTTTGGTGAAATACCCCTTCACTAGCTATACCACCATATACTTCCACTAGTTGTATAGGACACCTTAGAAGTCTAAAAAATGATTGTCGAGTGTGTATTAAGTCCAAACTAAGGATAGAAAAGCTGCTTGAAAAATAGGAAACTACCAAACCTAAAAAAACCCTGTAAAAGTCATGAGGTTGCGGGATATATATTGTTTCATAAAAGAAAAAAACATTCAAGAACAAATAAAGTGCTATGTGCGTATACAAGTGTATATAGATTCATACGGGAGAAACCAAAAGCACACATAATAATGGAGACTTCAATCGAAATGTAAGAGACATTCTATTAATTCATGTAAGGCCTTCCCCTCCTTTAGAAACACACATATATACACAAAAAAGAGTGGACACATAAAGAGATAATGATGAAATAGAGGAAGCGAGAAGAACTAGGAGATGATGCGGTGGCCTTGTGGGGCATCTTTTCTATGATGAAGGATGCTACGTTGAGCCACGATAGTATTGTTGCAATTTGCACGAGTTCAAAGCAAATAAAGCTGCAACAACACTTTGGGGCCGACATGCCCTAGATGACCTCAAATGGAGAAATCTTTAAATCAAATTTGTAGATCCCAAAAAGTTATGAAACTTTATAGTTGATGGCTTTTCGATTTGAGTTAGTTCATTTAGTGGCTCAAACAAGCAGCTTACACTTGGTTGTGATCTTAAGCGAGACAATTTTCACTCGGTTTTCCTAAGAAACTACAAAAATGATCTTGGCTATGTACATTCGTTCAGGTTTTTTTATTGTGCGGCCCGAAAAAGACGAGGCTACACTATATATGGAGCTTGATGGGCAAATCGTTCGTCGACAAGGGTGATGCCCAATCACCCTCCATCCACCCCCATTGTTCTTCTTCATCCCTCCTTTCTCCCAAGCGACTCAGCCCACCACCACGCGCCACCCTGGCAGTGGCTAGGGTTTCGGTGACTACTTCTTGCCTTCTTCATCTTTCCGGGCTTAGAAAGGGGGCGGCGGGAGGCAGGAAGACCGGCGATTGGGGATGGGCGGCGGGCGTCTTAGTGTGCCCTGGTGGTGGGGGCGGCGGTCGGGCCAGGCCTAGGGCAGGGGCGTCAAGATGGCCGGCGAGCAAGCCACTTACATCCGTAAATTGTGTACTTAAGAAAACAAAATCTATGCATGGTCATGGACGTTCACCCAATGTGGAAAATTGTTCAGGTGGGGATCCTCTCCCTCCCATTAGTTACCCTAAAAAATGTCAAAAATAGATCCAAAGATTACTTTAGCGAGGAATTGCCAACTTGCCCTTTTTATTTATTTAGTCAAACTAAAAAATTACAAAACCATGTGACATTACATTGGACTGCCATTCGAGCTAGCAGTTGATGATACCATATATCAATGGCTTTGAATGCTTGCGCCTTGAACAAAAGCAAATATTTAGCTGAAAAATTATCAAATTAATAGGTAGCTTGGTCCATATCCATAAAAATGATGACCATATATATGGGCGGACATGCGCCCAACCGGTGGCGTCAGCCTTACTTGCTGCATAGCGGCGTTGTAACACCTCCTCCATGGCCTTCAAGATGACGGTCGGGTCGCATACCTCCTTGCATTTTTCAATACCAAGTGGGTCCTTCACCTTACTACAAACCACGACACAGCTTAAAGTGATCTCCGACGCTTGACCTCGTACTTTTTGTGCATCCTTGGCTGCATTTCAATGAGCATTGACTTTCCTCAATCGACGCCATTTTGAAGCGCTGGTTGAGGGCGCAGGACTCCTTGCGAGACCGACTCCTCAAGCTTCTTGCCTAGACAAAAAGGCTTGCAAGTATCTTCGTGTACCGTCTTTTCCTCGGGTTGTCGTCTTACCGGCGGCGGCTCCACCAATGAGTGTCGGGACCAACATGAAGATGACCACCATGATTTTCATTTTCTTGGTATAATGGACGTGGATGCTAATGCTATTGAGTTTGGTGTTGATGGAGGTGGATGTCAGCTTTGCTTATAGAACTAATAATATGTTTGTCATTCATATATATAGGACATCGTCGTATCGCAAAATGGGCATGCAAGTGTGCGGCCATGAGAGCTTCCCTCCCTACCTCTCGGTTCTAATTGCTTGCTTGCATGTATCTATTGTGCATGCAATACTCTAGCTCCTTGATTTTCCATTTCACCTTGGGTTACCACAAACTCAAAACTGTGTGCCCTGCAAGGATAGCTACATCGTTGGCTGTCGGAAGTGGAAGGAAAAAAATTAGAAAGAAGAAGACTTTGCCGATTGGCGATTTCAAGGCGTAAGTCGAGAAAACTAAGCCAAACACATGGGCATGGTTAAGCATAAGATTTAGTTGCTCTCGCAAATTTTCTCTGTGGATAAAGATGATACTTCGGAATAGTGAAGTGCTACATCGGTATCCATGCACTTGTGGATTATTTCTCTTTGGTTCTTTTATATGCATAATAAATACTAGCTTTAGAAAATTTTCCAAAAAGCACCAAACATGAGTTATGGGTCAAATGGAGCCAATTGGGGTGTTCGTTTCAAAAAATTCAAATGCAACTTTTATTTTGCTCATGTTCACACTAGAGTGGCCATAACGGCCCAAGAGGGCAAGTTTTTGCACCCGAAACTCGAAAGCGCACCAAACATGAGTTTTGGGTCAAGTTTTTTGCTTTTACGCTCCGAAGCACAAGAGTGGCCAAAATGGCCCTCAAGTTTTCACACCTGAAACAACGCACCAAACATGAGTTTTGGTCAAATGGAGTCAATTGGGTGCGTTCGTTCAAAAAAAAAATCCGTTAAGCACAACTGGCATTTTCGCTCCGGTCGAAACTCAAAAGCGCACCAAACATGAGTTTTGGGTCAAATAGAGTCAAAATGGCCAAAAAAGGAGGCAACTTTTATTTTCACACAAGAGTGGCCAAAATGGCCCTAGGAGGCAGCCACATTTTCACACACCAAACAAATGAGTGTTGGGTCAAAATGGAGTCAATTGGGTGCGTTCGTATCAAAAAAATTCAATTGCAACTTTTATTTCGCTCCGGTTCGCACTAGAGTGGCGAATGGCATTAGGGGGCAAGTTTTCGCACCCGGCGTAAAACTCGGAAACTCAAAACGCACTAAACATGAGTTTTGGGTCAAATGGAGCCAATTGGGTGTTCATTTCAAAAAATTTCGCAACTTTTATCTTTTATTTGGCCCTAGGGGCATGTTTTGCAGCGAAACTAGGAAACTCGCGCGCAAACATGAGTTTTGGGTCAAATGGGCCCAATTGGGTGTTTGGGGCATCTTTTATTTTCCGGTTCGCACTAGCGGCGGAAACGGCCCTAGGGGGCAAGTTTTCAAACTCCGAAACTCAAAAACGCATCAAACATGAGTTTTGGGTCAAATGGAGTCAATTGGGTGTTCGAAAAATTCAAGCTGCATCTTTTATTTTGCTTTAGTTTGCAAAGTGGCGAACAGCCCAAGGGGGCAAGTTTTTCGCTCGGCGAAAACTCGAAACTCAAAACGCACCAACCATGAGTTTTGGGTCAAATGGAGTCAATTGGGTGCGTTCGTTTGAAAAAATTCAACCGCAACTTTTATAGTATTATATGGGCCATTTGGAAAATTTTGGTTTTGTGCCGACGGCTTAGTGGGGACAGTGTCGTCGATGGTGGCCTCATGTTTCGGGCTAGCTTTGGCAAGGTGGTTGTAATTGGATGCATTATCTATAAGTACCGCTAATGGTATTCTCTTTGGTGAAATACCCCTTCACTAGCTATACCACCATATACTTCCACTAGTTGTATAGGACACCTTAGAAGTCTAAAAATGATTGTCAGAGTGTGTATTAAGTCCAAACTAAGGATAGAAAAGCTGCTTGAAAAATAGGAAACTACCAAACCTAAAAAGACCCTGTAAAGTCTTGAGGTTGCAGGATATATATTGTTTCATAAAGAAAAAAACATTGAGAACAAATAAAGTGCTATGTGCGTATACAAGTGTATATAGATTCATACGGGAGAAACCAAAAGCACACATAATAATGGAGACTTCAATCGAAATGTAAGAGACATTCTATTAATTCATCGCAAGGCCTTCCCCTCCTTTAGAAACACACATATATACACAAAAAGAGTGGACACATAAAGAGATAACAGTGAAATAGAGGAAGCGGAAGAACTAGGAGATGATGCGGTGGCCTTGTGGGGCATCTTTTCTATGATGAAGGATGCTACGTTGAGCCACGATAGTATTGTTGCAATTTGCACGAGTTCAAAGCAAATAAAGTCGCAACAACACCGGGAGCCGACATGCCCTAGATGACCTCAAATGGAGAAATCTTTAAATCAAATTTGTAGATCCCAAAAAGTTATGAAACTTTATAGTTGATGGCTTTTCGATTTGAGTTAGTTCATTTAGTGGCTCAAACAAGCAGCTTACACTTGGTTGACGATCTTAAACAGACAATTTTCACTCGGTTTTTCCTAAGAAACTACAAAAATGATCTTGGCTATGTACATTCGTTCAGTTTTTTTTATTGTGCGGCCCGAAAAAGACGAGGCTACACTATATATGGAGCTTGATGGGCAAATCGTCTTGACAAGGGTGATGCCCGATCACCCTCCATCCACCCCCATTGTTCTTCTTCCTCCCTCCCCTCTCCCAAGCGACTCGGCCCACCACCACGCGCCAGCCACCGGCGGCGGTGGCTAGGGTTTCGGTGACTACTTCTTGCCTTCTTCATCTTTGGCGGGCTTAGAAAGGAGGGTGGCGGGAGGCAGGAAGACCGGCGATTGGGGATGGGCGGCGGGCGTCTTAGTGTGCCCTGGTGGTGGGGGCGGCGGTCGGGCCAGGCCTAGGGCGGGGGCGTCAAGATGGCGGCGGGCGAGCAAGCCACTTACATCCGTAAATTGTGTACTTAAGAAAACAAAATCTATGCATGGTCATGGACGTTCACCCAATGTGGAAAATTGTTCAGGTGGGGATCCTCTCCCTCCCATTAGTTACCCTAAAAAAATGTCAAAAATAGATCCAAAGATTACTTTAGCAGTAATTGCCAACTTGCCCTTTTTTATTTATTTAGTCAAACTAAAAAATTACAAAACCATGTGACATTACATTGGACTGCCATTCGAGCTAGCAGTTGATGATACCATATATCAATGGCTTTGAATGCTTGCGCCTTGAACAAAAGCAAATATTTAGCTGAAAAATTATCAAATTAATAGGTAGCTTGGTCCATATCCATAAAGAATGATAACCATATATGGGCAGACATGCGCCCAACCGGTGACGTCCGCCTTACTGCTGCATAGCGCGTTGTAACACCTCCTCCATGGCCTTCAAGATGACGGTCGGGTCGCATACCTCCTTGCATTTTTCAATACCAAGTGGGTCCTTCACCTTACTACAAACCACGACACAGCTTGCAGTGATCTCCGACGCTTCAGCCTCGTACTTTTTTGTGCATCCTTGGCGGCATTTCAACGAGCATTGACTTTCCTCAATCGACGCCATTTTGAAGCGCCGGGTTGAGGGCGCAGGACTCCTTGCGAGACCGACTCCTCAAGCTTCTTGCCTAGACAAAAGGCTTGCAAGTATCTTCGTGTACCGTCTTTTCCTCGGTTGTCGTCTTACCGGCAAAGCAGCTCCACCAATGAGTGTCGGGACCAACATGAAGATGACCACCATGATCTTCATTTTCTTGGTATAATGGACGTGGATGCTAATGCTATTGAGTTTGGTGTTGATGGAGGTGGATGTCAGCTTTGCTTATAGAACTAATAATATGTTTGTCATTCATATATATAGGACATCGTCATATCGCAAAATGGGCATGCAAGTGTGCGGCCATGAGAGCTTCCCTCCCTACCTCTCGGTTCTAATTGCTTGCTTGCATGTATCTATTGTGCATGCAATACTCTAGCTCCTTGATTTTCCATTTCACCTTGGGTTACCACAAACTCAAAACTGTGTGCCCCCGCAGATAGCTACATCGCCCGGCTCCGTCGGAAGTGGAAGAAAAAAAAAAAATAGAAAAGAGAAGACTACATCGCCGAGCGATTTCAAGGCGTAAAGCCGAGAAAACTAAGCCAAACACATGGGCATGGTTAAGCATAAGATTTAGCAAATTTTCTCTCGTGGATAAAGATGACTTGAATAGTAAATTGATATCCATGCACTTGTGGATTATTTTCTTTGGTTCTTTTGTATGCATAATAAATACTAGCTTTAGAAAATTTTCCAAAAAGCACCAAACATGAGTTTGGGTCAAATGGAGCCAATTGGGGGGGTTTCAAAAAATTCAAATGCAACTTTTATTTTGCTCAAAAACGGCCCAAGAGGGCAAGTTTTTATTTCCAAACATGAGTTTTGGTCAAATAGAGTCAATTGGGTGCGTTCGTTTCAAAAAAAAATAGGCAACTTTTAAATGGCAAGAGGGCAAAAATGGCCAAAATGGCCCTAGGAGGCAAGTTTTCACACTGAAATGTAATGCACCAAACATGAGTGTTGGGTCAAATGGAGTCAATTGGGTGCTATCAAAAAATTCAACTGCAACTTTTATTTCGCTCCAGTTCGCACTAGAGTGGCCAGAATGGCATTAGGGGGGGCAAGTTTTCGCACCTAAAGCAGAAACTCTGGAAACTCCGAAAACGCACCAAACATGAGTTTTGGGTCAAATAGAGTCAATTGGGTGTGTTCGTTTCAAAAAATAGAACTGCAACTTTTATTTCGCTCCAGTTCGCACAAGAGTGGCCAAAATGGCCCTAGGAGGCAAGTTTTCACACCTGAAACAGAACGCACCAAACATGAGTGTTGGGTCAAAATGGAGTCAATTGGGTGCGTTCGTATCAAAAAAATTCAATTGCAACTTTTATTTCGCTCCAGTTCGCACTAGAGTGGCGAGAATGGCATTAGGGGGCAAGTTTTCGCATCCGGCGTAAACTCGGAAACTCAAAAACGCACCAAACAAGAGTTTTGGGTCAAATGGAGTCAATTGGGTGCGTTCATTTCAAAAAATTTAATCGCAACTTTTATTTCGCTCCGGTTCGCACTAGAGAGTGGCGGAACGGCCCTAGGGGCATGTTTTTGCACCCGCAGATGAAACTCAGGAAACTCAAAAAATGCACCAAACATGAGTTTTGGGTCAAATGGAGCCAATTGGGTGTTTGAAAAATTCAAGCTGCATCTTTTATTTCACTCCAGTTCGACCGGGGTGGCCAGAACGGCCCTAGGGGCAAGTTTTCGCGCACCCGGCGTAAAACTCAAAACACATCAAACATGAGTTTTGGGTCAAATGGAGTCAATTGGGTGTTTGTTGGTATTTGTTAAGCCTCTGTAAATATTTATAATTTGTATAGTCCGCAAGCGAACGGATCTTTGGTGAGCATTTTTACCCGGAGACGGGGTTTTAAATATCGAATCCACAGGGGGGAGGATGGTGTGAGGAATAAGCGAGGCATATAACTAATCCCCGAGTGTCAATCAAGGATGGAAAGGATCAAGAGGTAAGAAGATTCCTATGGTTGTCTAGTTCTCCTTCTTGTAAGTTATGTTGATATTGATCTTTAAAGGGATCGTACTCAAGGGAAGGTAAGGTCAAAACTTACCATTCCGCCAGCACTTAGATCCCTACGAGTCCTATCTACGGGATGTGGAATACAAAGGACTCAATGGTACTTTGTCATTACCACGATCTACCACTTTCCGGCGGGTAGGGGGCACTCATAAGTAACTTTGATCTAGGCACCATGCCTACACCTAAGTATACCCCTCTAATCTATAGATTCCCATGAATTAGAGTACTCAAAGAGTTATGAACAGTAGAAAAATACTAACACTGAAGATAATATGATACTTACTCAAATAAGAAGTTGCTCCACCATAGAAGTCTCAGGATCAAGTGTCATAGGCCCTTGATCCCAGAGGTACAAGCGTAGAGGAGTCACCGACATGTCCGGTGCTTCCCCTTCTTCTCCTCCACTCACTCTCTTTTGCTCTCAAGAATAGATCTAGAACTCTTAATTAAGTTCTTTGATCTAATCTCTCAACTTGATATTCACTCATGATTAGATCTAATTAGATAGATCTAATCTACTTCTAATGATATGTCTAATTAAGCTCTAATTACATGTCTAATTCTACTTCACTAATCCCTTAGAGAGAGTTGATCCTTTCTAGGGACCCCTCTACTACTAAGAGTTAATGAGATAGATTAAGATAGTAATGAATTAGGGTTTAGCCACGGGGCGGGGGTCTTCTTATATAGGTCTTGGCGATGAGCGTGAACCCTTGGATCAAACCGACCTTGGCAACGGTGTAGATGCAACCTCAATGTCGGTGGTAAACCGCCATAGAAAGGAGAGGATGACAGGTGGGACCCACCGGCGGCCGCCGGTGAGGGTGTTGGCGGGCGCCGGGACATGGTGGGCCCCTGCCTGTCGCCTCCTTCCCGGTGTCTTCGGTGTCTTCTAGAATGTTTTAGTCCACAATTCGGGTTGAATTAATTCACGGCCAAGTCTTGTCATCATAGGTCTTGTATATTAGGAACTTTCTCCATTATTCTCAGCATTTTCCTATTAAGTCCTTGAAAATATATAAATCACCAAAACTCATGGAATTATATTAGTTAAACCCCTAGACTTATATTTTGTATTCAATTTAAGCCCTTATTTATGTTTAATTGACTAGTAATTTTATGCTATAACAGGTGTCAACAAGCTCCCCAAGCTTACCTCTTGCTAGTCTCTTAGCAAGACACAAAATATAAAATTAAACTTCTTACTTGGATCGGGGAGTTCTTTGCAACGCTATCACACCTTTAAAGTACACATGCTTTCAAACTTCTCTCCAGATAAAGATAAACTTTTAAACTTTAATGATTCAATTACCTCTTACCTTTTTGGGGCTTTATATCTTTTTCGCAATCTGGGTAATTGAAAGATAGAACAGTCAAGTCAAGTACTAAGTCTCAAACTCTTTTGATCAACTGTCATCCGGAGTTTTTGCTGATTTTTAAATAAAACTCAAAGTTCCCAGATATGACTCTCTCTAATCTCTCATTGGTATTTGTGGATCCTCTCTTAGGCAATAATATAGTGTTTGCCTTACTCTCATAATATATTTTTAGCTAAGGCAATAGCATAGTATGCCTTCTTCTCTCTCACCTAATATCTAAGGCTTATGTATGTGGAGCTCATAGGTAGGAGAAAATAATTTATTTTCTTACTAAGCGTATATCGTAAATTCAAGCAATGGATCCAAAGATATAAGTCACACTGATCAAGTGGTGCATGTGTATGGTGGATAGAATATATATATATATATAGTATGGAATGTAGTAAAGTATGTAATGAAGTGAAATAGAATAGATAAGGGCAATCTTACTTTTGCTCCTTTTTGGAATTCTTCTCTCTTTTTATAATCTTTTTGTAGAGAACCTGGGTTATATCTCTTTTTTTCTTTTTTTCTTTTTTTTTTTTTTTTTCAAGAGAGGTGGACTCTGCTAGCCCTCGGACTTGTGTCCATTATTTCCTCTCTTATAAAGATGTGGGTTCTATTGACCCTCGGACACTTGTCCATTATTCATCTTTATTTTTAGAGATGTGGGGTCTACTCGCCCTCGAACACTTGTTCATTATTCATCTCTTTTATTTAGGGAGGTAGGCTCTACTCGCCCCGTAGGACTTTTGTCCATTTTTCATCTCTCTTTCTTTTTCTTTTAAAAGATACACAACCCAGATCTCTTCTTTGTAATTGTTTTGAGAGGTATAAATGATGGAGCTTTTGTAAGATATTGGCTAGCAATGAATGAGTGGATGGGTATAATAAATATTTTTGGTTGCTCTCCCTGAGATAGGAGTAGAACATTTTTATTGGCTAGAGTGAGTGAATGATAGTGAAATGAAGTAAGTGGAATGAGTGGAGTGTACATGATCAGCATGACTAGTTTCTAAGGGTCGACAAAGATTGAACAAACTCAATGCAAAGCGAGCAGATATATATATATATATATATATATATATATATATATATATATATATTTTCAAAAGGTTTTTCTATTCTAAGTAGCATGTATATATGGCTATGGTAGGAGGTTCACACTCTTGTCATACAGGAACTTATCATGTGCATTTTCAATTTTCAAAATATAAATCTCCGTAAATCTAGTGTCACTAGGAGTAAGATCAAATAGCAGCTCAGACTATCATATATCATATCGTCAATTACCTAGACTTTAGAGCAAGCATTTGCAACCCATATGTTTCAAGTTTGAGTAAAAATTAATTTTGCAAATGGAGCTCGAGAGAAATTAAGCTTGAAAGCTAGGTACTAGAAAAGTATAACAACGGAGACAACTATTCATCATTTCCATGTATGAGATCTAGCTTTAGAGATTATTTTATGTAGGTGGAAATGAAAACTTCTTGTACACTCCTATTTATTTATTTATTTATTTATTTATTTATTTATTTATTTATTTATACTATAAGATCATACTTCTACTAAAGACTCCTTAAACGACTTTATAAACTAGACTCTTAGCAAAATAAGCAAACCAAAATATTAACTAATAATAATAATATAAATATAGTAGTAGAGATACTTATCGTGATAAGCTGGGGTGCACTCCCCAAAATTTGGATTGACGTGTCGGGTTTATTGATGTGGAAGTTGAGGTAGAAAGTGACGATGAAGTCGGCCTATCATTTTTTCTCTTCCTTGAAATCCTGCTGAACTCAAATAGACAACAAAGCTAGTGGAACTTGATTAAGTGTTAGTGGTTCTACGCCACATAGGCTTCATGTGTCTAAAGATTTTCAAGATGGATCATGATTATTCCATATAGCAAGATTTAAATTTTTTTTTTTTTTGAAGTTTTATAATTTTATATGCAAAGAACTATAATGCAAATGCAACTAGATGGATGCATAATTATTTTTATGCCACCACGGTGAATCTCCTTATGGGTTGTTACACACCTCAAGATTATTCACATGGGGCTTTAGAATTTTTCAATGCAAAGTGCTAATGCATAAATGTAAATATGCTAAAGGAAAAAGATTATGCAATGCAAGAAAATAAACATGCTAATGCAAGATGCAAAAAGATAAATATGATATGCAATTTAAAGATGCAATGCTAAGAATTAAATATGGATAACTACCAAGTTACCTTTTGGCGAGGGTTCAATATTTTAAGTCCTTTGAACAAGACTTCTTACCTTGCTCACTCCTCAAGTGTATCATCGATATTGGTGTCTTTGCGTCTCCCAAGATAGTGATCTCTAAGGATGGCATCACCCATGTTGCTTGCTTGTCTCATGATTTGAAGTGAAGGTTTGATAGTGGAAGCGAGCAACATCTTGTTTAGTGTGTGCGTGATTTGTGGGTCGGGACATTTCCTTGTAGGTTTTTGGGAGAGGAAGATACTCCTCCATGTTGTGCTTAAAGTATGTCCTGTTTACAAAAGACAAGGTAGAGATCAAGTGCATGGGGCTCTGTTGGTGGGAAAACACCAACAGAACCAAAACTTTATTCATTCTTCTATAACCTTAAGCACATTAAACAAGGCAGAGTTAATATTTAACAATTTTATTTATTTATGATGAGAGTGATAAGATCACAAGATAGAGCATCAACAATTTAATGATTATAACTATCTTGCAAAACAGGATGAGCAACATTTTAGCTCACATAAATGGGGGTTATGAGATCAAGAGAGCGGTGTTTTAGGAACAAAGAATTAAACATGTGAAGCTAAGCAAGATGGATAAGGTTAACTCTAATATGTTTGATTCTTTAAAAAACCTTTAGAAGTATCCTTGCAATACTTCTAAACCAAGGCATACAATAACAAACAAAGGTAGCATGATAACACTATAGAGATTTATCTAAATAGAGACTAAAGAGCATGATCATGGTGAGAATAACTTTTTTTTAATAGATGCAAACTATATGGATGTATGCAAGAACTAAACATGCAATGGATCTACTAAAACATAAACATAAACTAAGCGGAGTGAATGCATGAGTTGATCAAGTAAACATGCAATGCAATGCAAGAAATTAAATTATAACTACTCAATCAATTTATAGTCAATTAGTAAGACTTTCTCACCTTTTTAATCATACTTACCATGATGTGCAGCTTCTATATACGTCACTTGAAATGAGTGCATTGAATTCTTGTGACGGTGACTTCTTCTTCAATCTATACATGGTTAGAATAATATATATTTAAATACGTACCTTGAGATAGCAGGGTTCCAATGGAGATGAATCTTGAATGATCGGGCACCCTAGGTTCTTCAATCTTTTTGTTTTTCTTTTCTTGTGGAATCTTGTCGGAAGGTCGCAACGACATCTTTTGTCCCTGTCTATTCCACAATTCAACGTAACAAGGATAATCCTACTAAAGCTAGTGATACACTAAATTAGCGAGACATCATGATCATCATCGAATCTTTAGGCCAATTGCTTCCCCGCAACGGCGCCAAAAAAAGCTTGTTGGCATTTGTTAAGTGCTAAAAGAATATGAAGGATTACGCAAGCGCAGTAACACCTACCATTGTAGCTTTTCCCTAGGATGAGTATTCTAGAGTATCGTATCCACGGGGAAGCTTTGTCTAGAGAATCTAATAAGTCACAATCATGTATCCACTAACAAAGCAAACCACTAGACTATAGTGAGGGGGTATTTGTTAGAGGATAAGTAAAACATAAAATACTAATCTACCTAAAATATCAAGGAGTAATTAAACTAATCAAGAGGTCAAAGAGAGAAATCAAGGTTTCTGGGTATCTCTATTTACTTAGGTTCTATGATAGGAATTACACTACTGCACTTTGGAGCAACAGTTCCTTTCCAACTCTCGAGAAAGACTGGGAAGAAGGTAGTTGGGAGAAGGCTGCCTAAAGCTCTACGAAAACACCAAACCATACGTGGTGGATTACAAAGACCTAACAGGGCTGTCACCCCTGGGGCTACCACAACTATCCGTAGGTTTGGGCGCAACCTCAGGTAACCTATAGCCTAGACACCATGTCTACACTATAGATTACAACTCTAGCTACCTAGCATAACTAGAGCCCTCAATACGAGCGGAGGTCCCATGCAATAATATAACAACTATGCTTAACAATATATGAAGATCATGAATATAAATAGAGAAGATAAATATATTAAAGCATAAGTCTTGTAGAGAAGATACAAAGACATACCATACTCTGAAGACATCTCCAAAACAAGAGCATAGCTCCTCTCTCCTTTATTCTTGATTAGATCTAAGTTAGATCTAATCTAGTTCTAATTACATGTCTAATCTATGTCTAATTACATTACTAATCTACTTCTAATCTACCTCTAATTCACTAATCCCAGAGAGAGGTTATCCTTACATTGGGACACCTCTAGAACTGAGAGATAATGAATTATGAGATAGAATGAGTTAGGGTTTCACCCTGGGGGTAGGGAGTCTTCTTATATAGGCCTTGGCGATGAACGTCAACCCTTGGATCAAACCGACCTTGGCAACGGTGTAGATACAACCTCAATGTCGGTGGTAAACCGCCATAGAAAGGAGAGGCCGACATGTGGCCCCCACACCGGGCGCCGAGGGGTGGAGAGGCGGGCGCCGGGGTGGAGTGCCACCCTCGGCTTCCCGTCTTTTCTCGTGTCCTCGGTATCTTCTAGAATGTTTTAGTTCACTTTTCGGGTTGAGTTGCTTTACGGATAAATCTGGTCTTCATATGGCCTTGTATTTCCGGAACTTTCTCCATTATTCTCTGCAATTATCTATTAAGTCCCTGAAATTATATAAATCACCAAAACTCATGGAATTATGTTAGTTAAACCCCTAGACTTATGTTAATATTCATTTTAAGCCCTTATCCAAGTTTAGTTGACTAGTAATATTATGCTATAACATGTGTCAACAGCGATCCCGACAAGACGACCTCCGTCAAGCTCCGAAGTCGACCCCGACTCGCGGTTCCCCGGAACGCACGACCTACAAGTTCCGAGCTCCGAGCTCGGCTACTCGCGATCCCGACAAGACGACCTCCGTCAAGCTCCGACTCGACCCCGACTCGCGGTTCCCGGAACGCACGACCTACGAGTTCCGAGCTCCGAGCTCGGCTACTCGCGATCCCGACAAGACGACCTCCGTCAAGCTCCGACTCGTACGACCTCTTGAGCGTACAATCTCGCATCGCGCGACCGTGAAGACTGCGCGACACACCTCCGACTAGCACGACCTCGAGCTCGGAACGGCATCCCACCACGTTGCATGCCGCCAACCGCTACACGACAAGAAAGACATCACGGGGCCATCCCGACAAGATGCGTTCCTACTACGATTGCGACGGGCGGGACTTCGCCCATCCCGGAATCCCCGTACGGCGGCGACCCGGCGCGACGGGACACACACGAACAAGCCCCGACCCACGGTGAAGCGTGTAACGACCTATGGGTCCCTCGTCATTTAGCAGTTTACCCCTTCTATTTTGTGTTCTTCTCCTCTTTAGTCCCTCCCTTGTGGCTATAAAAGGGAGGCTTCAACCACAGAAGAGGAGGAGGTTCTGACCTCTCAACTCTCTCACACGAAACATTGCGATCTCTACTCCACACACACCAGAGACTTGGGAGCCGGCCTCCCTCTGTCGACAAGCTTGTATCCTCCCCTATACGAGCCTTTGAGCTCGGACATAGTGACTCCGACTGGAGACTGGACTAGGGCACCGATTTGCCCGAACCAGTATAAATCTCGCGTCTTTGTGTCCCTTGAGCTAGGCCATCGGAGCTCCACACGAGCCATACGATCGTACTGTGTCTATGGCCTACCCCCGATATTAGACCACGACATTTACCGAGCACCAGGCACATGTTTGCCGAGAGCCGCTGGCCACAGCGCTCGGCAAACTCACTTTTTTTGCCGAGCAGGAGACGCCATGGCGCTCGGCAACGGGGACGACGGGGCCGGGCGTTTGGTTCCGTTACCCTTTGACGAGCAGGTTTCTGATCCATGTTCGCCGAGCGAGGTTCTTTATCGAGCGTCCGCGCTCGGTGAATAGAGCTCTTTGCCGAGCGCCGGTCTTCACCGAGCGCGGTCCGTCAGGCCGCCGGGGAAGGTGGGCGCGCCGCTCGGCGACGAGGCCCTGTCCGATGTTGCATCTGTAAGTAATCATTGTCTTTGGTTCAGTTTTTCTGTCCGGCCTAAAACTGCGAGAGACCAGGCTGCCACTAATATATCCAGGAGAAGAAATGTGTTGTCATGTAAACGTTGTCTTATTAAGGGCAAGATTTTTTTATTTTACATACACTAAACATTTTTTTTCCTCTCGTCTTGTAATAAATGAAAAAAGTGTCATTTGCTCACATCTGTATCCGTGATTCCAGTTCTATTGTATCCTTCCTTGGAGCAGCAGTCTCCAGACGAAGCTGGGCTGATCTCAGTTAGGAGATGGGCCGGCCTTCTGCACCCAGAATATGACCAGTCTTATAACAACGCTCTGTCGTCGTCTTCCTTCCTGCCCACAAAACGATCGAGCAGCGAAACCCTCGCTCGGCCGCCACCAGCCGGCGTTTGGAACCCTCAACTCCGCCAAGCAAATCCGCCATGCCGCCGCCACCGCCGCTGGTGGATGACCTCGAGGAGGAGGTCCTCCTCCGCCTACCGCCAGACGAGCCGGCGAGCCTCGTCCGTGCCGCGCTCGTCTGCAGACGCTGGCGCCGCCTCGTCTCCAACCCCGGATTCCGCCACCGCTTCTGTGAGTTCCACCGCAGGCCCCCAATGTTGGGGCTGATCTGCAACGTTTCCTTCTCCACCATAGCACGCCGTGCCCACAGCCGCCTTCTGTAGGCCGCCCACCGACCTCAAACGCTGGCGCATGGTAGACGCCCGCCATGGCCGTGTCCTGCTTGGTCGGAAAGGCGGCGTCCTCGTTGTCTGGGACCCCATCACGGATGAGGAGGAAGAGCTTTCCCCTACTCCATACCCGAAGAGGTGCTGGAATGCTGCAGTTCTTTGCTCCGCCGCTGCTGGCAACTGCGACCACCTTGATTGCCACTTTCGACCCTTCCTCGTGGTTTTTGTGTGTTCTCTAAAAGGGAAGATCTTGCTCTACACCTACTCATCTGATGCTGCCGTCTGGAGTGATCCAATATGTGCTCAACAACATGGTTACTGTGTCGAGCCCTTGATGGGCAGTGCTCTTGTGGGGAACGCACTCTACTTTCGAGATCTGTTGGGAAACAAAGCTCTCAAGTACGATTTGGAATTGTGTCAAATGTCATGGATTCAATTACCATTTCGATCACGGAAATCTGTGCTTACAACCTTGGAGGATGGTGGATTGGGCTTTGCCAGTCAAGATGACTCTAATCTCTACATTTGGTCAAGGAAGGATGCACATGAAGTAGATGCTATATGGGAAAAAAAATGTCGTCATTGAACTTAAGACAGCGTTACCTGCTGATGTTGCCTTAAACATAGTTTCTTTGATTGGCTCTGTGGACGGTGTCGGTATCATTTTCATGAAGGTCAATAATGCTGTCTACACAATTGATATAAAGACCTCTAAGATGAAGATGGTATATGACGGCGCAACCAACTCTATTTTTCCATACCTGAGATTCTACACTCCAGGTACATCTTTGTTTATTTTTTGGTCTTGCAATGTTTATATATAGAATTATAAATAATTTAGCTACTAACATGGCGATGGGCTTCTAAATAATATATATTTATGGAAGTGCAATATCACAATCTTAAACTACAGAGCTTGGTTGATTCGACCTAAATCTTTTTGTTCTAGGAAATCTTTGAAACTGATTGGATATGCCTATGATTATATTAATCCATGATGCATATGTTATTCTATCATCGTAGACATCATTGTAGATAAGTCCCTAACAACCTAGCCTCATCCAGGTGTCCAGGAGCTATAATTAAAAGAGTTATTACATGGATTAGCTTGCTTGCCTATTGTTAATCCTGTTTTGCCTTAGTGCTCATCTATTGTCAATTGATGGAGATATCGTTGCTATAATATTGGGGACAAAAAGTTGCTGATGTTTAGTTGGCAGGAAATTAGTGTTATCTAGGGCAAGCTTGATTTCTCAATCAGCTAATGTTATATATCCTTATCTTTTTTAAGTGGATGCAGCATTTGGGAGGCACTTGTACAGGTGAGGGACCACGTGCGAGTCGCTCAAGTGCATGTGATAAACTTAAGGTGCATCAATGAGATATCTTGATTCTTGTTGGGCAGAACTTTGAGTATCAATGAGATTGGTGTTAGCCTTAATTCGTTGGCCTTCAACGTTGTGGTGTTTAAGCAATTGTTTCTCCTAAAATTTTTAGCTTGATCATTGGTTAAAAGTTCTATCGTACTTGTATGCAAGCTGTGAACCCTTATATTGTCATATACTTGATCTGTGGGATATATGTGATAACCAATTCATATGCAGCACGCCTGCTTGTCATTCCTACATAAATTCATTGTCATTCAACATCATTTGGTTTATTGGATAGCAATAACCAGAAACTTGCTAATTTATTGTTAGTTGTAATATTTTGCATTTGTGGGCAACTTAATAGAAACAAAAATCCAGCACCTTGTTTATGTATGAATCTTGAAACCACAATAATGTAGTGGAGACAAGAACATTTGGCATAATTCAGCTTGTGTGCAAGTAAAATGAAGCAAGGCTGCTGCAAGGGGAATCATGCATGGTTCCTCTTGGTCGTTGTGAATGATGAAGCTTCCATTGCGACTAACGAAGCCATATTCTGTGTCAGAATGTTAGGGACTCTGGGCCTCCCTAGGGAATGAAGCGTGTTCTGTGTTGCTGAACTGAACTTGCCTGTGTTAGCATCATTGAAAAACCGTGGGCATTGCCAGACGCTGGACGTCGGCTGGTGAGGATGCATCCATGGTGGAGCCATCGCTACCCTTGTGTTGTCGCGAACATTGAGACAATGTTGTAATTGAGCGTGTCGTCATCAAGGAGGCAAGCGGCACTGTCCAGTAGCTGATGCTCACATGAACAACAACTAGGAGGGGCCTTCATGATGAAGGTCAACTTTTAGGTGGCCGGACTCTGGGACTCTATCGAGACGGAGGTGGGCTTGCTGCCATCGCAATGATTCTGCACTTTGTCCTAACCAACATATGCTCACCTAGCGTCTGCGTTGTACTGTGTAATTCTCAAAAAAAAAAAAAAAAAAAACATATGCTCACCTCTCTGGCTCAGAAGAGCATTGCACACTCGGCTTGGAGGGCGGTGCAGACAATAGAGGTTATGTTGGACTATGTTCAGCTTTGAGGGTTAAAAGTGTTAAAACCAACAACCAAGGGTACGAGGATGTTCCTTTTTATCTCAAAAATATCGAGCAAGCTAGCGCCCGGACGTCCAGAACCAACGTGCTTCTAGACGCCGAACCAGCCCACCAAATAAACAGGCCCATCCATCCCTCCACCCCAGCCAAAACTGAAAATCGAGCGAGCCACCAGGAGCCCCATCCGTATGATGCTCTCTCAGCAGACACGGCACGCTTCGCTTCCGCGCGCCATTCCGCCCGCCGTGCAGCGCCGACGCTCCTCTGGCAGCACTCCCTTCCATCCCCGCCTGCTTTTCCCTTTGATTTGCCCCCTTCAATTCCTACAAAATCAACTCCACTCCCAATCGCAAGCCGAGAAACCCTAACCAAAATTCAGAAACCCCCATGACATATCTGGTGTCCAAACTCGAGTTCCCTCCACGAAGAGGTGCTATGGCGATCGTCTATAGTGATGAGTTTGATCTACTTTTGAAACATCTGGGAACAACAATTGAAGGTAGATGAAACACATGAAACATACTTCTAAAACACTTGAAAAACACGCTTGAAAATACAGTTGAGACATACACATGAAGGTAGTTAAAACACTTGAAACATCCTACTGAAACACTTTAAGAAACACGCCTGAAACATTATTGAAAACTTGCGCATGAAGGTAGTTGAAACACTTAAAACACCCTTCCGAAACACTTAAAAAACATGCCTCTGAAGACATGGACATGAAGATATTTGAAACACTTGAGACATCCTTCTAAAATACTTGAAAAAAACACGCTTGAAAATATACGCAAGAAGGTAGTTGAAAACACTTAAAACACACTTGAAACATATGCAGCAGGGCGACAAGGCGTGCGAAGCAGCAGCAGATCGACGAGGGGTGGAGCAGTAGGGATTTGGGTGGGGCACAGCAGCAGGGCGACGAGGCGCAGCGCAGTAGCAGGGCGGTGAGGGGCACAGCAACAGGACGATGAGGGCATGACGCACCAGCAGGGCTCGAGGTGCGGAGCAGCAGGACAATGAGGCGGAGCAGCGGCAGGACGACGAGGTGCGGCGTACCGGTGCGCGGAGGGCGGTGGCGGCAACCGGCCCCATTCCCCGGAGGGTGGGGTATGGGGAATTCGAATGTACTGGGTGGGATCGGACAACGCTCGTTTCCTTATATAGATCGATAGATCTTTTGTATTTTTTTCATATTTATTATATGAAAAAAAAAAAATAAAAAAAAAAAACTAAGGAAAACGGAAGATACATCGAGATCAACTGTCCTACGGAAACTGACTTTTTTGGTCGCAAGTTTAGCAATCCTCTATTTTTTGCTGTAAAAGTGTCCCTTTCAAACAAAACTGATCGACGGCGGATAGATGATGAGATCGCATAGCCTCGCACCGCCGCCGCTACTGCCACCCGAGTTGATAGAGGACGCCATTGCCGAGATCCTCCTCCGCCTCCCACCCGACGATCCCGCGTGCCTCGTACGCGCCTCTCTTGTCTGCAAACTCTGGCACGACATCCTGTCCGAGCCCACGTTCCCTGATCGCTACGGCCAGTTCCATGGAACGCTTCCCTCCAAGGCTTCCTATCACGCTCCTACACGCACCACGGCCGCCGGGCTCTCGACTGCCGCCATGGCCGCCTCCTCCTCGACATTGTGGATGGCACGGGCACGATGAGGAAAAGTCTCGCCGTGTGGGACCCTATCACCGGCGACCACAAGGTGCTCAGCGATCCTGACCCGGAGTCGGACCCTGCTTTTGGCGCTTTTCTTTGTGCGACGGCTGGCTGCAACCACCGTGCTGGCTGCCATGGCGGCGGTCCTTTCCATGTGGTGTTTGTGAGCATCACCGCGTACACCTACGGCACCGTTGCTACTGCTAGGGCGTGGGTATACTCGTCCCAGACTGCTGCTTGGAGTGCGCCGGCTTCTATGCAGATATATTATGCTAGGTATTATCCTCCCTTGGCCGAGAGGAAACGTGCGGCCGTTGTTGGAGACCAACTCTACTTCTTGCTCAGCAATGGTTTTGGAATTCTCATGTATGATCTTAGGAAACGATGCTTGACTGTGATTGGCTCGCCAGGCACATACACCACCCAGCCTAGTATCCTCATGACCATGGAGGACGGTTCGCTGGGGTTCATCGTGAGCGTTAAGGATGATGATGATGATTATTCAGCCCTTCACTTGTGGCGGGCGACAAAGGTGAATCCAAATGGATCTATGGGATGGGTACAAGATAGAGTTATCTCTCTTGACAAGCTAGTTCCTACGATGCAGTCCAACCAAGTGGTCAATGTTGTTGGATTCGCCGAGGGCGTGGATATTCTATTTCTCAGCGTTGGTGATGCTGGTACAGGGATCATGTTTGAGCTAAAATCAGGGCGGATTAGAAAACTAAGCCACCCTGTGTACTGCTACTATGGTGACTACTTACCCTACTTGAGTTTTTACATTCCAGGTAAATAAACTACTGCCTTACTTTACTTATATGATTTGGCACTTTACAAATTCTGTATTATATACATGACGTTATATATATATGCGCCATCAAGGTTGTAACCGGGCGTGTCATCAAGGAAGCAAGCTGCTCTGTCCATTACCTGATGCTCACATGGACAACTACTAGGGAGGGGTCTTGCTGATCGATGAAGGTCAACATTTAGATGGTGGCCACTCTGGGATTCTGTCGAGATGGAGGTGGGCTTGCCATGTAAATGATTCTACACTTTGTCCATGCTGACATATGTCGCACACACTTGACTTGGAGGGCGGTGCAGAGTGGTTGCATATAGGACGATGTCCTTTGAAGGTTAAAACCATCCAAGGGTGGGAGGATGTTCCTTTTTGGTCTCAAAAATATTGTCTTGGGCACCACGAATGTCCTATGTACATAAACACTCTTTTTTTCCTCAAATTAAGGGGTCCGGCCAGCTCCTGTATTTTTATTTTAAAAATTTATTATTTATTTTTCATGTTTACAAAAAAGATGAAAAGAAATAAAACTATATGTTTATAAAACATACAATACATACATGGAAAAAGGAGAACAAGCATGAGTGTGATCAGAAACAATAGGAACGTCGGACCAGGCCATATATTGCGTTAAAAGTGTCCCATCGTTCAAGCCAAACTGATTGGCGACAAATAGATGATGAGATCGCATAGCCTCGCGCCGCCGCCGCCCGAGCTGATAGATGACGCCATCGCCGAGATTCTCCTCCGGCTCCCACCCGATGACCTCGCATGCCTCATCATACGCCTCCCTGGTCTGCAAGCTCTGGCACCGTATCTTGTCCGAGAGCCCACGTTCCCCAATCGATACTGCGAGTTCCATGTAATGCCTCCCGTCCTCGGCTTCCTATCTAGCCCCTACAACAGCGGACACGACGAGACGTAGGCTGCCTATGTTTTTCCTGCCGGTATTTCAAAATCTCGGCGGTCACCGATAAACAGGAATATCAGATATACCGGAAATTTATCGGCTATACAAAATAAACTTTCAGACCAAACTTACAAAAAATTATTCTTTTTGTTCAAAAAATCATGTACATCTATTCTATATCATTTTAGATAAAAAAAACAAATGTACATGCAAAAAACTACCAATTTAATGTGACAAGAGCATGAATAGCACCTTCAGCTCACACAACTTGAAATAATACAGGTGCAATCCCAAAGAAATATTACACAAACATAATTCAAGTCCCAAATATTATAGTCTATCCATAGTTCTAAAATATCATGCTCCAAATATTACTTGAAGATCATCTAAAACATCAACCACTAGTCCACAACATAGATAGAATCAGGCCATAGTTCCAAAACATACAAAAAAAGGATACTCCGGTCCTAGACATTACAAAATCCATCCGTAGTGCCAAATATTACATAACTAGAACGATTCTCCGTGCATTGCTGCGGGTATGGAGATTGAATTTGTATAGGTTAGGTTTCTTTTTTCTTAGTTGTCAGATTCAGATATAAATTTTTGGTACACATGAAAATTGTTGCAATATTTTTTAAGTTCTATTGATCTTTCTTATCTAGGAAAAGGGAGCTCATAGGCCAGAAGGGTTGTCAACTTGGTATCATGTATTAACATATACTTTCCATGCGTGTGATGATTCACGGAGACAAAGGAACATAGGAAAATTGCATCACTTTTTTTTGTCGAGCAATGCACGACGTAACCTGTACAGTGTCATTAGGAAACAAATAAATAAATAAATAGAGTAAGGCCTATATATATTATTAGCCAAAGCCTAGGTCCTAGGCACTACCCCTTGCTCGGTCTGCTCCTCTTCTGCCGACATATCTTTTTTTTGCTAAATTCTTTTGGCCACATATCATACGCCGCTGGATGCTCTCTGCGTCATCTCTCTCATCAAATCGTGCTGGCCCTCCGGCCGCCACTGCTCCTTCATCAACGGTGAAAGACGACCGATTTACTTCTACCTAGATTTTACCAAAGACATGATTGACGCGAAACTAGGGTTCCACGCCAAACACACCGGGAGGGCCTTGGACACCCACGAAGGTTGCAAACAACCTTGAAGCAGCGAACACCGTAGCGTGATCGGCCATGAACAATCCAGAGACCGCTAGGGCCGATGTAGAGCTCGGTGATGGCTGGAGAACCTCCGAATGCACCCCCAGGAAGACCCGTCGGGAGGACGCACGCGAGGGTTTCCCTAGGATCGGTAAGGCCACCTAGAACGTCAGCGAAGTTCATGGAGAACTTCGACGAACAGCAGGGTAAAGGAGAGGATGACCTACAAGCAACACGGTAGTAGACTGATTTGTCGATTGGATGCAGATGAGATTAAATCAGCCATGAACCTCTTTATTATATAGAGGAGAGTGATCCTATCCTTTTAGGAAACCATCCTTGGACATTTCCAATCTCCAAAGCCGACCAAAACACGACTTAGGAAACAATCGGTTCGGATCATGTACGGATGCGGCCCGTCGCGCGCCGACCGGATGCTGGACCGGGGCATCCGATCACTTCTAGAGATGCCTGAAATCGCGCCAAAATGCCATGTTTGACCGGACGCGCAAGTGTTTAGCGTCTGGTCACTTCCAAAGAGGACTGTAGTGCGCCTTTTGACCGGACGCTGGACCGTACGCGTAGGAGCCAGCTTCCGGTCAATTCAACATGACTGCAAGTGAAGCTAATAAGTTATGGAAGAGTTGGAACTGAACTAAATGTTATTCTAGCTTTGTCCTGCATTATCGCCCTCTTTTTTTTCTCTCTTATGAGACTACTAGTACTCTGTGAACTTTGATTGGATCAGACTAGGCCGATGTGTTGAGATGTAAGCATCTTTGATGTGTTGATGAAGTGCTAGATGCCTTAGTTGCAGCTTTGCAGCCTTACATATGCATGTCCTAAAGATACCTGTATAAGCATATCGGTCTTTTCGGTTTTACCCAAACGAACCCGAACCCGAACCCAAACCCGAACCTGAAGACCGAAATCTCACTATCTCGGTTAACCCGAAAACCGAAGACCGAAGACCGAACAAACACCGAACAAAAAAATCCGAAAAACCCGACCCAAATTCTCGGGTAAAACCCGAATGCCTAGTCTGACTTGGCGCTGTGCACCAGCCCTCCAACATGGCGCGTCCCGCGGCCCTCGGGCGGCGCGTCCATGTGGGCATGGCTCCTCGGCGTTGAGGGCCCGCCTCGTCCGCTCCCCTGCGCTCGCCATCGGCTAGTACCCGCCCGCGGCGCTGAGCACCAAGGGCGGCATGACGCGCTCCTCCGCTTTGCCAAGACGCGGCCCGACGCCGGGGCGAGTAGGCATGCCGGTTCGTGAGCACTCCGGTTGGGAGGCCACCGGTCATGGGTTCGAGTCCTCTCGGACGCATGATTTCCCACAAAAAATCCCCGCCGGTCCCCGTGTGCCAAAGCATGGTGTGAAGCCTGGCCCTTCTCACGGGCATGTGGGCTCCCATGTCGGGCGGGGCTGGGGTTCGGGATTTTCCGGGATCCGTGAGAAGATCTTCTTCTTAATGAAATACGGGTGGGGACATCGTCGTCCCCCTCAGGTCCGGGTTTGACGAGGAGGTTCATTAAGGCCTTTATGGAGACTCCTGTTGAGCCTTCACGCGGCCGGCCAGATGTCCAAGTCCATGGGCCTCCTGGAGTGCCGGGACGCCGCGGCGGCTGTCTACCGAGTCCGACGTAAATAAGGGCCTTCCATCCCGGTGCAGCTGCAAACAGCGGCTGCTCCGTCGGTGGCGGCGGTGTGCGGCAGCGGCGGCAAGGAGGCCGGGAGCACCCTCTCCCCCGAGGCAGATGACGGTGTGTTGCTGCAGATGAACTTCGACATTGGGCGCCTGCGAAGGCTCGTGCACCGCCCGGGCTTCGGGTGCAGCGCGGCACACGAAACGATCGTCCCCCGCCCGCGCCGGCGGTCGCTCGAGCCGGCATAGGAGAAGGCACCGTGACCCACGGGCGTGGCCGTAGTGTGAGGCGAGGGAAGCGGTCTCCCGAAGACCTCGCGCCGGGAGTTCGCCGCCAAAGACCCTCCGCGTGGGACGGGACGGGGATGCCCGCGGCGACGACAAAGCCGACCTCGACGAACTGCCAGCTCAATTCCGGCACCGGTGCACCGTGCCCGATCGCTGGAGCCGCCCGGCGAAATCCACCCTACGCCGTGGGCGCCGCCACCGCGCCCCCGCTCCATCGCCGCCCGGCAAGCATCCGCACATCCACCCGCCGCCCGCGATCCCCATGGCCGGGCATAGCATCGCGCCGGGAGCGGCGACGCGTGGCTTTGGCGCCTTACTCGCGTCGTGGCTTGGCTGCCCCCCCCCCCACCCACCCACCCACCCACACACACACCCGGCCACTGGCCCACAAAATTTGAGAAGTCCCCACTACAATTGAAATTAATTTTGGGCCCTCAAATTTTTTATTTTGGCTCCTAAATTAAAAATAAGGGCTTATTTTTGAGGGGTGTGGTTGGAGATGCTCTAAGGAAAGAAACATAATAAGCAGAGCTCTATACGGCCGAACCTGATGGCAGTGATTTGTTTAGCTATTGGGTTGAAGCATCTCTTGGCGCCTGTCTTGGTGAGTTGGTGATGTTCTGGCATTGGTGGCTTTTGTAGTTCCTAAAAAGTTGCCTGATGTTGTTTTTGCAACTTTTTGTCAGTAAACATAAGGTTTTATTTTTTATATTCTACTATAAACTTGTTTTCCTCTCATCTTAATAGGAAAAAAAAAGAATAATGTCATTGGCGCCTGTATTGGCCGCACGCGAGCCATTGAACGAGCAATTGAACTGGACATAACACTTGATCGAGAACTCTGACATAACACGTCCGCTGAGAATCCTTTCTGAATTTCTATGGAGATGAGGACTCTGCTTTTTTTTTGAGGGGAAGACGAGGACTCTGCTTGAGGTGCAAAAGAGTTGTGCGGTGCGGGTCTCAATCAAGGGGTGGGCCGTGTGGGCCGTGGGCCGGCTCACCAAGGGGTGGTCGGCGTGCGAGCTCTGGCAGGTCGGCGCCGAAGATTGCTGGGCCTGCACAACCCAGAATCAGGGCCACGCAGATTCGGACGAGGGGCCCGCCAGGGAGAGATCAGCCCAAAATTCCTCTCCTGACAATTTGTCGTTTCGGACGTCTTCGTTACGAGATGTGCGATGCGATCTCCTCCTCAAAACCCTCGCTCTGTCGCCTGCCGTTGTTGTGTTCGGAACCCTATCGAGCAAAACTGCCATATGCCGACGCTGGTGGATGACCTCGTGGAGGAGGTGCTCCTCCGCCTACCGCCGCACGAGCCGGCGAGCCTCGTCCGCGCCGCGCTCGTCTGCAGGCGCTGGTGCCGCCTCATCTCCAACGCTGGCTTCCGCCGCCGCTTCTGCGAGTTCCACCGGAGGCCCCCAATGCTGGGGATAATCTGCAAAGTTCCCAATGCCATCATGGCCCGCCGTGCCCACGACCGCCTTCTGCAGGCCTCGCACCGACCGCTACCGCTGGAGCGTGCGGGACGCCCGCCACGGCCGTGTCCTCCTCAGTCGGGAAGGCGGCGCCCTCATGGTCTGGGACCCCATCACGGATGAGGAGCAGGAGCTTCCCCCTATTCCGAACCATATCTGGTGCTGGAACGCTGCAGTTCTTTGCTCCGCCGCTTCTGGCGCCTGCGACCACCTTGATTGCCACTTTCCACCCTTCCACGTGGTTTTTGTGTCTTCTCTACATGGGCAGATCTTTCTGTACTCCTACTCATCCGGTGCTGCCGTCTGGAGTGATCCAATATGCACACAACAACATGGTTACTATGTCGATCCCTTGAAGGGCAGTACCCTTGTGGGGAACGCACTCTACTTTCGAGATCTGTTGGGAAACAAAGCTCTTATGTATGATTTGGAATTGTGTCAAATATCGTGGATTCAAGTACCATCTTGGTCACGGCTGCATTATGTGCTTACAACCTTGGAGGATGGTGGATTGGGGACTGCCACTCAAGATGACTCCAATCTCTACATTTGGTCAAGGAAGGATGCACATGAAGTAGATTCTATATGGGAAAAAGTGTTGTTATTGAAGTTAAGACAATCTTCCCTGCTGATGTTTCTTAAACAAAGTTTATTTGGTTGGCTCTGTGGATGGTGTCGGTATCATTTTCATGAGGGTCAATAATGTTATCTACACAATTGATCTAAAGACCTATAAGGTGAAGAAGGTATATGAAGGCGTAACAATCTATGTTTTTCCATACCTCAGATTCTACACTCCAGGTACAACATTGTTTATTTTTTGGTCTTGCAATGTTTATTTATAGAACTAGAATTAATTTAGCTACTAACGTGGTGATGGGCTTCTAAAAAGTTTATTTATGGAAGTGCAATATCACAATCTTATACCAACGAACTAGGTTCGTCCCAACTAAATCTTTTGTTCTAGGAAATCTTTGAAACTAATTGGATATGCTTAATTTGTTAATCCATGATGCATGTTATTCCATCATTGTTGATAAGGCCCTAACAACCTAGCCTCAGTCAGGGGCCTAGGAGATGTAATTAAAAAGTTATTACTTGGATGTAGTTATGTATCTTCACTACAGGAATCGCGTTCTTTGCCGAGTGCTCGCGCTTTCGGCAAAGCCCCTTTGCACTCGGCGAAGGTTTTTTGCGAGTGCCGCACTCGCAAAGAGCACTCGGCAAAGAAATAGTCGGCAAAGCATTCTTTGCCGAAAGTGCCAGGTATCGAGCACTCGAGTGCCGAGAAAACACTTTCGGCAAAGAATAACACTTTCGGCAAAGATAAAAATCGAAAAAAAACCAAAAAATAGCAAAAAAAATTTTTTTTTTTTTTGGAGAGGCCGCCACCGACCAGCTACCACTCGCTCTCAACCATGGTATTTTTTCCAAGTTTTTTCGACACTATTTTTCACACTTTGCGGCGAGTGGGATTCGAACCCATAACCTCTCCCTCGCGTGTCTCTTGCCTTACCACCGCACTACTAATCGTCGCTTGTGTCTAGGTTGCGTATTAGCTCCTCATATATTATACTAAATCGAAATTCAAATTTTTCAAACGACCTCGGATGCAAAAACTTTCTAAATAAAAATTGTAGATCTTGAAAAGTTGTGAAACTTTGTAGTTGACAACTTTTTGATTTAAAATCGTTTAGGTCCTCAAAAACTGGTTTGAAAACAGGATTTGCCGAGTGCCTAAAAAAGACACTCGGCAAAGAATTCTTTGCCGAGTGCCCAAAAAAGGCGCTTTCGGCAAAGAGGCTCTTTGCCGAGTGTATTTTTTTGCACTCGGCAAAGCTTGTTTTCAAATCAGTTTTTTGAGGCCCCAAACGAGCTTAAATAAAAAGTTGTCAACTACAAAGTTTCATAACTTTTTGAGATCTACACTTTTCATTTAGGAAGTTTTTTCATCCGAGGTCATTTGAAAAATTCGAATTTTAAATTTGAGAGCGCTTTAGACCAGTTTTTGCATGATAAGATGAATTGAAATCAAAAAAGTTTTGTACTATAAAGATTCATATCTTTTGGAGACTTACAAAGTTTACATTGGTCATTTATTTATTTGACAAAATGTTAGTAACATTGTTCGTAAATCTTATTAATCTCTCTTCTAGTTCTAGGAAACTATGAGAGGATATGAAGGAGATGTAAGTTTTGTGAACAACGTTATTAAAGCTTTGTCAAATAAAGAAATGACCAAATAAACTTTGTAGAGCTTGATAAGTTATAAAACTTTGTAATTGAAAACTTTTTTATTTAACCTTGTTTAGGGCCTCAAAAACTGATTTGAAAACATGCTTTGCCGAGTGCCAAAAAATACACTTTCGGCAAAGAGCCTCTTTGCCGAGTGCCTTTTTTGGCACTTTCGGCAAAGAATTCTTTGCCGAGTGTTTTTATTTGACACTTTCGGCAAAGAAGACCTTTGCCGAGTGTTTTTCTTTGCCGAAGTTTTTTTATTTAGCACTTTCGGCAAAATAGGCTCTTTGCCGAGTGCCTGAAGAAAAACACTCGGCAAAGAGGTTGACGCTTCGCAAAGCGCGTGATTCCTGTAGTGCTTATTGAGATCATGCATGTGTTGATGTTGATTGTTGTTTATGTAAACAATAAGTTATTGATGTTTGGTTGGCGAGAAATAAGTGTTATCTAGGGCAAGCCTGATTTCTCAACCAATTAATATTATCCTAATCTTTTTTAATTGCTGCAGTACTGGGAGGCACTTGTACAGTTGAGGGACCAAGCGTGAGTCGCTCAATCGCATCTGATAAACTTAAGATGCATTAATGAGATATATGGTTGGGCAGCACTTGTCGTTTGTACATCATTAAGATCTTTGGTACAGCTACACTATATGTATCAATGAGATTATTGGTGTTAGCCTTAATTCGTTGGCCTTCAAGTGTTGTGGGTTTTAAGCAATTGTATCTCCTAAAATATTTAGCTTGATCATTGGCTTCAAGTTCTATCGGGCTTGTATGCAAGCTGTGAAGCCTTATATTGTCATACTTGATCTGTGTGTAAATGTGCTTCAGTATTCATGCTTGTGAGAAATTCAAAGGCAGCATGCAGCATGTCATTCCTATATAAATCCATGGTGGTTCAACATCAAGTGGCTTATTGGATAATAATAAGTAGAAACTTGCTAATATATTGTTGTAATATTTTGCATTTGTGGGCAACTTGATACAAATGCAAAGTGAGCATATTTTTACGTATGAATCTTGAAACCACAATGTAGTGGAGACAAGATCATTTGTCATAATTCAGCTTGTGTGCAAACAAGGGGTTTCTGCACTTGAGTTTCTGTCCGAACGAAGCAAGGTTGCAAGCATGGGTCGTAGCTGATAGTGAATCATGGTTCAATCTGTGTCGCTCTCCGTACATAGCGACTCAGGGTGACTCCCACGCCGCCGAAACTAGCGGCCGCCGGGCGCCTCCCCCGCCGCCATCGCTCCTCCTCCGCCGCCGCCGCCCTCCGGCTAGCGGTGGCGGCTGGCTTGCGGCGTCCACAAAGGCCTCCCCAAAGCACCTCCATCGCCCCTCCCTCCTCCATCCCCTTTCCTCTCCGCTTTAAGAAGCTCCACGGCAGCGCAACGCCGGCCGGCCGACGAGAAGAAGAGTCAAGGGGCTCAGATCCGTGTCCCCGGGTCCGGATCCGCAGCCCCGCCATGGATCCGTGCCTCCAGGCCTATCCGCGCGGCTCCTGTTGGTGCCTCGATGCAGCCAGCTCCGACAGCTCAGAGCGGTGGCCCTTGCTAGTTCGACCCTCTCCCATCGACGGGGAGGGCGCAGGCCACCAGTGCACGGTGGCCACGGGCGCGCGCCGCCGTCCAGGACACCGCGGTGCGGCGACCTACAATTGTGGTGCGCGACCTGCAAGGCGGCAACTCTAAGCAACCAAACCGACAGGTGGCGTCTTGTGCAGCGCAGCATGGTGCCCGCCGGTTTGGTTGACCCTACCCCAAATAGCCTCGGCTTGGCTGCTTTCTCCGATCTCGGTTCACCGTCTAGGGGTCTTGGGTCGAAAGCTCTGGTGCTTTTGTTTATCAATGGTGGCGTCCTCGGATGTCATTTCCTTCCTGAAGGAATCAACTTAGAGCACACCTGCACTCCGCCATGGCCACTCTTGCTCGTATATATCCTTTCCAGTTCTCTATCTCGGTGTGCTTGGGCGAGACTGGCCTCGGCTGCTAATCGGCGGCGGCGACATTCCGACGAGTGTCCTCCTCTGGCGTCTCTGCTCCGCTGGCGCTCTCCTTGGTGGTGGCAAAAAAAAAAAAAAAAAAAAAAATCAAATGCCGGGTGGAGTTTCCACCGCTGCCACCATTCCCCTCCAAGGTTTCCTCCCTTGGGACGGCGTTGGATGGTGATACGTGGGTCTGGATGTGTCGGAGGATGTCCCCGTCAACTTGAAGGTTGCTCGTCGTGTTCGGCAATCTTGGGTCTTCGGGCTGGTCTCTCTATTTTCGTTTCTAAGAGGCAGAGCGGCAACGGAGTGGTGTAGCTAGGAGAAGTGGTGTAGGCACAAGGGCATTGGTGAAACCGGCGATGCTGTTTGGCGGTGGCGCAAATCGACGCTCGACTGGTGATTTTCGGCTTAGTCGAGGATTTAGTCTTGGTTTACCCCTGTTGTTGTATGGTGTTGTTGTTATGTGTCGTGATGCTGTAATCTTTCTCTCTTCCCCTCATGTACTTCTGCCCTTTGAGGGTGCGTTTGTATTGGTGCCCTGCACCCTTTCATTCACCGGCTTGCCGGAATCTGTGAAATGAAAGTAGGTGGGGATCGTTTTGATTCCCCCCGAAATTCCTCAAAAAAAATCATGGTTCATCTTGGTCGTTGTGAAGCATGAACGGTGTTCAGGCTTCCATTGTGACTAACCGAAGCCATATTCTGTGTTATGTGTTGAACTGAACTTGCCTGCGTTTCAGCACTCCTGAAAACATAAAAATGGCAGTATGGTTCAGTTTATGTGTTCCCTGAAAAAGACCAGTCTGCCACTTATCCATGGGCAGATACGAAAAGGAACGCAATTAGCAGAGTACGTACTTACACAGCAGCAGGCCATAGAGCCGATTCCAGATTTCAGTTTCAGGTTGCTTTTCTTTTCTACTAGAGGATCATAACGATTCTGCTGAGAAAACCTTTGTGAGACGAATCTGCTTGAGGAGGTGCAGACGATTTGGGCTGATCTCAGATTCGAGATGGACTTGGAGATGGACTTGCACCCACCATCAGGGCCCATATATCGGACGAGGAGCCCGCACAATTTCAGACGAGTTGGACCTCTTTCTCCTACCTGCGTGCGATCTACGATGCCGCCGGGTTCCGCCACCTGCCGCCGGGTTCGTAGTCGGACCGACAAAGACCACCAGATGCCGCCGCTGGTGGATGACCTTGTGGAGGAGGTGCTGATCCGACTGCCGCCGCAGGAGCCCGCCAGCCTCGTCCGCGCCGCTCTCGTCTGCAGGCGCTGGCGCGACCTCGTCACCAACCCCGGCTTCAGCCGCCGGTTCCGTGAGTTCCACCGCAGCCCCCCGATGCTGGGGATGGTATGCAACCGCGACGACGTCCACGTGGCCCGCTTCGTGCCCACAGCCGCCTTCTGCTCCCCGCAGGCCAACTTCAGGCATCGGGGCGCGCTGGACGCACGCCACGGCCGTGTGCTCTTTCGTGGCGGGAAGGTCTGCGACCGCGACATCAACGGCCTTGTCCTCTTTCGTGGTGGATGGGGTCGCGACGTTGACATCCTCGTGGTCCGGGACCCGATCACAGACGAGGAGTCGGAGCTGCCCTGCCCGCCGCATTCCATGAACACGTTGGCCTCCTGGGCCGCGACCGTTCTCTGCGCGGACGCCCGTGGCGGCGCTGCTGGTGCCTGCGACCACCTTGATTGCCACCGTGGACCCTTTGTCGTGGTTTTGGTGCTCTCTGTCCTCCAAGGCGGCCCAGATGCAGTTGCAGGGCATAGGTTCATCTGCACCTACACATCCAAAACTGCTGCCTGGAGTACTGAGCCAATCGCCAATAATCAGGTACCTGGATATGTTCGCTTTTTCATGCGAAGTGCACTTGTGGGGAATGCGCTCTACTTTATGGAATTATGGGGAAGCGGAGTTCTCAAGTACAATCTGCAACTGCAAGAAATATCATGGATTCCGCTACCATCTTCGTTACGCCGTGGTTGGCATCCGCAGTCATCCGTGCTCCTAGCAACCGAGAACGGTGAACTGGGACTCGCCACTAAACAAGGGTCCGAGCTCTGCATCTGGTTGAGGAAGCATGATGATGCTTCTAAAGTTGGTGATGAATGGAAACTAAGCAAAGCCATTAAGCTTAATACGCTGCTCCCTGCTGATGCTTCCTTGTCCAAAGTTGATGTGGTTGGCTCTACAGAAGGTGTGGGTATAATTTTTATGAGGACAGATGATGTGGTCTACACGATTGATCTCAAGACATGTAAGGTGAAGAAGGTATATGAAGGAAAAATCAACAAAATTATTCCATACATGAGCTTCTACACTCCAGGTACAGGTTTACCGTTTACTTAGTTTTGGGTTTTGTAATATTTAGAACAACAGTTACATGGCAGGGGTAGGCTCAAGAAAATACGAAACTAATGAAAGTGCAATAGAACTATCTTAGGGTTTATCTTACTTAAATCTTTTGTGATATATATGGGAAGTATTTATTTGCATCTGCTTAGATATCCCCAAGATTTTATTGATCTAGATCGATGCACCCCTCATGTTATGATAGTAAGCTAAGGTCCAGACAACTTAGCCTCTGCCCGAAAGGTAGGCGGCAGGATAGATAATTAATGAAAAAGTAATTACTTGAATGAAGCCATGAACTTCGACACTTCAAGTACCTTCCATCTGTCTCTAATCCTATTCATATGCAGCCCTATTCTCTCAGTAAGTGTTGATGTTAGTAATAAATGACTGCTGTTTGACCTGCATAAATTTGATTCCTCAATCAGCTGATACATATATATCAATTATTTAAATTCCTGCAGCGTTGGAATCACCATCTACTACAAGGCGGTGAGGGACCAAGCGTGGGTGGTTCAATTGCATGAAAGCTTAAGGTGCTAATTTGAGAAGTTCTGGAGAAAGAGAATACTCGGTGGTAGTAATGGTAAGTAGCATGAGATCTATATATGGTGGGACAACACACTTTACATTAGTTAGACTGGTGCCTGCCTTGAGCCGTAAATCGATTTTATGAGATGTAAATCAATGTTATGAGACGACCAATTTTGACCGCCTCCATAAATCAATTTTACAAGACGAGAAATGTTGATCGCCTTTGTGAATGAAATGTATGCCTCTGTTAATGCATTTTGCAAGACGGTTAATTGTGACTGTTTCCGTAAATGAAAACGTCCGCCTCCAAAATTTCCTTAGGCATTTACGAGACAGTTTGGGTTTTATGATCGCTCCGTTAATGTGGTCACTATCTCACAATATCTTTTTTGTAGTAGCGATGATCTCGTCTAGGTTCACGCAGGTTCTTGTGCTATCGATGTGGTGCTATTTAGATTTTTGCAATAGATGATCGAGGACTACATTACTGCTGGATCTTTATCATTAGACAGATGTTGTTTTGTCTTCACATAAGATAGCTTCTTATACACATTCCCCCCGTCTTCAGATGTCCTCGTTGCGGCTCCACTGATCGAGATCACCTCGAGGCTCCCTCATTAATTGTTGTGTGGGTTCTTGGCACTCAGCCTCTAGTCCTCCACCAGGCCGGTCAAGCTGCGCAAAGACCATATTGCGTTGTTGCTAAGACATTTCCACCTTGACAACTGAGAATGAATATCGATCTTTCAGTGGCATCTTCGACTCTAACATACTCAGCGTTGCCTGCTATTACTACGCTGTTGTCGTCTACAAATCTACCATGAATGTACTCACTTGAGAGCTGATGGCCCGCATCTTTTCGGTGGTCGGAGTCTAAGTTCTCTCGAGTAGGATGAAATCCCAGCCACGAGTTGGGGGAGGGGAGTCATACTTTTAGAGCATGACCGTTGAGATGACCGTTGGCATTGTTACCCTCCACAGCTTTGTGGTGGAGTCACTACTGGAGGCTGAGGCTCCACCGAGCGCCAGAAGCGCTCCGTAAAGGCCTAATAGCGCTCGGTGGAGCCACTACCGAGGGGCGCGCTCGGTACCAGCCCCTCGGTGAAATTTTAAACGGGGAAAATAGTGTACCGAGCGCTACAAAACGGCCCCTCGGTGCAACCCGTGCCACACTACACCGAGGGCTCGGCCCCCCTCGCAAAACCTGGCGTCACGTCGACGGCGTTTGCCACCGTCGACATCAACTACACCGAGGGTCACCTCAACTACCCTCTCGGTGCATTTATTTTTAAAAAAACTTGAAAACATTTTCTACCGAGGGTCTTGTCAGAAGGGTGCTCGGTAGAATCAAAATTAATAAAACCCTGGACACCAGTTGCACCGAGGGCCAGCTCATCCCCGCGCTCGGTGAAATATGGTCGTTTCACCGAGGGGCGTGGAAGCGCTCGGTGAAAAGACCATATTACACCGACAGCTTGTTTCACCGAGCCCTACCATCGGTGTACCTGGGAACATGGGGTTATCTGGCCCCATCTCACAGATTCACCGAGCACAGCCCTCGGTATAGGTGCCTGTACCGAGTGTCCCGCTCGGTGCTATGACCATATTTTTTTTTTTTTTCCTTTTTTTCCTGTCCACCTTTATAAATGTAGCATACAGATCACATATGACATATATTTGACATCCATGCACTGATACAACTCATTCATCACATATATATCATACATGATCGAAACATAGATTAATTAGTCCAATATCCGGCTAGGGTTTAGAGTTAGTTACACTGATACAACTCATAGTCATTAAGTTACAATGTACTCAACAAAACCAACAACAAAACCTAGAGCCTAATGGTTTAACTGCTTATTTGGTGGAGCTTGCACCAGCAATGGCTGGTCCAAATTAGCAATGTACTCAGCATAGGAAGCATCTGCAGCTGCTCTTGTGCGAAACTTCTTGTGACTATTACCTGGAAAACCACTCACCTGCTCATTGCATTTTGCCCAGCTGTCATAGACTCCAGGAATGACCCCACGGTATACAACATACCAAGCCATAGCCTTAAAAAAGTAGAAGCAAATGTTAGTCACGGTTTGATAACAAACATGAGGTAATATAGATGGGGCCTCAGCATGATATAGTGTAGCCTTCTACTAAAAAGAGCATAGAGCCCCGAACCTCCCCCTTGATGCTCCGAACACAAACAAGTGAGGATCATGGAGAAAGTTCGAAGCTCCATGTTCTTTCTGTTGAGCAGCGGCATAAGCTTTGCATCACAGGCCAAGTCCAAAATGAGATAGGAGAACAACAGAACGAAAATATATCATAGGCTGCTACAAAGAACATAGTTACATAAAAGGACTCAGTCATAGGTGCACACTGATCATCCTTGCTGCCAAAGCAATTTCAAGGTAGTCATGGAACCATGACTGCATCCATACCCAGCTATCAAGGAGCCATGGAACTATGACTCCATTATTGCTTGGGTATGGATGCAAGTCACGGTTGGATGACCACCATGAGGTAATAACGATAATGCAGCTCAGATTCATGGCACTAACATCACAGTCATAAAATAAGGCATCATTGCATTCCAGAACCGATATAGATGGGGCCTCAGCATAATATAGTGTAGCCTTCTCCTAAAAAGAGCATAGAGCCCCTAACCTCCCCCTTGATGCTCTCTGAACATGAACAAGTGAGGATCATGGAGAAAGTTAGGAGCTCTATGTTCTTTCTGTTGAGCAGCGGCATAAGCTTTGCATCACAGGCCAAGTCCAAAATGAGATAGGAGAACAACAGAATGAAAATAGATCATAGGCTGCTAAAAATAACATAGTTACATAAAGGGACTCAGTCATACGTGCACACGGATCATCCTTGCTGCCAAAGGAATTTCATGGTAGCCATGGAACCGTGACTCGATCCATTCCGGCTATGAGGGAGGCACGAACCGACTCCATCATTGCACGGGAATGGGCGTGAGTCACGGTTTGATGACCACCATGAGATAATAAATATAATGCAGCTCAGATTCATGGCACTAACATCACAGTCATAAAATGTAAGCTTTTGAGAACCAATAGCATCATAAGAACGATATATAAGCATAGCCTCAATATTAAATGCCCTTTTCTTTAATATTTAAAGTTGGACCATAAGAACAAATAGATACTTGAGAGTTCATGGCTGCCATGAAACCATGTGACACATCCGGCCTAGCCATCGGGTCATCATAGGTGGACAACGGTTGCTAGGCATGGATGTATCACATGGTTCGATGACGAGCATGAGAACATAAACAGGTCCTAGCATGAATGGTCTTTCACTGGGCATTGTAAAGCATCATAGGCATATATAAAAGGTCAAAATCTCGACCACAAGTATTATGACCACTCCACCATCACGACCACAACCATCACGACCCTTTGTTCGATCACGACCACAACCATCACGACCACTTCGACCACGGCTAGTGGTAGCCAAATACCTCCTCACCTTGCGCTGGTGGTCGCGTGAGAGGGCATGGTCCTCCCTCGTTGCCTTCTTGCTTGCAGGGGTGTGGTCGCGGCAAGGGCACGGTCTGCTCCTCGTCCCCTCCTCCTCTTCCCCGCTTCCCTCCTCCACCCACCTCCTCCCCTACCTCCTTGCGCTTAGGGGGGCGAGGTGAGGACGGCGGCCGGCCCAGGTAACCGGCGAGGCGTGGATGGACGAGGAAGGCGCGGGGCGGCGTGGGTGACGAGGAAGGGCGGGCGGGGCGCCGGCCCGGGCGAGGCGAGGCGGGCGGCCGGGCCCGCCCTTGCGCCGGCGAGGCGTGACGGACGAGAAAGGCGCTGGCGGGCGGAGGTGGACGGCCGGGCCCCATGAGCCGGGCGAGGCGGGGCGGTGGCGGGCCAGCGCGAGAGGAAAGAGCGGGCTTAGGGGTTTAGGGGCGCGGGCGGGCGAGGGCGGTGGGCCGGGCCCGCGCGAACCCGGCGAGGCGTGGACGGGCGAGGAAGAGCGTCTTGTGGGGAGGTGGCGCGGCGCATGACCCGGATTGACGCCGCGGGAGGAGGGGAGGAGGAGGGTGGAGGAGGTAGGGGATGAGTATGAGTGAGTGGATAAGATGCGAGTTGGGGGGGGGGGTGTGGTGGAAGATAAGGTAGGACCGGCGTGCACAGGTTAGGTCTTTTACCGAGGGTTTTATGTACCGAGGGCTGGTTTTTCGGGCGCTCGGTAGAAACAAGCGCATCGAGAGCCCAACAACGGCCCTCGGTGAAATTTTTTTTGAATTTTGGATCCAAATTTTTTGTATGTTGTTCAAATAATGTCTCCTAGGTCATGTTCAAATTTCATATTTTTTCAAAACTATTTAGTATATATTGTGATTTTCTTTCTTTTAAATGATTTTTCTTTTATTAACCAAATTTGAACTGGAAACCATTCGAATAGAGTGGAGACATGAACGGAAAAATTATATTCATATTCATGAGTGCAATGTTAGGCCTCATGCAGAGCTATCCCCAAAACTTTGAACATCTCCTTAACGGAACATGACCATTCACTCGCTATTTGGATGGTTTTAAAATTATAGTAATTACAAGCGAGGTTGTAAAATCGTGAAACTTGTTGATTTGTAGTGAAATCATATGTGGAGACTAGGAAAAAAAAATTTGGGAAGGTTTCGTTGACGTTGGTGTCGGCGATGGTTGCAACTCAGGTCATATAACACATGTGATAATAGAACTTATGTGGACTTGTCCTAGGTTTTGGCCATTCTATGAACCAACCTTTACAAAACATTCCCAATTTTTTTTTTGTAGCCTACATATATGATTTCATGACAACTCAGCAAGTTTCATGATTTTTCAACTTTCGTTTGTATTTTATTTAATTTTAAAACTATTCACCCACAGTGAATGGTCATGTTTCTGTTTAGGAGATGTTCAAAAGTTTTGGGTCAATCTCTGAACTAGGCCTCAATTTGCATTCGGGAATATGAATACCATTTTTACTTTCATGTTCCCCTATATTCAAATGTCTTACAATTTAAATTTGACTTATAAAAAAAATTCAATTAAAAGCAATAAAATCTAAATATATAGTAAATTGTTTTTTAAAAAATGTCAAAATTGGATATGAACTAATAGGCAATGTATGAAAGACACACAAAAAAATTGGACTCCAAATTCGAAAAAAAAAAATGTTTTTTTTTATCGAGAGCGCAAGTTGAGCCCTCGGGAAAAAACTCTACCTAGGGTCACTTTCGGTCAAGCCCTCGGTAGAATCTTGTAAAAGTTTGAATTTTAGCATTCATTTCGAAATTTGGACGGATTTGGAAATTTAAAAAGGGTTTACCGAGGGCTGGATTTGCACCCCGGTAGAGGCCCTATCTCGCGACTCTCGGCCTTCTTCCCCAATCCCAATCCCTCCCTCTCTCTCGACATTTCTTCCGCCCGCCGCCACCAACGCCGGGGACGCCCACCGCGGCCACACTCACCCCGCCACGGCGACGCCGCCACCGCGCCCACCGCGCCCACGTCTACCGCACTCACCCACGTCGGCTACCACTCCACCAACCACCGCCACTCCCACCTACCACCGCCACCACCGCCCGCCGCCACCCGCCCGGCAGCCCGCGGCCGCCACCCCCCGCCCCCTCACCAACGCGGGCCCTCTCAACGCGGCCACCACCGCCCTCACCAACGCCGGTCCTCACCAACGCCGGCCCTCACCAACGCCGGCCACCACCGCCCTCACCAACGCCGGCCACCACGGCCCTCACCTGCGCCCGGCCACCACCGCGCCGGCCACCACCGCACTCCACCCCGGCCACGTCCGCCGACGCCGGCCCACCCCCGCCAACGCCGGCCACCTCCGCCGATCTGCATTAAGGTATACATTGCTATAATTTTTTAAGTAAAATTGTTATGGTTTCTCAATAATTAGATAAGGTTATTTTTATTAGTGTCATGGTTTGTAGCATGTTGTTGTAGTTGTTATATATTTTGGAGGGTAGTATTTTATTTATAAGTTTGATTTTCATATTTATCCCTAAGAAACATAGGTGAAAATGTTTGGCCTTCTTTTGGTGCACAAATATGTTTGGTTTTATACTATATATTTTGGAGGGTAGTATTTTATTTATATGTTTGATTTTCATATTTATCCCTAAGAAACATAGGTGAAAATGTTTGGCCTTCTTTTGGTGCACAAATCTGTTTGGTTAATACTATATATTTTTATTAAGTCTCCAAAAAATTGAAACTAATTTCTATGTATTTGTAGATGGCCGGACGTAATCTTCCACCTCCAGAAGTCGAGGTTTTTTGTGGCCATCTAACGACCCGGGGATTTGACTATGAGTGGAGATCTCTGCCCACCATATCGGAAAATGTTCGAATAATAGTAAGTATTTGTATAATTAATTTGTCAAATATTTTTGTACATGAATATTTACCATTTATATGAATTTTAAAACTATTGCAGCCAATTGACCAAATCACTTGGCTTAAACACACTCTCTCGTACTTTGGTGTTCATGAAGTGGTCGTCCAACACTCCAATCATCTACATAGTGAATTGGGACAACAAATTGAATGTCAAGTTAGCTTTTCCATCGCCTCTAGAAGGAGAGGTGGAAATCCTATAAACATCTCAGCGGTTGGAGCAAAGTCGCATGTGAGCCAGCCGGCGGTTACACAAAAATATGCTGTCATGGGATGTGTAAACAAGCTTCAAGAACATGGGTACACTCTGCCTACATTCTTCTTTTTGTTGATGACAGCTAAAAGTAGGAACATGCTTGATGATGTTGCGGGATTTGCTGCAAACCAGGCGAGGAGGAATCAAAATGATGTGGTAATCTAGATATCCCATGTTAATTTGTCACGCTTATACCTAGAATTGATGTGGTACTCTAGAGATGTTCTCATAATTTTTTCCCCAATATTTACAGGTTCAACTGTATGACTTAACCTACGATGGTTGTAGTTATGCATCCATTCTTACCCAAACAATGTCTCGATTGGGTTATGTTTGGACATGGGCTACTCCAATACCAACGCGCACTATGCTCTCACGAGCTCACCATCTAGGAGCCGGAACTGCTGAGCGTCCTTCGCATACGCCGGCCACCCCTCCTCGTTGTTGCCTAGCTAGGGTCGTAACAGTCAACTTAGAGGGTGGTGCAGAGGTGCATAGGACGATGATGTCCTTTGAGGGTTTAAACCAACCAAGGGTGGGAGGATGTACCTTTTGGCCTCAAAATTACCGTGGGCACCACAAGGTGTCCTATGTACATAAACACTCTTTTCCTTGAAATGATCAATAGAGCTCCTGCGTTTTTTAAAAATATATTATTATTATTATTATTATTATTATTCATGTTTATAAGAGAACATAAAAAGAAATAAAATTAAGGAAAACAGAAGATACACACTTGGAAAAAGGAGAACAAACAAAAAAAAGGTCACGCAACAGGAACATCGACATCGACCTTAAAAGGAGAAAAAAAAATCACGAAACGAGAACAGAAATTAACATAGCGGGGATACGGGGTTATATATTAGCTGTAAATGTGTCCCGTTGAAACCAAACTGATCGACGACGAATAGATGACGAGATTGCATAGCCTCCCACCGCCACCGCCGCCGCCGCCCGAGATGATAGAGGACGCCATCGCCGAGATCCTCCTCCGCCTCCCGCCCGACGACCCCGCGTCCCTCGTACGCGCCTCTATGGTCTGCAAGCTCTGGCACGACATCCTGTCGGAGCCCACGTTCTCCGATCGCTACCGCAAGTTCCATGGAACTCCTCCCCTCCTCGGCTTCCTATCTACCTCCTACACCAGGGGATTCAACGAATCAGCAGGCCACTTCGTCCCCATCACAACATCACGCATCCCCTTCCGCGAACCTTTGTTCGGATGCCAGGCTCTCGACTGCCGCCATGGCCGTGTCCTCCTCAACAAGGTGGATGACACGGGCAGGATCAGGGATTGTCTCGCCGTGCGGGACCCCGTCACCGGCGACCACAAGGTGCTCAGCGATCCTGACCCGACGACGAGGGGCCATTTTGGCCACTCTGGTGCGGTTCTTTGTATGGCGGCCGGCTGCGACCACCGTGGCTGCGGCCGCGGCCCTTTCCATGTGGTGTTTGTGAGCATCACACCATACAAATTTGGAGCGAATCCTCTTGCTAGGGCATGGGTATACTCGTCCCAGACTTCTGCGTGGAGCGTGCGGCCGGCTTCTGTCCAGATACAGTCTGACGGTTTTGTCCTCGTCTTGAGGAAACGTGCGGCCGTTGTTGGAGACCAACTCTACTTCTTGGTCAGCCCTGGTGTCGGAATTCTCAAGTACGATCTTGGAAGACGATTCTTGACTGTGATTGGCTCGCCATGCACATACACGTACACCAACCCTGGTATCCTCGTCACCTTGGAGGACAGCTCGCTAGGGTTCGTCTGCGTTAAGGATGAGGATTCAACCCTCCACTTGTGGCGGGCAACAAAGGTGAATCCAAATGAATCTATGGGATGGGTACAAGATAGAGTTATCTCTCTTAACAACCTACTTCCAACGATGCGATCCAACCAAGTGGTCGATGTTGTTGGATTCGCCGAGGGCGTGGATGTTATATTTCTCAGCGTGGGTGAAGCTCGTGGAGGGATCATGTTTGAGCTAAAATCAGGGCGGATCAGAAAACTAAGCCACCCTGTGTACTGCTACTGTGGTGACTACTTACCCTACTTGAGTTTTTACATTCCAGGTAAATAAACTACTGCCTTACAGTTTAATTATATGATTCGGCACTTTACAAATTCTGTATATATATATACATGATGTTATATATGCTATATAGACATTTTAGTTGAATATGGAAAACTGAATATCTAACAATACATCATGGTCGTAGTAGGCATACCATTCATGGTAGTCATATGTGCATCCTGGAAATATATAGTTGATTTTGTTTCTATCATTTTAGCCACAATTTGTTTATCTAAATTTTATTTATCAACGTTGACCAGTCTAAACCTTTCGAACTTCAGTGACAAATCACTGGCTTATGGCCTTTTTATTTGCAGTCCTTGTAAATATTTTACACTATTAGGCGTGCGCTACTGTTTATCTTATAGAAAGCTAAATAGGTGAGTTATTTAACAATTCTAATATCTATGCGTGCTACTTTTCAGAATTTGCTAGTCACAAAGACCCACAGGCAGCAGAGACAAAATAATGAAGAGTCAGTTGAAGACACCTGGACAATTTACAATTCATTCAATTCAAGATACTGTTATCAATTATATGCGTTCTTGTACGTATTTGTATAGTTGATTGCGATTGTCCAGCAGAGACCATGTTTCAGATTTGCAGTTAATCTTAACTCGATCTGTTATTAGAGTGATATCGATGGGTGATGGTATGGTTGACATGTTCACTCAGGAACCGATCGATCCAAGATAAATTGCCACTGTTTTCTAATTTCAAAGACAAGGAATACGATTGGTTTTGTTGCCTATTCCAGGTGCTCACAGTTTGCTTCCATCTGCTTAGTTCAGTTAACTGATAGAGTTTGTTCAAGTTTTCATTGTCTGTTTCATTTTCAGTTAGTTGAACTTGGGATAATTAGTGTTTGCACCCAAATCTTCTTGTTGATGGTGAGTGGTGGTCAGTGGCCTGCATGCCCAACTAGGTTGTTTCAAGTCTTCACATGTTTTTTATTGTGTAATATCTTTATATAGTTATGCAATACAAGAAAAAAGAAAACGATGCCAAGTTTGTCAGCACCAAAATACTTGTGTTGTCTGTGAGATCGAGTTGTTCTTTAATTCAGTGCATCGCGAGCTTGCCCAAGATCTGACATTGCCAGTCATCTTCCCTATTATTTATTTTTCATGTTCATAAAAAAGAAACAAAACTAAGGAAAACCGAAGATACATACATGGAAAAATGAGAACAAACAGAAAAACGTCACGGTCATCGACATAGAGTTGGACCACCAGAAAAGGAGATGGGAGCGGACACTACGGAAACTTTTTTTTTTTTTTTTTTTTGCTGTAAAAGTGTCCGGTTCAAACCAAACTGATTGACGACGAATAGATGATGAGATCATCGCATATCCTCGCACCGCCGCTGCCGCCGCCCGAGATGATAGACGACGCCATCGCCGAGATCCTCCTCCGGCTCCCAGCCGACGACCCCGCGTGCCTCGTACGCGCCTCTCTGGTCTGCAAGCTCTGGCACCGGATCCAGTCCGAGCCCACGTTCCCCGATCGCTACCGCGAGATCCATGGAACGCCTTCCCTCCTTGGCTTCCTATCTGGCTCCTACTACACCAGCAGACACGACGAATCGATCTGCAGGCCCCTTCGTTCCCGTAGCACCAACATGCATCCCCTTCAGCCAGAAGCGAACCGGCCGGGTTCTCGACTGCCGCCATGGTCGTGTCCTCCTCGACATGGTAGATCTCACGGGCACAATCTAGGAAAGTCTCGCTGTGTGTGGGACCTCGTCACCGGCGACCACAAGGTACTCAGGGTTCCTGACCTGGCACCAGACAGATTTGGCCACTCTGGCACGGTTCTTTGTGCGGCGGCCGGCTGCAACCACCGTGCTGGCTGCTGCCACGGCGGGGGCCCTTTCCAAGTGGTGTTTGTGAACACCTCACACAACAGCACCAATGTTGCTAGGGCATGGGTATACTCGTCCAAGACTGTTTCTGTGGAGATACAAAATGACGGTCATACCACCTGCTCTCTGGTTGGTCCTATCACTTCGTCTTTCCATGATGGCATTGACAATCGATTAATTGTATCCGCCGATTCCCCTTCGGCCTTCGCCCGTTGCGCTAGGACCACGATCCGTCGTCCCCTTTTCTGTATCATGCTATTTAAAGTGAGGAAGCATGGTGGTGATGGCGCTGCTGCCGTGGTGACGATGTGCGGATACTTCAGGGGGGGGGTGCGTATCGCGTATCCGATACTCCGCGGATACCGATACTCCATGGATACGCCATGGATATGTATCCAAGCCGTACTAAGAAGATTGGATACGTGCTGCACTGGATACTCGTATCCGATACGCGTGGGCCGATTTGAATATGGCCCATGAAGCTAAATGACCCAAATTTCACTCTTCCACACGACGTACTGTCTTCCCCAAGCTGATGCCGGTGGCCGCACGCTCGTATTATATGTGCGTCGCCTTGTATTATGTCGTTCCGCCTCGCGCACTTCCTTCCATTAGACTTGTGGATCGGGCGATGACGGCGGGGCGGTGGCGATCGGCCAACGGCAGCGAGCCGGGCGATCGGCGGACGGCGGCCAGGCTGTGAAAGGCTACAAGCAGATGCAGCTCTCTCCTCGCCATCAGGTGATCTCCTCTAGCCCTAGCTTTAGTCCCAGCAATCAACGATCCTTGTAGTTATAGTTATGTACTTCTGTTCACCATGTAGATGGCGTCGTGTGATGATCGTGCTCCAATTGAAGTTGATGACCAGCAAAAGAAGAAGAATAGTGTCCTATGAACCTGTGTCATGTGATCTATGGATGACTTTAAGCGATATTTTAATTTGTGAACTATGTTTTATATTGAATCATGCTATTATTAATATTATTAAAAAAAATCTTAGGCGTATCCCGTGTCTTTTTTTTTTGGAGAATAGTGTATCCGCATATCGGATACGTATTGTATCCGATACACGTATCCGTATCCGTGTAACATAGCCGACAAGGTTCGGGAAGACCCCGATAGCGAGGGGCGGCTCCAGTCCACGAGCGAGGACGACTCCAGCAACGAGGTTCGGGAACACCACGAGCGGCGGCGGCTCCAGTCCGCATAACCCTAACTGAACATTGATGTGGTGGAACATCGGTGGCGAATCCAGCGGGCAGAGCGCTGTGCATCTGGCGGGGGCGGCGCATCCGCGGGCGGCGGCTTGATCTTAGGGGTGAAAAAGAACCCAATTAGCCCATTGAGATCAGGAGAAGAAGAACTCTGCCGATTGAGATCAAGAGAAAAAGAACCCTACCAGCAGGGATCGGGAGAAAAAGAACTCCAACTACCCTTGGGGGCTCGATTTTACAGGACAAAAAGAACCCTACCAGAAGGGATCAGAAGGAAAAGAAGTCAACCGACATAGATCGGATGAAAGAGAACTCAACTAGGAGGGATCAGAAAAGAACCTTACCAACAAGGATCAGAACGAAAGGAACCCTACCAGCATACGTCAAGTTTGGGCGTGCTATCAAGTCGCTCCATACTGTTCGGGTCAGGGTGCTGACTTTGGGCAGTTCGTCGGGCCTTGATTAGTACCAATTTCTTGACCCTGCTACAAGACTTCTAAAGCGTCTTCCAGCAGGCTCGAATGCTGTAGAATACCCGGGACAAGGTTTTTTTTCAAAAGAACTCTATTTCCTAAGCGAGAAGGTCGTAGCTTCAACGAGAAGAACTCGAAGGAGGAGAAGAACTCGAAGACTTTCCGGCTCTTTGTACCAAAAAGCAAGAAGCTCAGGGGCTATACCCAATTGGTGCAATTTTCCAAGGCAAAAGTGCACGCCATTAGAAGAACTCAAGACCATATCAAGGCTTCATCCCGAGAATAGTAAACAACTCTCGAACACTCAACCTTGAGATGCTCGGAGGCTTGTGGATACGGTACTACCAAAGAACCTCACAAGAGAGAAACTCTAGTCCTACCAGGTTTCCCCACTTGTAATCTTAGTACAACTCCCATGTAATCCTACTACGAACTCTCACTTGTAATCTTTGTAACTCAAGACCACTTTGTAAACTTTTTTTTTTTTGCTGTAAAAGTGTCCGGTTCAAACCAAACTGATCGACGACGGATATAGATGATGAGATCATAGCTGGTGTGAGTTGTGTGCGTGTGTTGAGTGGGTATGTACAGATGACATGTGTCAAAAAAACAATACAATCTAAGTAAATATTTTTTCCTAAGAAACTGCAAAAATGATCTTGGCTATGTACATTCGTTCAGTTTTTTTTTTATTGTGCGGCCTGAAAAAGACGAGGCTACACTATATATGGAGCTTGATGGGCAAATCGTCCCCGCCAAGGGTGATGCCCGAGTCACCCTCCATGTCCACCCCCATTGTTCTTCTTCATCCCTCCTTTCTCCCAAGCGACTCGGCCCACCACCACAGCGCCACCCCGGGCAAAGTGGCTAGGGTTTCGGTGACTACTTCTTGCCTTCTTCATCTTCGGAGGGTTTAGAAAGGAGGGCGGCGGGAGGCAGGAAGACCGGCGATTAGGGATGGGCGGCGGGCGTCTTAGTGTGCCCCGGTGGTGGGGCGGCGGGCCGGGCCGGGCCTAGGGGCGGGCGTCAAGATGGCCGGCGAGCAAGCCACTTACATCCGTAAATTGTGTACTTAAGAAAACAAAATCTATGCATGATCATGGACGTTCACCCAATGTGAAAAATTGTTCAGGTGGGGATCCTCTCCCTCCCATTAGTTACCCTAAAAAATGTCAAAAATAGATCCAAAGATTACTTTAGCAGAATTGCCAACTTGCCCTTTTATTTATTTAGTCAAACTAAAAAATTACAAAACCATGTGACATTACATTGACTGCCTTTCGAGCTATGATTGATGATACCATATATCAATGGCTTTGAATGATTGCGCCTTGAACAAAAGCAAATATTTAGCTGAAAAATTATCAAATTAATAGGTAGCTTGGTCGATATCCATAAAAAATGATAACCATATATGGGCAGACATGTGCCCAACCGGTGACGTCCGCCTTACTGCGCTGCATAGCGGCGTTGTAACACCTCCTCCATGGCCTTCAGGATGACGGTCGGGTCGCATACCTCCTTGCATTTTTCAATACCAAGTGGGTCCTTCACCTTACTACAAACCACGACACAGCTTGCAGTGATCTCTGACGCTTCAGCCTCGTACTTTTTTGTGCATCCTTGGCGGCATTTCAACGAGCATTGACTTTCCTCAATCGACGCCATTTTGAAGCGCTGGTTGAGGGCGCAGGACTCCTTGCAGACCGACTCCTCAAGCTTCTTGCCTAGACAAAAAGGCTTGCAAGTATCTTCGTGTACCGTCTTTTCCTCGGCTGTCGTCTTACCGACAGCAGCTACACCAATGAGTGTGAGGACCAACATGAAGATGACCACCATGATCTTCATTTTCTTGGTATAATGGACGTGGATGCTAATGCTATTGAGTTTGGTGTTGATGGAGGTGGATGTCAGCTTTGCTTATAGAACTAATAATATGTTTGTCAGTCATATATATAGGACATCGTCGTATCGCAAAATGGGCATGCAAGTGTGCGGCCATGAGAGCTTCCCTCCCTACATCTCGGTTCTAATTGCTTGCTTGCATGTATCTATTGTGCATGCAATACTATAGCTCCTTGATTTTCCATTTCACCTTGGGTTACCACAAACTCAAAAGTGTGTGCCCTGCAGGATAGCTACATCGCCGGCTCTGTCAGAAGTGGAAGAAAAAAATTAGAAAAGAGAAGACTTGCTAGCATTGATTGAATGCCAGGCGATTTCAAGACGTAAGCTGAGAAAACTAAGCCAAACACATGGGCATGGTTAAGCATAAGATTTAGTTGCTCTCACAAATTTTTCTGTGGATAAAGATGATACTTGGAATAGTGAAGTGCTACATCGGTATCCATGCACTTGTGGATTATTTCTCTTTGGTTCTTTTGTATGCATAATAAATACTAGCTTTAGAAAATTTTCCGAAAAAGCACCAAACATGAGTTATGGGTCAAATGGAGCCAATTGGGTGCGTTCGTTTCAAAAATTCAAATGCAACTTTTATTTTGCTCATGTTCACACTAGAGTGGCCATAACGGCCCAAGAGGGCAAGTTTTTGCACCCGGCGTAAACTCCGAAAAACGCACCAAACATGAGTTTTGGGTCAAATAGAGTCAATTGGGTGCGTTCGTTTCAAAAAAATAGAACTGCAACTTTTATTTCGCTCCGGTTAAGACAAGAGTGGCCAAAATGGCCCTAGGAGGCAAGTTTTCACACCTGAAACGTAACGCACCAAACATGAGTGTTGGGTCAAATGGAGTCAATTGGGTGCGTTCGTATCAAAAAATTCAACTGCAACTTTTATTTCACTCCAGTTCGCACTAGAGTGGCCAGAATGGCATTAGGGGGGCAAGTTTTCGCACCCAAAGCAGAAACTCTGGAAACTCCGAAAATGCACCAAACATGAGTTTTGGGTCAAATGGAGTCAATTGGGTGCGTTCATTTCAAAAAATTTAACTGCAACTTTTATTTCGCTCCATTTCAAGACTAGAGAGTGGCCAGAACGGCCCTAGGGGCATGTTTTTGCACCCGCAGCAGAAACTCCGGAAACTCCGAAAATGCACCAAACATGAGTTTTGGGTCAAATGGAGCCAATTGGGTGTTTGAAAAATTCAACTGCATCTTTTATTTCACTCCAGTTCGCACTAGACTGGCCAAAACGGCCCTAGGGGGCAAGTTTTCGCACCCGAAGCAGAAACTCCGAAAACGCATCAAACATGAGTTTTGGGTCAAATGGAGTCAATTGGGTGTTCGAAAAATTCAACTGCATCTTTTATTTTGCTTTAGTTTGCAGTGGCCAGAACAGCCCAAGGGGGCAAGTTTTCGCTCCCGAAGCAGAAACTCCAGAAACTCTGAAAACGCACCAACCATGAGTTTTGGGTCAAATGGAGTCAATTGGGTGCGTTCGTTTCGAAAAATTCAACTGCAACTTTTATAGTATTATATGGGCCATTTGGAAAATTTTGGTTTGTGGCGACGGCTTAGTGGGGGACAGGTCGTCGATGGTGGCCTCATGTTTCAGGCTAGCTTTGGCAAGGTGGTGGTAATTGGATGCATTATCTATAAGTACCGCTAATGGTATTCTCTTTGGTGAAATACCCCTTCACTAGCTATACCACCATATACTTCCACTAGTTGTATAGGACACCTTAGAAGTCTAAAAATGATTGTCAGAGTGTGTATTAAGTCCAAACTAAGGATAGAAAAGCTGCTTGAAAAATAGGAAACTACCAAACCTAAAAAAACCCTGTAAAGTCTTGAGGTTGCAGGATATATATTGTTTCATAAAAGAAAAAAACATTCCGAACAAATAAAGTGCTATGTGCGTATACAAGTATATATAGATTCATACGGGAGAAACCAAAAGCACACATAATAATGGAGACTTCAATCGAAATGTAAGAGACATTCTATTAATTCATCGCAAGGCCTTCCCCTCCTTTAGAAACACACATATCTATACTATAAAAGAGTGAACAAATTGAAAAATACACGTTACCTAGAAACTCGCTTACCCACCTTACTTTAACAGTCTTGGATCTTATATCGACAAATGGGCCCAACGAGAAAATGGTGACGGGGAACGTATGAAACACCACGGTTTTCGATGCGGACGATGCCTCCGCGGCGTTTTTTTCTCACCGAAGAAATCGTTACCCGCCCGCGTACCCACTCAGCGGTTCGCCTTGCCCTCGACCGTCGCGATCTCTCACGCCATCGTGGTGTCTCGCGAATCCCGCTCGGCGACCACGTGGCGTATCCGTCTGCCTCCGCAACGCTGCGCGAGACGCGGGGGAGGACGACACCGATCGACAACTGCCTCCTCCACCAACGCTGTTATTTTGTTGGCCTCATCGAGATTGGCAGCAGGCTTCGTAAAGAAACCGCCGTGCTCTTCCCCTTACCAATGGTGAGATCCGGTCTTTATCTTCCCTTCTCTCGTGTTCGATCAGATCGGCTTCCCTTTTTCACTCTTGCTCTTGATTGCCAAATCGATATAGGCTGCAAATCTGAGTTGAATTGATCTGTGTTGTTCGTGGCCCACGTCCGACGATGAACAATTGATTGGCGGAAGCCCCTCGTCGTATCCCTGCCCCGCGGACCCAATTGGGCGCCTCCGGCAACCGCTGAAGCAGACCTTGGGGCGCATCCCTCTACTCGCCGGATCTTAATGCCAATGTGAGTTCTAGGCCGCCTACTTCCAGCGATGATCCGAGCCCCATTATTTTCCCACGACTTGTTTTTTTCCCTTGCAGTCCTCTTTGCAAATCTATTGTTTCACAACATAGAGGCCAAAATCATACTATGGCATCCTTCGATTTGCTATTTGCTTTCTATTGTTGGTTTAGGATCAGACTGTGCAGTTGGAGATTATTACTATAAGAAGAACAAACTTTTGCTTGCAGAAATCCAGAGAGTATCTAAAGCCGAAGTGACTGACATTCCAGTTAATGTTCTTATTCACTGTGATTCCTATTACTAAAAATAGGTCAAGCATCAAAACATTTTTTCTTTTGAGTTACTAATCCTATTTACCAAAATAAATTAATGCAGGTGTTACTAGACTGCAGCACACCAGACTACATATCTAACAGCTTCTGAGCCACATAAACTGGGCATTTGAATTCAGGTTTGTTCTTCTTTCTCCTACAAGTTTACTTCTAATCATACGCTCCTTCAAATATTAGAACCATTGATTTTGTAATATATGCATGAAAATGATAACTCCACCTTACGAGTTTCTTTATAGAAAATATATGGTTGAAATAAATGATTAATGCTCATGTTAAGTTCATATCTCATTTTCTATTGCAATTAATATGTGTAGAACTCATCTGTGTATGTAATATGTATTAAAAAAGTTCTTAATTTCCTTATCATACCACGTGGAATATATTTATGACAAGTTACCATCTCACAGAATATTAATTTTGTTATTTCTTATTAATTTGCATATAAATTCTCTAAGCATAACGATAAGCACACACTGCAATGCCTGCAGCACGTGGAAGAAAGAAGCTGAGTTTCTTGAGGCATCCTTCCAGCAAAAGCAGAATATCTGGAGGTGAGCCTTTTGGTTTTATTTTATTTATTTAATTCAAAGGATAGCAATGTGTTAAACCAAATCTTTGATCTCATGTATCGGAACGAGTTAATTTTATGAATTCCATTGTACTCTGAACTTATCACACCGTCATGCATGCAGTCCAGCATGATATTGCCAGGTGAGAACCTTCATATTACTGTTGGTTTTAGCTTATGTTTTGGTTTTCTGGTAAAAGCTAGAAGGTGGAACAAACATCTAGATTTTGAATTGGCTTTCATGAAGGTGGAACTGCATTTGTATTAGAGGTCATAAAAATGAAGACACTTTTGCTGGCTTCTATAGGTGTTCTGAGGGGTACCTATTTTATTTATTATTTTTTTTCACAGACATATAGGAGAGCTAGAAGTCATTATCTTATACTAATAAAATGAACCAAAGTAAATCGTCGACCCGACGATTTCACCCCCGCCTCCCCGGTAAAAGTCCACCCGGCTTCACCCCGCCTTCCTCCCAGCGTGATGCTTTCCGGCCACACTCAGTAATTGTCATCTTGCCCATCTTCAATTAGATTGTACAGGAAAAAAAAAATCTTGTGGTATGAATGTTGTGTTCTCTGTGTAGGTGGTAATTTATTGCATAGTCAAATTGGTTTATGCTTTCTTTTTATTTTTTGTTAAATAGTTTTGGTTGTCTGAAATCTCGCTCTAGCAGGAGGTCAGTCCGCATCCTCCTTTGCTTGTGTTCTCTATATGCACACTTGCCAAGACTAAGGACTTCGAGCGCAAGATCCAGCAGGTCGTAGAATGGTAAGTTTTTGCTACCTATTCTCTTCTGTTTGCACAAATGGATAATTCATGGGCTGGTTTGTAGTGCTTGCAGATTTCAGCTCATGTGAAAATGAATGAGAAGTCATAAATACCATCAATTTTCCATGAGTGAAATTGTTCGTATTCCCTTTGTTAGACTAATATAGCCTTGCGCTTGGTGAGAGGCAATGACAACTGAATTGCTTCTTGGTGGATTATACACAGGTACCTTGGTCCAGTGATTAAGAAGAATTCCATTGAATGCATCAGCTATGGAGAGCGTGTACGAAAATTCTGGAGGGCAGTTTAGGTTAGTAATTTTTCTTGTTGCCATATTATTTTAGGCATCTTCTTGATATTAGTTTTTAGCTAAAATTTTTCTACAGGCTGCATTGTCTTGAATCATTTTGTTTTCTTGGTGCTCCATCTCTTATGATTTGTAAATTCTCTTTTTCTGTCAGTATAGCGAATTTTGTCAGAACAGCCTATTGTTTTGCCATATTTAATTTGAAAAAGAAAATAATTATAACTAACATCCAGAGAATTTTCCTTTATAAATTCTGCAGATATGTTTATTTTTTGAATTTGAAGATCTGAAAAGGTGGAATCAGACTATCAGCTGTTAAAAAAAATCAAGGATGGTAGTAGTCGCTACAATATTGTAATGCCCTCTCAAGCAATCCCATCTAATGCAACTACAAGATACGTGTGATGCCCTCTCAGAATGCCTTTTGGCTACAAAGAATTTTACATTTTTTTTATTATCTGTGGCACAAGCTCCAAAGTTCATATATACGTCATTGTGCTCAAGTGTTAAATTTTCTTGCAGAATATGGCTGCAGGGTGCAGCCAGGTTAAGACAATTTGGGTGTTCGCTTCCTTGTGTGTATCCTTTTCAGTTGGTAAACTTAATATGCTATAACTTCAAATAAACATGCAGATACGAAACTTGCAATATATATTTTAGGATAAAGTTGAATTTAATGTATAGATTCATGGTGACACACAAAGGTACCGAATAATAGCATGCACGCAAAGGTACCGAATAATAGAATATGTAACGTAAGCTTATTTTTCTGCTATATATGTATTGCGCTACGAAAAAGCAAATCTGTTCTAGATAGAGGTCACTAATAGAGCCTCCATGTCATTCCTTATGACGCCCACTAGAAAAAAATTGTAGTAGGAAGGAGGTTTCAGTCATCAGCAGCTTGGATGCGTCATTGTTCAGAATTTTATAGAGAACCTTTCATCACGTGTGTGCAATAATTCAGCATTTATTTAGATTTAATATACACCTAAACAATGCTAGACTAATGTATACAAACTGAAATTGTGGCTCACCTTTTAAGGTTAATATATGCGACGTCTCTTCTTCAAAGCATCTGAGTGTGGCATCTGTATCTTCTAAATATTTCATTGGTTGTCGAGGTTTGACTTTTTCTGTGGCCTCAGGTCGGGTGTGCAGACGGTCTGTCAGCCGTGATGGTCAAGTTGGTAATCCAATCTCTACAGGTTCCAGGCCTCGCGTACTTGGTTATCAATCACCTGAATACATGATAAATGGCTCCTTTCCAGTCCCCACTATGATGGTAAACATGTGTAAGTGTAAGTAGAATCGCTTAGCAAATCTCTATACTTGTTGTGTAAGTGTAAGTAGAATCGCTTAGCAAATCTCTATACTTGTTTTGCGTGTTAAAACAATGTGCCATTTTGTTAGGCAAGATTGTCAGCATATCACTGAATATAACACCTAACTGTATGGTTCATAAATTTATTAGTTTTGGCACAATAGTATGGTTCGTGCTGTCTCCGATGTATTCTAGCATATGCTTGTTGTCTCCAATCTCTCTTTATGTAGCTCTGGAGATTTCTAACAATTCATTTCATTATGACAGGTTTAATGTAACCTTAATTGTTATTTATTTCTTTATTTATTTTCTCATCAGGCTTCTGAACCACCTTATGATTTGGGAAGACAGGAGCACTGGTCCATCAACTTCGTTCTGCAGATCAGTGTCGTGTATGTTTACGGCAATGGATCTTAAATTGTCTCATGTATTGTATTAGTTTCACTGGATTCAAGGAATGGAGAGAATTGGTACTGGAGAAAGGATGAAGCGAATAATTATTGGTGGAGGATACAAGAACGGTCTAATCATATACTTTTCTCGCAGTTGGCCAAAGGATACAGATCTAGACTTATATATGTCATAAGAATATTATATATACATCTGTATGCATTCTTGGAATCTGGATTTGTCAAAAAGTCTGGCCATGAATTTGATGGTGAATGATAAATAGTGAAACTAAGATACTAGGATGTCATATGTCGCTATATAAAGTATAAACACGTGCGTGTCGCACGTGCATTGCCACTAGTATACACAAAAAGAGTGGACACATAAAGAGATAACAGTGAAATAGAGGAAGCAGAAGAACTAGGAGATGATGCAGTGGCCTTGTGGGGCATCTTTTCTATGATGAAGGATGCTAAGTTGAGCCCTGATAGTATTGTTGCAATTTGCACGAGTTCAAAGCAAATAAAGCTGCAACAACACTGGGAGCCGACATGCCCTAGATGACCTCAAATGGAGAAACTCTTTAAATCAAATTTGTAGATCCCAAAAAGTTATGAAACTTTATAGTTGATGGCTTTTCGATTTGAGTTAGTTCATTTAGTGGCTCAAACAAGCAGCTTACACTTGGTTGACGATCTTAAACAGACAATTTTCACTCGGTTTTTCCTAAGAAACTGCAAAAATGATCTTGGCTATGTACATTCGTTCAGTTTTTTTATTGTGCGGCCCGAAAAAGACGAGGCTACACTATATATGGAGCTTGATGGGCAAATCGTCCTGACAAGGGTGATGCCCAGTCACCCTCCATCCACCCCCATTGTTCTTCTTCCTCCCTCCCCTCTCCCAAGCGACTCAGCCCACCACCACGCGCCACCTTGGCAGTGGCTAGGGTTTCGGTGACTACTTCTTGCCTTCTTCATCTTTGGCGGGCTTAGAAAGGAGGGCGGCGGGAGGCAGGAAGACCGGCGATTGGGGATGGGCGGCGGGCATCTTAGTGTGCCCTGGTGGTGGGCGCGGCGGCCGAGCCAGGCCTAGGGCAGGGGAGTCAAGATGGCCGGCGAGCAAGCCACTTACATCCGTAAATTGTGTACTTAAGAAAACAAAATCTATGCATGATCATGGACGTTCACCCAATGTGGAAAATTGTTCAGGTGGGGATCCTCTCCCTCCCATTAGTTACCCTAAAAAAATGTCAAAAATAGATCCAAAGATTACTTTAGCAGTAATTGCCAACTTGCCCTTTTATTTATTTAGTCAAACTAAAAAATTACAAAACCATGTGACATTACATTGGACTGCCTTTCGAGCTAGCAGTTGATGACACCATATATCAATGGCTTTGAATGCTTGCGCCTTGAACAAAAGCAAATATTTAGCTAAAAAATTATCAAATTAATAGGTAGTTTGGTCCATATCCATAAAAAATGATAACCATATATGGGACATGCGCCCAACCGGTGACGTCCGCCTTACTGCTGCATAGCACGTTGTAACACCTCCTCCATGGCCTTCAGGATGATGGCTGGGTCGCATACCTCCTTGCATTTTTCAATACCAAGTGGGTCCTTCACCTTACTACAAACCACGGCACAGCTTGCAGTGATCTCCTCCGCTTCAGACCTCGTACTTTTTGTGCATCCTTGGCTGCATTTCAACGAGCATTGACTTTCCTCGATCGGCGCCATTTTGAAGCGCCGGGTTGAGGGTGCAGGACTCCTTGCAGACCGACTCCTCAAGCTTCTTGCCTAGACAAAAAGGCTTGCAAGTATCTTCAGAAAACCGTCTTTTTCCTCGGGCCGTCGTCTTACCGGTAGTAGCTCCACCAATGAGTGTGAGGACCAACATGAAGATGACCACCATGATCTTCATTTTCTTGGTATAATGGTCGTGGATGCTAATGCTATTGAGTTTGGTGTTGATGGAGGTGGATGTCAGCTTTGCTTATAGAACTAATAATATGTTTGTCTATCATATATATAGGACATCGTCGTATCGCAAAATGGGCATGCAAGTGTGCGGCCATGAGAGCTTCCGTCCCTACCTCTCGGTTCTAATTGCTTGCTTGCATGTATCTAATGTGCATGCAATACTCTAGCTCCTTGATTTTCTATTTCACCTTTGGTTACCACAAACTCAAAAGTGTGTGCCTCTGCAGAATAGCTACATCGCCGGCTCAGTAGGGAAGTGGAAGAAAAAAAATTAGGAAAGAGAAGACTTGCTAGCATTGATTGAATGCCAGTCGATTTCAAGACGTAAGCTGAGAAAACTAAGCCAAACACATGGGCATGGTTAAGCATAAGATTTAGTTGCTTCCGCACATTTTCTCTGTGGATAAAGATGATACTTCGGAATAGTGAAGTGCTACATCGGTATCCATGCACTTGTGGATTATTTCTCTTTTTGGTTCTTTTCGTATGCATAATAAATTCTAGCTTTAGAAAATTTTCCGAAAGTGCACCAAACATGAGTTTTGGGTCAAATGGAGCCAATTGGGTGTTTGAAAAAATTCAAGCGCATCTTTTATTTCACTCCAAGACGCACTAGACCGGGCCGTAACGGGCCTAGGGGGCAAGTTTTCGCACCCAAAGCAGAAACTCCGAAAACGCATCAAACATGAGTTTTTGGTCAAATGGAGTCAATTGGGTGTTAAAAATATTCAACTGCATCTTTTATTTTGCTCTAGTTTTCACTAGAGTGGCCGAAACACCCTAGGGGGCAAGTTTTCGCCCCCGGCGTAAACTCCAGCAACTCGAAAACGCACCAACCATGAGTTTTGGGTCAAATGGAGTCAATTGAGTGTGTTCGTTTCGAAAAATTCAACTGCAACTTTTATAGTATTATATGGGCCATTTGGAAAATTTTGGTTTGTGGCGACGGCTTAGTGGGGACAGGTCGTCGATGGTGGCCTCATGTTTCAGGCTAGCTTTGGCAAGGTGGTGGTAATTGGGTGCATTATCTATAAGTACCGCTAATGGTATTCTCTTTGGTGAAATACCCCTTCACTAGCTATACCACCATATACTTCCAAAGTAGTTGTATAGGACACCTTAGAAGTCTAAAAATGATTGTCGAGTGTGTATTATGTCCAAACTAAGGATAGAAAAGCTTCTTGAAAAATAGGAAACTACCAAAACCTAAAAAAACCCTCAGTAAAGTCTTGAGGTTGCAGGATACACTACGAGAATCCAGCGCTTTGTCTAGTGTCAAACTCTTTGCCGAGTGCTTTTTTTTCGGGCACTCGGCAAAGAGCATCTTTGCCGAAAGTGTCAAATAAAAAAAAACACGGCAAAGAAAGACACTCGGCAAAGAGCTTCTTTGCCGAGTGTCCTTTTTTACACACTCGGCAAAGCATGTTTTCAAATCAGTTTTGAGGCCCTAAACGAGCTTAAATAAAAAGTTTTCAATTACAAAGCTTCATAACTTGTCAAGACAAAGTTTATTTTGGTCATTTCTTCATTTGAAAAAGCATCAATAACGTTGTTCACAAAACTTACATCTCTTTCATATCCTCTCATAGTTTCCTAGAACTAGAAGAGAGATTAATAAGATTTACTTAACAATGTTACTAACATTTTGTCAAATGAATAAATGACCAAAGTAAACTTTGTAAGTCTCCAAAAGATATGAATCTTTATAGTACAAAACTTTTTGATTTCAATTCATCTTATCATGCAAAACTAGGTCTAAAGCGCTCTCAAATTTAAAATTCAAATTTTTCAAATGACCTTGGATGGAAAAACTTCCTAAATGAAAAGTGTAGATCTCAAAAGTTATGAAACTTTGTAGTTGACAACTTTTTTTATTTAAGCTTGTTTGGGGCCTCAAAAACTGGTTTAAAAAACCTATTTGCCGAGTGTCTTTTCTAGGCACTCGGTAAAAGCCTATTTTCAAACCAGTTTTGAGGCCCTAAATGAGCTTAAATAAAAAGTTGTCAACTACAAAGTTTCATAACTTTTGAGATCTACACTTTTCATTTAGGAAGTTTTTTCCATCCGACGTCGTTTGAAAATTCGAATTTCAATCAATGAAATTCGAATTTTTCAAACGACCTCGGATGAAAAAAACTTCATAAATAAAAAAAGCGTAAATCTTGAAAAGTTGTGAAACTTTATAGTTGACAACGTTTTTGATTTAAAATTGTTTAGGACCTCAATCAAGCAATTTACTCTCGATTTAGTATAATATATGAGGAGCTAATACGGAATCTAGACACAAGTCACAGTGTAGTGCAGTGGTAAGGCAGTAGACACGCGATGGAGAGGTTGTGGGTTCGAATCCCACTGACCGCAAAGTGTCGAAAAAACTTGGAAAAAAAACCGTGCCTGAGAGCAAGTGGTAGCGCTGGTCGGTGGCGGCCTCTCCAAAAAAAAAAAAAAAAAATATTATTTTTTTGGGGTTATTTTTGACTTTTTTCTTTGCCGAAAGTGGTTTTCTTTGCCAAGTGTTTTTGGCACTCGGCAAAGCCTTTGCCGAGTGCAAGGGAGGCTTTGCCGAGTGCGGAGAGCACTCGGCAAAGCGCTGGATTCCCGTAGTGATATATATTGTTTCATAAAAGAAAAAACATTCAGAAGAAATAAAGTGCTATGTGCGTATACAAGTGTATATAGATTCATAAGGGAGAAACCAAAAGCACACATAATAATGGAGACTTCAATCAAAATGTAAGAGACATTCTATTAATTCATCGCAAGGCCTTCCCCTCCTTTAGAAACACACATATATACACAAAAAGAGTGGACACATAAAGAGATAACAGTGAAATAGAGGAAGCAGAAGAACTATAGGAGATGATGCAGTGGCCTTGTGGGGCATCTTTTCTATGATGAAGGATGCTACGTTGAGCCCTGATAGTATTGTTGCAATTTGCACGAGTTCAAAGCAAATAAAGCTGCAACAACACCGGGAGCCGACATGGCCTAGATGACCTCAAATGGAGAAACTCTCTAAATCAAATTTGTAGATCCCAAAAAGCTATGAAACTTTGTAGTTGACGGCTTTTTCGATTTGAGTTCATTTAGTGGCTTAAACAAGCAGCTTACACTCGGTTGACGATCTTAAACGAGACAATTTTCACTCGGTTTTTCCTAAGAAACTGCAAAAATGATCTTGGCTATGTACATTCGTTTAGTTTTTTTTATTGTGCGGCCCGAAAAAGACGAGGCTACACTATATATGGAGCTTGATGGGCAAATTGTCCTAACAAGGGTGATGCCTGGGTCACCCTCCATCCACCCCATTGTTCCTCTTCCTCCCTCCCCTCTCCCCAAGCGACTCAGCCCACCACCACGCGCCACCCGGGCAAAGGGCTAGGGTTTCGGTGACTACTTCTTGCCTTCTTCATCTTCGGGGCGGGCTTAGAAAGGAGGGCGGTGGGAGGCAGGAAGACCGCAATTGGGGATGGGCGCGGGCGTCTTAGTGTGCCCTAGTGGTGGGGCGGCGGCCGTGCGGTGCCTAGAGCGGGCGCCAAGATTGCCGGTGAGCAAGCCACTTACATCCGTAAATTGTGTACTTAAGAAAACAAAATCTAAGCATGATCATGGACGTTCACCCAATGTGGAAAATTGTTGAGGTAGGGATCCTCTCCCTCGCATTAGTTACCCTAAAAAATGTCAACAATAGATCCAAAGATTACTTTAGCAAAGAATTGCCAACTTGCCCTTTTATTTATTTAGTCAAACTAAAAAATTACAAAACCATGTGACATTACATTGACCGCCTTTCGAACTAGCGGAGTTGATGATACCATATATCAATGGCTTTGAATGCTTGCGCCTTGAACAAAAGCAAATATTTAGCTGAAAAAATATCAAATTAATAGGTAGTTTGGTCCATATCCATAAAAAATGATAACCATATATGGGCAGACATGTGCCCAACCGGTGACGCCCCGCGTTCTATCGCTGCATAGCGCGTTGTAACACCTCCTCCATGGCCTTTAGGATGACCGCCGGGTCGCATACCTCCTTGCATTTTTCAATACCAAGTGGGTCCTTCACCTTACTACAAACCACGGCACGCCTTGCGGTGATCTCCTCCGCTTCACCTCGTACTTTTTTTTTGTGCATCCTTGCCCGCATTTCAACGAGCATTGACTTTCCTCGATCGACGCCATTTTGAAGCTACTGGTTGAGGGCGCAGGACTCCTTGCGGACCGACTCCTCAAGCTTCTTGCCTAGACAAAAAAGGCTTGCAAGTATCTTCGTGTACCGTCTTTTCTTCTACTGCCGTCTTACCGCAGCAGCAGCTCCACCAATGAGTGTGAGGACCAACATGAAGATGACCACCATGATCTTCATTTTCTTGGTATAATGGACGTGGATGCCATTGCTATTGAGTTTGGTGTTGATGGAGGGGGATGGCAGCTTTGCTTATAGAACTAATAATATGTTTGTCGGGTCATATATATAGGACATCGTCGTATCGCAAAATGGGCATGCAAGTTTGCGTCCATGAGAGCTTCCCTCCCTACCTCTCGGTTCTAATTGCTTACTCTTGCTCCTTGATTTTCTATTTCACCTTGGGTTACTGTTGACGGTCACCAACGACATATTTTTGCCGTCAACTTACTACCATAAAGGGAGTAAAGCTATACCTTTTTATACTCATATACATTTATTATTGACATAATTCCACTTGTAGTGCCAAAATAATATTGTGCAGATTTATATAAGAAACGAGTGGAAAATATACCAAAAAGGCGCCTCCCCGGAAAGCGCATTCACGAAGAACATCAAGCCCAAGGGAGAAATGGACCAAAAACGCAGAACCGGGCCGAGCCAACGCCGCCCCTACAACTTTTCGGGCCCAACAACGCCACCTGCCGAAACCCGAGCCAAAGGCCGGTCCCAAAGAGGGTGCGCGCCAAGACCACCTGGTGCGGCCGCACCCCCGGGCCGACGCGGCTCGGGCCCGGGGGGAGGCGGTTCATTACCTTCCAAACGGACACTACCGACGTTGGATGGTCGGTTTGGCAGATTTAGAAGGTATTCCAAGGTCGGTTTTGCTCCTTCCATGTGGGGATGGCCATCTTCCAAAGAGCCCCCTCCTCTCTACCTATAAAAGGAGGCTCTCTCCCCCCTCATTCAACACACCATTCATTCCAAGGAAGAGTCTCTCCCTCTTCTCTAAGAGAGCTCTCCCCTCTACTCTACCCCTTTCACTCCAATGGGCTTAGGCCCTCATTAGTAGTAGAGAGATCGGCGGAGGAGAGATGTGAAGGGCTGAGAACGGGAAGCGCCGGACTTGTCGGTATCTCCCCAACTTTGTACCTCGGTGGATCAGACTTGGCTCCCTAACGGGATCTTGGCTAAGTAAGCTTCCACGGTTCTCGATAATCTTTATTGTCTTTTTGTTTATCCACGATTTATCTACTTGTTTGCGGGATCGATAGTCGCCCCGAGGCGGGACTCTAGTGGTGGAACCCTTTGACCGGGAACCTGGCCAACACTAGAGTGATAATCACTAGCGTGAGGCGTGGTGTTTGGGCTAGGGGTTTTCTATCTTTTTGCGGTGCATCCCACGGTTGAGGGGGTAGGCGGCTTGGTCGTGACAAGCCTTGTCCGGTCCCTTGAAATCCCCCCCACGTTCGGGGTCGTGTCGCAGAGCTAATTGCCGGACACCGCCCTTTGGGCGTGGGCCGGTGCCCGAAGTGAACAAGTAGCTCGAGAGGCTGGCTAACCATAGACCTTAAAGGTGTATGAATCCTTCTCGCTAATCCTCCCCGTCTTTGGTCGTGTGTGTGTCCTTGGGCGAACTAGTTAGGAGAGAGTACATCCGTTCCTCGTGGAAAATACGATACCTGAATATTTCCGGGTGAAAGCTACAACGACAATTCCGTGCGCTTGCGGATTTAATCTGTGTGCGTTAAGAAACGTCAACAAGCTTTTCGGCGCCGTTGTCGGGAACGGTTGCTATTATCTTCGAACTTAGTGAGTCCTCGTATCTATCTATAAAAAAAATTTCAAAATAGTTATTTCTTTTCTTTTTCGAAAAATGAAGCCAACCAATCATTTTCAAAATCCTTACGCTTCAATGGAGGAGTTCATAGAGCCGCAATCTTTTTCAAAACCAAAACTTTCATCGGCTATGAACTCCATCCATATTTAAAATCCATTGTTAAAGGCGGACCCCTTCTCGGGCTACCACACCGAAAACCCACGTAGCCACCTACGAAGTTTTCGAGGAAATATGTGCGTGCTGAGCATTCCGGCATGACACAGAAAATATCATGTGGGCGTTGTTTCCGTTTTCCCTCTTAGGGAGAGCAGAACAATGGTACACAAATGTCGTAGGAAGTTTGAATGGGGATTGGGAAGAACTCAAAGACAACTTTTGTCTAGCATTTTTCCCCATCAACACCCTACCAAGGACAATCCTCGATTTCGAAAGCGGGAAGAGAAGAAGTCCATAGGTGCAGCCTGGGCCAGGTTTACAATGTTAATACATGCTAGCCCGGACTTGTCATTACCCGATAGTGTGCTTTTGCATATCTTTTGTTCGGTCTTGACACGGATCTTTGCCCTATACCTTGACATGATCGCCGGAGGGACGTTTACATGTAAACCTACAACGGAACAGAGGAAAATCCTTGATCACATCCTAGAGAAGCATGCTTCTCCCATTGTAGAACATACTCCCCTCCATCACAAGGGCATGTCAAGCTTTGAGGAGCCCTCATCGGTCGAACCATTCCACATACCACCAATAGAACCGACCGTTGAGCCCTCACCCGAACCACGAACACCGAAGGAAGGGATGCTTTATCCTTCGGAGTTTCCGATTGAATTCGAGGATCATGGGAGAACCTTGAACCTTCTATGGCACGAATGGAGCAAATGGAGCACGACTCCGGCTAAGGAATCTTCCTCTAACATGAAACCTTCAAAAGAATGGTTAATGGAGGTGAAATGTTCTTTTCGAAAGCAATACTGATTCTTTCACCTTCCACGGCCATACCCTGTTCATTACGAGGAAATTCCTTAGATGCCCTATACAACCCAAAAGCCGAGGCAAATATCATGTCTCAATATCTTGCGGAAACCCTCTTGGGTAATATGCCACTAGCCTCGACCGATAGACTCTTCAAGGGTCAATTCGGACTTATCTTTGGATGTTGTGGTATTGCTAGGGCCGTGCCAATGAAAATTCATGGAATCAAGGTTCACTTAGATTTCTATATCTATCCCATCCTCGACTTTGATCTTCTCATAGGCTACCCTCTCGAGAAGCTTTTTATGAAAAATCTAAAGAGGAGAGCCATGATGAGAAGTTGGGAAAGAATGCTTGTGCCTCTCACCTAGAAATCCCAAAGGTGAAGCATCTTCCCAACCAAAAACTCGTTCGAGGAGGCGGCGTTCATAACTCCATTCGATTCACCTAAGTTGCCTTCGCATCTTAGTGAAACGAAACACTCGTCGCCCTCACTCGAACATAATGCATGTCCCTCGGCCATCAAAATGTTGCTCTTGACAATGGTCGAGACAAGAACTCATGTGCCATGGACATGAACGAAGCAAAGAACTCTTGAGACCAAGCATGAACCTCGCTATTGAGCATGTCGAAGTTTTCATTCAAAACTTCTCATGATACATGCTCGCCTTTTTTGGATCTCTAGAGTTGTCTCAAACTTCGACCACGTGCCCCTACGAGGACCCCAACCTTCTCTTAATCCTCGTTCATAAACTTTTCAAGAGGATGGTTGTGGATGTCTTCGTGTATCACAAGTTTTGCCAATACCGTAGTGGCACGATGGTACTAACATTGCGGCTTAAGCGTAATGCTAACTTCTTAGTGGTGAGATCGGGAACTTCACCACCTTTCATAGCCGCAAGATGAATTCTCGAGGGTCAAGCTTACGACCATAAACAAAGCACTTTGCCGGGAGATAACCCGCATTGTTAAAAAAGTATTTCTCTTTTCTTATTAATAAAAGCAAGAGCATGTTATCAAGATAGTATGCACCTTCGGGTATTCTTGTCGCTAACCATTTCGGTGGAGATCGATTAAGAAGATCAAGAGAGGCATGCGATGCTTGAAAGCATGGGGCCAACATCAGCAAAAAAAATGATGATGTCCATGGATGGTGGAACACACTCGAGTAAGGAGACCCGGACTTTGCACACTTGACTTTTGGACAAAAGTCCAAGTGTGGGGGAAGATGGTGAAAACCTCAAGTTCCATACACCAAGGCGTCATATATAAAAAAAAAAATAATGGTGAATAAAAGATGATGTCAGGCCTGCCTTGCTAAAAAAAAAATGTTATTTAAAAAAAAAAAAGAGAGAAAAAAAAAAAGAGAATGTTGTTGAAAAGAAAAAAAAAAAATATATGATAGAATAGAAAAAAAAAATCAATAAGAGAAGAGAGGAGTAGGTTGGCCCCGCATGGTCAAGGTACATACCAAAGTGCTGCCTGACTCCACCCATTATTGCTTCCACAAGCAAGAAGGGTTTGTCTCTCATCCTTTGCGGCTACCATCAAGACCCATGGCCCATACACACGTGTGTGTGGCCTAGCCTTGAGGTGCACCTGGACAGAACCAACACGCAAACCACAGCAACAACTCCAATGCTTCAACCAAAAATGTTGCTGGTAAGTATATCCAGGTATGCAAAGGAAATAAACGTTCACCAACTAATTCACTCATTTTTGTCTCCATGAAATTAAAACGTCATGCTTCCCTTGCCATGATTTAAGCTTTGAGTTTGGGTGCATTTACTGAGTAATGCATCCATAGGTCTTTACATTAAGCATGGTGCTTAGGGTAAAATGATCTCCTTTAATCAAACTTTGACATGGTGTCGAGCTAGGTTAATGAACTTAGAGTTTTGTTGTCATGATCTCTCGGAAGTATCTTCTCGTTGGAGATGAATCAAGGCTATGCTTACACCGCTTCCTTATGTTAGCCTTGCTTGAGTAACGTTGTGGTGAACAAACAAAATAAAAATAAAATAAAATAAAATAAAGTTCTCATAATAAAGGCTTCACGGTATTCTTGCCGATAGAGCCATGTTGTTGTTTTTGTTTTGTTTTCTTTGTTTAAAATAAACAGTACAAGAATAAGTGTGGGGAGGTCTCTCAAGCATACAAGCACACCTACCCGAGATCTCCCCAACATAAATGCACGAACACCGACCAATTCATGATGGAGAAGGACGAGGCGAACAACTACCATTAACTCCTTCCTCTTCAACCAGGTGGTTTGTGCAAAACTCTCGCTCTCACATTTCCTAACAATAATAAAAGAAAGGGGAGAGAAGAAAAGGAGGAGAAATAAGAGAAGGGGAGATAAACCTTTCAACCCCAAGTTCTTTGTCCCTGTTCTTGTGATGACATCAAAAGACAAGCTTGGGGGAGCCTCCAAACCACGCGACCAATCACAACTCAAATCATTGCGTGCCCAAGCTAGCGCAACCATGAAAGGTAAGTAAAGAGCTAGCTTGGGGGAGGACTCCAAGAAAGGTAACGTGTATCTCACATTTTGATTATATTCTCCATCTTATGAAATGATCAGTTATACTAAAAAAAAGGGGAGACAAAATTCCACTCCTATACATATGAGCTATAAAAATGTTTAGTCTTAGTCCCTTGTTGAAATGATGAATAGTTGCTCTGTCTTATGCTTTGCCTGTGCCTAGTTTATAATTCGAATTTCTCTAAAGTTTGGGTTTAGTGGCTAATTCTAAAAAACTCATCCTGAAAAACCTGATTCATGTGGGTTGCATAGGCTCTATCTAGTCTAAATTGTTGCCAAGTATGATATGGTATAAATGGATTTGCTATGACTTCGTCCAAAAAAAGAGAAACTTGACATCCGGGAATCTATACTTTGAAAAGAGAAATGTTTTGGGCTATGCTGAAAAAAAAAAAAAAAAAAAAAAGAGGAAAAATGAGATGAAAAATGGACAAGTGTCCGAGGGCGAGTAGAGCCCACATCTCTAAAAAAAAAAAGAGAAAGAAAAAAAAGAAAAGAGAGGAAATAAAAGACAAAAGTCTAGGGCGAAGCAGAGCCCACCTCTCCAAAAAAAAAATATATATATAGCAATAAAGCCCACTCTTTCTCAGAAAAAAAAAAATAAAAAATAAATATATAATAAATTTTATCTAAATAAAATCCCGGATAAAAAGTTGATCAAAAGGATGAATGATAAGCACCTCTGTTATAACCATTCTATCTCGGCAACCCCCAAGGCTTTGAGAAAAGCTAGAAAGCCCCGCTACGATGAAAGGTAATAAAGGGTGGGAAAAAGATGTGCCATTTTATTCAAACTCTAGTAGAAAATCTTATTATAACCCCGGCACTTGTGAAACATAATCGGCATAGAAGCAACTCCACGATCAACAACCAAGTAATTATCTTTTTTGCTCGAGGACGTGCAAAGGGGGTAAGCTTGGGGAGTTTGTTGACCGGTCACCAACGACATATTTTTTTTGCCGTCAACTTACTACCATAAAGGGAGTAAAGCTATACCTTTTTATACTCATATACATTTATTATTGACATAATTTCACTTGTAGTGCCAAAATAATATTGTGCAGATTTATATAAGAAACGAGTGGAAAAAATATACCAAAAGGCGCCTCCTTGGAAAGCGCATTCTGAAGAACATCAAGCCCAAGGGAGAAATGGACCAAAAACGCAGAACTGGGCCGAGCCAACGCCGCCCTACAACTTTTCAGGCCCAACAACGCCACCCTGCCGAAACCCGAGCCAGGCCGGTCCCAGCGAGGTGCGCGCGCATTCCACAGTGCGGCCGCACCACAAGGCCGACGCGGCTCGGGCCTCGCCCAACGGGGAGGCGGTTCATTACCTTCCAAAACGGACACTACCGACATTGGATGGTCGGTTTGGCAGATTTAGAAGGTATTCCAAGGTCGGTTTTGCTCCTTCCATGTGGGGATGGCCATCTTCCAAAGAGCCCCCTCCTCTCTACCTATAAAAGGAGGCTCTCTCCCCCTCATTCAACACACCATTCATTCCAAGGAAGAGTCTCTCCCTCTCCTCTAAGAGAGCTCTCCCCTCTACTCTACCCCTTTCACTCCAATGGGCTTAGGCCCTCATTAGTAGTAGAGAGATCGGCGGAGGAGAGATGTGAAGGGCTGAGAGCGGGGAAGCGCCGGACTTGTCGGTGTCTCCCCAACTTTGTACCTCGGTGGATCGGACTTGGCTCCCTAACGGGATCTTGGCTAAGTAAGCTTCCACGGTTCTGATAATCTTTATTGTCTTTTGTTTATCCACGATTTATCTACTTGTTTGCGGGATCGATAGTCGTCCTTCGAGGCGGGACTCTAGTGGTGGAATCCTTTGACCGGGGAACCTGGCCAACACTAGAGTGATAATCACTAGCGTAGACGTGGTGTTTGGGCTAGGGGTTTTCTATCTTTTGCGGTGCATCCCACGGTTGAGGGGTAGGCGGCTTGGTCGTGACAAGCCTTGTCCGTCCCTTTTGAAATCCCCCCACGTTCGGGCGTGTGTCGTGAGCTAATTGCCGGACAACGTCCTTTGGGCGTGGGCCGGTGCCCGAAGTGAACAAGTAGCTCGAGACCGGCTAACCATAGACCTTAAAGGTGTATGAATCCTTCTCGCTAATCCTCCCCATCTTTGGTCGTGTGTGTCCTTGGGCGAACTAGTTGGAGAGAGTACATCCGTTCCGTGGAAAATACGATACCCTGAATATTGCCGGGTGAAAGCTACAACGACAATTCCGTGCGCTTGCGGATTTAATCTGTGTGCGTTAAGAAACGTCCAACGTTACCACAAACTCAAAAGTGTGTGCCCTGCAGAGATAGCTACATCGCCGGCTCTGCCGAAAGTGGAAGAAAAAAAATTAGGAAAGAGAAGACTTGCTAGCATTGATTGAATGCCGGGGAGATTTCAAGGCGTGAAAATTTGAGAAAACTAAGCCAAACACATGGTTATGGTTAAGCATAAGATTTAGTTGCTCTCACACATTTTCTCTGTGGATAAAGATGATACTTCGGAATAGTGAAGTGCTACATCGGTATCCATGCACTTGTGGATTATTTCTCTTTGGTTCTTTTGTATGCATAATAAATACTAGCTTTAGAAAATTTTCCGAAAAAGCATCAAACATGAGTTACGGGTCAAATGGAGCCAATTGGGTGCGTTCGTTTCAAAAATTCAAATGCAACTTTTATTTTGCTTATGTTCGCACTAGAGTGGCGAGAACGCCCAAGGGGGCAAATTTTCGCACCCAAAGAAGAAACTCGAAAAAGCACCAAACATGAGTTATGGGTCAAATGGAGCCAATTGGGTGTTCGAAAAATTCAAGCTGCATCTTTTATTTCGCTCCGGTTCGCACAAGAGTGACGAATGGCACTAGGAGGCAAGTTTTCACACCCGAAACAGAACGCACCAAACAGGAGTGTTGGGTCAAATGGAGTCAATTGGGTGCGTTCGTTTCAAAACATTCAACTGCATCTTTTATTTCACTCCAGTTCGCACTAGACTGGCCAGAACGGCCCTAGGTTTGGTAGTGTCCTATTTTTCAAGCAGCTTTTCTATCCTTAGTTTGGACTTAATATACACTCGACAATCATTTTTAGACTTCTAAGGTGTCCTATACAACTAGTGGAAGACTGGAAGTATATGGTGGTATAGCTAGTGAAGGGGTATTTCACCAAAGAGAATACCATTACCGGTACTTATAGATAATGCACCTAATTACCATCACCTTGCCAAAGCTAGCACGAAACATGAGGCCACCATCGACCGACCTGTCCCCACTAAGGCGTCGCCACAAACCAAAATTTTCCAAATGGCCCATATAATACTATAAAAGTTGCAGTTGAATTTTTGAAACTAACGCACGCAATTGACTCCATTTGACCCAAAACTCATGGTTGGGTGCGTTTTGAGTTTCGAGTTTCTGCGGGAGCGAAAAACTTGCCCCTAGGGCTGTTTTGGCCACTCTAGTGCAAACTAGAGCAAAATAAAAAGATGCAGTTGAATTTTTCGAACACCCAATTGACTCCATTTGACCCAAAACTCGTGTTTGATGCGTTTTTGGAGTTTCGCGGGTGTAAAAAACTTGCCCCCAAGGGCCGTTCTGGCCAGTCTAGTGCGAACCTGGAGTGAAATAAAAGATGCAGTTGATTTTTTCAAACACCCAATTGGCTCCATTTGACCCAAAACCCATGTTTGGTGCGTTTTTCGGAGTTTCCGGTGTTTCGCCCGGTGCTTAAAAAACATGCCCCTAGGGCCATTCTGGCCACTCTCTAGTGCGAACTGGAGCGAAATAAAAGTTGCAGTTAATTCAGATTTTTTTTTTTTTTGAAACACACATGTTTTTATGAGCTCTTAAACTAAAATTGACAAATTTTATCGACAAAATTTGAATCCTCCATTTTATTTAGTAATTTTATAATAACAACCAAAAATCGAAAATTTAGAGGGTGTTATACACGCATAGGAGAACTCCATAAAAACGTAGCAAAGCAAAAAATCTAAGATGGGAGGACAACGGCAGAGGTCAAGGATCCTATTACTTCTCCATAACTATGGTTCTATTCTAGTTCATACGAAAGGGATAACTACGCAAGGTTAGACATAGCGATCACACCATATGCATGGCTGAGTTGGGGAAGGTAGCTTTCTGGGTCCCTCACTTTTGAAAAAGAGAGAACTCGATGCATGGCTGAGTTGGGGAACGTACATGCACCGGCGATTGGCCGGCATCGGCATATCGTGCATCGAGTGGCAGCACTTACTGTTGCTAACGTGCATAGTCGTTGAAACAAGGACGCTCGCTAGAGCTTAGTAGAGCAGCGTACTGTGTGGTCAGAAATCAAGAGCTAGCCGGCCGGCAGGCCGCCGTTTAGCGTTGCCAGACCTTCATGTGCAGTGGCCGGATCGGCTTGTCCGATCCCATCCTATTTATAAATGCATCATCAAGAGAGTTCGATCAAGCAGACCAGCATATTAGTTCAACCTCTCACCAAGTCCTATACTCTAGTACATCTAGTAAGTGTGAGGCATTCGAGTGAGAGTATCGTGAGTCCAAAAAGAGAACCTAGCCCAAAGGAAAGAACCTAGCCCACAGCTCTAGTCTAAAGAGAAGAAGCGCGCACCACTATCGCGACACGCACGACGGTCATCGTCATAGCCATTGTCCTTTTGCTCGCCGTTCTGGTTAGCCACATGAGTTTGTTGATAGTTCTCATTGTTTTTCATGTTACGAATCGATTACACAGAAACATTTTTTTTTTTTCTTAGATATATAAAAAAGATTTTCATATAGAAATCTTTGAGTGACGGATAAATCTCTAGAAAAGTCAAAAAGTTCCCGGAAAGCTTTGAGTGACGGATTGATGTTACTTGATCATAGAGAATTGATTTGGAGTTGAGGTCTAAGGATTTTCAAGAAACTCCTAATGAAGGTTTAAACTAAGAGACCGTAGATTGGTGGAACAAAAGGACAAAAAAAAATTCGAGTGAGACGATCGTTGCTCTAATCGCGTTTTTGTAAACTTGGTAGACTCAAAAGCATCACACAAGCACTAGACAAACATTTCATTAGGAAAATCCTGTCATCTTAATTCAGAATTTTTTTGAAACACACATGTTTTTGTAAAAAAGATTTTAAACTAAAATTGACAAATTTTATCGAAAAATTTGAATCCTCCATTTTATTTAGTAATTTTATAATAACAACCCAAAATCGAAAATTTAGAGGGTGTTATACACACATAGGAGAACTCCATAAAAAAACGTAGGAAAGCAAAAAAAAAAAATCTCAGATGGGAGGACAACGGCAGAGGTCAAGGATCCTATTACTTCTCCATAACTATGGTTCTATTCTAGTTCATACGAAAGGGATAACTAGGCAAGGTTAGACATAGCGATCACACCATAAGCACTTCGGGACATCATAACACTAGCCACAGATAGGGATGAGAAGGGGCTAGGGAGATACAACTAGGATTCCTACAAACACCTACCCACATGTGGTGGACCGAGGAGGAATAGCGAGTTGTTGTGTCATTTTGAAGGACACATAAAGAGATAATAGTGAAAGAGAGAAAGCAAAAGAACTAGGAGATGATGCAGTGACCTTGTGGGCCTTCTTTTCTATGATGAAGGATGCTAGTTGGGCCCTGATAGTAACGTTGCAAGATGTGCTGCGTCATTGTTCTTCGAACAAAGAGGACGATGGAGGAGGAACCATGATTATATGAAAGAGGACGATTGCATTGGCCATTGGCAGGCATCCACCGCACTGTATTGGCTGGTCTCTCTGGACTATCAACTCAGATGTCCTTTATGGAAGAATTATTGCTCTACATTAGTAGAATTTGCTAGCAGTATATATCACCGTTCGCCTGCTGTTGATATTGACCAGAAAATGCTTGAAGGACAGCATGTTAGGAAACCGTGGAAGACCCCACCAGATTTATAAGACTACAACGTAATGCTCCCAAGCTGATCGGCGTTACAAGATATATTGAGTGGTTGAGAAAGTTTTTGGCATGCATGTATATATACACCGAGCAATCGTCCTCTTTCATATAATCATGGTTCCTCCTCCATCGTCCTCTTTGTTCGAAGAACAATGACGCAGCACATCTTGCAACGTTACTATCAGGGCCCAACTAGCATCCTTCATCATAGAAAAGAAGGCCCACAAGGTCACTGCATCATCTCCTAGTTCTTTTGCTTTCTCTCTTTCACTATTATCTCTTTATGTGTCCTTCAAAATGACACAACAACTCGCTATTCCTCCTCGGTCCACCACATGTGGGTAGGTGTTTGTAGGAATCCTAGTTGTATCTCCCTAGCCCCTTCTCATCCCTGTCTGTGGCTAGTGTTATAAAAATGCCACTACTGCTGTATATATAAAAAGTATATCCACATACTCTAGGTATGTGTACATACTTAACATAAATATCACCCTAGATGGTCTATATACACATGGGGAGTAACTACTCCTAGGGAGTAGAAAAAGATTTTCCATATATATATATATATATATATATATATATATATATATATATATATATATATATATATATATATATATATATATATATATACCTTGCTGTGGAGTAACACTGTTTTCATGAAATTAATGGTTATATTAAATTGTAATGCTCTGTTGTTATTTATCTAGTTTCTCCTCGATCCACCGATGATTTTGATAGAAGTAGCTTTCTGGGTCCCTCCCTTTTGAGAAACAGAGAACTCGATGCATGGCTGAGTTGGGGAACGTACATGCACCGGCGATTGGCCGGCATCCGCATATCGTGCATCGAGTGGCAGCACTTACTGTTGCTGACGTGCATAGTCATTAAAACAAGGACGCTACCTAGAGCTTAGCAGAGTAGCGTACTGTGTGGTCAGAAATCAAGAGCTAGCCAAACCTTCATGTGCAGTGGCCGGGTCGGCTTGCGCGATCCCATCCTATTTATAGATGCATCCATCAAGAGGGTTGGATCAAGCAAACCGGGCATTCGAGTGAGAGTATCTTGAGTCAAAAAACAGAGAAGCAGCGCGCAGCACCATGGCGACACGCACGAGGTTCGTCGTAGCCATTGTCGTTTTGCTTGCCCACGCCATTCTGGTTAGCGGCGGCCATCAGGCCAGGCAGGCAGCAGTGCCGACGCCGGCGTCGGCACCTCTGCCGATCAGAGGCGCCGAGGACGCGGAGTACGGGAGCTTGACCACCGACGTCGTCATCGGCGAGGACTACGTTGACTGCCTGGAGACGCACTTTTCCGGGTGCCTGACGGATCCCACTCCCGTCTGCATCGAGGATGCCCTGGTGGACTGCGGCAGCCTGGAGGCCGCTGCTGCACCGGCGGCGACGCCGACAGGATCTCCTGCGCCTCTGGCAGGAGGCGTAGCGGCAGCGGGGCTTTTTCTTGGCATTGGCGGCATCATCCTCCGCGGCGCCAGGACTGTCGGCGCCATGTACATCGACTGCTTGAAGGATGCCCTGGCCCACTGCTACTCGGACCGTACCACAGAATGCATCAAGAAAGAAATTGGGGCAAAGTGCTAGGCGTCGTCTGAGACCTCTAGCTCGTATGCGTACGTGCATGCATACGTACGACGTACGTACTACTACTATATATAGTGTGTACTGCATGTATATGAGCTCGATCGCACTTTATTTTCTCTACTAGGAAAATGGCCCGTGCGTTGCTATGGGTGAATGTCAAATTATTTGATTGAATATTTATATTTTTTTGCCACATTTTTATATAACAATTAGCAACGGGAAATCATATGAATTTTAAGCAACATTGAATTATTTTTACCTGGATGCAGTTTTTTAATGTTTCCAATTGCCTCTGTGCCACCCACAGCGTGTACATCTTGACAAGCATCAATCCTGGCATCATCGGATTCCATCAGCCAGGCGGTTTCAGGTGCAGGTCTCGCAGGGGCCTCGGCGGGACGCCCTCGCCGTCCTCTGGCAGAGGCTGCGGCGGGACGCCCTCGACCGGCCGCGCTAGCCGCAGCTTCCGTTGCAGGGCCCGCGGGAGCAACCTCGGCGGCGCGACGCAAGTGGGGCAGGCGGGTCTGGTGGGGAGCAGCCGCGGCGGGCGCGGCGAGCACGAACAGCCGTGGCGGCATGGCGCGAGCGGGGTGGGCGCGGCCTGCACGAGCAGCAGCCGCCGCGGTGGCGCAACGCCAGTGGGGCGCGCGGATCCGGAGCAGCCATCGCGAGCGGAACAACGCGGCGGACGCGGCTAGCGCGAGCAGCCGCGGCGGCACGGTCGAATCTAGATTTTGATTAGAGTTTATTTTTGACTGGATTAGGATCTTTGGCCGGACCGGACAAGGAAGAAATTTTCTAACCTTGGCGGACAGAAATTTCATGGCAGCGGTATGTCCGCATCGCAGAGCACCAAAGCTGAGTCCATGCACGCACGCGCACACGATGCCAGAGTGCCAGCTACGTTCATCGCAGTAGCAACAACTCCTGTTGGAACCGGACACGAACACGGAACACCTGCGGACTGTACCGGCAGACAGAAAATAGAGGGCAGATTGGCAGAAATTTTCACGTTTTATTATTAGGTATAGATGTGTGTACTGATATTGATCCGACCGTCCATATGATTGAGGCCGGAGTAAATAACTGCTGGACCGTGCTTAATTGTACTTGGTTAATATATATATATATATATATATACGATATGTATCCGTGTAAATGTCATTTCTTTCTGCTGTTGTGGTTCGACGGTCCAAAACCATGCGGTCGGCGATCTCTTCGTCCTCATCCGTGTCTGAAGGGCTCGCGGCGGCAGCGACTTTGGATGCGGCTTTCGTCGTCGACTTGGCGAGGTCGTTCCGGCAGGGGTGTGGTGAAAACGGCCTCGATGCGCGGCGGATTGGCGAGGTCGGCGGCGGCGGCGTGTGCTGCTCGAGGCTGAGCCGTGCGCTGTGCAGTGTTCCGGAGCATTGAGGCTGCGCGATAGCTAGGGCCGGCAAAGGCGTTCACCGGCGACACCCGAGCTCTTTCCCCTTCTCTTCTCCGGCAGTGCTAGCTGTTAGCGGCGGGAGAACATGTGTGATGGAGGCGCGATGTGAGCTCGAGCTTAGCACAACCGGTGACTTGCGTGATGTGAAATCTTGATTTGCTTCGTGTTCAAACATACTATACCCGAACTCTAGAGTATATGTTGTTTGTTTCAAACGTATTATACCCAAACTCTTTTTGCCGGTGACGGATTGACGGAACCACGCATATGAAGGGAAAAAAGGTGAAAAAAGAAAGGTGAACCGAGACTAGAGGATCATAAAGATTCTGCTGAGAAATCCTTTATGAGACGAATCTGCTTGAGGAGGTGCAGACGAGGTGGGCTGATCTCAGATTCGAGATGGACTTATATATCGGACGAGGAGCCCTTACAATTTCAGACGAGTTGGACTTCTCTCTCCTACCTGCGTGCGATCTCCGATCTAGATCTCCTCCCCAAACCGAGCAGGGAAACCCTCGCTCCGCCGCCTGCCGACAAAGACCACCAGATGCTGCCACCGCTGGTGGATGACCTTGTGGTGGAGATGCTGATCCGCCTGCCGCCGCAGGAGCCCGCGAGCCTCGTCTGCAGGCGCTGGCACGGCCTCGTCACCAACCCCGGCTTCAGCCGCCGGTTCCGCGAGTTCCACGGCAGCCCCCGGTGCTGGGGATGGTCTGCAACCGCGACGACGTCCACGTCCTAACAACCTAGCCTCAGCCATCATGGATAACAATTTGTTATCCATGATGCATGTTATTCCATCATTAATTGTTGATAAGGCCCTAACAACCTAGCCTCAGCCAGGGCCTAGCTAGCTAGGAGATATAATTAAAAAAAGTTATTGCTTGGATGTAGTTATATATCTTTGAAACACAATCTTGTTGTTTATGTAAACAATAAGTTATTGATGTTTGGTTGGTGAGAAATAAGTGTTATCTAGGGTAAGCTTGATTTCTCAACCAGCTAATATTATCCAAATCTTTTTAATTATGCTGCAGCACTGGGAGGGAGGCACTAGTACTGGTGAGGGACCAAGTCCGAGTCGCTCAATCTCATGTGATAAACTTAAGGTGCATTAATGAGATATGGTTGGGGAAGCACTTTGTGGTTTGTGCAACAATGAGATATTTGGTACGGATGCACTTTATGTATCAATGAGATTATTGGCGTTAGTCTTAATTCGTTGGCCTTCAAGGTTGTGGTTTTTAAACAATTGTTTCTCCTAAAATATATAGCTTGATCATTGGCTTCAAGTTCTATCGGACTTGTATGCCAGCTGTGAACCCTTATTATTGTCATACTTGATCTCTGTGTATATGTGCTTCAGTATTCATGCTTGTGAGAAATTCAAATGCAGCACGCCTGCATGTCATTCCTACATAAATCCATGGTGGTTCAACATCAAGTGGTTTATTGGATGATAATAATAAGCAGAAACTTGCTAATTTATTGTTGTAATATTTTTGCATTTGTGGGCAACTTGATGTAAATGCAAAGTCAACATCTTTTTATGTATGAATCTGGAAACCACAATGTAGTGGAGACAAGACCATTTGTCATAAATTCAGCTTGTGTGCAAACAAGGGGTTTCTGCACTTGAGTTTCTGTCCGAATGAAGCAAGGGTGATGCACAAGCAAGCAGTTGCAGCCCTGCGAAGAAGTGCAGCCAAGCAGGTTGATTCTCTTGGGTTAGGACAATTTTATATTAACTTAGTAAGCTCTCTTTTTTTTGTGACTTACTTAGCTACCCTTGTGCAACCCATTTTAGCTACTAGGGGCTGTTATGGTCTTTTTTCATTAAGGGCTCATTGGCTTGATTACAAGTTCATAGGACATAGCAGACCGATGTAATATGCAACTAGGAGTTGTTATGGTACTTTTCCGTTAAGTGTTTATTGGCTTTTCACAAGGATGAACTTTCTTTGTGGATTAACAGAGGTGGAGGAGCAGACACTGAACTCACTAGAAGGGCTGGCACTTACGTGAGCACACATTCTGAACTTGAGCTGATAAGCTGTATTGCAATGGAAGAGAGCTTACTATTAAGGATAGAAGGATCAGTATACTAGACCACTAGTGGCTTTAGCTTTAACTTCTCTACAACTAGGGTTTTGTTTGTCTAAATAAGAGCAGAGCTGCCCTTTCCTTGTTCTCATAGCTGAAATTACTGCTAGGCACAAATTAGAGGCATTTACCCCCTAAATTCATGACTGATTTTTGTTATACGATTTGTTAACTTGTTTATATAAACTGAACCTATTTATTTGTAGATATATAAATTGAACCTGTTTTTCTATCAGCATGTTTCTATTTGGTTGATAACAAACTTGTATTGTACAGCCACTTTACATATTTTCTCTACTTGCCTAATTATATGGTTATATTTTTCAGGAAGTGCCGAGCACAAGTCTTTGGCTTGAGTTCATAGAACAGGATTCTCCACACATAACTTGATGGATGTGCTCTGTTGTTGGCAACCATTGATTTTGTTTTTTTTTTAGTTTGTAGAAATGATTGTGTGCGCAAACCTTAGTATCTCAAACAGAAACTACTAGCCTTTTGAGATGTGCATTCATGTAATCTTTTGGGGCCCGATCTTTGTTGGAGAATAAAATCGTGTGCAAGACAATGTATTGGTATATATGTATATGAGTTGACCTCCATGTGATGTATGTGTGTATATCTTTATGTGATGGACCTTAAGTTTGAAGCTGTGTATCATTTGTGCTACTTTCTAATTGTTTTTTTTTTATTTTTTTTATTTATGTAGTCTGTTGGACAATCTGACGCTATAAATGCTTTGTCGGTTGGATGATCTGACGCTATATGTATGCTAACAGAGTATCTGACGCTAAAGAAGAGCAATGGATGGTCTAACGCTAAAAAATGCACAGCAACAGACTGTCTGACGCTATAAGTCTGGTCTGACGCTAAAGAGTTTTAGCGTTAGGACTTACAGCGTCAGCTGAAGTCTGACGCTATATGTTCTTAGGGTCAGATCATCTGACGCTATATATGGCTTACAGCGTCAGACCATCCGAGGGTAATTGGGGTGTTGTGGTGTAGTGACATTTGACTCAGCTCATGGCTTAACACCGTTTGAAGGTCTCTATGCTCACCCACCTAAACATTTTGGCATTATACACCTGCTGATGCTTGCTTTGTGCCTGATCTAAAAGAATGGGTCTAGTCTAGAAATGTCATCATGGAACACATTCAACATAACTTGCTACGGGCACAACAACATATGAAACATGAAGCTGACAAACATCATCAGGAACGAAGCTTTGAAGTTGGTGAGTGGGTGTATGTCAAGTTGCAGCCCCACATTCAGCAATCGGTGAGTCGTCGCTCTAACCGCAAACTAAGTTTCAAATTCTTTGGTCCCTATTTGGTATTGCAGAAAATTTGCAAGGTAGCATATAAACTTCAGTTGCCAGCAACCAGCCAGATCCACCCACTTCTTCATGTCTCTCAATTGAAAAAAGCTACGCCACTTGGTAGTCCTGTAGCTACTGATGATTAGCTACAACTACTATCGATTCCTTACCCCATCAGAGGTATTGGCTCACCGTAACCAAATCATTGGCTCTCCGTAACCAAATCATTGGCTCTCATATTATTCCTTTGTGTCGATCCAGCAAGAAGCATGTCCACCACATTCAGCTACCTGGCAATTTGTGGCACCACTTCCGAACTTTTCCAGCTCGTAGCTCTTCAAAAGGTGATCGCAGCACAGGGTCGTGCTGCAGCTTAAGAGGGCGGGCATGTCACAACTGTGCCTTGGGCCGTACTCAGTGTTGATCTACACTAGCTCTATGGGCCTGTAAGTCAGAGTTAGACTGTTGAGTGTTAATGGTTGGGTCTTAGGCAATATTTTCATTCACTTGGCCCTTGTTTTAAAGTGGCTGTGTGGATAGTTGGGAGGACAGTTAGAACAAGCAAAACACATTTTTTCCTTCTTCCCATGCTCTCACGAGCTCACCATCTAGGAGCCGAAACTGCTGAGCGTCCTTCGCATACGCCGGCCACCCCTCCTCGTTGTTGCCTAGCTAGGGTCGTAACAGTCAACTTAGAGGGTGGTGCAGAGGTGCATAGGACGATGATGTCCTTTGAGGGGTTTAAACCAACCAAGGGTGGGAGGATGTACCTTTTGGCCTCAAAATTACCGTGGGCACCACAAGGTGTCCTATGTACATAAACACTCTTTTCCTTGAAATGATCAATAGAGCTCCTGCGTTTTTAAAAAATATATTATTATTATTATTATTATTATTATTATTATTATTATTATTATTATTATTATTATTATTATTATTCATGTTTATAAGAGAACATAAAAAGAAATAAAATTAAGGAAAACAGAAGATACACACTTGGAAAAAAAAGGAGAACAAAAAAAAAAAGGTCACGCAACAGGAACATCGACATCGACCTTAAAAAAGGAAAAAAAAGAAATCACGTAAACGAGAACAGAAATTAACATAGCGGGGATACGGGGGGTTATATATTAGCTGTAAATGTGTCCCGTTGAAACCAAACTGATCGACGACGAATAGATGACGAGATTGCATAGCCTCCCACCGCCACCGCCCGCCCGCCGAGATGATAGAGGACGCCATCGCCGAGATCCTCCTCCGCCTCCCGCCCGAAGCGACCTCGCGTCCCTCGTGCAGCGCCTCTATGGTACGCAAGCTGCGGCGCGACATCCGCCGGAGCCCACGTTTCCCGATCGCTACCGCAAGTTCCATGGAACTCCTCCCCTCCTCGGCTTCCTATCTACCTCCTACACGGGGCATACGACGAATCAGCGGGCCGCCGTCCCCATCACAACATCACGCATCCCCTTCCGTGAACCTTTGTTCGGATGCCGGGCTCATTTGCCGCCATGGCCGTGTCCTCCTCGACAAGGTGGATGACACGGGCAGGATCGAGGAATGCCTCGCCGTGTGGGACCCCGTCACCGGCGACCACAAGGTGCTTTCGGCGACCCGACCCGGCGGCGAGGGGCCATTTTGCCACTGCAGTGCGGTTCTTTGTGTGGCGGCCCGGCTGCGACCACCGTGGCTGTGGCTCCAGCCCTTTCAAGTGGTGTTTGTGAGCATCACACCCTACAAATTTGGAGCGAATCCTCTTGCTAGGGCATGGGTATACTCGTCCCAGACTTCTGCGTGGAGCGTGCGGCCGTTGTTGGAGACCAAATCTACTTCTTGGTCAGCCCTGGTGTCGGAATTCTCAAGTACGATCTTGGAAGACGATGCTTGACTGTGATTGGCTCGCCATGCACATACACGTACACCAACCCTGGTATCCTCGTGACCTTGGAGGACAGCTCGCTAGGGTTCGTCTGCGTTAAGGATGAGGATTCAACCCTCCACTTGTGGCGGGCAACAAAGGTGAATCCAAATGAATCTATGGGATGGGTACAAGATAGAGTTATCTCGCTTAACAACCTACTTCCTACAATGCGATCCAACCAAGTGGTCGATGTTGTTGGATTCGGGCGTGGATATTATATTTCTCAGCACGGGTGAAGCTCGTGGAGGGATCATGTTTGAGCTAAAATCAGGGCGGATCAGAAAACTAAGCCACCCTGTGTACTGCTACTGTGGTGACTACTTACCCTACTTGAGTTTTTACATTCCAGGTAAATAAACTACTGCCTTACAATTTACTTATATGATTTGGCACTTTACAAATTCTGTATATATATATATACATGATGTTATATATGCTATATAGACATTTTAGTTGAATATGGAAAACTGAGTATCTAACAATACACCATGGTCTTAGTAGGCATACCATTCATGGTACTCATTTGTGCATCCTGGAAATATATAGTTGATTTTGTTTCTATCAATTTAGCCACAAGTTGTTTATCTAAAATTTTATTTATCAACGTTGGCCAGTCTAAACCTTTCGAACTTCAGTGACAAATCACTGGATTATGGCCTTTTTATTTGCAACCCTTGTAAATATTTTACATTATTAGGCGTGCACTACTGTTTATCTTATAGAAAGCTAAATAGTAGGTGAGTTATTTAACAATTCTAATATCTATGCGTGCTACTTTTCAGAATTTGCTAGCCACAAAGACCCACAGGCAGCAGAGACAAAATAATGAAGAGTGAGTTGAAGAATTATAGCACCTGGACAATTTACAATTCATTCAGTTCAAGATACTGTTATCAATTATATGCTTTCTTGTATTTGTATAGTTGATTGCGATTAATGTCCAGCAGAGATCATGTTTCAGATTTGCAGTTAATCTTAACTCGATCTGTTATTAGTGTTATATCAATGGGCGATGGTATGGTTGACATGTTCACTCAGGAACCGATCGATCCAAGATAAATTGCCACTGTTTTCTAATTTCAAAAACAATGAATACGATTGGTTTTGTTTCCTATTCCAGGTGCTCACAGTTTGCTTCCATCTGCTTAGTTCAGTTAGCTGTTAGAGTTTGTTTCAAGTCTTCATTGTCTGTTTCATTCTCAATTAGTTGAACTTGGGATAATTAGTGTTTGCACCGAAATCGTTGATGGTGAGCTAAGAAATAATAAGTAGGAGTAGTGGTCAGTGGCCTGCATGCCCAACTAGGTTGTGCGATATATGGCGCAACCAAGTAGTTGGAGTCACAGCCCACATGTTTCTTATATTGTGTAATATCTTTATATAGTTATGCAATACAAGAAAAAAGAAAAACGATGCCAAGTTTGTCAGCACCAAAATACTTGTGTGTTGTCTGTGAGATCGAGTTGTTCTTTAATTCAGTGCATCTCGAGCTTGCCCACGATCTGAGATTGCCAGTCATCTTCCCTATTACTCCCTCCGTTTCAAATTGTAGTTCACTTTGGCTTTTCTAAATACATTGATTTTGCTATGTACCTAGTTATACACTATGTCTAGATACATAATAAAAGAAATGAATCTAGAAAAGCCAAAGTGAACTATAATTTGGAACGGATGGAGTATTTATTTTCCATGTTCATAAGAGAACACAAAAGAAACAAAACTAAGGAAAACCGAAGATACATACATGGAAAAAGGAGAACAAACAGAAAAACGTCACGGTCATCGAGATCGAGTGGGACCAGAAAGGAGATGGGGGGGCAGACACTACGGAAACTTTTTGCTGTAAAAGTGTCGGTTCAAACCAAACTGATCGGCGACGAATAGATGATGAGATCATCGCGATATCCTCGCACCACCGTCGTTGCCGCCCAAGATGATAGGCAGCAAGAATCGCTCGAGATCCTCCTCGGCTCCCAACCCGACGACCCAGCGTGCCTCGTACGCGCCTCTCTGGTCTGCAAGCTCGCACGGATCTGTCCGAGCCCACGTTCCCGATCGCTACGCGCGAGATCCATGGAACGCCTTCCTCCTTGGCTTCCTATCGGCTCCTACTACACCAGCAGACACGACGAATCGATCTGCAGGCCCCTTCGTTCCGTAGCAGCAACATGCATCCCCTTCCGCCCGAGTTTAACCGGCGGGTTCTCGACTGCCGCCATGGTCGTGTCCTCCTCGACATGGTAGATCTCACGGGCACAATCTAGGAAAGTCTCGCTGTGTGTGGGACCTCGTCACCGGCGACCACAAGGTACTCGGGGTTCCCGACCTGGCACCGCACAGATTTGGCCACTCTGGCACGGTTCTTTGTGCGGCGGCCGGCTGCAACCACCGTGCTGGCTGCTGCCACAGCGGGGGCCCTTTCCAAGTGGTGTTTGTGAACACCTCACACAACAGCACCAATGTTGCTAGGGCATGGGTATACTCGCCCAAGGCTGTTTTACGTGGAGATACAAAATGACGCGGTCATACCACCTGCTCTCGGGTTGGTCCTATCACTTCGTCTTTCCATGATGGCATTGACAATCGATTAATTGTATCCGCCGATTCCCCTTCGGCCTTCGCCCGTTGCGCTAGGACCACGATCCGTCGTCCCCTTTCTCGTATCATGCTATTTAAAGTGAGGAAGCATGGTGGTGATGGCGCTGCTGCCGTGGTGTCAGGGGCTATACCCAATTGGTGCAATTTTCCAAGGCAAAAGTGCACGCCCTTAGAAGAACTCAAGACCATATCAAGGCTTCATCCCGAGAATAGTAAACAACTCTCGAACACTCAACCTTGAGATGCTCGGAGGCTTGTGGATACGGTACTACCAAAGAACCTCACAAGAGAGAAACTCTAGTCCTACCAGGTTTCCCCACTTGTAATCTTAGTACAACTCCCATGTAATCCTACTACGAACTCTCACTTGTAATCTTTGTAACTCAAGACCACTTTGTAAACTTTTTTTTTGCTGTAAAAGTGTCCGGTTCAAACCAAACTGATCGACGACGGATATAGATGATGAGATCATAGCTGGTGTGAGTTGTGTGCGTGTGTTGAGTGGGTATGTACAGATGACATGTGTCAAAAAAACAATACAATCTAAGTAAATATTTTTTCCTAAGAAACTGCAAAAATGACCTTGGCTATGTACATTCGTTCAGTTTTTTTTTATTGTGCGGCCTGAAAAAGACGAGGCTACACTATATATGGAGCTTGATGGGCAAATCGTCCTGCCAAGGGTGATGCCCAGTCACCCTCCATGTCCACCCCCATTGTTCTTCTTCATCCCTCCTTTCTCCCAAGCGACTCAGCCCACCACTACGCGCCATCCGGCAAAGGGCTAGGGTTTCGGTGACTACTTCTTGCCTTCTTCATCTTTGGAGGGCTTAGAAAGGAGGGCGGCGGGAGGCAGAGGAAGACCGGCGATTAGGGATGGGCAGCGGGCGTCTTAGTGTGCCCCTGGTGGTGGGGGGCGGCGGCGGGCCGAGCCTAGGCGGGGGCGTCAAGATGGCGGCGAAAGCAAGCCACTTACATCCGTAAATTGTGTACTTAAGAAAACAAAATCTATGCATGATCATGGACGTTCACCCAATGTGAAAAATTGTTCAGGTGGGGATCCTCTCCCTCCCATTAGTTACCCTAAAAAAAAATGTCAAAAATAGATCCAAAGATTACTTTAGCAGGAATTGCCAACTTGCCCTTTTATTTATTTAGTCAAACTAAAAATTACAAAACCATGTGACATTACATTGATTTGCCTTTTCGAGCTAGCGATTGATGATACCATATATCAATGGCTTTGAATGCTTGCGCCTTGAACAAAAGCAAATATTTAGCTGAAAAATTATCAAATTAATAGGTAGCTTGGTCGATATCCATAAAAAATGATAACCATATATGGGCGGACATGCACCCAACCGGTGACGTCCGCCTTCTTTGCTGCATAGCGCGTTGTAACACCTCCTCCATTTCCTTCGAGGATGACGGTCGGATCGCGCATACCTCCTTGCATTTTCAATACCAAGTGGGTCCTTCACCTTACTACAAACCACGGCACAGCTTGCGGTGATCTCCGCGCGCCGACCTCGTACTTTTTGTGTGCATCCTTGGCTGCATTTCAACGAGCATTGACTTTCCTCAATCGACGCCATTTTGAAGCGGTTGAGGGTGCAGGACTCCTTGCGGACCGACTCCTCAAGCTTCTTGCCTAGACAAAAAGGCTTGCAAGTATCTTAGGTGTACCGTCTTTTCCTCTACTTGTCGTCTTACGGGCAGCAGCTCCATAATGAGTGTGAGGACCAACATGCGGATGACCACCATGATCTTCATTTTCTTGGTATAATGGACGTGGATGCTAATGCTATTGAGTTTGGTGTTGATGGAGGTGGATGTCGGCTTTGCTTATAGAACTAATAATATGTTTGTCATTCATATATATAGGACATCGTCGTATCGCAAAATGGGCATGCAAGTGTGCGGCCATGAGAGCTTCCCTCCCTACCTCTCGGTTCTAATTGCTTGCTTGCATGTATCTATTGTGCATGCAATACTATAGCTCCTTGATTTTCCATTTCACCTTGGGTTACCACAAACTCAAAAGTGTGTGCCTGCGGCAGATAGCTACATCCAAAAAAGCTCTGTCGGAAGTGGAAGAAAAAAATTAGAAAAAGAGAAGACTTGCTAGCATTGATTGAATGCCGAGGCGATTTCAAGGCGTAAGTCGAGAAAACTAAGCCAAACACATGGGCATGGTTAAGCATAAGATTTAATTGCTCTCACAAATTTTCTCTGTGGATAAAGATGATACTTCGAATAGTGAAGTGCTACATCGGTATCCATGCACTTGTGGATTATTTCTCTTTGGTTCTTTTGTATGCATAATAAATACTAGCTTTAGAAAATTTTCCGAAAAAGCACCAAACATGAGTTATGGGTCAAATGGAGCCAATTGGGTGCGTTCGTTTCAAAAAATTCAAATGCAACTTTTATTTTGCTCATGTTCACACTAGAGTGGCCATAACGGCCCAAGAGGGCAAGTTTTTGCACCCGAAGCAGAAACTCCGAAAACGCACCAAACATGAGTTTTGGGTCAAATAGAGTCAATTGGGTGCGTTCGTTTCAAAAAATAGAACTGCAACTTTTATTTCGCTCCAGTTCGCACAAGAGTGGCCAAAATGGCCCTAGGAGGCAAGTTTTCACACCTGAAACAGAACGCACCAAACATGAGTGTTGGGTCAAATGGAGTCAATCGGGTGCGTTCGTATCAAAAAATTCAACTGCAACTTTTATTTCACTCCAGTTCACACTAGAGTGGCCAGAATGGCATTAGGGGGGCAAGTTTTCGCACCCGAAGCAGAAACTCTGGAAACTCCGAAAACGCACCAAACATGAGTTTTGGGTCAAATGGAGTCAATTGGGTGCGTTCATTTCAAAAAATTTAACTGCAACTTTTATTTCGCTCCAGTTCGCACTAGAGAGTGGCGGAAGCGGCCCTAGGGGCAATGTTTTTGCACCCGCAGCTAAAACTCAGGAAACTAAAAACGCGCGCAAACATGAGTTTTGGGTCAAATGGAGCCAATTGGGTGTTTGAAAAATTCAACTGCATCTTTTATTTCACTCCGGTTAAGCACTAGATCTGGCCAAAACGGCCCTAGGGGCAAGTTTTTCGCACCGGCGTAAACTCAAAACGCATCAAACATGAGTTTTGGGTCAAATGGAGTCAATTGGGTGTTCGAAAAATTCAAAATTGCATCTTTTATTTTGCTTTAGTTTGCGGTGGCGCGAACAGCCCAAGGGGGCAAGTTTTCGCCCCGGCGAAACTCGTAAACTCACGGCATTACCAACCATGAGTTTTGGGTCAAATGGAGTCAATTGGGTGCGTTCGTTTCGAAAAATTCAGCGCAACTTTTATAGTATTATATGGGCCATTTGGAAAATTTTGGTTTTGTGGCGACGGCTTAGTGGGGGACAGGTCGTCGATGGTGGCCTCATGTTTCAGGCTAGCTTTGGCAAGGTGGTGGTAATTGTATGCATTATCTATAAGTACCGCTAATGGTATTCTCTTTGGTGAAATACCCCTTCACTAGCTATACCACCATATACTTCCACTAGTTGTATAGGACACCTTAGAAGTCTAAAAATGATTGTCAGAGTGTGTATTAAGTCCAAACTAAGGATAGAAAAGCTGCTTGAAAAATAGGAAACTACCAAACCTAAAAAAACCCTGTAAAGTCTTGAGGTTGCAGGATATATATTGTTTCATAAAAGAAAAAAACATTCAGAACAAATAAAGTGCTATGTGCGTAGACAAGTGTATATAGATTCATACGGGAGAAACCAAAAGCACACATAATAATGGAGACTTCAATCGAAATGTAAGAGACATTCTATTAATTCATCGCAAGGCCTTCCCCTCCTTTAGAAACACACATATATACACAAAAAGAGTGGACACATAAAGAGATAACAGTGAAATAGAGGAAGCAGAAGAACTAGGAGATGATGCAGTGGCCTTGTGGGGCATCTTTTCTATGATGAAGGATGCTAAGTTGAGCCACGATAGTATTGTTGCAATTTGCATGAGTTCAAAGCAAATAAAGCTGCAACAACACTGGGAGCCGACATGCCCTAGATGACCTCAAATGGAGAAACTCTTTAAATCAAATTTGTAGATCCCAAAAAGTTATGAAACTTTATAGTTGATGGCTTTTCGATTTGAGTTAGTTCATTTAGTGGCTCAAACAAGCAGCTTACACTTGGTTGACGATCTTAAACAGACAATTTTCACTCGGTTTTTCCTAAGAAACTGCAAAAATGATCTTGGCTATGTACATTCGTTCAGTTTTTTTTATTGTGCGGCCCGAAAAAGACGAGGCTACACTATATATGGAGCTTGATGGGCAAATCGTCCTGACAAGGGTGATGCCCAGTCACCCTCCATCCACCCCCATTGTTCTTCTTCCTCCCTCCCCTCCCAAGCGACTCAGCCCACCACCACGCGCCACCTTGGCGTGGCTAGGGTTTCGGTGACTACTTCTTGCCTTCTTCATCTTTGGTGGGCTTAGAAAGGAGGGCGGTGGGGAGGCGTGAAAGACCGGCGATTGGGGATGGGCGGCGGGCGCCTTAGTGTGCACCGGTGGTGGGGGGCGGCCGAGCCGGGCCTAGGGCGAGGGGCGTCAAGATGGCCGGCGAGCAAGCCACTTACATCCAGTAAATTGTGTACTTAAGAAAATAAAATCTATGCATGATCATGGACGTTCACCCAATGTGGAAAATTGTTCAGGTGGGGATCCTCTCCCTCCCATTAGTTACCCTAAAAAAATGTCAAAAATAGATCCAAAGATTACTTTAGCAGTAATTGCCAACTTGCCCTTTTATTTATTTAGTCAAACTAAAAAATTACAAAACCATGTGACATTACATTGGACTGCCTTTCGAGCTAGCAGTTGATGACACCATATATCAATGGCTTTGAATGCTTGCGCCTTGAACAAAAGCAAATATTTAGCTAAAAAATTATCAAATTAATAGGTAGTTTGGTCCATATCCATAAAAATGATAACCATATATGGGCGACATGCGCCCGGCCGGTGGCGTCCGCCTTTACTGGCGCATAGCACGTTGTAACACCTCCTCCATGGCCTTCGGGATGGCGGCCGGGTCGCATACCTCCTTGCATTTTTCAATACCAAGTGGGTCCTTCACCTTACTACAAACCCGGCACGACTTGCGGTGATCTCCTCCTCCGCCTCGTACTTTTTGTGCATCCTTGGCTGCATTTCAACGAGCATTGACTTTCCTCGATCGGCGCCATTTTGAAGCGGTTGAGGGTGCGGGACTCCTTGCGAGCCCGACTCCTCAAGCTTCTTGCCTAGACAAAAAGGCTTTGCAAGTATCTTCGTGTACCGTCTTTTCCTCTACTGTCGTCTTACCGGTAGTAGCTCCACCAATGAGTGTGAGGACCAACATGAAGATGACCACCATGATCTTCATTTTCTTGGTATAATGGTCGTGGATGCTAATGCTATTGAGTTTGGTGTTGATGGAGGTGGATGTCGCTTTGCTTATAGAACTAATAATATGTTTATGCGTCATATATATAGGACATCGTCGTATCGCAAAATGGGCATGCAAGTGTGCGGCCATGAGAGCTTCCGTCCCTACCTCTCGGTTCTAATTGCTTGCTTGCATGTATCTAATGTGCATGCAATACTCTAGCTCCTTGATTTTCTATTTCACCTTTGGTTACCACAAACTCAAAAAAGTGTGTGCTTAGGCTCTGTAGGAAGTGGAAGGAAAAAAAATTAGGAAAGAGAAGACTTGCTAGCATTGATTGAATTAATGCCGAGGCGATTTCAAGGCGTAAGCCGAGAAAACTAAGCCAAACACATGGGCATGGTTAAGCATAAGATTTAGTTGCTTCCACACATTTTCTCTGTGGATAAAGATGATACTTCGGAATAGTGAAGTGCTACATCGGTATCCATGCACTTGTGGATTATTTCTCTTTGGTTCTTTCGTATGCATAATAAATTCTAGCTTTAGAAAATTTTCCGAAAGTGCACCAAACATGAGTTTTGGGTCAAATGGAGCCAATTGGGTGTTTGAAAATTCAAACTGCATCTTTTATTTCACTCCGATGACGCACTAGACCTGGCGAACGGCCCTAGGGGGCAAGTTTTCGCGCCCAAAGCAGAAACTCCGAAAACGCATCAAACATGAGTTTTTGGTCAAATGGAGTCAATTGGGTGTTCAAAAAATTCAACTGCATCTTTTATTTTGCTCTAGTTTTCACTAGAGTGGCCAGAACAGCCCTAGGGGGCAAGTTTTCGCTCCCGAAGCAGAAACTCCAGCAACTCCGAAAACGCACCAACCATGAGTTTTGGGTCAAATGGAGTCAATTGAGTGCGTTCGTTTCGAAAAATTCAACTGCAACTTTTATAGTATTATATGGGCCATTTGGAAAATTTTGGTTTGTGGCGGCGGCTTAGTGGGGACAGGTCGGTCGATGGTGGCCTCATGTTTCGAGGCTAGCTTTGGCAAGGTGGTGGTAATTGGGTGCATTATCTATAAGTACCGCTAATGGTATTCTCTTTGGTGAAATACCCCTTCACTAGCTATACCACCATATACTTCCACTAGTTGTATAGGACACCTTAGAAGTCTAAAAATGATTGTCGAGTGTGTATTAAGTCCAAACTAAGGATAGAAAAGCTTCTTGAAAAATAGGAAACTACCAAACCTAAAAAAAACCCTGTAAAGTCTTGAGGTTGCGGGATACACTACGAGAATCGGCGCTTTGTCGAGTGTCAAACTCTTTCTTAAAGTGCTTTTTTTTGGGCACTCGGCAAAAGAGCATCTTTGCCGAAAGTGTCAAATAAAAAAACACGGCAAAGAAAGACACTAAAATCAAAGAGCTTCTTTGCCGAAAGTGTCCTTTTTACACTTTCGGCAAAGCATGTTTTCAAATCAGTTTTTGAGGCCCTAAATGAGCTTAAATAAAAAAGTTTTCAATTACAAAGCTTCATAACTTGTCAAGACAAAGTTTATTTTGGTCATTTCTTCATTTGAAAAAGCATCAATAACGTTGTTCACAAAACTTACATCTCTTTCATATCCTCTCATAGTTTCCTAGAACTAGAAGAGAGATTAATAAGATTTACTGAACAATGTTACTAACATTTTGTCAAATGAATAAATGACCAAAGTAAACTTTGTAAGTCTCAAAAAGATATGAATCTTTATAGTACAAAACTTTTTGATTTCAATTCATCTTATCATGCAAAACTAGGTCTAAAGCGCTCTCAAATTTAAAATTCAAATTTTTCAAATGACCTTGGATGGAAAAACTTCCTAAATGAAAAGTGTAGATCTCAAAAGTTATGAAACTTTGTAGTTGACAACTTTTTATTTAAGCTTGTTTAGGGCCTCAAAAACTGGTTTAAAAAACCTATTTGCCGAGTGTCTTTTCTAGGCACTTTCGGCAAAGCCTCGTTTTCAAACCAGTTTTTGAGGCCCTAAATGAGCTTAAATAAAAAGTTGTCAACTACAAAGTTTCATAACTTTTTGAGATCTACACTTTTCATTTAGGAAGTTTTTCCATCGGCGTCGTTTGAAAAATTGAATTTCAATCAATGAAATTCGAATTTTTCAAACGACCTGATGAAAAAAAAAACTTCATAAACAAAAATTGTAAATCTTGAAAAGTTGTGAAACTTTATAGTTGACAACATTTTAATTTAAAATCGTTTAGGACCTCAATCAAGCAATTTACTCGATTTAGTATAATATATGAGGAGCTAATACGGAATCTAGACACAAGTCACAAGTAGTGCGGTGGTAAGGCGGAAGAGACACGCGATGGAGAGGTTGTGGGTTCGAATCCCATCGACCGCAAAGTGTCGAAAAAACTTGGAAAAAACCGTGTGCGAGAGCAAGTGGTAGCGCTGGGTCGGTGGCGGCCTCTCCAAAAAAAAAAAAAAATTGCTTTTTTTTGGGGTTATTTTCGACTTTTTTCTTTGCCGAAAGTGGTTTTCTTTGCCAAGTGTTTTTTGGCACTTTCGGCAAAAAGCCTTTTGCCAGTGCCCGACACGGCACTTTCGGCAAAAGAATGCTTTGCCGACGATTTCTTTGCCTAGTGCGCTTTTTGCCGAGAGTGGCACTTTCGGCAAAGCCTTTGCCAGTGCAAGGGAGGCTTTGCCGAAAGTGCGAGGAGAGCACTTTCGGCAAAGCGCTGGATTCCGTAGTGATATATATTGTTTCATAAAAAAAAAAAACATTCAGAAGAAATAAAGTGCTATGTGCGTATACAAGTGTATATAGATTCATAAGGGAGAAACCAAAAGCACACATAATAATGGAGACTTCAATCAAAATGTAAGAGACATTCTATTAATTCATCGCAAGGCCTTCCCCTCCTTTAGAAACACACATATATACACAAAAAGAGTGGACACATAAAAGAGATATGATGAAATAGAGGAAGCGAGAAGAACTATAGGAGATGATCGGGTGGCCTTGTGGGGCATCTTTTCTATGATGAAGGATGCTACGTTGAGCCCTGATAGTATTGTTGCAATTTGCACGAGTTCAAAGCAAATAAAACTGCAACAACACTGGGAGCCGACATGGCCTAGATGACCTCAAATGGAGAAACTCTCTAAATCAAATTTGTAGATCCCAAAAGCTATAAAACTTTGTAGTTGACGGCCTTTCGATTTGAGTTCATTTAGTGGCTCAAACAAGCAGCTTACAAAGAGGACGATGGAGGAGGAACCATGATTATATGAAAGAGGGCGATTGCATTGGCCATTGGCAGGCATCCACCGCACTGTATTGGCTGGTCTCTCTGGACTATCAACTCAGATGTCCTTTATGGAAGAATTATTGCTCTACATTAGTAGAATTTGCTAGCAGTATATATCACCGTTCGCCTGCTGTTGATATTGACCAGAAAATGCTTGAAGGACAGCATGTTAGGAAACCGTGAAAGACCCCACCAGATTTATAAGACTACAACGTAATGCTCCCAAGCTGATCGGCGTTACAAGATATATTGAGTGGTTGAGAAAGTTTTTGGCATGCATGTATATATACACCGAGCAATCGTCCTCTTTCATATAATCATGGTTCCTCCTCCATCGTCCTCTTTGTTCGAAGAACAATGACGCAGCACATCTTGCAACGTTACTATCAGGGCCCAACTAGCATCCTTCATCATAGAAAGAAGGCCCACAAGGTCACTGCATCATCTCCTAGTTCTTTTGCTTTCTCTCTTTCACTATTATCTCTTTATGTGTCCTTCAAAATGACACAACAACTTCGCTATTCCTCCTCGGTCCACCACATGTGGGTAGGTGTTTGTAGGAATCCTAGTTGTATCTCCCTAGCCCCTTCTCATCCCACATGCGTGGCTAGTGTTATAAAAATGCCACTACTTGCTGTATATATAAAAAGTATATCCACATACTCTAGGTATGTGTACATATAACATAAATATCACCCTAGATGGTCTATATACACATGGGAGTAACTACTCCTAGGGAGTAGAAAAGATTTTCCCTATATATATATATATATATATATATATATATAGGTATTCTATATATTACCACTGGGTAGCGATTAATAATCACTACCCGAGCCAAATTCACCGAGCCGACCACGGCCGGTCCCTCAGCGCCATTCCACCTCGGTGTCTCGGACCCAACACCCAAGTCACCCGAGCCAATTCCGTGCGGTTCCCCCCTCCGAGGTCTTTATCATTTTTTTTTTCTAATTTCAAGATCGTGGGGTTCCGCCCGGTTTCCCGAGCTTCGGTAGCTCTCCCTCCTACCCGGCTGCTCCTGCTCACGCCCGGCCCCTTCCTTCCATCGGTGGCGGCCTCTTTTCCCACGGCGACAGCGGCGGCGGCTGCCCTCCATCCTTGATGCCGCGACGGCAGAGGTCCGTGGGGTCGTGGCCCCAAGCGGCGTGGTGGCACAGGCCCCCATCGCTGTCGGCTCCCCTCCATCCAGGTGGCCGGCCTCCCAACCGACGGCGACGGCGGGCGCGGCTTCCCTCCATCCTTTGCCGCCACCAGCGAGAGGTCGCGGGGTCCTGCCCCTGCCCCCCAGCTTGTGCTCGTACAACAATGGTGGCAGATCCAGATCCAGGTCCTGCCCCTCCCCTTCATCTCCCCCCTCCCCTTCCCATTCTTTTGATTCAATTTGATGATTCGATTAAAGGATGCATTTCCTAGGGCTTATCTTGGTCTGATGCGAGTGTTCAATTGTCAGCTCAGTCATTGAGGAATCACCACGTCCAGGAGCTCCTCTTCACCGGCAGCAAGGTGGAGTTAAGGTCTTTTCTTTTTTTTTTTTTTTTTTTTTTGCTTGTTTACTGATGATGTAAGTTTAACTATTTTCAGAAAATAAATTTGTTCATGAATATGTGGTTCTAGATTTCTATAGAATTCGGATGGAAAATAGTCTCGAGCTTCTTTTGCGTCACCAGGCTGATTCACACTCAATTGTTTCTAGAAAACCAACTTCGATGCTTTGAAGCACATATCTGATGTTTTCGTAATCACACATGCCATTTATCCTAATAGGATAATATGCTTACAAATAATTGTGGGTTTTATGGTTCACAAACTTTACTTTTTAACTATCATTTTGCATAGTTTTTGTGATCACACATGACATCTAGTAGGATACATGCCAAATTTTCTGTGACCACACAAAGATGAATTGGCTGTTGCGAAATCATCTTTTTCTGATTCAAAGTCTGCAATCATTGTGTCTATGTATTAATGAACTGATTGCTATCAACTGTATTTGAATTTTAGATTCAATTTTTGGACCATGATTGAATTACACTGCTATGGTCAAAGTAATCCAAATCGCTACTTACTAGTTTCTATGATCAATGTACTTCCGACATCCCCAATTAATAGCCTTTGTTTAGTGCACATTGAAACCAAACTTGTAAATTCTTATTAGATGTGACGAGCTTAGGGATAACAAAGAGAGCTATAGATGGACTCACCAGGTGTGTTGTTTCTTATTGAACCCGAAAGAACATGGCGTGCGGGATATCGAACACATAATGCTTGTTTTAAGGGCGCATGGACAAATATTGTTTGTCATCTGAATAAAAAAATTCTATACAACATTCTCACTTTCGACTAATTATTACTAGAGGGATGCTGATATACTTGTTACTAAACATATTTATTATTCAGACTGATGCACAAATTTATCCGAACCATATTTTTCGGAAGCAATTCAGTGTTGGGGAAACTTGTATACCAACCTAAATTATTGTTGCAAAAATACTTGAAGGGATATCTGCATTTTCACAATCTAGATCTGCAATGCTAGTATAGTAAGTAATCCTATCAACACTTCTGACCCTGTTCCGCTAGGCTTCGCCTAGGCGGCATTCGCTGGCGCCTACTGGCGCTAGGTGAAGGCCACCATGGTGCCTAGCGGGGGTAGTCGAGGTCCTAGGGCCGCCGGGAGGAAAGCAGTACGCCCGGGCGCGCCGTGACGCGGCAGCGGCAGCGGGGGAGACAGCCTAGAGTCCATTGTGATCTTCATGATGCTACTTTATCTGTATTAAATTCTTGATGGATAGCTGTCTTTATATATGAAGAGTGCATGGTGCTTGTGTTTTTAGATAGCAGAGGTGAACCAATTGTTCTCGCATAAGTAGTTACTTTTTTACATCTCATTCATTAGACAACTCTGCTGCATGACATAAGGCTACAAGTCCAGTTGGATATCGTCGTCCATTGTAACTTTTTATATATTTTCTTTTTTGAAGTTTTCCTACACTTTTGCTAATTACTAAAATTTACATTAAGAACCTTGAAGTAATTGAAATGTTGTTTTACTTAGCTGGTTTTTGTACCCTATGAAGCATCTGATCTATAGATTTTTTTATGAAGATATTATTTGCATCCTCATGGTAACTGCTTACTGGTCATGTGCATTGGGAAAGAGAAATAAGGTATGGGCTTGAAGAATCTCTCATTCCTTTATGTTACAGGACCTTTAACAGATCTGGATCTGAGTCATCGGATTCTTTTGGAAGTTTATTTGATTCTGATAATGAAGAGAACAATTCTTCTTTAGAGTCTAGGAAGCGAATCAACCAAGACATCAAGGTGATCTCTTAGCAGAAGATATTAATCATTATTTTACTCATTTAGAATCAGTTGGATCAATCTTAACAAACATCTCACTGTTTTTCAGCCAGAGCTTGATTCTTTCAGAGAAGTGGTCATTTTACTTAGAACAATGAAATTTTCACAAGAGGAAGTTGATTTGGCCTTCAAGCAACTAGGTACCTACACTTTTGCGCAGTTAACAAATTTTTATTAACTGTACTGATTGAAATCTTAACAACAGGAAGTTTGTTCATTGGATGCTGGCAGCAATGACAGCTGGATAGATTGGCTTCTTTGATCTATTTTTCTCCTTCGTAACATAGGATTCACAGCATCCTTTGTAGACTAGGCGCCTAGCAAACCTACTAACAAATCTTATCCAACTAATCATTACTATCTGCTAGCCAACCTGAACAAACTAAAAAAAATAATCCCTTGTTGCCTAAAGCTGCTGCTGCTGAACTGGTGGTTCTATGTCCCTGCCAGGGGCCTCCACTGCCATCACAGTGTTAGACATGCTTGATAAATGGACACTCACCTAGCATTTGATTCCTGTAACTATTTTTGGTAGAACAAATATTTTCACATTTGAAAAAATACCTAATCGGTGTGATGTGTCATTATGTAAAGTGGTTTTTGATCGGAATGGTCAATTGTTTTTATTCAAGTATCTTCTGTTGGATAGGTTTATCATAGGAGAGCGATTGCTTCTCTCGGTCAGAGGATAGCTTTTTTTCATTTGATGTTAATACTGTTACATGTGACCTTAAGAACAACCAGGTTTTATTTTTTATTCTGTATGGCCTGGTCTTCTAATTTAATCAGTTATACCATGAAAATGATTTTGTTGTCTCCACTTTGTTTTGTAGGACACAGATGACTGGCTTTTTTTGTTGGCTGCAGTTGGCAATGTGGATCTGAGAAAGAAAACAAATTTTATGCCTCAAAGTTCAGGCGGATTAGTTAGTTCTAGGAAATTTGCTCTCAACCTTTAGGGGTAAAATTATGGCTCAAAGTTCATTATGCTACTTTTGTTGCAAGATCTCTAAACAGATACTGAAGCCTGAGCTGCAGCATTACCTGGCTCACAAGATACCGATAAATTTCATTAACTCTGCCTTGAAGGAGTCTCATTTTAGAAAGTTGTGATCAGCAGGGATAGCTGAGCTGCACCATTACCTGAAGAGAACCAGGGCTCACAAGGTACCGATAAGTTTCTTTACCTCCACCTTGAAGGAGTCTCATTTTAGAAAGTTGTGATCAGCAAGGTCACTTTAGAAATCTGTGACCAGCATCTTGCGATGGCTCTGCTCATGGCAGACACCATCATGTTGTCGAATAGTTTGGAGGAGATATTTTTTTTATCTTCTTAGATCAAATGTCCATTGTATCCTAATGCATATGCCTTGTGGAGGTGTACGAGCATGACAGGAGTCTGTTCTACTACCTCGCCCGATTTTGTGAATGTTCTGCAGGTCAGTCCCCATGTGTGTGGCCCCTTTTTTTTTTGTCAACATCAAGGCCTTTAGTTGTGAAAAAATGGGTACTGGATTCAGTTCTTTCAGCTTTTTTTTTTTGCAAAACATGAATTCAGTTTTACTAAAATAATCACGGCTGTATTTTCACTATGTAGCCTTTCTGAATTTCTAGACCTTTAGCCATTCTCGTGTGTGATGCATCGATGCTGCTGCTATCTGTAGCCTCAATTTTGTTATACCAAATTACTCTCTGATTTCCTTTCTCATCTAGAAATTTACTATTTAACTTTGTGACAATTTTTAGTAATTACCAATCTGCTTTTAATTATGAACAATTACTCACTGATTTTCCCTTCATTCATACTAGCTACTCTCTTTGCCCTGATGCTTTGTTGCTTTTATGCTTGTATATTTATTATCATATAAATAAGTGGATGCAACAATAGTCACTTGATTGTCCTGGATTTTGCACAAGGTGAAACAGTGCTCAGTTGCTTAATTTTTAATGCGTTCAATTATCAAGCTACTGACATTATTAGTAGTCGAAATCTATTGCTTGGACATACTGAGAAGTGGTGTATCAATTCAAATTTTAACGTTTCCATTGGAGTGTGGGTATATTTGCATTGCAGTCAATTGTTATGATTATTAGGGATTGAAAACTAACATGATAGCAATTTCTCTGATCCGTTGAAAGTCTTATGCTTCTACAGCTCCGTTCCTTTTCCATATGTAATGCAAAATATCTAGAAGCCATGTCTGTATGGCTGTGTTGTGAGGGCCTTTGATGGTGGTCTGGTTGTTGTTTGGCACAATAAGTTTCTGAAACATTGATGACTTGAGACTTCATCCCCAGCGCTAGCAACCGATCTAGCCTAGTAGACCTAGGGAGCAGCTGACCCCCATTATCCAGTCCTCCAATTTGTCTTCCATTTTGTTATCTTTGCTCGGCTTGTTTGGACATGCTGTTGTTTCAAATTTTAGTTTCGTTAGAGATTATAGTATCAAGTCAATTTCTTTTGGTGCAGACCCCAGTCGCTCGGCATTAAAGCATCCTCCTCCAGCTACTACTTCCATGATTTGCTCCGATAGGTAGTTTCTTCTACTATTCCTGATTTGTTTTTGTGGCTAATTATGGTTGATAATTTACAGGCGTATAAATTTTGCATTTGTTTCCATTGGAATAATTACTTGCTAATAATTTTTTTTTTTTTTGCAAAATCTCTTATCAGATATGAAGGCCCTGAGCTGCTGCATTACCTAACTTTCCATCAAGATAACCAGGCTCACAAAATACTGATAAATAAGTATCTAGAATTCTGCCTTGGAGGAGTCTCATTTTACAAAGTTGTGATCAGCAAGGTCACTTTCGAAATATGCGATCAGCATTTTACGTGGTTCATCACCAACACTGTTATGTCCTCTAATATTCTGGATGAGATATTTATGGTTTGAAATAATGTCTAAATAATTTGTCTTTAAGGATTGACGATGCAACATATGTGTTTTTATAATCCAGTTAAATTACTATTTATGGTTTGGGTTATGAAGGAGTATTATAGTTGACAAGTAGTTCATCATGAGAAACCTCGGTTGTGAAGAAAAAATGTGTAGATCAATTAATTGTATCCAGAAAGGCAAATGATGGATCAGTAGTCTTAATTGTATTTGTGTCCTAAAAAGTTTTACTTAATTCAAATAGCAATTGTGATGGATCAGTTCATCAAAGGGAGAGTAGACGATAATCCTTGCTAAAAGAGAAAGATATTCTTTGTTACAAAACACGAAGACTTGAAAAAATATTAAACTATATGGTAACTAGGACGGTCAATCTTGTCTTTTAATATTTGCAAATCCTGCTCATTTGTAAAAAAGAAATAGAAAAGGCTGCAAAACCTTTAACTGCGTTAAAAAAACAAGTTGCGTGAAAAAAAAAAAAAAAACATAGACGGTGTGAAGAAAAATGGAAAGAAAAAAAAAAAAATAGATACGCTGCCAAATTTTCTCCCGTGAAAAAAAATGAAAGAGTCAAAGGAGGTCTACGGACGGAAGGGAAGGGATCGTATTCGTGGTGTTTGCGTGACCGTCGGGCGGGGCTTCATGCGGGGGGCTCGGGTAGTGATTAATAATCAGTACCCAGGGGACTACTTTAGCGCAGCCCTATATATATATATATATACCTTGCTGTGGAGTAACACTGTTTTCACGAAATTAATGGTTATATTAAATTGTAATGCTCTGTTGTTATTTATCTAGTTTCTCCTCGATCCACCGATGATTTTGATAGAAGTAGCTTTCTGGGTCCCTCCCTTTTGAGAAACAGAGAACTCGATGCATGGCTGAGTTGGGGAACGTACATGCACCGGCGATTGGCCGGCATCCGCATATCGTGCATCGAGTGGCAGCACTTACTGTTGCTGACGTGCATAGTCATTAAAACAAGGACGCTACCTAGAGCTTAGCAGAGTAGCGTACTGTGTGGTCAGAAATCAAGAGCTAGCCAAACCTTCATGTGCAGTGGCCGGGTCGGCTTGCGCGATCCCATCCTATTTATAGATGCATCCATCAAGAGGGTTGGATCAAGCAAACCGGGCATTCGAGTGAGAGTATCTTGAGTCAAAAAACAGAGAAGCAGCGCGCAGCACCATGGCGACACGCACGAGGTTCGTCGTAGCCATTGTCGTTTTGCTTGCCCACGCCATTCTGGTTAGCGGCGGCCATCAGGCCAGGCAGGCAGCAGTGCCGACGCCGGCGTCGGCACCTCTGCCGATCAGAGGCGCCGAGGACGCGGAGTACGGGAGCTTGACCACCGACGTCGTCATCGGCGAGGACTACGTTGACTGCCTGGAGACGCACTTTTCCGGGTGCCTGACGGATCCCACTCCCGTCTGCATCGAGGATGCCCTGGTGGACTGCGGCAGCCTGGAGGCCGCTGCTGCACCGGCGGCGACGCCGACAGGATCTCCTGCGCCTCTGGCAGGAGGCGTAGCGGCAGCGGGGCTTTTTCTTGGCATTGGCGGCATCATCCTCCGCGGCGCCAGGACTGTCGGCGCCATGTACATCGACTGCTTGAAGGATGCCCTGGCCCACTGCTACTCGGACCGTACCACAGAATGCATCAAGAAAGAAATTGGGGCAAAGTGCTAGGCGTCGTCTGAGACCTCTAGCTCGTATGCGTACGTGCATGCATACGTACGACGTACGTACTACTACTATATATAGTGTGTACTGCATGTATATGAGCTCGATCGCACTTTATTTTCTCTATGTGTGTACTGATATTGATCCGACCGTCCATATGATTGAGGCCGGAGTAAATAACTGCTGGACCGTGCTTAATTGTACTTGGTTAATATATATATATATATATATATACGATATGTATCCGTGTAAATGTCATTTCTTTCTGCTGTTGTGGTTCGACGGTCCAAAACCATGCGGTCGGCGATCTCTTCGTCCTCATCCGTGTCTGAAGGGCTCGCGGCGGCAGCGACTTTGGATGCGGCTTTCGACGTCGACTTGGCGAGGTCGTTCCGGCAGGGGTGTGGTGAAAACGGCCTCGATGCGCGGCGGATTGGCGAGGTCGGCGGCGGCGGCGTGTGCTGCTCGAGGCTGAGCCGTGCGCTGTGCAGTGTTCCGGAGCATTGAGGCTGCGCGATAGCTAGGGCCGGCAAAGGCGTTCACCGGCGACACCCGAGCTCTTTCCCCTTCTCTTCTCCGGCAGTGCTAGCTGTTAGCGGCGGGAGAACGTGTGTGATGGAGGCGCGATGTGAGCTCGAGCTTAGCACAACCGGTGACTTGCGTGATGTGAAATCTTGATTTGCTTCGTGTTCAAACATACTATACCCGAACTCTAGAGTATATGTTGTTTGTTTCAAACGTATTATACCCAAACTCTTTTTGCCGGTGACGGATTGACGGAACCACGCATATGAAGGGAAAAAAGGTGAAAAAGAAAGGTGAACCGAGACTAGAGGATCATAAAGATTCTGCTGAGAAATCCTTTATGAGACGAATCTGCTTGAGGAGGTGCAGACGAATTGGGCTGATCTCAGATTCGAGATGGACTTATATATCGGACGAGGAGCCCCTTACAATTTCAGACGAGTTGGACTTCTCTCTCCTACCTGCGTGCGATCTCCGATCTAGATCTCCTCCCCAAACCGAGCAGGGAAACCCTCGCTCCGCCGCCTGCCGACAAAGACCACCAGATGCTGCCACCGCTGGTGGATGACCTTGTGGTGGAGATGCTGATCCGCCTGCCGCCGCAGGAGCCCGCGAGCCTCGTCTGCAGGCGCTGGCACGGCCTCGTCACCAACCCCGGCTTCAGCCGCCGGTTCCGCGAGTTCCACGGCAGCCCCCCGGTGCTGGGGATGGTCTGCAACCGCGACGACGTCCACGTCCTAACAACCTAGCCTCAGCCATCATGGATAACAATTTGTTATCCATGATGCATGTTATTCCATCATTAATTGTTGATAAGGCCCCTAACAACCTAGCCTCAGCCAGGGCCTAGCTAGCTAGGAGATATAATTAAAAAGTTATTGCTTGGATGTAGTTATATATCTTTGAAACACAATCTTGTTGTTTATGTAAACAATAAGTTATTGATGTTTGGTTGGTGAGAAATAAGTGTTATCTAGGGTAAGCTTGATTTCTCAACCAGCTAATATTATCCAAATCTTTTTTTAATTATGCTGCAGCACTGGGAGGGAGGCACTAGTACTGGTGAGGGACCAAGTCCGAGTCGCTCAATCTCATGTGATAAACTTAAGGTGCATTAATGAGATATGGTTGGGAAGCACTTTGTGGTTTGTGCAACAATGAGATATTTGGTACGGATGCACTTTATGTATCAATGAGATTATTGGCGTTAGTCTTAATTCGTTGGCCTTCAAGGTTGTGGTTTTAAACAATTGTTTCTCCTAAAAATATATAGCTTGATCATTGGCTTCAAGTTCTATCGGACTTGTATGCCAGCTGTGAACCCTTATTATTGTCATACTTGATCTCTGTGTATATGTGCTTCAGTATTCATGCTTGTGAGAAATTCAAATGCAGCACGCCTGCATGTCATTCCTACATAAATCCATGGTGGTTCAACATCAAGTGGTTTATTGGATGATAATAATAAGCAGAAACTTGCTAATTTATTGTTGTAATATTTTGCATTTGTGGGCAACTTGATGTAAATGCAAAGTCAACATCTTTTTATGTATGAATCTGGAAACCACAATGTAGTGGAGACAAGACCATTTGTCATAAATTCAGCTTGTGTGCAAACAAGGGGTTTCTGCACTTGAGTTTCTGTCCGAATGAAGCAAGGGTGATGCACAAGCAAGTAGTTGCAGCCCTGCGAAGAAGTGCAGCCAAGCAGGTTGATTCTCTTGGGTTAGGACAATTTTATATTAACTTAGTAAGCTCTCTTTTTTTGTGACTTACTTAGCTACCCTTTTGTGCAACCCATTTTAGCTACTAGGGGCTGTTATGGTCTTTTTTTCATTAAGGGCTCATTGGCTTGATTACAAGTTCATAGGACATAGCAGACCGATGTAATATGCAACTAGGAGTTGTTATGGTACTTTTCCGTTAAGTGTTTATTGGCTTTTCACAAGGATGAACTTTCTTTGTGGATTAACAGAGGTGGAGGAGCAGACACTGAACTCACTAGAAGGGCTGGCACTTACGTGAGCACACATTCTGAACTTGAGCTGATAAGCTGTATTGCAATGGAAGAGAGCTTACTATTAAGGATAGAAGGATCAGTATACTAGACCACTAGTGGCTTTAGCTTTAACTTCTCTACAACTAGGGTTTTGTTTGTCTAAATAAGAGCAGAGCTGCCCTTTCCTTGTTCTCATAGCTGAAATTACTGCTAGGCACAAATTAGAGGCATTTACCCCTAAATTCATGACTGATTTTTGTTATACGATTTGTTAACTTGTTTATATAAACTGAACCTATTTATTTGTAGATATATAAATTGAACCTGTTTTTCTATCAGCATGTTTCTATTTGGTTGATAACAAACTTGTATTGTACAGCCACTTTACATATTTTCTCTACTTGCCTAATTATATGGTTATATTTTTCAGGAAGTGCCGAGCACAAGTCTTTGGCTTGAGTTCATAGAACAGGATTCTCCACACATAACTTGATGGATGTGCTCTGTTGTTGGCAACCATTGATTTTGTTTTTTTTTAGTTTGTAGAAATGATTGTGTGCATAAAACCTTAGTATCTCAAACAGAAACTACTAGCCTTTTGAGATGTGCATTCATGTAATCTTTTGGGGCCCGATCTTTGTTGGAGAATAAAATCGTGTGCAAGACAATGTATTGGTATATATGTATATGAGTTGACCTCCATGTGATGTATGTGTGTATATCTTTATGTGATGGACCTTAAGTTTGAAGCTGTGTATCATTTGTGCTACTTTCTAATTGTTTTTTTTTTTTTTTTTATTTATGTAGTGCGTTTGGACAATCCGACGCTATAAATGCTTTGTCGGTTGGATGATCTGACGCTATATGTATGCTAACAGAGTATCTGACGCTAAAGAAGAGCAATGGATGGTCTAACGCTAAAAATGCACAGCAACAGACTGTCTGACGCTATAAGTCTGGTCTGACGCTAAAGAGTTTTAGCGTTAGGACTTACAGCGCCAGCTGAAGTCTGACGCTATATATGTTCTTAGGGTCAGATCATCTGACGCTATATATGGCTTACAGCGTCCAGACCATCCGAGGGTAATTGGGGTGTTGTGGTGTAGTGACATTTGACTCAGCTCATGGCTTAACACCGTTTGAAGGTCTCTATGCTCACCCACCTAAACATTTTGGCATTATACACCTGCTGATGCTTGCTTTGTGCCTGATCTAAAAGAATGGGTCTAGTCTAGAAATGTCATCATGGAACACATTCAACATAACTTGCTACGGGCACAACAACATATGAAACATGAAGCTGACAAACATCATCAGGAACGAAGCTTTGAAGTTGGTGAGTGGGTGTATGTCAAGTTGCAGCCCCACATTCAGCAATCGGTGAGTCGTCGCTCTAACCGCAAACTAAGTTTCAAATTCTTTGGTCCCTATTTGGTATTGCAGAAAATTTGCAAGGTAGCATATAAACTTCAGTTGCCAGCAGCCAGCCAGATCCACCCACTTCTTCATGTCTCTCAATTGAAAAAAGCTCCGCCACTTGGTAGTCATGTAGCTACTGATGATTAGCTACAACTACTATCGATTCCTTACCCCATCAGAGGTATTGGCTCACCGTAACCAAATCATTGGCTCTCCGTAACCAAATCATTGGCTCTCATATTATTCCTTTGTGTCGATCCAGCAAGAAGCATGTCCACCACATTCAGCTACCTGGCAATTTGTGGCACCACTTCCGAACTTTTCCAGCTCGTAGCTCTTCCAAAGGTGATCGCAGCACAGGGTCATGCTGCAGCTTAAGAGGGCGGGCATGTCACAACTGTGCCTTGGGCCGTACTCAGTGTTGATCTACACTAGCTCTATGGGCCTGTAAGTCAGAGTTGGACTGTTGAGTGTTAATGGTTGGGTCTTAGGCAATATTTTCATTCACTTGGCCCTTGTTTTAAAGTGGCTGTGTGGATAGTTGGGAGGACAGTTAGAACAAGCAAAACACATTTTTCCTTCTTCCCATGCTCTCACGAGCTCACCATCTAGGAGCCGGAACTGCTGAGCGTCCTTCGCATACGCCGGCCACCCCTCCTCGTTGTTGCCTAGCTAGGGTCGTAATAGTCAACTTAGAGGGTGGTGCAGAGGTGCATAGGACGATGATGTCCTTTGAGGGTTTAAACCAACCAAGGGTGGGAGGATGTACCTTTTTGGCCTCAAAATTACCGTGGGCACCACAAGGTGTCCTATGTACATAAACACTCTTTTTCCTTGAAATGATTAATAGAGCTCCTGCGTTTTTAAAAAATATATTATTATTATTATTATTATTATTATTATTATTATTATTATTCATGTTTATAAGAGAACATAAAAAAGAAATAAAATTAAGGAAAACAGAAGATACACACTTGGAAAAAGGAGAACAAAAAAAAAAAGGTCACGCTTAACAGGAACATCGACATCGACCTTAAAAGGAGAAAAAAAGAAATCACTTAAACGAGAAGCGAGAAATTAACATAGCGGGGATACGGGGTTATATATTAGCTGTAAATGTGTCCCGTTGAAACCAAACTGATCGACGACGAATAGATGACGAGATTGCATAGCCTCCCACCGCCACCGCCGCCGCCCGAGATGATAGAGGACGCCATCGCCGAGATCCTCCTCCGCCTCCCGCCCGACGACCCCGCGTCCCTCGTGCAGCGCCTCTATGGTCTGCAAGCTCGGCCGCGACATCCCGTCGGAGCCCACGTTCTCCGATAGCTACCGCAAGTTCCATGGAACTCCTCCCCTCCTCGGCTTCCTATCTACCTCCTACACCGGGGCATACGACGAATCAGCAGGCCGCCGTCCCCATCACAACATCACGCATCCCCTTCCGCGAACCTTTGTTCGGATGCGGGCTCTCGACTGCCACCATGGCCGTGTCCTCCTCGACAAGGTGGATGACACGGGCAGGATCAGGGAATGCCTCGCCCGTGTGGGACCTCGTCACCGGCGACCACAAGGTGCTCAGCGATCCTGACCCGACGACGAGGGGCCATTTTTGCCACTCTGGTGCGGTTCTTTGTGTGGCGGCCGGCTGCAACCACCGTGGCTGTGGCTCCGGCCCTTTCCAAGTGGTGTTTGTGACCATCACACCATACAAATTTGGAGCGAATCCTCTTGCTAGGGCATGGGTATACTCGTCCCAGACTTCTGCGTGGAGCGCGGCGGCCGGCTTCTGTCCAGATACAGTCTGACGGTTTTGTCCTCGTCTTGAGGAAACGTGCGGCCGTTGTTGGAGACCAACTCTACTTCTTGGTCAGCCCTGGTGTCGGAATTCTCAAGTACGATCTTGGAAGACGATGCTTGACTGTGATTGGCTCGCCATGCACATACACGTACACCAACCCTGGTATCCTCGTGACCTTGGAGGACAGCTCGCTAGGGTTCGTCTGCGTTAAGGATGAGGATTCAACCCTCCACTTGTGGCGGGCAACAAAGGTGAATCCAAATGAATCTATGGGATGGGTACAAGATAGAGTTATCTCTCTTAACAACCTACTTCCTACGATGCGATCCAACCAAGTGGTCCATGTTGTTGGATTTGCCGAGGGCGTGGATATTCTATTTCTCAGCGCGGGTGAAGCTCGTGGAGGGATCATGTTTGAGCTAAAATCAGGGCGGATCAGAAAACTATGCCACCCTGTGTACTGCTACTGTGGTGACTACTTACCCTACTTGAGTTTTTACATTCCAGGTAAATAAACTACTGCCTTACAATTTACTTATATGATTTGGCACTTTACAAATTCTGTATATATGTATACGTGATGTTATATATGCTATATAGACATTTTAGTTGAATATGGAAAACTGAATATCTAACAATACAGCATGGTCGTAGTAGGCATACCATTCACATGGTAGTCATTTGTGCATCCTGGAAATATATAGTTGATTTTGTTTCTATCAATTTAGCCACAAGTTGTTTATCTAAAATTTTATTTATCAACGCTGGCCAGTCTAAACCTTTCGAACTTCAGTGACAAATCACTGGCTTATGGCCTTTATATTTGCAGTCCTTGTAAATCTTTTTACATTATTAGGCGTGCACTACTGTTTATCTTATAGAAAGCTAATAAATAGGTGAGTTATTTAACAATTCTAATATCTATGCGTGCTACTTTTCAGAATTTGCTAGCCACAAAGACCCACAGGCAGCAGAGACAAAATAATGAAGAGTGAGTAGAAGAATTATAGCACCTGGACAATTTACAATACATTCAGTTCAAGATACTGTTATCAATTATATGCGTTCTTGTATTTGTATAGTTGATTGCGATTGTCCAGCAGAGACCATGTTTCAGATTTGCAGTTAATCTTAACTCGATCTGTTATTAGTACGTGTTATATCGATGGGCGATGGTATGGTTGACATGTTCACTCAGGAACCGATCGATCCAAGATAAATTGCCACTGTTTTCTAATTTCAAAAACAAGGAATACGATTGGTTTTGTTGCCTATTCCAGGTGCTCACAGTTTGCTTCCATCTGCTTAGTTCAGTTAGCTGTTAGAGTTTGTTTCAAGTCTTCATTGCCTGTTTCATTTTCAGTTAGTTGAACTTGGGATAATTAGTGTCTGCACCGAAATTGTGGCGCTGGTAGAAAATCGCGTGGTGATTTTGAACTTTCATGCAGCCGAAAAAATAGGAAAAATTCGCGGGATCATGGGATCGGTGAAAAGGAAAGAAAATCGCGAGTTGAAAAAGGAAAAATTCGTAGCGGTGAAAGAGGAAGGCAGGCGCGCGCGGTGACGCCGTTTGGAGCGCGGTTAACGGAGGTTTATCGGGGAAACTAAACAGACGCCCGGTGATTAAAAGCATGCAGCGATTAAATGAGAAAACTTGCATGGGCCGGCTCTCCTTGGTCATTGCACCATTGCCTAATATCCCTTGGATAAATGGACGGAGGGAGTAATAAGTAGGAGTAGTGGTCAGTGGCCTGCATGCCCAACTAGGTTGTGCGATATATGGCGCAACCAAGTAGTTGAGTCAGCCCGCATGTTTTTATTGTGTAATATCTTTTATATAGTTATTATGCAATACAAAAAAAAACGATGCCAAGTTTGTCAGCACCAAAATACTTGTGTTGTCTGTGAGATCGAGTTGTTCTTTAATTCAGTGCATCTCGAGCTTGCCCACGATCTGAGATTGCCAGTCATCTTCCCTATTATTTATATTTCATGTTCATAAGAGAACACAAAAAGAAACAAAACTAAGGAAAACCGAAGATACATACATGGAAAAAGGAGAACAAACAGAAAAACGCCACGGTCATCGACAGCGCGTGCCTCAAACGCGCCTCTCCGTCTCGCAAGCTTTGGCACCGGATCCTGTCCCCGAGCCACGTTCCCGATCGCTACCGCGAAATCTATGGAACACCTTCCCTCTTTGGCTTCCTATCTGGCTCCTACTACACTAGCGGACATGACGAATCTGCAGGCCCCTTCGTTCCCGTAGCAGCAACATGCATCCCCTTCCGCCACAAGCGAACCGGCCGGGTTCTCGACTGCCGCCATGGTCGTATCCTCCTCAACATGGTAGATCTCACGGGCACAATCGGGCAAAGTCTCGCTGTGTGGGATCTCGTCACCGGCGACCACAAGGTACTCGGGGTTCGGACCGGCACTGCACAGATTTTGCCACTGCGCGGTGCGGTTCTTTGTGCGGCGGCCGGCTGCAACAACAGCGGGGGCCCTTTCTGAGTGGTGTTCGTGAGAACCTCACACAACGGCACCAATGTTGCTAGGGCATGGGTATACTCGCCCAAGGCTATACGTGGAGATACAAAATGACGGTCGTACCACCCGACCATTCCCGCCCCCCGCCACCCCCGCCTCCACCGCTCTACGGTTGGTCCTATCACTCCGTCTTACCATGATGGCATTGACAATCGATTAATTATCTCCCTACGATTCCCCTTCGGCCTTCGCCCGTTGCACTAGGACCACGATCCGGCGTCCCCTTTTCTCGTATCATGCTATTTAAAGCGAGGAAGCATGGTGGCAGCGGCGGCAATTCTTTGCCGTGGTGACGCGCGACAAGGTTCGAAGACCCCGATAGCGAGGGGCGGCTCGAGTCCATGGCGAGGGTGACTCCAAGAACGAGGTTCGGGAACACCACGAGTGGCGGCGGCTCGAGTCCACATAACCCTAACTGAACATGCATGTGGTGGAACATCGGTGGCAAATCCAGCGGGCAGAGCGCTGTGCATCCGGTGGGGGCTGCGCCGCTGCGGTCGACAATGCATCCGGCGGGGCCGGCGCATCCGCGGGCGGTGGCTTGATCTTAGGGGGTGAAAAAGAACCCAATTAACCCACTGAGATCAGGAGAAGAAGAACTCTACCAAGCGAGATCAAGAGAAAAAGTACCCTACCGCCAGGATCGGGAGAAAAAGAACTCCAACTACCCTCGGGGGGCTCGATTTTACGGGACAAAAAGAACCCTACCGTAAGGGATCAAGGAAAAGAACTCAAATGACAGAGATCGGATGAAAAGAAATAAACGAGGAGGGATCAGAAAAGAACCTTACCAACAAGGATCATAACGAAAGGAACCCTATCAGCATACGTCAAGTTTGGGCGTGCTATCAATTCGCTCTATACTGTTCGTGTCAGGGTGCTGACTTTGGGCAGTTCGTCGGGCCTTGATTAGTACCAATTTCTTTACCCCGCTACAAGACTTCTACGGCGTCTTCCTTCCAAAGAGGCTCGAAGGTCGTAGAATACCCAGGACAAGTTTTTTTTTTCAAAAAGAACTCGTTTCCTAAGCGTAAGGTCATAGGTTCAACGAGAACTTGAAGAAGGAGGAGAAGAACTCGAAGACCTTTCGGCTCTTTGTACCAAAAAGCAAGAAGCTCGGGGGCTACACCCAATGGGTGCACTTTTCCAAGGCAAAAGTGCACGCCATTAGAAGAACTCAATACCATATCATAGCTTCATCCCGAGAAGAGTAAACAACTCTCGAACACTCAACCTTGAGATGCTCGAAGGCTTGTGGATACGGTACTACCAAAGAACCTCACAAGGGAGAAACTTTAGTCCTACCAAAGACTAGTACTGATTTGATTTTGCGAGCATCGGCACAATTTTTTCCGCGTGGCGGACACTTTTTTTGCGTCACGGAAAATACCCGCCACATCCCTTTTTTTTTTTGCGTGGACGGGCAATTTTGGCCACCACGTAAAATCGATTTACCGTGGCGGGCGTTTATAATGTGCCCGCTCACGCCAAAATGCTTCTATTTTCCGATGCGGGCAACTTACAAACGGCCGCCACGCGAAATATACTAGGCCCGAGCAAAGCCCAAATCAGATTTCTATCGGGCCACGTATATATATACTCACACTTAGCTAGGGTTTCTCGGTCGTTCCCCATCTCAAGAAAGCCCGACACCTCCCCTAAAAAGAAAGCAAATCCCCGACGCGCCGCATCTCCCATCCCCACCGCTCGCATCTCCCACTCCCGGCGCTGCTCCCATCCACCGGCCTCCCTCCTCCTCCCCGCCCTCCCTCCCCCCGCTCCCCATCCACCGGCCTCCCTCCTCCCGGCCTCCCTCTCGGCATGGTTGGCGGCGCGGAGTTCGGCGCGAGGCGAGGGGACGGCCATGGCGGAGCTTCGGCGCGAGGGCCCCTAGTGGTGCGGGGCGGATCTCGCGGCGGCGGGTGGCAACGGGCGATCTCGCGGCCTCGGCGTCCCCCATGGCGGATCTCGCGGCCTCGGCGTCCACCACGGGCGGATCTCACGGCGGCGGCGTCCACCAAAGGCGGATCTCGCGGGGCGGCGGGCTCAACGACAACAGATCTCACGGTGGCGGGCTCGACCGGCGGCGGGCTCGGCATCCACCACGGCCGGTGGCGGCGGCGACGCGTAGATCCGGCGGCGCTAGGTTTTGGACGGCGGCGGACGGATCATCCTCCGGCTAGATCTAGGCTCGGTGTCGGGGGCTGTATGGCTGGCACCGGGCTTGGGTTTTTTTAATTTTTAATTCATTTACCGTGCGGGCACAAATGCCCACCACGGATGCGCCCGATTAACCGTGACCTTTACTAGGTGACGGGCGTGTGTGCCCGCCACCTAAAATAATTTCTGCCCGCCACCTAAAATAATTTCTGCCCGCCACCTAAAAGCATTCGAGTACTAGTGCAAGTTTCCCCATTTGTAATCCTAGTACAACTCCCATGTCATCCTACTACGAACTCTCACTTTGTAACCAACTAGGACTCCTGCCCCTAGGATTGTCACAAAAAAAAAGACTCCTGCCCCTAGGACTATATAATGGAGGGCAGGGCTCCCTAGATCGGTAGGCTTGATCACATCGGTAGGCTTGATCACAACAGCTCAGACCTCTGGGTCTGAACTCCATAGCGCGGGGCGCAATATTTTCACCCCAACTGGACGTAGGGTGCCATCTTGGCACGCCGAGCCAGTATAAATCGTTGTCTTACGTTCGCCGACCACCCCTCCAGAACAAAACTCCGCCTCAGGTAACCCCGTGACGGAGTTGTCGGTCTTAAAACATCGACAGTTGGGTGGGGCCCAGTCCTCCTGCAGTTGAAAAAAAAGCTCGGTCGGGTGGAGAAAGACCACCCCAGCAGCACCTTAAGAAGGAACCTAGATTTCCACGACTGAGAAAATTCCCGAACCCCAGTCCCGCCCTGAAACTAGGAGCCTTTAGCGAATGGGAACTACGATCTATCTTCGATCCTACGAAGAGGCCCTCGGCCGGTATTCATTGTAACCCCTGGGCCAGTATACACCGTCGCCCACAGCTTGATCCACGGGACCTGGGCCAGCTCTTAACTAGTGTTTTGGCACATGGAACTGACGAGGAGATTTTTTTGCCCACAGCCTGAAAGTCGCTCCCACGGAGAGTCGAACTTAGGATATGTCGAGTCCCACTCAAGTGGTAGGACTCCTTTGGCTCCTCCTGCAGTTCAAGTGGGCCACCACATCTGTTTCATCTTTTAGTTAATCATAATAAAATTAAGCTATCAGATATGGGACATCTGTTTTGCTCATGCGTCCTCCCTGATTTAGTTCATTTCCTTAACTATGCGTCTTTAGTAGTGTTTCTGTATGTATTGTATATCCTCTACCTTTTACTATTATTACTACAAAAATCAGAAAAATGTGCAATCGATCCGCTGTAAACTACTAGAGCAATTCCAACATATATCTACACAAGAAAAGATAGATTCACATAAATTGCGCAGCAAGCTTGCTAGAAGAAACTATATATTCATTCATTCATACATTGTCCCAACTGTTTTTAACATGCTGATGATATTGTTTGCACAGACACGCACGCAACAGTAGGCAACCTTAGCTAGAGTGAATTCAGATTATTGCTAGTAAATAAAAGAAACAGAAAAACATAGTACTAGTGCCAACCGAGCTGCAGCAGCCTTTCAGGCCAGCCTGTCGTTCTTCCTGTCTTTGGAGGCAGGCATAAAATGTTGTTATAGTACCATGACCGACAATCACGGTGGTTGTGTTTCAGATCCCCTAACAAGTCACCAATCCGCATGCTGCTCCCCTGCTTCTTCTTCTGGATCGACAGCGGCTTGCCCTCAACGCGGCCGAAGCTAAAGGCCTCCTTCAGCAGCGGGTTGCTCTGCACGTACTCGAGAAAGCCATTGCCGAGCAACCTACGCAGGAATTTGAGCTGGACCAGCCTCGCCCACGTCGACACCTTCATCATGCCATGCCACTCCCAGGATGCCACAGGGGGCTCGCCGTGGTCGAGGAAGGCGGCGATCTGGCCGAACAGCTCCTTCTGCTCGCGGAGGAACGAGTTGTCGGCGAACTTGCTGGCGGGTTCGGCGGCGAGGTCGGACACCTTGGCCGTCATGTTGGCGTGCTGCGTCAGGTTGACCTCCACGCACACCGCTAGAGCCTCACCAGCGGCCATCCGGACCCTGCGGTCATCGGCGTCGAGGAGCTCCGTGAGGGACGCGATGGCAGCGCTCCAGCTGGCGAGGTCGGCCTTCCGCTTGGTGTCGGTGGCCGAGACGACGGTGGTCAGGAGAAACGTCCACGCGGACACGGCCGCGGCCAGCACCACGGGGCTCGTCGCCGGAGTCCGGGTCCTAAGCTTGGCTGATCGCGATCTTGATCTTGCCGGGGAACGACGACGCGCCAGATGGCCTCCATCGACCTCTGCGCCTCCTCCTCGCCGCGCGCGCCGGCCAAGGAAGCGACGGCGAGGCAGTCGATCGCGGCAACCAGCGTCGTCGGGGAGTCGGAGTGGGAGTCCCGGACCGCCTTCGAGAGCCCCGGGAAGGCCTCGTCGAGGAGCGGCCCGGGCGAGCCGTCGCGGAGGGTTAGGAGCAGCAGGGCGACGGCGCGGTACGCCAGGCGGGCCTCCGTGGGGGTGCCCTTCTTGATGGAGACACCACAGAGGGCGAAGATGGTGAGGCCCCTCATGTCGAGGTCTTCCATCGGGAGGTGTCCCTCCTCTATCTCGCGGACGATCCCGGCCATGGCCGCCTCCCGCGTGGCCGGCGACCGTGTGAACTTGTACCACATGTCCGGCCTGTCCTGGTCCTGGAGATTCTGGATGCACTCGTCGACCCGCTCGTACTTGTCGGGTTGATTTCCATTGCGAGCCATGGCCATCGCTCGAGCGGCAGCTGCGGCGGCTCTTCGTGATATGATGATCTGGTCCAGCAGACGGGAAGTGTATATTACAATATATAGCACGATTTCAGAGTTGGGTTCGGACTGGGTGCGTACTCGTGAGCGCTACGGTTTCCACGTCAGCCCAGCCCAGCCCATTCGTATATTATAGTCTATAAGAGCCCAGCCCAGTCATACGAGTCCATATGTAACTATAAAAAAAAAAAAAAAAACCGAACCGAATTTACCGAGAACTGAACCCAAATTATCGAAATCAAAAAATTCGGTTACATGTTCGGTTCCTAGTTCTCAGGAACCGAATTTACCGAGGTATATTCTTTTTTGTACATCGGTAAACCGAAGTACCAAACTGGTACCGAAATTTACCAAAATGTGTTGAGTGTAAGTGTTGGGAGATGTTATCTCTTTCACAAGAAAAATAACCAACATTTCCTGCAATGTGGTACACTCTTGGATCATCATCCAAGGGTGAGATCTGTCATCAAGTGTTAGCTAGCACAATTTTACCACAAACAAGAGACAATTTATATTTTTTTCTTTACAAAAAAAGCTTTATCTCTACTATAATCTTCTCTACTATCTCTATCTCTACAACATAAAAAGGATAAAAGGAAGACTGTCATTTGGTGCTGTAAAATTTCGCCTCACTTTTGACCCTCCATGCGATCCGAGTCCCTTCCTAGCGGTCTCTTCCTACATGCGAAACATGCAATCTATATAAGGAAGCACCCAATCAATGTCTAAGGAAACATGCAATCTATATTAGGAAGTATGGGGAACATGCAATCTATATTAGAAAGCCTCCCAATCTCCCCTAAAAAAAAAGAAACCTCCCAATCTTGATCCCGCATCCCTTCCCTTGTGCTTTCCTCTCCTTTCTGACCCGAAAAAATCAGGCATCATGTGCTTGCGGCTGCATCACATGTTAATTTGATTCCCATAGTAATGCTCATCTATAAAAATTCACAATTTTATTAGTATAATCACTAATTTTATTTTTACCATTTTTTCTATTGCTAGACTCTCGTTAATGAGATAGTCGATGATGCCATGGCAGTGATGAGTGAAGGTTTATGTTGGCGAGGTGTGATGAAGTATTTATATGGTCTTTTCTGGGTTCAAAAAGGCCAAGCACACAAGTAACAGATCTTTTAAGTTTTTTTATGTATCGATGACAGTTTGGTACGTACATGTATATACTGTCCTCTCGCCTTTTGTAGTATCTTGTTATTGTACTTTTTTATCACATAGTTAGTGCCTAATCCCCATCGGTACATATCACTACAAGTGATCCTTATTGGATTTAAGGGGCTTTTAAGTTTGAAAAAAGTATGCTATTTAAACTAGATGGTTTGGCATTTAAACAACAAAATATCTTTGGATGGTCCATTCTTGTGGCCTTGAAACAAACAATTCAAAATCAACAATTCATTGCAAGTAAGCTATAAGTGACAGGTTTTGTATTGTGTGCTAAAAATTTGGTTCATTAGTTAATATTTTCCAAGGTGGTTCTCTGTGCACACAGTACCAATTGGAGAATTCAGGCAAAGTACAACCACTTTGTTCCAAGATGGTTAACGTGATTGCCACCGTGCACAACTTTGGATCTGCATTTTGGCTACGGTTTAACATTGTCCGCAAAGTGATCTTGTGTAGAGTACTCGTTGTGTATACTTGGGTTAATTCCTTTTGTTTCATGTGGCATGTCGGACAGGATCAATGAAAACACATCAGATTTGTTGTATAAAGTGACCGGGTAGATATCCAACTGTGTGAAGGTGCTCGTTTAATCATCCACGATTCTTAATCTTTAGTTCTTTTCTTCAGGTAATGAAGATTAAATAGTAGAGCAAAGAGGGCTTCCTCTTTGATGTATCATGGAATCTGTGTGCATTGCAATGTACATCGTTGAATTTAATACAAGATGCAGATGTGAGAGAACCTCTCGAAAAATCCTATAATTCTTTTTAATCAGCGAGCATTACAAGAAGGTGTTGATCACTCTGTTAACTGTCCTCACACCATGTAAATTGTGACCAATTCAGATTCAATGAAAGACAATGAGTTTAATGTCTACTGTTGTTATGCGAAGCACCTTCAAGACAAATAATAATTTAAAGAAGAAAATTTTGATTGTGTTAAGAATTCATATAAAAAACTTTGGGAAACATATAGAGACACGAATCGCCATCTTCGATTTAGGGTTGGCAAGAATTCTTCAATAAAAAGCATGTTAGTTTTATTCTCCCATTGCAATACACGGGCATAATCTGTGTGTTTAATGTCGGATTCAATTCCACGGTATTTTATCTTATGATGGTGCGGTCGGATACAATTCCATGGTATTGTTATCTTATCTTGTGATCCGTGCGTTTTTAGACTAAAAGTTTAGTTGACCCGTAGCAACACACGGGCGCGGTACCTATGATATGAAGATGCCTCAGAACTTACTCATGTATTTATTGTCGTACAAAATAAATAGATATCGAAGATTTCTTCTAGCCGATATAAAATATTATCTTAGGCAAATTACGGAAAGCCCATAAAATAGAGTTTCTGAGCTTTGAGATATCCGTGATTGATTGTGTTACTTTCACAAAACTTGTTTGGATTAAATATCACTTTAATATCATTGTTTAGTTTTATAATATTGTTATCTTATCGTGCGATCCATATATTTTTATATAAAATTTAGTTATCCCGTAACAACGCACGGGCGCTTAACTAGTAATGTCCCAATTTGAGGTCTCGAAATTAAGGCCTCACGAAACAACATCATAATGACCTAATGATAGTATAATTAAACTTTTTGCTAAAGTTAAGGTAGCAACGAAATATTGTTTAAATTGAGTACAAGTTGATACGGTCATGTGTCAACATGTTTCCTTTTAAATGCATCATCTAAGAATGATTAATAGATATGAAAACATCATGTCCAAGATGATATGATGCAACATAAATAAAAAGCCTGTTAATTTTCACCTGTTTGCGTGGATACCGGATTTATTGTTTCGGATCTCCAAATGAGATGGGTACCTTTGAGCTATAAGTGAATGGGTCCTATTTAAATACAACTATAACCGTCAGATAAGTGGGCATGAATAGACATGAAATGACCATGAACTCTAAATACAACTCTAGGCAGAGATGAAGCATATACCGTTTTTAAACTTGCCATGCATTCATCACCGGTCATCACCGCAAATAAAGCTCTGATCGGATGAAGCAAAAAAACAAATGCGCGCAAGTAGATCGATGGATACGTAATAAGATCATCCGATCCCAGGGACGTTGACACCGCTAGCGAGAGTTGCGCGATTCGGATGGCACCGATCCTGGGGACGTTGGAGGCGTGATCACGGGATGTATATATACGTACCCAGGAGCGTGCTGACGGTGAAGGTGGCGCTCTAGACGACGAGCGTCTAACGGCAGCGGCACCGTCGATGGCCAGTGGCGGCGGCGTTGAGGGGTCTCGTTGTGGCCAATGGTGGCGGCGCTGAGCGTTTTTGTCATGGCGGTTCCCAGTCAACTTTAACTGCAAGTGATTAAAATAATAGAATAAAAGAACTGGAAAAATGATATTCATGTTGTTTAGCCCAATATGAGACTTTATCCGTCAAATGATACTTTTTCCCAACATCTAGTCCAGCAAACACGACCACGAACATGTGTGGAATGTTTTTGAAATTACAAAAAAAAAAAAAAAAAAAAAACAATTGAAGTCTTAAAATTATGAGATATGTCATGATACGTGAAGGCCGTGGTAGAAAATTGAGTGTGTTTCGCATATTTTGTCACATACGATACTTACAAACCAAAATGTCTCCGAAGAAGTTTCCTAGAGTAGAGAAGTGTTTTTTTTACAACAAACAAGCAATTGATTACCATTAACAGCAAGAAGCTGTTAGAACCATTATATTACATTGTTAATAATGGTTGAGTGCATCCATAAATGAGCACTGTATAGCATGGGCAGGATTAACACATAATCCAAATTGCTGATGGTCTATAAGTAAAGAGTGAAGTCTTTGTCTACCTAGTTGATCACCCATCTGGTTGTCATGCCTTGTAATCCTATGAATGCCTTGTAATCCTGTGGACCTTGAAGTTGGTTTGTGCGGATATTAGTAATCTCCTCCGTATATGGCTTGATTCTCCAATCCGGAGGATTAGAAAGATCAGGCCCATTGATGTAGTTGACAAGCAACTGATTGTCAACTAGCAGATGGGCATCAGTAACCTGCATCCTTTTTTTTTTTTTTTTTTTTTTTTTTTTTTGAGAAGGAACATGTATTAATTTTGGTGCATTACACCGACCCTTTTACAAATAGAAATCCTAAGAAAAGGAAAATTACAAAGAAGTACAAAACTTCGTTCATCTTCCTCGAAGCCTTTAGAGATCCGTTCGTCACCGCCCGTCGGCCGCTTCCCAATCGTCGTGGGGCACCGCCAGCCAAACTCTACAAGGTGGAGGCCGCAGAGGAGGACTTACTTCTAGGCTTAATCAGCCGAATAAACTGCCTCCCGGGCGATCGGCCAACTCCGTTCCCATGACGCATCCTTCGATTCCACCGCCGGCAACCCGAGCAAAGCTCGATTTTCACCAAAGAACATCTTCCTTGAGATTAACAGTGGTCAACAACCTCATCACCGAAGAAGACGACGATGCGCCCGGCCCTCGACTCCGGACAGGTCTCCACAGCCTCCCGTTGACGTCGAAGAAGATCGCCATCGGAGAACGGAAGAAGCTGCGAGAATTTATTCCGCCGCGCCATCGCCGCTTCCGCATCGCCCGGCGTCGCCAGGAAAAGCAAACCGCAGAGGAGCCACGCTCCTCCGTGCGACCTAACTCCACCGCCCGAACATCGACGGCGAGCAAACCCCTAGACCTAGGTGGACTCACCAAGACCCTATGAAGACAGCAGATCTGTTGAAGAGGCGGACCCCGCTCCTCGTCACCACCGCAGCGAGGCCGAGGCGAGAGAAACGGGGGCCGCGGGCGGTGGCGGCGGCGTCGCCGGGCGGCGCTTCTTTCTTTTCCGCGAGAGTCGCCTTTAACCTGCATCCCGTTAAGAATCAAAGCAGCAAGAGCCAAAGCGGCTGACTCAGCCATGATGACCGATGTAGCATCTAATCAAGAATGTGAAATTAAGTAACATCTAATCAAGAAAAGCAAAGTTCTTGAAATTAACACAGCTGGTATAAATACCGAACCGAACCGAACCGAATTCCTTTGGTACCGATTTTGCGTCTTGCTGCGCGAACAGTAGGCAACGTAGAGCACTGAATTCAGATTTATGCTAACAGAGAAACAGAAAACAGATACTAGTGCCAGCCGAGCTGCAGCAGCTTTGCTGGCCAGTTGCTCCTATAGCCTGTTTCCACGCAAAAAATGTGACGGTATTCCCATGACCGCCAATCACGGTCGTTATTCAGACCAAGTAACAAGTCGTCGATCGTCTTGCTGCTCTCCTCCTTGCGGATCGACAGCGGCTTGCCCTCCACGCGGCCGAAGCAGAAGGCCTCCTTCAACACCGGGTTGCGCTGCACGTACTCGAGGAAGCCATTGCCGACCAACCTCCTCAAGAAATTGAGCTGGGCCAGCCTCACCCATGTCGACACCTTCATCATGCCGTCCCACTCCCAGGATGCCACCGGGGCTCGCCGTGGTCGGGGAAGGCGGCGATCGGCCGAACATCTTCTTACGCTCATGGAGCAACGAGTTGTCGGGCGCTTCCGGCAGGGATTGGGCCAGCAGGCCGGACACCTTGGCCACCAGCAGCGCGCCCGTGCCGTCTTTACCCTTGGCGTGCTGCTCTGTCGAGGTTGAGCTCCCGCGCCCGCCCGCCAAAGCCTCGCCGGCAGCCATCCCGACCTCGCGGTCGTCGGCGCCGAGGATCTCCGTGAGGGACGCGATGGCCGTGCTCCGGCTCAGCCGCGTCGGCCTTCCATTGGGTGTCGGTGGAGGAGAGCGACGGTGGGTCGGGAGGAACGCCCACGCGACAAGGCCGCGGCGAGCACCACGAGGGCTCGCCGCCGGGTTCCGGGTCTTGATCTTGGCGGATCGCGATGTCGCTCTGGGTACGATGACGCGCCGATGACCTCCATCGACCCGCACCTTCTTCCGGGCGGCGCACGCCGCGAAGGGAGGCGGCGGCGAGGCATTCGATCGCGCAGCCAGCGCCGTGGGGAGTCGGAGTGGGAGTCCCGGACCGCCTTTGAGAGCGCCCGGGAACGCCTCGTTCAGGAGCACACCCCGGCGGCCGTCACGGAGGGCGAGGAGAAGCGAGGCGACGGCGCGGTACGCGAGGGCCTCCTTGGGGGTGCCCTTCTTGATGGAGATGCCGCAGAGAGAGAAGATGGTGAGGCACCTTATGTCGAGCACTTCAAAGGGGGGGAGGTGGCTCCTCCTCCAGCTCGGCCGACGATCCCGCCATGGCCGCCTCCCGTGTGGCCGGCGTGCTTTGTGATCTTATACCAGCGGTCACAGTACCTGTCCGGAGATTCTGGATGCACTCGTCGACCCGCGCGTACTCGTCGGGCTGATTTCCACTGCGAGCCATCGCCATCGCTGGAAGCGGCAGCGGCGGCGCCCAAGATTCGCGGCTCTTCGTGATCTGGTCGAGAAGACGGGGAATAATATATAGCATGGTTTCAGAGTTGGGTTCGGACTGGGCGCTACTCGTGAGCGGTAGGGTTTCCACGTCAGCCCAGCCCAGCCCAGCCCAACTCCCTAGGGCTACTCGCGATGCCGTGCTCCAACCCTAGCCTTGCCGCTATAAAGCCGCGCATCCGACGGCGCGCGCCCTTCTCGGATTCCCAGCAGCGCCGTCATTTCTGGACTCCTCCAAATCGCGCCGCCACTCCTCTCCTTCCCTTGTTGCTATCCCCGTCACGGCCTGCAGCAGCACGACCATCGCCTCGCCCGTCGAGCTCTCCCTCGTAGCGGCCTCCATCACCGCCCGGCGCGCCGAGCGGGGGCCGGGAACGTCGGCGCCACCCCCGCTGCGGCGTCTTCATCAACGAGCGACGCGAGCACCGCCTTCATGGCTGCCCGAGCCGCGTCCAGCGTCGTGCTTCACCACGCCCTGCACGAGCCCCGCGGACGCTCTCCTCCACGCCGCTCATGACCTGGGCGCGGCGTCCTCAGCTTGCCACGGCCGTCACCTCTCCATCCGCGCGTCGAACGCGCCGCGGCGACCCGAGAACCGCACAGGTCGCGACCCGAGGCCCGAGCTGCTCGCCGTTCTCTGCGTCCTCGGTTTCCTCTACACCGACTTCGTCCTCGCCGTGTCCACCCTGCTGCTCGCCGTCGAGCACCAGCAACAGCACCACCTCGTCGGTGAGCACCTAAGACCGAAAGCCCCTCCTTTATTCTCCCCTGTCGCTGTTCTCCACGAGACCCCACTCGTCGATTTCTCAGCTGTGACGGCGCCGGTAGATCGGCCACAGAATGTCGGGCGGAGCGGTGGGCACCGCGGCTGGCGACGCTGCACGGCGTGGGGTGCAGCGCGGTTGACGGGCGAATCCCGGCAAACAGCCGGGCGGCGCTCGCAGGATCACCGCCCGGGCGCTCGATCGTCGCGATCGCCCTCGAGTCAACCAGATCGGGAGGACAGCAATTAGCGGATCACATATCGCCCGATCTCCCCTTGTCACCGGTAAATGGCTTGACTCCTCGTAGTGATTGCTGGTTTGGATGGTTTTTATTTCGTGCATATTTCATTTAGAGTAACTGAACCAAGCGATTCAGAGTTTCAGATGACTTTTTCTATTGGCTGATCCCCAGCAATCTTTTTTTCTATTGGCTGATCCCGAGCAATGCATGGACAAAAGTAGCAAAAAAAAAATAAATAATTTGACTCCGTTCCTGTAACTGTGAATAAATTTATCTAGGATGTGCTATATCTTGTTATCTGTTAAGATATTTCTTCATTTTTTCATGTATTTGTGGTGTATAATCAACCATAGATAGTTTTTAGTGAAATCATGTCAATTTTTTAAAAAATTTGAATTTAATTTGAATTTGACTCGAAATTTCAGGAATTTCCCGTTTCTCAGTGGGTTCGAAATTTTTTATTTCCGAAATTGAAAACCTTGCCTGAGACCGGCTGTTGTGCCCTGCAGGATAGGCCATGCCTTGCTTGCCCACGACGTGACTGCCCAGCTGCACCCGATGGCATGCAGCGGCCGCCGGACCAGCAGCACCTCACCGACAAGACCACAGACACCTCAATTGGTGAGCTTTTCCTTGCCCAAGCCCCTGCTCTTCATCCTTATCGCCATGTTGTGCCCACGTGACACCGGCCTTCGTGCCGAGCTTGATCTGAACCTGGCAGCAAAGACAAGCCACCCGCCGCGGAGCAGCGGACGTCATGGATTCAGCTCCATGTCCAGACGTAACCCGCCCGACGGAGCACGCCTTCTGCCAGCATCGGCCCCGTCCTGCACCACGCGAACTCTCCGCGTCGAGCCTGCTGGTGAGCACCCCAAAGGCCCAACCTTTAACCATCCTTGCAATTGTATGTGCCTGACCCGGCGATCGCAGCCGGCTCTGCTTCCTTGTTTGCCGCTCCTCGTGGAGCATGTCTGGGCGTTCGCCCATGAGCGTGTGAACCTGCTAGCACGAACACACACAGGTCATGGCGTCTCGGCATGTCGCTGCACGGGCACCAGGACGCCATTGGACACCCGTACACGCCTACACAGACATGTCTCGGCACAGCACATGTAGCCACGTTGCTTGTGCCAAGCCACCACGGCCACGCATCCTGGCAGCCAAGTACCACCATATCAAGCACGGCCAAGGCACTATCTTGTGTGCTCGCAGTGACGAATCTTGGATTTCAGCTTAGGGTATGCCTCTCAAAATTTCATATCCAATTCAGTAAATCCACTTTAACAATTTGGTAATTATTTTAAATTAAAAACATAATTTAAAAACATAATTTATTATATACGCATTAAGTAATACGATAACACTTAAATTTATGGATTATGTTCAAAAAACCATCCATTAAATACAATATATTTTTTAAAAAGTCATACCAGTAATTGAAATATATGCATTAAAGAATATTAGAGACTTTTAAAATCCATTTTTTGAATTTTTATTCAACATTTTTAATTAGACATAAATTCAACATTTTCAAAGAGACATAAATGTTAGATTTTAAACAATAAATAGCTATGAACAACATCATCAACTTTAAATAGCTACGAAAGTAGACAATAAATGTCTTGATTAAATAATTTGTTATTTGTGATATTAGTAAATAACTGTAAAAGTACCCTATATTTTTTGTAAAAAGTTGAAGAGCAGAAGATTAGACTTTGTTCTTTTACCTAATATACTAAAGAGAAATAATGACTCGGCTAGCCTTCGTGATTGCATGGCTGTGCAAACTGTAGGTGAGTGATTGATCTGAGGGCTGAGGGCAGCAGGGCCAGAGGCCATAGGGTGATATAGGTCACCTGCATCAATCGATGGGCTTCGACGTGGGCGTCAAGCGGCGGCGTACGTGTTTAGAAGAAACTCAGCTCCGATCCGATCAACATATAGAGAATTAGAGACATTATTATACGAAAAACTAAAGAAAACGACATCCACAATGGCCGAAGCTGGATATTTCCATTGAATTAGGTAAGGTGATGGGCTGTTGGGCGTTCTTGCGAAGTTAGCGGTACCTGTCGGCGTTGGGGCACTGCATCCAGAATCTTTCTATCTAAATCTTGGTCGTTCTACACTTAGGGAAAACAATAAGTACAAGACATATTTTTCTATAGTTCTTAAATTTATTGGCAAAACAATGTCCTTTTACCTTGTCCGATGGTGAGATAAAGTTTCTTTGCAATACAACGGAGGGTTTATCTTTTCCAATACAACAGGATCTCCCACTTTCAGGCATTCTATTAACAATATCATGAGATTCCTGGCATCCTCACCTCCCTTCAACGACTGTTCTATTTGCGAACCAGTCATTTAGAGACCTTCAAACTCCAATAAAAACTCCTCCTTACTTTTGAATTGAAAACATGACACATCAATATAGCAAGTTTTACAAAGAATATTATCATAAGGTGTTTTACAAGAATATAATCATAAGGTTTCCAGAAACATACCTATCATTGGCAACAAGAGCATGAACCTGTTCAAGTATTGGATCTTGAAGCCACATGCGTTGCTTAGTAAGCAAGGTAGACAAGTTAGGATTAGGACATTGTTGTGTCCTCCCTTGACCTGATGGAAGCTCTTGGGACAACGTCTCAGCATCATCTAGATGCTGAGAAGCTCAGTTCAGATCCTTGTTATTGTCCTCCTTTGCAGCATGCGTCTGATGTGATCTGGTCCTCTTCTTAGGCTGAAAAGGGGTATGGAATGGTATGTGATCCAAAAAGTATATATTTGGTGACACTTATAATATGTATGTGATCCAAAAAGTATATATTTGGTGACACTTATATTTACGTTCTAGTTTAAGTTGTGGTCCGTGTTGATATCGATATATGTGATTTCTTCAGGTCGAACTTCCGGAATTCCATTACAGCCATACACTGTACTTTCCCACTTTTTGAGCTAAACAGGGGCAAGGGAACTGTATAGTTAGTGTTTTTGAAATACATGAATGCAAATTGTAGAATAATAGATAGAATAGAGGGAAACACCACACCTCCATTGTGTGTGTGTGTGTGTGGGGGGGGGTGACCTTCATATATATAGCCAATGCGGCTTCAATACATGGCAATGTGCCAACAATACATGGTAGGTGCTAATCACACCTAATATACAATTGCCTAGTATACACTTGCCTAATCATATCTATCAATATCTATCACAAATGCATACATCTGTACATACCTTGCATCCTTTCTTAAGCAATTGAAGAGCATTTTCCACATTGCTTCCGTAAGGTGTTCCAATCTGGGGGTATCTGTTGTGATTCCACTAATATCCAAGTTGTCCAAGAAAAAGTCTGCAAGCTTACCGTTAGTCATACAAACTGTTCTAAGAATAGAAAAGAAAAGATTAAGAAGATACTTACAAGAAAGAACATTGAGCTCATAACACTCCGACTTTTAAGTAATCTGCTGAAATTATCGATCATATGCTCAAATAATAGCTCGCACCAATCACCGGTAGCTATCTTGTTTATGTTCAAGATATAATCAATGTTCGTCGGAGTAATATAGTTAGAACTGGTTGTAAAGAGAACAAAGGACAACACTGATGCTAGAAATATCCTGACTTCCAGCATAGTGTCACCAGCTTCGCGAGCAGCTTTGCATACATCATAGTAGCAACAACATGATCATAATCACCATTCTTTTTCTTCTTAGTGTTACCAGCTTCCTTAGCATCATCAGCAGCAGCACCAGCTTCCTTAGCATCAGCAGCAGCAACAACATCATCATGCTTGTTGATAGCATCTTTAAGTTCACTCTGTTTAGCATTTGGCCAGTCCAGAATATGCTGAGATACTGTAGCTTTTCCCCGTGAGAGGCCATGTATAATTCCTAACACCTCTGCTGTTCGCAGTAGTGGCCTTTTTGGGTCAAGATCCAACACAATAGCTCTTTTGTTCTTGTACTTAGCCATCTTGCGGTGCAAAGCTATGCATTCGACCGGGGGTTTATCGCTAGTAGGCATCTTGGGTAAGGAGATGTTAAGAAAAGCACCAAAACCAAGCTCCTTAATCGCGAGATACTACACCATCTGATAGCCCCCTTTTTCATTTTTTCCAATCTTTCTGGATAGAACCGCATCTGGGATCCTCCCTTCAATCAAACAAACAACAATTTTGTCAATCTTTTTCATTTTTTTGTCATGCCAAGTAATTTAAACGTAATAAAGTTGCAGAGATGAATACCTTTAAAGCGGGCATTTTGTCTGCGTAAAACTTAACAAAGTACCCATCTCCTGTAAAATCATAACATCATGGTTTGAACATTAGGTCTAATAATACTAAAAGTAACAGACTGTACCAACAATTTGACACACATATACAAAATATTCACCAATTAGTACTCATGGAACTCTAAATGTGGCAACTGAACTGTTGGCTCATAACTGATCCCAAGGTGAGCAATCCTGCTCACCTTCCCTCTCTCACCCTGAACCAAGGTAGAATATGAGCCTTGAGCTCACTGCACACTCACACACACACTGTCCATGGTTTCAGCTGTGGCTGAAACCTGAAACTCTAAATGTACCTCTTACAAGTACACTATGGTATGTCTGATTCTCTAAATGTACCTCTTACAAGTACACTATGGTATGTCTGATTGAGAATCTTGCACCAGCTGTCTTTGCTTGTGTCTCTCCAAGAATGTTGGTCCAAGATCAAGCCTCCAGGTGCTGCCGAGCACCTTGCCGACCAGTAACCGGGTGAGCTGACCTGCTCACCCTTCCTCCTCTCCCTCCCTGGACCAAGGTGGAAGAAGAGCTGAGCTCTTCACACTCACACACACACGCTGCACACCAGCTCAAAGCAGTGGCTTGAGCTGCAACACATTGATCATGCATATTTATACAATCTACCCACGAAACAAGGTGGTATGACTGTCTGCCCTACTGTTCCTAGCACTATGCAAACATGACTTCTATCATCTAGGTGCTTGGCTGGGGCGACAAAATTACAAGAGTTAGGTCTCATGCTTGCAGACTAGGTATTTTTGATCTCGAGGTCAAGTCATAGCATCCTCTATGCTTAATTGCCTCACTCATAGCATCCTCTATGCGTAATTGCCTCACTCAACTTGTTTATCATCTCTAAAATACAATGAAACGCAGCTCTCCTGCATTTTCAAAAAAAAAGTACCTCCACGGTCTTCTTTAGTCAAAGCCTTCGACGCCTTCTCGCATTTTTTCACGGATCTTCTCAAGCATCCTCCATGGTCGCAGCCGTCGCCATCCCCTTAGCCCCGATCTCTCCGCCTCCCGTGGCTCCCGGGCCGGCGAGTTAGCCACGATCTCCGCCTCCCCTGCGGCTCCCTTGCCGCCCGGTTAGCCGTGTTCTCCATTTCCCCTGCCGGCTCCCTTGCCACCGGTTAGCAATATAAAACCTAGCAATATAAAAGAACTATGTAACAAAAAGAAAATAGAAGAAAATCAGTAACATACCAAATTAGCTTGCATTCCAAGCTCCTTAGCTCTTTATACTTGTGCCATGATTCTCCTCTTCCAGTTCAAGCTCCTTACATTTTAATTCACCCTAGAAGAAAATTGAAGAGATGTAAATCAACAATTCATATTAGAAGAAAAATTGAGAAGATGTAAATCATGGATAAAAAAAAAAACAAAACAACAGAAATACGCAATCATTTCTGCAAAAAATCATTTGCATAGTAATTACCAGAAGGATAACACATGAAAATTATTGAGTGAGGAACAAACTCTAAGTGAAGATGAAGAATTACCCATTTATTTGTTCACTAAGCTCTGGTTTCTCATTTCTGAATGAAGAAAAATTAATAAGTGTCGTCGCCGCCAAAAATGAACTTTCAACGTCGACAACCGAAAGAATGCAACAATAAGGTAAGCTTTCATACGTTTCCTTTGTGGGACATTTTAAGTTGAAAATTAATCTTCTTAATCTTACTACAGATGTCATCTCCATTCTAGTGCACTGTGATGGAAGGGAATCCAGTATATAATTTTTTCCTCGTCAATGTCCACCACGAGCAAGGACCAATGTTCACCATTACCATTTTCATCTTGACAAAGGACAGGGACAAATATCCGGAAAAATTTAAACTTTGTTTAACTCATGGCTGAATTCAAGAAACAAAATGGGATAAAAAGAAACTCATGGCTGAATTCAAGAAACAAAATGGCTGAATTCAAGAAACAAAATGGGATAAAAGAAAAGCACAAACCTGCTTCTTCTTGTCTTGTCTAGGAGAAAAGCTCTTCTTCCACGAACTTGCCAATGCTTCTAGCCAACAACTCACGCTGGATACAATAGAAGATATGGTGAACATTGATAATATAAAACATGAATAGAGTTTTCATGTGCTCAAAATGATACTTACAACAGCAGGTTGACTAAGGATAATTTTGTCCCTCCATTCCTCCTCCTGCCTCCATATGGCGCATATCGCGTCAATGATGAAGTTGCTCAACCATCCGGTCGGCTTCATGCTTTGTACAAACTTATATTCGGTAATGGAAATGCGATATAGATCCACTACATATTTTTTGTTCAAAATCTTTCTCTTCCCATTTTTCTTTTGATAAAATGTGGCTTGAGTAGAATTCATCCAAATCACTATATCCGGAAAAAAAAAGGCTGTATTAGGAAAATTGTGTTATAGTAAAGGAAAGACTTTTGCCTATAGTAACTGATTCTCAGGAGAGAGAGAGATAACCTGTCCAACAAGTTGCTGATTGTAGAGGATGTATCTGACTGAATATCCAAGATCTGCTCATACAACTTCATCATCGGCGAATGTTTTTCCTTTACAGTTTTGATAGCATCATTGTGGAGAAATCGAGGGATGTCCTTCAAATGACAATTGATGAAATCCACTAATGCAGGAATGTGCACACTGGTGTTCTTGCCACCTTCAGTTTTTTAATTCCTCCATCTTTTTCTTGGTTAACCCTTCTTTTGTAATGCATTATGTCTTTATTCGTCTGAAAAGGAGCAAGGATAGTGAATTCAAGTGTACATATTATATAGGAACAAGGGCATGCTGATTTAGAACCAATTTTCTTACCTTGGGATTCATGTTTTCATTCTGCTCTATAATCACTTGCTTGACCTTATCGCATTCATTATAGTTCAAAAAATACAAGGTCGCATCGCCAAGCTGAAAAGGGGCATGCATATAAGTGTGATTGACTGTAAAATTACAGGAGCAGTCAAAATCAGATTCTTACCTCGAGCTTTTGAAAACCCTCGCCAGAAATATCCGTAGTATCATTCACCAAATCGGACACCTTAGCTGAGTTGTAGTAACAGATGCGTGGAGTCACTAAGACATCGCCTTGGATTTCAGTCTTCTTCAGGTGGTCCAAGTAAAATAACTGTAGGCATAAGTTTATCGTTAGATAATTTTTGTTGGACTAAAAATCACAATAATGGTTTTAAAGATACTTACAAGCAAGACAGTCACGGGACCATAGATGTTGTCGGTGGCGTCTGTTTTGCTATTTTTCCTGGCTTTAACACCTTTTGCCAAATGGCAGAGAATTTCCTTCCTCCAATTAATTTGTCTAATCTTTTCCAGGTTCATAGCCGCTTGCATCTGGGGCACGTTAAGGTACATGTCCGTGGATGGCATGAGCAGCACATTAAATGCAATTAAGAAGAAGCATGTAACTTCCAACTCAACATCATTCTTATTCTGGGCTCTTTTCATCACATCATATAAAAACTCACAGCTGATTTTGCCACTGACAGCCTTTTTATAATCCTTGTCAGTCTCTTCATCCTTGGCAGTCTCTTCATCCTTGGCAGGGAGCCCCAGCATTTCGCGAACTTTTGTTTGATTTGTCCTTGTTCTTTTCTTTTTAATATTTCAAGCCTCTCCCCAGATCCTTCTGGAACACCAAAAATATGTGCCACCACATTTTCATTGATGACGAGATTCTTGTCTCCAATCTTAATCACAACAATTTCAGAGTCAGAGGATTCTTCTACTTCACAAAGGTTCAGCAGCCAGACAATTATATCCTTTTTGTTCAATTGAACCTAAGGATATATATAGCAGCTGCTCAAATCCCAGTTCTATAACCTTCAGGCGCCCATTTTGTGATAGGATCTTAACTGCTTCAATCAACTTGCCCGGATTGGTCCGGATAACAATCTTTTTATGGCTCTTCTTTCTTGCAGCTTCATCCGCAGCAGAACTATCCACCTCACATTCCTTGGCTGTCTTCTCCGCCTTAGAACTAGACGCGGCATTTTTTTCAGACCTACCATCATTTCTTGCAGCTTCATCCGCAGCAGAAGCAGCTGCCACCTCACATTCCTTGGCTGTCTTCTCCGCCTTAGAACTAGACGCGGCATTTTTTCAGACCTACCATCATTTCTTGCAGCTTCATCCGCAGCAAAAGCAGCTGCCTTGTTGTCCTTAGGAGCTTCATCCGCAGCAGAAGCAGCTTTCTCAATTTTTTCAGAACTAGGATCATCAGCTGCCTTGTTGTCCTTAGGATTAGGAGCATTCTCATTTTTTTCAGAATCAACCACATCAGCACCATCACTCTCACAATCCTTCTCCACCTCACAATCCTTAGCTGCCTTCTCCACCTCAGAACTAGACGCGGCATTTTTTTCAGACCTACCATCACCAGCATCATCCTTAGCAGAACTAGACACAGCAGAATCCATTTATTCCCTGTTCAATTCAGGATAAATGTCAAAGTAAGGCCTTGTGTTTCCAGGACAAGTTCAGTGAATATGTTTCCAGGAGTAGGTTAGCAGTTACATACGGTAGTTTCAGTAGCAAATTACTGTAGTTTCATTCAGAGACATGCTACTGCATGGAGTCTACTACATCACCTCATTTGTCTTAGCATAATATCAAAATTTACATGGAGAACATAACTACCAGTCCAACATACGCAGTTATCACATAAGAGAGAACAAATAAAATTTCAACAATTGAACAGAGAGACGCGGTTCAGAAGCCATAACTAGGCATTGCCCTCGAACCAATCACTATTCACTAGGCATTCACTCACAGAGCTTGGAGCAGTAAGAATAGCAGTGCCAGCCATAGAAATTGTGTTCAGTTGTGAATAATCGAAAGAACCCTAGAACGCGATTCAAGAACCCTGACCAACTTATACATGCTCTACATTGCAACTTGTACATGCTCTAAACGCAATATTGCCCTCGAACCAATCACTATTCAGTAGGCATTCACTCACAGAGCTTGGGGATGACGTTAAGAGGAAAAAGAAAAATGCACCCTGACCAACTTGTACCTAGCTTGGGGAGAGGGCGCCCACGGCGGAGAGGAGCATCGGGGGAGGGCGGAGGGGCGGAGGCATCCACGGCGGAGAGGAGCGTCGGGGGGGGGCGGAGGCGCCCACGGCGGAGAGGAGAGCAGCCGAAAAGACGAGAGGAGAGGGAGAGCAGCCGAAAAAAGACGAGTTGCATTTGTACCCCGACCAATTTCGTTTATCAGTATGAGCAATTTCGTTTATCCACGCGGCTGCTCAATTTCGTTTATCAGTATGGGTATCCAAAAAAAAAGAGAAAAGGCAATTTGGGAAGAAAGTGGCCAGGCTGGTGGCAGGCCAGCCCATATATGTGCTGAAAAGCTTGAGGGTTGTTTTTTTTTAGCTGCTGGCTGCTGGCTGAGGAAAACAAACGTTCGAAATCCACCCCTTCCCAGGCCGGCCCATTCGGCCCGTTCATCCCTTCCCCACCGAGCACATGAGCACAACGGCGCTCATGTTAGGGTTTTCAATTTCTCCTCCCCACTCATTTCCTCTGCTCTCGGCGCGGTGCACGCAGAGCGACAACGAACGGATCACCGCCCCCGGAGGTCGTTGTAGGCACGAGCTTTGGGGGTGATGGCCACCGCGATCGAGCTTCGGCGGCGCCAAGCGAGGGAGTAAGCGGAGTCGACCCGCCGCCTCGATCGAATGTCCGGACTGCCATCGCCATATGATTGTGAGATGCCGGTCAAACCAGGAGCATTCCAGGGGTCGAGTCTTCTACACCTGCCCAGATCACAATGTAAGACAACCTTGCCTTCTTCTAGATGAGCTTTGCAAACAGTAATTGCATCAGGTGGAATCTTAGCATAAATTGCACTGGCCTGTGGTAATGAGAAGGAAAAAAAACTATTGTTAGCAGTATATTAATTTTGGGGCAGATATTGTATGTTGTGTACTGCAGATTTCATGATACCTTTTCAATCAGAACATGGTCAAGATGCTTGATATCATTTTGTTCATTGGTCCTCTGTATTCCCAAATTCTTGATATCCACACGCATATGACATACTCTAGTCCTTTTGGGTGCAGCTCTGAGAGTAGAACTGGTTTTCCCTGCATCTGCAGGTGAAATAAAGAGGAATTGTCAAATCAAATGACCTCTATTATTTTTTTTTTTACTACAGTCTGAAATAAAGAGGAATTGTAAAGTCAAACCATCTCTATGACTTCTTTATATACAATATTTTTTTAGTGGTCGTTCCACATGTGCTATCTTCATTTTGTTTGTAACTCTTGAGAGTGCACCATACACCTGACCATGTGAAAAAAAATGGTTTTTAAGATATATTCCTCCTTTTGATAGAGTTTGCCCTTGAGTGTTAGTTATGGTCATGCTGTAGGAAACTTTTATAGGAAATTGTCTTGGCGCAATATAAAAGGCCAGCGATTTCTGCATGTAGTCAAATTTATTCAAGGTGAAATCTAATTCTATGAATTCCTGAACCATGGAAGTGTCACCTTACTAATTTTTTTCATTATTGTAATAAAAATGTCCACAGATAAGCACTGAATCATTCTATGATATTATATCAGACAATTTTGATGAACACAAGTAGAGAGAAAAAAAGGAGGGGCAATGCATCTAAATTGATATGGTAATCAGATTTACTTTGTACTGGCTTCTAAGTATGCTATCTGAAAAGGTGTTTCAGCAAGTGTTTTTTAGGTCCATGTCTCTGGGAACAGCAGGTCTCTATTAGTCCCTGCATCGTTTAGTGTCAATGAATCTAACATATTATCGGGATTCCCATATTATTCCCTGATGAGGTATGTAGTCAAATACATGTATAACATAGAAATTCGTATATATTCTAGGAAAGCATTTTGTCGAGCACTTGGTGTGCACTTTGCAGCAAACATTTGCAGGCTCAAGTAATCAGGAGGATAATATTTTTGTGTTTCCGATCTCAATCACACAAGTTCTAGCAAGTCCAGGCAGGCGGGGGTCCGCATACTAGGACTCATCGAAGCTGGTCGTCGATGAAGTACCGGGCGGGGCTGAACCAACCGTGCTCCCGGAGCATCAGCGGCGACTTATCTCGCTTCTCCCTGGCCGTCCCGCTGCCCGCGCTACCGGCGATTGCTGAGATTTCTCATGCGGCCCCTTCCACGCCCAGGATGGCCTCTGGGTAGCTGTTGATGTAGTCGTTCCCGCTATCGCCCCCCTCTCTCCTTTGGCGATCAGCGGGAGGTCGTCAGGTCCAGTTCATAGGAGGGAATTGGAAATAGAGAATGACTGTGTGTGAGTAGGAGTGGTGGGGGTTGGGGGACACCGATGGGATGCAAGGGGATAGGCTAGGATGCGTCGATTCCTGTAATGATGCGAGTCTGAGGGGCAGGGTCTCCATGGATGCAGCACCATCGATCTCCATGGTTGCGGCTCGGGGGAGGTGTGCGCTAGCGGCAGCTCGGCGACGGATAGGCAAGGAAGTCACGGCTCGGCAGAGGCAGTGACACCGGGAGTGGAGCACGGGGCTGGCGGTGGCGCTGGTCATGCCGCCTGGTGTAGGGGAGCGAGCGGAGCACATACGGCCCGAGAAGGTTCGCGATGGGCAGGGACGACTGCGGCGGATAGCAGACCGAACCAACCCGCATTGGGCGGTCCAAATCTTAGCTTCACCCGATCCAACGGTTAGCGGGTTAACGGCGGCGACGGCCACGCTGTCCGCCCGAGAAACCCGCACAGCTTTCGTTTTGGAGATTGCACATGAAAAGTTTCTCTGCAGAATGCAGTAGGATGCTATTGTTAAAAAGATGATTTTGCTGAGTAGATCCTTGTTTTATATATTGAGTTTGTTAAAAAGATGATTTTGCTGAGTAGAATTGTATTGATTGAGTGCTCTATTCACCAAATCTGATTGTGTGATGAATGTGCAGAGGCAGAGAACTGGTTGCCCCTTTTTCTATTGGGAGGATGGATACATCAGGTATTTGGAGAATGCAGCAAAAAAAAAAAGGAAGCTACGATGCAAGGTGATGGAAAAACAACTGGGTGGTCGGGTTTGCCCCTGATTTGGTGCACTGATGCGGAAGGGAACGCTTTATAGAGCGAAGATCCAAACAAGCCAATTTCGGACAGAGGTTCTACAAGTGCAATGTGAGTGAATGTTAAGTCAACATTGATTTTTGATACTATGTTGATTACATTTTTGCTATTCCACATGCTGCAGTCTTGTGAGAAATTCTTGTGGAAAAAGAATACAAAAACAGAGCTGGTTAAAGCTTATGAAGAGCTGTTGATCTTACGATCTCAGAATGCTCAACTGAGATATGAGAATGCTGAACTGAGGACCATTGATGGCAACCAAACAGGTCAGCTTCATTAGATTTGTTTCCATTGGCTTGTTTTTACTTGCTGAAACACACATTTAAGGTCCGCTCAAACACGGTTGTCATATTTTATTGGCGTTCCTATGTGCTAAAACATTGAGTGTCTGCTTTATGATTTGCAATTTTTTATGTAATCATTTATAGATGAGGACAGTGAGTCCAATGTTTACAGCAACGTTGACACTGAGGCCTTCGCTAGGATTTGCAAAAGTAAGAACATCATTCAATGCACTTATGTTTGAATATAGCTGACCATATGCAGCCCCATTTCTAATAGCGGCTTATATTTCATATGTTTCAGTCAAAGATGATGCTGAAGTAAGGGCTGAACCATCTAAAGGTCCACACTTCACTTGCCCTAACTTTTGTGAGCCAGGTTGTGACTGCATCAGAGTTCATGTAAGTGCACTCTAGCTCCTGTTTTACCCTATACCCATTTTACATACATTGTTTAGATATACTGCAATTTCTAATGAACGTATGTTTTTTTTTCAGCTAAGGTGGTCACCTTAATGACTGTGCCTTCCTGCAAGTCTTCCTGCAACTGATGAACTGTGTTCCTGCAAGTCTTCCAGCAATTTCTAATGAACTATGTGTAGGATACTAATGAACTGTGTAGAGTACTGAGGACTAAGGCTTTTGTTTGTGTGTGAACTTGTCAAATCTATATCTAATGATCATGTATGTTTTCTGTATGCAATGTATGGCAATTGTGATGTCCAATGCAATGCAAGCAAACGTGTCTACTGGGCTTGCTAAAAAAACACGTGGCTACTGGTTCGAGGACTCGCTGCTCTTGCGACTCTCCGCCCCGCCATCATCACTCCAACAAGGGCGTACTGTATGGCACTTCAAGTGGAGTGCTCTAACCGTGTTACCCGGCATTACCATCAACTGTCAGATTGCCCTGATTTATTTCGTTTCCATGGTGATGCAAGAGCTTACCATCAAATATAGGCAAGACGTTCCTTGGTGATGCAGTCTTGGATATTTTAATAGGAGAAGTGTAAGCCAAAAAGGTGAAACACAGGTTTCATAAGGAAATAGGAACTTTAACAATAAAACAACAACTTTAGTAAAAAACTAAAATTTATGCGAATAACAAGTAAATATAAGGAGTCGATAGAATTTTAATATAACAGAGAGAAGGTATTGTTTTCTGTATTAAGTTTGTTGAAGAAGGGGTGTGGGAGAAGAAAGAGTGGATTAGGAAGAATGGAGCCACAGCGAGCGCAGTTAAGTGTCCCCTATTTCTTTGCTAACTGGGTTTCATTTCCATGTGGCTCCTCCATTTCCTTGATACCTGGGTTGGAGGAGCCATAAGGAAATGGAACCTGTGTATCGTGGAAATGGAGGAAACACAAGGAAATGGATGAGCCACATGGAAATGGAGGTAGCAGGTAAATGGAACCCAGTTAGCAAAAAATGGAGGAGCCACAGGGAAATGGAGGAAACCACAGAGAAATGGAACCCAGTTATAAGGGAAATGGAGGAATCGATAGGGTAATGGAGGAACCTCAAGGTGCTAGCTCTTCTTATTAATAAAGTTAAAGTCGATGGCCAGATAAGAGGTGTCGTCCCTCACCTTATAGATGATGGGTTATCCATACTACAATATGCAGATGACACTATTCTATTTATTGATCATGACCCAGAACAAGCACAAAACATGAAATTGTTGCTTTGTGCCTTTGAGCAATTATCTAGGCTCAAGATCAACTTTCACAAGAGCGAAATCTTCTACTATGGTGCAGATAAAGAGATGGAATCCTTTTATAACAATCTCTTTGGATGCAATATTGGGGAGTATCCATTTAGATATTTAGGAATCCCAATGCACCACAGACAACTCCTGAACTCTGAATGGAGAAAGGTGGAAGGTCGTTTCAAACAGAAACTATCTTGTTGGAAAGCAAAATACCTGTCATATGGGGGAAAACTAGTTCTACTTAATTCGGTCTTAAGCAACCTACCTATGTTTATGATGTCCTTCTTTGAGATACCTAAAGGGGTGATTAAAAAACTTGATTATTATTGATCAAGGTTCTTCTAGCAAGGCTCTTCAGAAAAACATAGATATAGACTTGCTAGATGGGACATCATGTGCCGTCCTAAAGACCAGGGGGGACTAGGTATCCTAAATCTAGAGTTGCAAAATAAGTGCCTTCTAGCCAAATGGTTGTTTATCTTGATGAATACGGAAGGCATGTGGCAATCTCTTATAAGGAATAAATACCTAAATTCCAACTCCCTAACTCAAGTGACAACCAAACCTAATGACTCCCTTTTTGGAGAGGCCTCATGCATATTAAAGAGGAGGTGTTGGCTAAAGGTTCTTTTCGTTATCGAGAGATGGAACCACTATTAGATTTTGGGACGATACATGGGTAGGAGATAAGCCTCTGAAAGCTAGATATCCATCTTTATATAATATTGTGCGAGATCCGCACACAACCGTAGCTAATGTGATGGCTACTAGCCCACTAAACATCTCTTTTAGAAGGGCTCTGGTGGATAATAAACTTACAGAATGGCTAAATCTAGTAGCACGGATCTCAAATATCGAATTGGTGGATGGGTCGGACTACTTTAGATGGAGCCTAACCAAATCCGGGTTATTCTACGTCCGCTCAATATACCTCTACCTTATGAATACACAGACACCTTTTCGTCATAAGAAGATTTGGAAGATAAAAATTCCTCTAAAAATTAAGATCTTTCTTTGGTTTTTATAGAGGGGGGTAGACTTGACCAAAGACAACATCGTCAAGAAAAATTGGAAAGGGAGTCTGAAGTGCATATGCTGTAATAGGAATGAAACTATCCAACATTTATTCCTAGACTGTCCCCTTACCAAACTGATCTTGAGGATTATCTTTTATGCTACTAGTCTAACTCAACCTCGATCAATCAGCCATATGTTTGGGAATTGGCTAGCTCATCAAAATAAAAAGATTAGAAATTTGATTTGGGTGGGTGTGGCTGCTATGTGCTGGGCTATCTGGAGATGCCGTAATGATGTTATTTTTAATCAAATGAAATCTAGCTCCATTTTGCATATAATTTTCAGAGGAACGTATTGGTTACGCTCTTGGGCCCTGCTGCAGCGTGACGAGAAAGCCAAGGAAGCACTCTCAATGACGAGCAAGGAATTAGAAATTATTGCTCTAGAGATTTCCAATAAAGGATGGAATCATTTATATTGTTTGAACTAGCTTCCTGGTCATTTTATAAGACTATGGCTCTCTCTTTTCTCTCTTTGAAAGATTGTGTAATAATTGGTTGTGTACATCCTTAGATGTAGAGGTCGGATATGATTATCCATTATCTCAAAATGCAAATACAGTGAGACATAACAAAACTTCAGTCACACATCCCATCATGTTCTATTTGTTAGCTATTTTGCAGTTGTTATTATTACTTTGTAACCTGTTAAAGGTGGACTGCTCTGTCTGTCGTCGAGTAATATTACGTCTACAAATCGATCTTGTTAGTTTGTTAGTGTCATACTCGGTCAGCGAAGTCGCCCGGAATAAGCATAGTGGCTAAATATTTAATTAAGTTAAACTAAAGAGAATTAGAAAAACACTAATAGGCTGGCCCGTTAGCCCCTCATATAAATATGGGGGCAACTATCGTGAGACAATCAAGAAAGAAATAATTTAGGGTTTAACCCTACCTTACCTAGCTCTCCGGCCGCCGCCGCCTCCCGCCCGCCGATGCACCTGCTGCCGCTGCCGTGCCCTCGTCGCCCGTCGACACGCCACCGACGCCCCGCGCCGTGCCCTCGTGCCGCCGCAAGCACCGCCGTTCATGCCGCAGCCTCGACGATCAACGCCACGTCACCCCTCTCGTTCTTCCACTCACGTTGACCGGAAAACGGGTTGTGACAGATTGGTATCCGGAGACCAAATGATCCAATGGCCTCGACCGGAGCATGAAGTTCATGGAGGACGTTAAAAGCATCATCGACAACTACATCACAGCCATGGAGGTAAAATCGACCTCATCATCAGCTAAGTACGTTCCGCCCTCAAGCGTTTTCTTCGGTTTGTGAACACCGATGAGCCCCATCCGCACCTCCCGACCCATCAATTCTGCGAGCCAACAGATTGCCCAGATTTTCATCTAGAAATTCCTACAGAAATTCCTACAGACAGCACCACGTAACCTCCCCTAAATTTTTCCCAGAAAATCCCAGACGGACCAGCAATAATGTCAAATTATTTTTTTTTCAGTATGATGGTAAAGGTGACCCTTCTCATTGGTCGTATAAGTGCGATAAATTTTTTCTCGCTCAAGGAATCAAAGATAATGACCAGATGCAGCTTGCCTCGTTCCATCTTCAAGGGAATGCATTATCTTGGTTTATTCGTTGGGAAAATGAAGTGGGTCACCCCGCTTGGCGAGAATTTCCTGCAGCTATTATCAGGCGTTTTGAACTCCACTACATAATCATCTTGGCAATCCGGACAAAGCATCACGCCAATTGGGAGGTTTGAACAAGTACACAAATAAATTCAAAGCAACACTGAACAAGGTACAACACCTCTCCCCCAAACAACAGGTCATGTTTTATATCGCTGGGTTAGCACCTCTGATTCAGATCGACGTCCAACTGCACCAACCACCTAATATAGAGACCGCTATAGCACTGGCTAGATGTCTCTATACAAAGCATCACGTCGATAGAACTCCAAGGTGCACGCAAACGAGAATATTCTCGATGTTCAAATAGCAGTTCATGGGTTAACCGCCATATCTACTTGTCCTACTATGCAATTACTTATCAATATAAATGGCACCAATTTATTGGCTTTACTGGATTCTGGTTCAACATACAATTTTCTAGACTCTGATTTGGCTAAGAAACTGGACCTACCAAGTTCTTCCTTACATCATCCCCTCAAAATTGTTGTTGCTAATGGAAAACATATAACAAATGTTGAGAGGTATGACGATATTGAATTTTCTATTGCTACTGAAAGTTTCAAAGCAGATTTCTTCAGTATTAAATTGGGAGGCTATGATGTTGTTTTGGGTGTGGACTGGCTGAGCTCTTTGGGAAATATTGTTTGGAATTTTAATAAACTCATTATGAAATTCTGGCGAAAAGGACAACCGATCACATGGCACAGTCTCTCTAAAGAAACAGATCTTCCACTAGGTATTCATATACTTTCTTCTGATGTCCCAATGGATCCTCTGTTATACAAATTCTAACAGCTTTTCAGAGAGCCTTCGGGACTCCCACCTCAACGACGTTATGACCATAGAATTCATCTCAAGGATCCCACTCAGCCAACCGTCGTTCGCCCTTATCGTTACCCTCAGATATAGAAGAATGAACTAGAACGACAATGCTCTGAAATGCTTCACCAAGGTATCATCAGATATACACTTCGCCATTTTCTTCGCCTGTCCTTCTTGTCAAGAAACATGATAAGACTTGGCGATTTTGTGTTGATTATCGGGAGCTCAATAGTAATACCTTGAAAGACAAATTCCCAATACCTGTCATTGCTGAATTGTTGGATGAATTAGAAGGTGCTAAATTCTTCACCAAATTGGATCTGCGCTCAGGCTATCACCAGGTATGCATGCATCCCCCAGACATCGAAAAGACAACTTTCAGAACACATCATGGACACTATGAGTTTTTGGTCATGCCATTTGGTTTATGCAATGCACCTTCATCATCAACATCGTTAGGTTAAAACGTAGCACCGTGCAATCCTTCGGACATTTGCCGTCGTCTTTGTAAAGAGGGTCAATTGCCGCCTGCTTCATCTGTCTAAAAGTCTCGAGCCACCTTGGATTGCCAAACAACACGTCATCTTCATCTTTGAGGTTAGCAATTTCCTCGAAAAGAGCAAAGCATCCTCGGGCGACATGTCATCAACTCATCGACGTTCACCATCATCTCCACCCGCATTGTCGCCCGCAATGTCTTCAAGCGATTCATCTACGGTGACGTAATCGCGATTATCAACTTGTTCACGTCCTTCGTCCACCACCGTTGTTTCCATCGTTGCAGTCGACGGGGGTCCTCCAGATGAACTGGCCACGACACTCGGTTCTTTTTCACCATGATACGTCCACACGGTGTACCGTCATCCTTGTGTAAGAACAGATGCTTGCACTGATAGCACGGGCACACCATTACTTCCAAACCCTGACTGATTCGATGCTTCTGCGCGACGGGCATAAACTTCTTTCGCACATGATCAACGAATTCCAAACTCATCCTCGGCCTGTACATCCAATCCCTATTCGGCGCCATGGTCGACGGCCTACTCAAATTAATTAAACCAAAACAAAGAGTGCGATCGATGATTAGAGATCGAAGTATCGATGAAAAAGACCACGTACACTTCAAATGAGAGGGGAGAGAGAGGGGAGGAGAAAGAGGGAGAGAGAGGGGAGGAGAAAGAAGGAGAGAGGGGGAGAGAGAGGGGAGAGGAGCTAGCTTGAGAGGGAGAGAGAGGGGAGGAGAAAGAGGGAGGGGGGAGAGAGGAGGAGGGAGAGAGAAGGAGAGGAGAGGGGAGAGGAGCTAAGTTATAAAACCTTCCCCCCCCAGAAATGGTGATTTCTAGAGTTTTGAAGCTCAAAACCCTAGAAAATGACGAAAATCCCGTGGGGAAGAAGAAGGTTGGGGCTGCATTTATAGACCGGACTTTTCCGTGGCGGGCATTGTAATAAAACCGCCACGGTTAATATACATTAACCGTGGCGGGGCATTGCCCTGGCCGGGGGCTGCCACGCCAACTATTTTTTGCGTGGCGGTTTTATAATTGCCCGCCACGGAAAATAAAAATTAAATGCAGCGCAAGTTCAATTCTATAGTAGTGCAACCTTCCAAGCCTTGATGAATGATATTTTGGGACCGTTCCTCCGAAAGTTTGTGCTGGTTTTCTTTGATGATATCCTGATTTTCAGCAAATCCTGGTCTAAGCATCTCTCCCATGTGGAAGAGATCTTCAAGGTACTAGCATCTCACAACATCTTCTTAAAGAAATCAAAGTGTCTCTTTGGTCAATCACAATTGGGTTATTTGGGACATATTATATCGGATGTTGGAGTAGCTGTTGATCCTGAGAAAATTGAGGCCGTGACTGCTTGGCCGCTACCTACAACTCTTCGTGAACTGTGAGGCTTTCTGGGACATGCAGGTTACTACAGAAAATTTATCATGGATTGTGGTACAATTGTATGCGACCTTTGACAGATCTTCTTAAAAAGGATTTATTCGATTTGGACACCTTTAGCTACAACAATCTTTGAGCATCTTAAGAGGACATTGTCATCAGCACCGTTCCTTTAGCTTCCAGACTTCAATAAATTATTCGTGGTGGAGTGTGATGCGTCTCGTACAGGTATGGCTGTTGTTTTACACTAGGGTAATGGTCCAATAGCTTACTTTAGCAAACGTTTGCCCGATAAGTACAAAAAAGTTAGCCGCTTATGAAAGAGAACTCATAGGACGGGTAACAACAAATCAAACATTGGTGACCGTACCTGGGGGCCACCCCTTTATTATAAGGTCGATCATTACAGTCTTAAATACATTCTAGATCAACGTCTGTCTACAATTCCTCAAAGATCAATGGGTTAGCATATTACTTGGTTATGATTTCACCGTGGAATACAAACCTGGTAAATCCAATGTGGTGGCTGACGTATTATCTCGTCAGAACATAGATGAATCTTCTATAATGGCTATTTTAGAAATTCAATTGGGTTTATTTGATCAGTTACGCGGAGGAAATTGCATTGATGAGGAAGCCATAAGCCTTATTGATTCTATAATCAACGGTAAGGACTCAAAGATGGGAAGTTCGTAATGGATTGATTTTGTTCAACAAAAGGTATGGCTTTCAAAATCATCAAACATCATCGACCATTCTCCATGCAATTCATGATTCGACTCATGAGGGAATACAAAAACATTGCATCGATTCCGTCGACTTTCTTTGTTAAAAATGATAAACGCGTTGTCAAGAACTTTGTGAATGATTACTTAGTATGCCAATGCAACAAAATCTGAACATCTTCATCCATTTCGACTTCTTCAAAGCCTTTACCAGTTCTGAACAGATCTGGGAGGATATTTCAATGGATTTCATTGAAGCTCTCCCAAAAGTTGGCACCAAATCGGTAATTTTAACAATTGTTGATTGTCTATCCAAGTATGCCCACTTCATACCCCTATGTCACCAGTACACAACAACTTTAGTAGCTCAGAAATTTTTCTCAAAGATTGTTAGATTACATGGTTTACCAATTAGGTCCATTGTTAGCGATCGAGATGTGATTTTCATGAGCTAATTTTGGCAAGAGCTTTTGATTGTCCAATGTTATTTTATCCCCAACGTCAACTTATCATCCGCAGCGGATGGACAGGCCGAGGTTGTCAACAAAGTTATTACAATGTATCTACGCCGCTTGATCGGGTGACAAACCAAAGGACTGGGTAAGATGGTTACCTTGGGCAGAATATTGTTATAATACTTCATACCATGCATCGACCAAAACAACACCGTTTAAACTGGTATATGGGCGAGACCCTCCTACAATCCGTGGCTATACTCCGGGTGAGACAACATTACCAGCAGTTGATGACTTATTATCTCAACGTGATGCTTTTCTCAATCGACGAAGGTTCATTTGCAATTATTACCGCAAAATACTTTGATGCCAAACATACGGACCGACAATTTAAAGTGGGTGATTATGTCCGGCTCAAACTTTTATCCCGACTGCGGCAACCATATCTACACTACACAAAGGAAAACTCTCTCCTAAATATTTTGGACCCTTCAAGATCGCAAGATTATTACTCGAGTTACATATGAGTTGAATCTACCTTCTGGAACCCGCATCCACAACGCCTTTTATGTCAGCATGCTTAAACCACATCGAGGGGAGATACCTACCGATATCCCGCAATTGCCAAGGATTCATGATGGTACACCGGTTCCCCGAACCCGAAATCATGCTTAAATCGAGTTCGGCAGTGGTCGCCTTCAAGTGCTCATCAAATGGAAGAACAAGACAGCTACGAGAAGAAGGTCTTGTGTCAGCCTCGTTGTGGTTCAATGCAGCAGAATCCTTGCTGGGGTCAGAAAAAATAAATCAATTACATAGCTTAAGCATGCATGTATCAAATAGTACAGTGAGCTAGTAATAATGGTATGAATCATAGTGATATGAACCTAGATCCTAGATTGATAAATCAGAGAAGCAAACACAACATTAGGTTAACAAAATTGATTCTCTGCAGCAACAAATAAACCTAGAACAGGAAGGAGCAGTTTTAGCTAATTTTTTCTTATTTTCCCTTTAGTACAAGAGCAGAATTTTATAAGACAAATCCACAACAGCAGCAGCCGCCAAACACAGACGGTCCTATGACATTAGAGTAGAGAACCAAAGAGCCCCCGCACAAGTATTCATGTGGGCAAAGAAAAGAAGCACTAGCTTCCTAACATGCTCAGGAAGCAAATTCACATCTGCATTTGGCAAGCACAAACAATGTTGGTCCATCCAGAACGAATGCTCTGCTATTCCCAAGCACAAAAACAAAAGCACCACATCATGACTCACACACTCTACAACATATGAATGAACAGAAACGAATTTGAGTCTTTGAACTAAAATCCGCACCGTAAACATCACCATGTTATACTCTATGAACAAATAGACAGACCCTTAGCCATAGGCAACAAGAAAAGAAGCTAAAGCCCACGGCGGCATAGGAAATAGGCGGCCATGGAACTAAGAATTCCACCGCAGAGATGCACACGAACTTTACCACCTAGGAAGAAGGGGAGTGGAGGGGGAAACTTACACCTCACGCGCCTGCTGTTTCCTCAGTCCACCTTCAATGGGCAGGCCGAGCCTCGGCGGCCGAGCGGCACAGGGACATGGGGCTGCTGCGGCTTCCTCTCCCGTTCTCGACGGCCAGGGGCAGGGTCGACCGACCTTCCCCATCGGGGCGTCGGGGGAGAGGGATGGGCAGCGTCGGGGTTCGATTGATGGGCGGTGGCGTCGGGGAAGGGATGGCCGTCGGCGTCGTGGTGGGCGCCGAGGTGGGGGGGGATGGCGGCAGAGTCGGGGTGGGAGAGATGAGGGGCGTCGGGGGGGGGGATGGCCGATCAAGGCCGAGTAGGGGGTGGGCGGCGCACTGGGTGGGAGGGATGAGTTGTGGTGTCGAGGTGGGGGGGGTGGGCGGCGTCGGGATGGAAGGGATGGGGGCCGCGGCCGAGGTGGGAGGGGGTGGGTGGCGGCGTCGGGATGGGAGGGAGGCGGCGTTGGCCGGATTTGGGGGCGACGGTGAAACCTAGCGACCTCGGGAGCGGGAGACAAAGGAGACGGTGGGCGGCTTGTGGAGTGGGCGGCCTGGGGAATTTGGGAGCTAGGGTTTCATTTCCTAGGCCAGAATTTTCGCTGGTGAACCAAAATTTTCGCGGGCCGAACCAAAATTTTCGCGGGAGCCCGGTGTAAAGTGGCGCGCTTGACTTCAGAGGGGCCCATATATTTTTGGCGTCGATTGAGAGACGATGTATATAGTTTTTAGGGTCGACAGAGCCGCTAGTTTTTAAGGTCAAAGAAATCGCTAAAAGGGTATTTGGCGTCGACGGTCCCTCGGTTATTTTTAGCGCCGACCCTCCATCGATAAAGAAATTTTTAGCATCGATGTTCTAACGGTGTTTCGGTGTTGTGGTGTAGTGAAAATGCAATAATGCTTTTAGGCTGTGTGCATGTGAACATGCAAGGCGTTTAAGCTGAGGAGATAACAGGTGCGGTGGTAGGGAGGTGAAGATGTACCACAACAAATGAATCGAACAGCCACCGTAAATGCACGCAGCTGAAAACGAATGGTCCCTAAGGGTGTCTCCAATGGTTAGCTATTATTTGGTATTATCTAGATGTGACGTGGCAAGCAAAAAGTAGGAGAGAGAGTAGTCACTAGCTACTACATGCAAATAGCTAGACTATTTCACGTGGCCCGAGAACATGTGAGATGAACATGTAGGGCCAATAACTTAAAATAGTATTTATTTTGTGTCTCAAACCTCCACATCACCAAACCAAATAGCAAGACTAGCTATTACCATTCATGACGCCCTAAAGGTGGAGTTTGATAACTGAAGATTGGGTATGACGTGGCGCAAAGCCGTGGTCGGTCAATGGGCTCTTGCCGAGGTGGCATATGTGCATGTCAAGAGAACTCCCTAATAGGGTTCTCTTACATAGGCGTAGTAGATCAGTTACACTTTCACTTTCCTTACGGCATGGAAGCGGCGTGTACTGGGTTCCGTGCCAGTTCAAAGCGGCCCTGAGTGTTGTCAAAAAAAAAAACACGGCCCTTGAGAATTGGGTGTTTATTTCTATTCCTATTTACGAATTGGGTGGAGATTTGGTTATCGCCTTTGATGAGTATAAAAAATGGTTTCTACTGCTTCTGCATCATCATTTCTAGTGAGCAATGGGATCCAATCCAATGCTCGCAAAGTTGTAAGGTGGCAATTTCTTTTAGCCTCAAAGTAAACTAATTCAGTGTAAATTAAAGGATACACGGAAGACCGCACTAAGGCACTTCCACCAAGCTTTACATAAAGCCTTCACATAGAGTTCAGACACAAAAAGTACTCCCTCCGTCCGAGTTTAACTCATCATCTACGGTTCAAAAAAATCCCAAAAATAAAATGATCCGATGAGCAGCCAGCTTTGCACCAGCTTTGCACCGTACTGACCAGTGCCAGTTCACAGAGAATGACGAAATTAAAAATTTGACTAATAAAAAAAAAATAAACCCCAGGAGTGCTCTCGTCCACACACTAGAAAAAATCGCGGCGTTGCCGCTTATGGCCAGTGGAAGTGCCCATTGTATTATTGAAGTTGATGGTGACTTCAGCCAAAGATAATTTTTTTTCATACTTGAAACCATTGTCTATCATAAAAGGAAGGCTAAGGTTAAAAAGAGCGAATGGTAAACTGCAGTTGATTACATATTGCCACCTAATTGAGACATACTAAAAATCTAAACCTAGAAAAGAATTAGTTACTCCTTTGAAGAAAGAGCCAATGTAAGAAGGAAAATTGAAAATTGAGAAGGAAAGGAAAGAAAACATGCTTTAGTGTGGAGATGGCAGTGATAAGAAGCATGATGTTCTGGACAAAGTGATTACGTTGCACAGTCTAATGTTTACATCAAATTATGAAATATGTTGGATACGACACATTGCCTTGGATGCATATTATGGCAATATTAGTAGCACAGGTGTTGCAAAGGGACAATCCATTACAGTTTCGTGGCACATATGTTTCCTGCGGATGTTGCAAAGGGTCAATGCCAATCCATCACTTTGTTCACTGTGGAAACCTGTTTTGAGCATAAAGAAATTCATGATCTAGTAAATAGGTGCAGTTGCATAGGCTAGCTGTAGGGAAGGTATGCCTTTAGTGTTATGTTCATGGTGGTAGTGAACTGTGCATTCACATTCTTTGGTTCATTGAATAGGTAAGTATCATTCAATTGATTACTATCACATAAAGCAAATGGAGGTTAAATCGAGGGTAGTAATTTATCTTCTGCACATTGGAATGCAGAGGTATCATCCACAATCTGAATAAGATGAGTCAAATGCTTAAACTTTTGCTGCAAAGCAACATCATAAGAGTAAACAATATCTGACGAAGAAGGATTCCAAGATAACCATCTGCGTTATGCAGCTGCTGACCATCTGTGGAATTAGACATTTATGACCTGTTTACACAAATTAAGATCTCATAAGTGAGGCTATCCTGCAGAGCACCGTGTATGGAGCTTGGATAAATAAGATATGCTAAAGGGAACTGCATACCTCCCAATACTTGGACTCAAATTTAGACAGATCAATTTGCAATAACCCCTTTCTCCATGTTTCGTGCCTATTTTTTTTTAGTAAAAAAAGGGCTCAGCATATACAACCTCAATAATAATATTATAAATTCAGAAATGAAAATTTTTTCAAGCAACGATATTACTATATTGTCATATGTCATATATCATGTTGAGGAGACTCAGTTGAACCACATCAGCTATATTGTAGAATGAACAGGTACCAAACATTGTACAGTCATGTCAGATAATGCGTTATAGCTTATCAAGTTTGCTAAATCAACATGATTAAACATGGTAAGAAAATATTTGGTTTTACATGTTTGGTGTCCTATGGTTGGCAGAACGGCAGGAGATAAACCAATAACCAATAGAACTTTGTCTTTCAGAAATGGTAAGCTAGACACACATGCATACCTGTAAAGCAGGGCCTAATCCACCATTTTCCTGTTGCCAAAAATACAATGTCATATATGAAAGTAAACAAACAGCATGTCATTTTTAATAAGCAAAACAAGATCCTCATGAGCAGAACTAAATGTGAGGTCAGGGATGCACGAATGAGAATGTGAAATAAAAAATGTTGTCACCAAAACAGCAGATCGTTTCAAATTCCTAGGTGGTGACTGAATCGGTGGAAAATACTGTTGTAGCCTCACATGCTAGGAGACAGAAAAATAGATAACACTAATTGGGCAGGTATAATTTTGGCCATGGAGTAAACTGAAGGAACAGGGGTGCTAGCAAATGTAACTGGCCTCAAAGTAGGACCTGACCTCCATTTATATAGTTTGTTCACTTATACAATTTGGAAGTGTTGTTGACATATGAGTAGACAGTAGATTAACTGCTCCAGTAATAAGGGGTTATTCATGAATCTGCAAGGTCTAGAAACCTTGAGTTCAAAATAAAAATCCACTTTGAGCAGGGCTTCTCTCTAGTGTCTGCTTCCAGTTTCAGCAAATGGATGTTAACATGAATTTAGTTGGCTCGTTTGATCAACAAGTGAGCCTGCAATTATGTACACCTATAAGCATATTAACTAATGGATAGACCCGCCGTGTTTTGAAAAACAAAAAAGACTTCAACTGAGGTAATGAGCACTTCCTTCTCCATTCCAATGGAATGATCCCTTTCTAATCAATATATCAGTAATATTGTAAGCACCAATTGGGAAAAACGGTAGGACGCCCTGTATCAGTGAAAGCGAGTAAAGGTCTCGGCCAAGGCGTGAGTGCGGCCGGCCGCGGGTCACCAGGGCGCAAGACACCGGCCCAGGTTCCTTGCGTGGAAGGCCACCGGCAAGCTGGCCAGGCAGCGGGCTCTATGCGCTGCGACCTATGGCAACATTGTGGGGTGGAGACCTAGCCCTATTATAGATTTAAAGTTCAAAGGGAGGAACTTGGTGGAGCCAAAGCTTACAAGGGCTGAAGCTCCTCATCCAGAAGACCACCTTGTCCTACACTTGGAGAATTATTGACTTGTTTCTTTCTTTGAGTGAGACACTCCATTTCTGAAACAGGGATAGAGCAACATAAAGAACATCAGAATTCAATAGCCGCCCTGTCGCTATTGGTCCAAGGAGACCAACCTACAAAAAGGAACATGATTAACCGGATCGGTAAGTTCGCTTGCCTCGTCACCAAACTTCAGAAAGCTCCTTAAGTGGCCATGGGACATAATCCAAATCAAGAGGTTCTTTCAAAATTTCTAGATTATCTTAGCCAAGGCACACTGGGGAAAAAAAAAATGTGATCAATGGATTCAGGAACACAAATGCAGTAGTTATCATTACACCACCGACCCCATCATGATAATTCGATACTGTTGCCTATGAGAAAGATAAGATATATAGGAGACATCATTAGAAATATCATTTCCTTAGATAAATAGTTTCCTTATGGCAGAAAATCAAGGAGCAGAATATTCTAGAAGTCTAAATCATTCTAAGCAAAAATACTGACATACAGAGACCAAGAACTCAATACCTGTACATCAAAGACAGAGGCAGACTCTATAAACTTAATGTTGTTGACAGCTTCTACCTTGCACTTGCACCGACCCCATCATGATAATTCGATACTGTTGCCTATGAAACTATTGTAAGAAACAATAAAGACGTCCAGAATTTCTTTGAAAGCATAAAACTTAAATGTAATTGTCGAGAGCGGAACATTCTTAAGTATTTTTTCAAAGGACTGCTAGAGTAGAATTTTGTCAGCTTCTGGAATCAGACGATACAGAAGGAGTTTTAACACTTGAGTAGTGTTGAACTATGGAAAAATTATTTAAGAATCCGCTATGAAGGCCATGATAATATGGAATAATAATTAATGGTACATAAACTATACTATGCTGTTATGTTGAAAGAGGCAATAATGCACATAAATTTCTATCATAAATTGACCAAGGATTAGCATATTACAAGTTCAGTATAATGTTACAAGGGTGAGTATTTCAGTTGATAAGCAAATGAAGGCAGCCCAATGAGAACAAAAGTTAGCCAGGACATTAAAAATAATCTTTTGGTACAGATGCTTGAGGACGTGCTTATATCTTTGTAAGTCTTTTTTTTGTGTTAGAACATCACAACACAAGAATTTGTGTAGATAAGTTTATTCCATTTGGTTCAGACATTTTATCGAGCAAGTAGCAGGTGGGAGGCAAACTTACATGCATGAGCAGGGGAAACTCTTGCCTGTGAAGGGGGCCGACACAGCACTCCACCACGGCATCGGCATCCATGGTCAGCGTGAGAGCACGACTGGTGGCCTCAAACCAGATGAAGACTGCAGCCGTGCGAGGGGCAGTGCAGCGGAGGAGGACGTCGACCTGCACATGGAAGCTGCAGCAGCACAACCCCTTGTCACTTGCAGCAGTCGCAACCAGCCGGTCAGCTGCGGGCTGGCCGGCGGCGGCGGCGCCCGGAGGGACGGCCACGGCGGCAGTGGCTGGCTGGCGATCTGCGGCGGGCACGCGCGGTCGCCGGGCCGTCCGTTGCTTGACGGGATGTTGGTCAGCGAGTTATTGTGTGTTGAGTACTGTGATTGGTAGAGCTATTGCTGCTTGACTTGTCCCCGTGCCTGCGTAGCAGGAACCCGGCGGCCAGCGCACAGGCTGGAACACTGGAGGTAGCCGCGTCGAGGGCCGCACGCGCCGGTGTATCATGCCTCCGTTGCGGGAAAGCGCGGGAGGCTGGCATCCATGCCGGCTCAGAGGTAAACCGGGACGGCGGCGCGGGCAGGGGGGACAGCGAGGCGCGGCAAGCCACGGCGCGGTCGTCGCTGCTGGGGCCGCCGCGCGCTCGCACCGCACGTCACCTCCGCGTGGGGCCCGCCCTAGGTACGTCGGGGCCGCTGCGCCGCCGCGGTGCGCCGTCCACCAGCACAACCGGAGCACTGCGGGGCAGGCGAGGGAGGGGTCAGGAGGAGGAGGGCGTGCACCGCCGCCGTCGCCTTGCCCGCGTCGGAGAGAGGCAGCGAAGAGGATGGGGCAAGTGCGCGGGGACGAGAGGAGGCCTGGACTGCGGGTTGATTATGCTGAAATTGAAGGGCCTTTTTGCAAAAATACCTGGACTCGCACGATCTGGGCCGTCGGTCCAGCCGATCAGACGGCCGTGAAAAGCCGGCGACGTGGCCACGCTGGTTGGCCCGCTTTTTGGTGCTGAAATCGTAGGGTGAAAGATTCGTTACTCAGCCTCCCGTGCTCGGTGCTCTCTCTCTCTACCGGTCCCTCTCTACCATCCCCTTCGCTTCCTCCTACTCTATCCCTTCCACACACTTCCCTTCGATCCAAAAAAAAAAAAAAAAAATCTCTTCCAATCCAAGCGAATCTTCCCCATCCCCATCTACGCGACCACGGCTGCTGGCGGCGGGATGCGCCACCCTGCGCACCGGATGCGCCGAGGTGGCAAGATGGCCGGTCCCGGTGGTCTGGACCTGAAGCCCCGCCGCAGGATCTGCGAGCGCCATGAAGCCAGCCTGCGCCGACTCAGAGGTGAAGCCAAGAAGCGCCGACTCAGCTGAGGACGCGTGGATGAGTCCACCGCGGAGGTGGCCGTGGATACGGCTGCCGCCGTCGTGGGGCGGGGCCCTGCGGTGGCCATGGACGGGGCTGCCGGCGTGGATTGGCCCTTGCGGTGGCCTGCCGGAGAGGATGTGCCACCTACGGTAGCCGCGGGCGGGGCTGCTGGCGTGGATGTGCCCCCCCGCGGTGGTGGCAGATGGGGATGCCAGTGTGGAGATGAACACGGAAGTTGCTCTCGGCGCCTGGCAGAAAAGGTGCTTGGTGAGGATCTGCATCCAGAGGTGGCTGCGCGCCTAGCTGAGGTGCTCTCCAAGATGGAACCTTTGTTCCACGAATCCTTCGTCGACATGTACAAGGTTATGGTGTCGATGTTCTTCACCCCTCCCCCCCTAGTTTACATCCTGTTGGTTCAAAGTATAAATTGCAATCCTGTTGCTGTGGCTAGATGGTTTGCTTTTGGTGCAAATAAACCGATCCTCGTGTCATAACGTAGTGTACATTCTCACTTTCTGTAGTGCTTTCTGTACTGTACATTCTCACTTTCTTTAGTGGCAATAAGCTGAAGTGCTTTTGTGTACTAGGTGTGGGTTCTCACTTGAACTATGATGTGTTTTATGAACCGATAATCAATGTAGATGTGTACTGACGACCTACTGCTTATGTTCTCTGATTATTTTCATAAGCCTTTCATACAAGTGAGCTGAGAAGGCATACTCTGGTTTACCATAAACAACCAAACATTGTAAGGTCAACTAATTTATACGATGATTTACATCACCAAGTACACCACATATGATTTATACTACTACCACAGATGATTTACATCACCAAGTACACATGCTTACAGCACTAGTACACATTACATGGTTTCCAAATTTACAGCAGTACCACACATGATTGACAGTACATAATTAATATAATTAGTCTCCAAGCGATGCCAGCACATCCTCATATAGCTTTTTGTCACAACCAAGTCTTCTAGGAAGCATGCCTAGTGACTCAAGCCGATCTTTGTCAATGTGAGGAATCTTGTATCTGTTTCCTCCACCATCCTTCATGACCTCAATCATACACCCTTGTAGTGTCAGGAACACTCTATTCAGAGTGTCCGGATCATAGTTAGCAAACTCATTTTGTACATTGGCGATAAGTTCATCCAAGTTCCTAGAGATCCTGTCATAGCTTAGTGATTGAAGAGAGTTAAAGAATCCTAGGTCGAGTACATTCAAATCTGGAGAATTGGGAGGTTGATTGATGAGTCTTATGTCAAGCCCTGTTTGTGCAACTGTAGTCCTGAAGTCCTCATCATTTACTGGCACATGTGAAGGGGCATTGTCTTGCTGAATATAAATGGTTTTTCCTCTATGTTCCCGTGGCCACCGTTGAACAATAGCATGCAGAACTTTACCGATTAGATATGACCTCATAGTAGCTCGATCAACCTTGATAGGTTTTGTGACTTGAGCCCCCCTTCCTCTATTACGACTTTTGCGCTTTGCTTGTTCCTATAGTCAATGAAACCATGTAACGACTATATATGAAGTGAAATAATGTTTTTTCAAACAAAAAAAAGTGACAAGTGAGTGTTGTACCTTTCTAACAAATGGCCACAGTCCTATCTTCCCATCAAAAATACAATTGCCCGCATCATCGTACATTGGCCTTCCTACTGCTGACAGGAACATCACTTTTCCAATAGAGTTCTTGTTATGCACAGTCCTATGTGGATCCTCCTCCTCGGGAAGTAGGTATGACTTCATATAGTTGGTTGTGGTGTTGAACCACTTCTCGTCCATGTGGATTATATTGTCCATTTCCAGGAACTTGGGTTCGTGTGGCAATGTCCGTTCATCTAACATGGAAATGCACCATCTTAGCCTGTCTTTTTTGTTATCTTCCCTCAACAAAGGCTTTAGCGTGCTAGAGTGGCGTCGTAATAGGCCTTCTTTGAACCATCTATGCGAGTGCTCTTCTTTACACCAATAGCCTTAGATAGAGATCGTATAGTCCTCCTCCTATGCAAGGGAACTCTACGAACACCTGATAGATCAGTTCGTATCCTTTTGCGGCCACAATTCTTCCTCCGGGATCTAACATCTACCGGTATGCCTTGTGCACGACACTCCTTTGCTCTTCGCAAAAACACAACGCACTTGATACCTACTAACACGAAACTTGTGCGCCACTATTTTTGTAGTGTTCCTTTTTAATTTTCCACGATTACTTCTCTCAAGCAATGCTTCATATATTTGTTGCCTTTCGGTGTCCGTCAAATTTCTGCACTTACGTGAAACATTTGTGTTTGTATGTTCAATTTGTTCAACATCTGAGTCCTCCAATTCCTCCTCTTCAAGACTATGTTTACTGAGAATCAGCGTAGACACCATAGTCGTCCATGTCCTCGATCATGTCTACAAAAATGTGACAACAGTAGCAAAAAAAATGTGAGATAGCAGTAGCAAAATATTGTTAATATTTCTCTCAAGCTGCATAGTGTTTCTCATTTTTTTTTTTTTCAAACTGAGTTAACTTGGGCACCTAATACAAGTTGAAACAGTCTGTCTCATTTTTGGAAACTGATTTTATGAAGGCAGCTAGTAGTGGTCTGATGTTTTTTTTTTACTCAGCTAGCTGAATGGTATGCATGATTGTGATGTTATCTTGAAATTAATTATGCTTAACACAAGAACTCTGATTATATACAAATATATATATATATTGTCAACCTAGTTAATGATGTGGTAACTGAAATTGTACAAAAAAAAATACTATGCTGGTTCAAAGGAGGCTTACTGATCATTTGTTGCATCTCATGTTGTTGATCAGCAGCTTCTAAACTGAGGTTGAAATTATCTTCTTCATGTGGAGAACCTAAGTTGATATCTCCATCTTGTTGATGAGCTTCCTCAACAGCAATTACTGCAAATAGGGTGCGGCATGGATGTCATTGAAGGCTGAGAGGTGTGTAAACAAAACAATTATACTTGCTTTTAGTCATGGAATTGAGAGAGAATTACCTTCATAAGATGATTCTTCTTGTACCTCAGAAGCAGCAATATTGAGATCAAAGGCATGTACACTGTTGTCTTGCTTTGTTTGGAGACAGTGGGACTGACCTTTGAGTGCATGCACTGCAGCTTCGTTGATGAGATGAACTGGATCTTCGTAGAGGTACTGGATTCCATCTCCATCATCAGCAACCTCTTGATTTAGGTCTGGTAACAGCTCTTCACTTCCTTCCCTTGGTGCTATGTTTAGATCTAAGAGCATGGCTGAAGAGGTTGGTGCTGCATTTAGATCAGGTAGGGACTCTCCATCTACTTCATGTGCCACTGTGTTAAGATCAATGAGCATGGCTGATAAGATGAATGTATTGCAGGTTGAAGGTTGATGACATTTGGAGAAGGGGAATGCTATTGCTATTGGATGGTGGAGGCTTTATAGTGGGTAAAATGGCGCCCACTTCAAATTTGAATCATCAGGCATTTGGGCGCCAGGATGGGTGGACGGGAACGATTTGGGCGCTAGAACATGTTCACGGGAACTTTCTGTAGCCTTCTTGACATTTTTTATCCCTTGTACTACCACTGTTCTGTTTTGTCCTTTGTTTGTGCTGGTGGAATTATAGCCACACATTTAAATGTTGGACTCATTGCACTGTGTGTTGTTCTGGATTGGGGCAGTGGTGGCAGCTCCACTTTTACGGGGGCAAAATGGTAATTTCGCATGTACAGTAACTCTTCCATTTGAATGGTAGATGTTGAGTTAAAATAGGACGGAGGGAGTACTTGGTTAAACGCCCCATGCGTTGCTATGGGATAACTAAATTTTATATAAAAAAACAGAGATCACATGATAAGATAATAATAATATAATGAAATTAAACAATGTTGTTAAAACAGCATTTAATCCAACCAGGTATCAATGTGAACCCTTAATATTTATTGGAAGGAAAACCTATTAAATCAAATAAGAAATATTTTGTCAAGCACAAAAACTGATAACCAGTGAACAATAGCTCGATTAAACAAATGTTACCATATCATGGTCCAAGTAATCTAGCACCCTTTCAGTTAAATAACAATGCCCGTTAGTGCAGTAATCGTCTTCAAATCTCCCTTTCTTTTCTCCATCCTCCTTCATAACTGCAGTAACACATGCCGATTCAAGATAGACTTTACCTCCCAGTCTCATTTTATAATCAGTCTAAACATGCTCCATGGAAGTTTTGTTTGCACGATACCTCCTAAATTATCCAAACATTCCCTAAGACTTTCGCATCTGAAGTATCCATCGAGACCTATAAAAGAATATAAAATAGGTTATTTTTATAATGATTAAGGTACATACTTATACACTATAAAATCGTGTTTTTTAAATGATTTTGGGCCTGTACTTTTTTTGTAAGTATCAGATTCTTGGAACTTGGCAGGTCACAGGGAATGTTTTAGCAGGACCATTGAAGTAAAGAAACATGTTATCTCAGTTTTCTCCCAACAAGCCTTGGAAGTGTTTTATCATTTCTGAGATAAATGATTGATTTCTTGCAACAGTTGTGTCCGGTGACAGGCCGGCCCACTGGCTGCCCCAAGCTTACGACCCGTTGGGCTCGCAACGTCTACCGGGCTTGGCCCAACTCAACACAACACCGGCAACAAAACAGGGGTCCGTTGACTTCCCCGGCGGCGCCGTCCGGCCGGGGACCCCGGACCTCGCCGTCCGGCTCCGGCCGGTGAACGTACTACTAGGCTGCTAGTAGCTCCTAAGTACTAGTTGAGGATTACAGTTTACCCATGGGGCCATGGCAATGGCATGCTTGTCGATGTAGATCCGATCCGTCCAGTATGGGGGTTTGTTTTGCTGCGAGATCCGACCTGCCGGTGTACGGTGCTGAAGCGCTCTACGTACGGCATGGGCGCCGTATGGGTTCTGTACCTCCAAGACGGTCCTGGACTGGAGACGACCGCTGCGGCCGGCGGCCGGCGGCCGGCGGCGGCGTCACTGGTGCTGTCAGATTGGGCGTCAATTTCACTCGGGCTTCCAGGTTTGTTTATTTCTCTTCCTACTTGCCAATTGGGTGGAGATTTGATTGTGCCCTTTGATGATTTATGAGTAAAAATGGTTTCTGCTTCTGCATCATCATTTCTAGTGGGGAATGGGATGAAATGCAATGCTCACAAAGTTGTAAGGTGGCAATTTCTTTAGCCTGAAAGTAAATTACTTCAGTGGAAATTAAAGGATACACGGAAGACCGCACTAACGCACTTCCACGAAGCTTTGCATAAAGCCTCCACATAGAGTTCAGACACAAAAACGATCCACTAGCCACTAAGCCTGCCTCTCTGTTTTCCTCTTCTTTCGGCTTGTACTTTTTGTAAGCATCAGATGCTTGGCAGGTTATAGGGAATGTTTTAGCAGGACCATTGAAGTAAACAAACATGTCCATCACCGCAATCGAGCCTGTAAACTGACATCTGTCGGTTCGGCCTTTTTCACTCTCTCTTTACTAGCAACTATCTGCATTTTCTCCCAACAAGCCACACACCGATGAGCATGCGCTAGCTCCTCTCTCATCTCTACCTCTCTTCTCTCGCTGAAGCAAACCACGTACAGGTGAGTTGAGCGTGCCCTCGATCCTGGTAGTGAGCCATACTAAATCAGTTCTGCTACTCACCAATTTCCAAAACAGATAATAAGCCACACTTGGTTGACATCATCAGGCACATAAAAAGGTAATCAAGTACTAACACGTAACCCAATAAGCGTCAGTTGTGGTTTTCTTACTGTCTTACATTTGTTATTACTTTGTTTTTCTGTTAAAGGCCACAAAGTATTCTCTGCTTTAATAATTGCACTGCTCTGGTTGTTCTTAATTTGTAGATTTTGGATTGCTGATGCATACTGCTCTGGTTACCTAACATTAGAAGAAGAAAAAATTCCAGATATGACTGGAATGTATTCATCCCATGCCGTCTTCTGTCAATCCCCTTTGTTGAAGCAAATCCTACCTGTGACCTAGCCTGTCTTCATATTTTCTGTCTATACATCTCAATAAGAGGTCAGTCCATCTCTCCTAAAGTTTTGTTTCCACTTTTGTTCACTAGCAAGCAATGTCTCAGATGCTTGCCCTTGCCTTTTCATGGTTGCTCACTTGCTCTGTTTTCATCCTATGGAGGAGTTTAGTACACTTTTCAATAATCATTATACATCTGAACACTGAATATACTTTCTTTTTTTATTTCTGGTAACAATGTGATTTCTTTTTGTAATATATTACTGTTACACTATACATAGGATTTTTTTGAATTATTTTTAGTATCAAATGTGATTTATCTAGAAGTTGCCATTTTTATTCTCAACAAGAAGTCTCTGTTTATTCCCTCATTTGTTCTGATATGCTTATATTGATTCATACAAAACAGCTCATATCAATTTGCTAGCCCAAAAGTGCGCTTGTTTCTTCTGATTTATGCGTTTGTCAGAAATTATTTTCGCAAGTTGGAGCCCCCACATTTGTTTTTCCTATAGAACTGCTTGAGTAATCAGGAATGGGTACTGGAGCTACTGAGTGTGAAGTATTGGAGAAAAAAATTGGAGAAAAGGCTGCAGGATCCAACAACAGAACCATTAGTTTCTTTTGCCACTATATTTTTTGAAAGACATCACAAGTGGTTTTTCCACTGAACAAGAACTTGGCAGGGGGTGCGTATGGAGTCGTATACAAGGTAATGACCATTCCTCTTTCACTCCAATATCGACTGATGTCAACAGAAAGATAATGAATGGTTCACCTACATGCTATGAAGGGGATTCTCCGGAGCGGCAAAGCTATTGCTGTAAAGAAGATTTGTGATGAACATCTACTGGGAAATCAAGTCGAGAATGAAATCATTTGTCTTACGGAGGTCAGTCACCAAAATGTCGTACAACTTGTAGGTTATTGTGTGGAAACCAAGTCGGAAGTGATGGAACATAGTGGGAAACGTGTTATGGTTGAAAACGTGCATGTTTGCTCTGCTTTGAATTTCTTTCTGATGGAAGCCTTGACAAGCATCTTTCTGGTATGTATCTTTGCAATGTTTACCTGATTATAAATTTAGAAGACATGCAACCGTGTCATTATATCAATAGCCACAAAGTGATAAATCCAATTATATTTTCTCTGTTTGTTGATATATTTCTACAGATGACACCTCGTCCTTGATTGGGATAAGAGATATAAGATAATTAGGGGAATTTGCGAGAGGTTTGCATTATCTTCATGATGAATGTCATATTGTTCACTGGACCTTAAACCTCAAAACATATTGATGGATGCCATGAGAATGCCGAAAAATTGCAGATTTTGGTTTGTCAAGACTCTTGGGTGAACAAAAATCCAAAATTGTTACTAAACATTGTGCAGAACACCGTAAGCTAGCTATGCCCCTTGCTAGAGATTTATTTTTTACCCCTTGCTAGAGCTTTTTTTACCATTTTTCATTGTGCAGGAACACTGTAAGCTAGCTATGCCCCTTGCTAGAGATTTTGTTGGAGTATGAGTATTAGGCTCATGTGGCTAGGCCCATGAGGCCCATGTATGCAACTATATGACTACCCTTCTAGGGTTAGCCCTAATTGAGAAAAATACAATATTCAATATCTTCCCCTCCGGATCCCTCCCTCGTCCTTTGTAGCCGCCGCCGCCAGCCGGCGCCGGCGCCGCCCGTGCATGGGGCTCCCATGGTGGGCGAGCGCCTCCCCCCCGCTCCCCACTACTTCCCGCAGCTTCCCCACTCTCCACCCGCCAAACGTGGGCTCGGGCCGCCGCTGCGGCTGCATCGCGCCGGCCCTGCGTCGCGCGCGTGGCTTGCCGCCGGCGGCCCTCCACGCCCGTAGCCTCCTCCCCTTGCGCCGGCGGATCTCGCAGACGGGCGCAGGAGGGACGGGCGCCCTCCCCTCCTCCTCCGCGACCGGCGCCCAGACCTCTACCTCCGCTCACCCGACGGCCTCCCTGCTCCCGGCGTCGTCTTGGCCGTGGCCGGGTGAGCCGCCCGAACGGGAGCAGGGACGGGGGTGCGGTGACGCCGACGACGACATCCCCGGCTCCCATCCCTACCGGATGCCTCCACCCCGCCTCCCAGCCAGGTCCGGGCGTTGATCGCCTCCCGACCACCGCCGGCACGGATCTCCCACTGCATACTCTCGGTGCCCTCACCGCTCCCGGCCTTATGGGATGCCGGTGTGGACTCCAACCTTGGTCGCGACGCGTGGGTCTGGCGTGAGTGCGGGGACCGGCACCAACCCTTTCCCCTCGCACCGCTCCTCCGCCGTCCCGGCTTCACATCGCCGCCGTCGCTCTCACCAACGCCCCGGCTAGCGCCCGGCGAGTATGCGGCGGGGCGGGCTCGTCGCAGAGGCCGCCTTCACCACGAACTTGGAGCCGTGGCGGGTGACGCCCGGCCGGCTGGGATAGCCGGCGTGGAGCACCTTCTCACCTCCCCTGCCGCTCCCGACGGCGGGCTACCTCCTCGCGGCCGCGCCCGGCGCGCTGGGCGCGCGCCGCCGGACGTCGTCCACCACAAGTGGTCCCCTGGCACGACCCGGCCGACCCACAGTGACTTCGGCTCCACTACCGCCGGGGGGTCCGAACATCCGCCTCTGGTCGATGCGTCCTCGAGCCGGAGTCGCCATCCCACGCCCGGGCGTGACTCCGGGTCCTCCTCACTCTACGCCGCTACGCCCTCGACGACCCGTCTGGCGACCCGTCGGCATGCCACCTCCCCGTGGTTGCGCTCGACGATATCGCCTCTCCCCGGATCGTGGGGACGATCTCCCCGCCGACCTCCATGGCCTCCTCCGCAACACTCGACGCTGCGGCTACGGGCCGGGCGCTTGAGGGCCGGCCGGGCAACGCCGAGACCAGCGATGCGGCTCGAGGCGCAGCCCGGACTTTTCGTCGGGGTGACCTCGTCGGGCCGAGTTACGCCGCAAGATGAAGGCCATGGCGACTCTCTTGGCGACCTTGCCGGCCCGTGGAGGACCGTATCCCGGTGCTCAACGTCCTCCGCTGGCCTCGCCGACCGCTACGCTCACCTCGGGAGCATCCTCACTCGAGTCGCCCCTTCCCACCTTCCCGCAGTCCGTGATGACCTTGTCATGGAGGAGCTCCGCCCAGGTGTTCGCCTTGTGACGGTCTGTCGTGCGGCACCCTCGTCCACTACGACCGCACTCGCCGCGACTCGCCTCTGCGCCCCGCCCACCGTCGCCTCCTTGGCACCCTCCCGGCCGAGCGGTGGTGGGGGCGTGGTGGTGGTGGGGCGCCGCCGTGGAAATGGCGGCAAAGGCGGTGGTCGTGGTGGCGAGGGGTGGCGTGGGCCACCTCCGCGCACGCGCTCCCTCAGTGAACCTTGGCTCCACTCTCCAAAGACCCGTGGCCTGGGGCGCATCTCGATGTGGCCCTTCCAGCGCCGGCCCCGTGGGCACGCTCGTCCACCGGGGGCCATGTTCACCGGTGCTCCTCCCGGGGTACTCCCTACACGACTCCATGGGCGGACCTCCGGCGCCTACCGGCGTCCACCCGGGCTCCTCCCGGCACCTCCCCCGGCCGGTCGGGACTGGGACCGCGGCCTTTGGTGCCTACCACTCACAAGCACACCGACCCCTCCCTGGCGGGGCGGAGTGGGTCGGCCGACCGGGGCCACGTACCACACCACTCCCGACCCGGTATACTCGTTTGGTTCGCCCTCCTCCTTCCTCCCTTCCTTCGTCCATCATGGTCGCAAATGGGTCGTGGTCTTCCTGTCACTTCCGTGGGTGCCACCGGGACTCACGGGTCTTTTTCGTCTTCCCGATGTTCTTGTTGCTCCTTCCATGGTTCACAACCTCCTTTCTATTCGTCGTTTTACGGTGACAATTCTTGTTCGTTGAGTTTGACTCCTCCTGGTCTTACCGTGAAGGATTTGGCTTCCCGGCCGTCCTCGCGCTCGGTGTGACAAAGACGGGGCCCCTTTACACTTCTCGGTTTCGGCGTCTTCTTCCTCTTCGTCGCCGGCCTTTTTGTCACCTTTACCGCCACTACCTCCTCTACTATTTTTGGCACCGCCGTCTCGGCCATCCTGGACGTGACGCCTTGATGCAGCTTAGCCGTAGCTCAGACATTCGATGTACTCGAGCTCACGATGAGCATTTGTGTCATGCATTATAACCGGGCCGCCATGTTCGTCTTCCTTTTTTTCTTCTACTTCACATGCGGCTCATGTTTTTGATCTTATACATTGCGACCTCCGGACATCTCGGTCATCGGTAACTCCGGCTATAAATACTATTTGGTGGTGGTTGATGATTTTTCGCATTATTCGTGGACTTTAACTTTGCGTGCCAAGTCTGGAGAGGTTTTTCCCTCTCTTCACCACTTTTTCGCATGGGTGTTGACTCGGTTAAATTTTGCACCATCAAGGCGATCGATTGTGACAATGGCCGTGAGTTCGATGAACAAACACCTCCCGTGCCTTCTTCCTTGAGCACGGGGTCCGGCCTCCGCATGTCTTGTCCGTATACTTCCTCCCGAGCGACAAGGCGGAGCACATGATCCGTACCACGAGCGGCGCCCTGCGCACCCTTCTTCGCAGCGTCCCTTCCCGCTCGCTTCGGGCGAGAGTCTTCACACCTCCACCTACCTCCTCAACCGCCTTCCTTCCTTCCGCCCGCCCTCCCACACCTCACCATGCCCTTTTCGGCACCCCTCCTCGCTACGAGCACCTCGTGTCTTTGGGTGTGCGTGCTACCCGAACACCGCCTCTTCAAGCCCCCACAACCGTCCCCCGTTCGACCCCGTGTGTCTTCCCGGCTACTCTCCGACCACAAGGGTTCACGGTGCCTATGACTCACCTCTCGTCGGGTCCTCATCTCTCGCCATGTGGTGTTTGATGAGTGGGTCTTCCCTTCTCCACCACCACCACCTCCCCGGCTTCCCCTTCGGCCCTCGACCTCTTTGAGATGTGTCCGGACCGGTGGCCCAACCACCTTTTACTCAAGCTCCGGGTCCTACTTTGTCGGGTCCCGGTCTCGCCGGTCGGTGCCGCACCCGACTCGGCACCTTGTGGGAGTCCGTTTTCGCCCGGGCGGCTCCCTCGCATGAGGCCGGGGACAGCCCGGTCTCGTTCCTCCGGCTCGCCGGCTTCCGCGTGTGCGGGTTGGACCCCGGACCGCTTCGCCCGCCTACCGGTCGACGGCGCGGGCGGTCCGCCACCTTCGCCACCAGGGTGGCCCTTACTTCACCGGTACCCTCACCTCACCACGGGCCACGCCTACTCCTCCTCAGCGGGTCCCGGTACAGTAGCGTCTGTGACGCCGGTGTACCACCCACCGCTTCTCCACCGTGACCCGGCGTCATGTTCACGATGATGGTGACGCAAGACGGCGCGGTACTCTGCGGCCAAGGGGCTCTGCGGCGATGCTGGCGACTCGCAGGTCTCCCGGCCCTGCTCCGCCCGATTCGCCGCCCCGACCGACCCTCACCGGCGCCGTGCGATGGAAGAGGAGGCTCTGTACTTTCTCTCCTCGCCAACCGGACTTGGGATGCGGTGCCCGCCGCCCCGGCCCAACGTCGTCACAGGCAAGTGGATTTGGACACACAAGCGGCGGGCCGATGGTACCTGGAGCGATTACAAGGCATTTGGGTTCTACGGGTTCACCTCCGGTGCCCGGCGTTGACTATGATGAGACCTTCGACCTCGGGTGGTGATGCCGCCACCGTCCGCGACGGTGCTCTCATCTGGGCTCTTGCTCGCTCCTGGCGGTACATCACCGGATGTCAAGAATGCCTTCGCATGGGAGCCTTTACCGAGATGCTTCATCGCGGTCACCGGGCGGGGTTTGTCGACTCTTCTCGTCGACATGGTCCGCCGGCTCAACAAGTCTCTACGGCCTCAGCGGGCCCCTCGGGCGTGGCACCCGGATTGCCGCCTTCTTGGTGTCACCGGGTTTTGTGGAGGCCAAGTCGACACGCCCCCGTTTATCTACCACCATGGAGCCGAGGCCGCGTACCTGCCGCTCTATGTTGATGACATTGTCCTCATGACCTCCAGGTCCTTCACTACTACACCGCATCATCAGTGCTCTTCGACGGGAGTTTCCTTTGAAGGATCCGGGCACGCTCCACCACTTTTCGGGGTCACTTCGAGCCTCGTCCCCATTGGACTTCTTCTTCACCACTGCGGTACACTCTTGATATCCCGAGAGCGAGCGGGATGACGGGTCCGCAAGCCTTGCTCCACTCCGGCTGACACACGGGGCAAGCCGTCGAGGTCGAGGGGCGATCCGGTGGCGCACCCACCGAGTGTACCTGAAGTCATTTGGTGCACCCAAGACCTCACCTTCACCGTGACCGACATCACCTATGCCGGCAACAGATTTGCCTCTACATGCATGATCCTCGAGAGCCCACCAGATCGCTCTCAGCGCCTCCTCCGCTACCTCCGCGGCACCGTTGCTGATACGGGTCTTTCGCTTCACCGTCTCCCTCCGCCGGGGTGGTGTACACCGACGCCGATCGGGTCGGGTCTCGACACCGGCGCTCCACCTCGGGCCACGCCGCCTTCCTTGGCGGCAACGGTCGTCTGGTCGCCTGCCACCGGCCGCCTCCTCGCCCAAAGGCCGAGGCGGGTACGGCCCGCCCCATTGCTAATCGGCGTGGCCGAGGCTTCGGGCTCCGGCACTCCTCCGAGCTCCACGCCCCTCTCCCGACCACGCCCGGTCTCATCGCGACAACGTCGGCGCCGTCTACCTCTCCACCAACCCCGTGCAAGCACCGTGAGGACCAAGCATGTGGAGATCGATCTACACTTTGTCCGCGGATCGGGTCGCCATCGGCGAAGTTCGGGTCCTGCATGTCCCGACCACCTCCCGGTTCGCCCGACATCTTCACCAAGGGTCTCCCATCCTCGACCTTCACCGAAGTTTCGCTCCGGCCTCAACATCACCCGCGGGCTAGTTGCGCCGTGGGGGGCTCTGTGTTGTACTTCTTTTTCGTGTCCGGTCCGCAAACTCCGCTGCGACGGTAGTTCGGGGCGGGGGGGTGTTGGAGTATGAGTATTAGGCCCATGTGGCTAGGCCCATGAGGCCCATGTATGCAACTATATGACTACCCTTCTAGGGTTAGCCCTAATTGAGAAAAATACGATATTCAATAGATTTATTTTTTTACCCCTTGCTAGAGCCTTTTTTTACCATTTTTTACAGTTAACTATGCTAAATTCTTCTGCAGGGATATATGGCACAAGAATACCTAGACCACGGAATTATCTCTTCTAAAGCGTATATATTCAGTTTGGGTGTCATAATCATAGAGATAATCACAGGTCACAGGGGACTATCCCAATATGAGCAACACAACTGAAACATCTCTCAAGCACTATACAGGCTTAAGTAAGATTATTCAGTATTATTGCATACTGTATTTTTCTACAATACATATTCAAATGTATTTTTACGATAAATTACTTTTGCAAATGTTTAGGTGGTTGGAAGTTGGAGGAATAGACTTACAGAAATAACACCCACGCATATGTCACCGGAAATGTGTATACAACAAGTGCAAGACTGCATCTCTATAGCACTGAGGTGCCTGGCCGAGTCGAATAAAAGGCCTACTTCACTAGACATAGTTCAAAGTCTAAATGCAGTAGAACCAAAATGTACTTCTCCTAGACATCCCCTACTGTCATTGAGAAGGTATGATCTCTCAATATGCACTGCACCTCTCCACACTTAATTTCATAAGATTGTCAAATTAATATGCATGCATGAACAAAATAACCACTCATGCTCCATTCTTCCGATCTTAATTAGTGTCATCTTATAGTTGTAGTGCATTATCTATATCTGTTGATAGAAATTGGCATGCATAGCAACAAGCTATTCACTAATCTCCATGCGGGGAGGCATTAATTGGATTTAAGATCAATCACATATGACACCAGTGGCTTCATATTTGTTCACTAGGTCGAATCGGGAGCCCCCGAAGTGTTTGAGTGGCGCCCTCCAACTTGGGATTCCAGTTGGTGGGGCGCCCTAAGTCGTGAGTGTCATAAGCCAATTGGCTTGGCTTAACCTGTCTTTTGGGTGCTGATAATAGGCTTGGCGAGTGTCGCAAGCCAAATGTGGTTTATGCACTCTTCAATCATATGACAAACAAAAATGTGACATATTTCATGTTTTAACTTCAACATCTTATTTTTACGTTTTACTAACATTGAAATCTGACCACAAGATATACTTTTCTAATGCTCAATATCCACTGTTTGTCCAGGACAGGGGAAACCAAAATCTTCAGAGTCAAGTAAATGTGAACACAATCAACATACCAACAACTATCAGTGCCATTAACGGCCTGAATGAGTGCACCAATTTGTTCCAGTGGGTCACATCGGCCATTTCATCTCCAAAACTTCAGCTGAATGAAATAAAAAGGAAAAACTTCATGGAGATGTAAGGCAGTTGCAGCGTGACCTTCAATGCCTTAGTGATACTCTACCAGCAATGTACAACCTCATTGATCGAAAGCAGAGTGGAGGATCCATGATCATTATGTGGCTGAGCTCCTTGCAAAACTCAAAGATGCAGTGTATGATGCAGAAGACATCCTAGATGAGTTCAGATGGTACGAGACAAAGCTTTCAGTAGAGGGCAATGCAATCTCAAGGGAACCAATCATTGACTTCTTTCACAGTGTCACTCAAGGTAGCCCCAACATGGCGGCTGATATCCAGAAGAGGCTCAATGATCTTTCCAGAGAGCTCGAGAGGATGGGCTTAGTTTAAGCAGTTCCACGGTTTGACAAAGCATTTAGGCCTGAGACCACCTCTTTCCCCACTGAGGCAAATATTTTTGGCCGTGATCAGGAAAAGAATAAGTTGATCAGGTTGCTTGGTGTACCAACAAATAACAGCGAAGGTACTTCTGGACACCAGAGAAAAAGAAGTGAAGTCTGTTCATCAGCAGGCAACCAAATATGTGCTACCATTGATACTAATGAAGCAACAATAATGAGTGTTCCAGTTTTGCCAATTGTTGGAATTGGGGGTGTTGGAAAAACCACCTTGGCTCAAGATATTTGCAACAATCCAAAAGTGATACACCACTTTGAGCTGAGGATTTGGATTTGTGTCTCAGATGATTTTGATGTCAAGAGGTTAACTAAAGAAGCCTTAGACCAATCTTCTCCAGAGAGAGTGCCAAAAACTGACAATTTGAATCTTCTTCAAGGTGCTCTTGCACGAAGTCTGAGCAATAAAAGATTCTTAATTGTCCTTGATGACATGTGGGATGAAAATGAGCTAGATTGGAAACGCTTTTGCGCACCTTTTAGAAATGTACTTAAGGGAAGCATGATGCTTGTCACCACTAGATCTCCAAAGGTTGCTGATGTACTGCGTACGATGGATCCCTTTCCCTTAGAGGGTTTGAACAAAGATGCCTTTTGGAAGTTCTTTAAGCTCTGTGTGTTTGGATCTAATAGCTCAAACATTGATCCTAAGTTGGAACGAATTGGTGAGAAAATACTCCCAAAGTTGAGAGGCTCTCCTTTAGCTGCAAAAACCCTTGGACGGCTGTTAGGAATGAGCCTTGACCCAGCACATTGGAATAGGATTCTTAAGAGTCAGCTGTGGGAGCTTCAACAAAAGGAAACTGATATTTTGCCAGCTCTTCGTTTGAGCTACATGTATTTACCATTCTATTTAAGAAGATGCTTCTCATTTTGTGCTATGTACCCAAAAAGATTATAGTTTTCAAAAGGAAGATTTAATTGAAATTTGGGCAGCAGAAGGCTTCGTGCAACATCAACCTAATGTTTCACTTCGACATACTAGTTGTCAATACTTTGAAGAACTTGCACATCTATCATTTTTCAGAAACATCCATGGGCTCATGACAAATATATAATGCATGATTTGATTCATGACATGGCACAACTAGTTTCCAAGGACGAGTGCTGTGTAATACAAAATAGAAAAGATTTTCAAAGGATCCCTCGGAATGTCCTCCATCTGCGGGTACTCAATGGCGGAGATCTTAAGTGCTCCGACTTATTGAATCTGTGCAAGCATAGAAAGCTGCGCACCCTACTTTGCGACTTATCTTTAGAGAGTGAAACTGGTGACACTGTAATGGAGAAATGGTGTACGGAACTTTTTGTGCATGCGTGTCATGGTGTGCTCCTTTATCTCTAAGTGGGGGTTCCCAGATAGTATTAGCAATCTGAAGCATCTCCGGTACCTTAAAATCTTCAACGCTTTCCATTGCAAGAGGTTCCCTGCAGCATTTTGTTCTCTCTACAATATGCAGATATTATATGCTCAGGAATGGTTGTTTGATGACATTCCTAACAGCTTGGGTATGCTAATCAATCTGCAGAAATTTGAATCAGTGAAATGTCAATTTCATCATAGATATATACATTCAGTGAATGTGCATGAAGCAAGTGCAACCGACGATGGGCAGAGAGGCCAATTCCAGATAGAAGACTATAATGGTGAATCTCTTCCAAGCTGGTGTTCAGAGCAGATTCACCGCTACGGCAACACTAATTGCACTTTCTCGTCCCTGACTGATGTAGAAATTAGAGGCTGTAGAAACTTATCAAGCCTGGAACAGTTTCTACAACCAACTTACATGCCTATCATCATGAAAATAAAATTTCCAACTGCAGAAGCTTAGAATCGGTACCAACTGAGAGGTTTGGATATTTTTCGTTTCCTTGAAATACTGAGTGTGTCCCAATGTCCAAAGATCAAATCAAGACACCTATTTGCTCCATCCCTAAAGAAGGTGTATCTGGAGGACTCCGGGAATCTCGGTTACAAGATTGAGTGTAGTTCTCTCACCATCTTGCATATATCATACAGCCCTCTTGAATCCATTGAACTACAAATGTGCAATCTCCCGTTACTGCAGGAGCTCGAGATCAGTTTTTGTCCCTCTCTGATAGTTATTAGAGATTCAGAATCTATATCCTCTGACATTTTACATGGTGAGGCCAGAAGCAGAGCCATTGATAACACTTTCTTATCCCGGACTGATGTAGAAATTACAGATTGCAGAAACTTATCAGGCCAGGAACCATTTCTACAACCAGTTTATATGCCTATCATCATGAAAATAAAAATTTTCAATTGCAGAAGCTTAGAATCGGTACCAACAGATAGGTTTGGATATTTTCGTTGCCTTGAAGTATTGAGTGTATCTCGTTGTCCGAAGATCAAATCACGACACCTGTTTGCTCCATCCCTAAAGGTGCTGTATCTGGAAGACTCCGGTAATCTCAGTTTCACGATTGAGTGTTGTACTCTCACCATCTTGCGTTTATTTAACAACCATCTAGAATCCGTTGAACTACAAATGTGGAATCTTCCGTTACTACGGGAGCTCCAGATCAGTTCTTGTCCCTCTCTGACAATCATTAGAGGTTCAGAACATATTTCATCTGGCATTTTCCATGGTGGGGCCCAAAGGAGAATGGTAATGTTCCCCTTCCTCACTCACCTACAGATTGACTCTTGCAAGGATCTTAAAACTATCGATGACCTCCTAAATCTCCCTGCCGTTGAGAGTATTATGATTTCGACCTGTAGCCTGTTGTCCCTACCAACTAATAGACTAGGAGGTTTTCCTTGTCTGAAGAATTTGGACATTTCAATGTGTCCAAGTCTCAACTGGCAAAGTGGAATGTTATTACCATCATCCCTCCAAAACCTCACTTTACGGAATTGTGGGGATTTCTCTGTCTGGTTTCCTGATTGCATGCGGGACCTCACCTCTCTCGAGTCACTCAATATTTCTCACTGTGAATGCATAGTGTCTGTTCCTGGTTTCTTGTGGAGCAGTTATCTCAAATCACTTCAGAGATTGATATTTCGTAGTTGTCCAAAGCTTCGTTCAGTTGGTGGACTAGATGCAATTGATCACATAGGAGATTTATTTATTGAAAACTGCTCAGAGTTGGACGAAATTGACCAGCCACTGAGGATATACTCATTGTTCTAGATTGCTTGCACCAGAAAGTGGGATCGTGCTCTTTTTTCTATGGTACGTGTATGCCTTGTTTGCGGTATAAACTATGGTTCCAGTTACAGAACTATGTTAGGACACTTGTGAGTGTTTCTATATGTCATGTTTTCATGAGTTATACCATATTTATGTCTTAGCCAGTTATTTTTACCCTTAAACTGCTTGTTGTTTCTGAAAACGTAGCAGTCCCACTACTGCTACGTGTTGCTATACTTTTTGTCTAACTGGTGACTAGGTGAATTAGGTTCATGAATCATGAGTATGTATGCAATGTATGCGAAGCTTTTCTGTTGTTTATGAAAAATAAGTTTGACTGAACTTACATTTTTCTTAAAGAAGATTAAATTCTTTTTTTCCTCATTATGATGACAAGTGGAAACTGGCGATGGTTGAGACGGAGCATGGCTGCTGGGCCTGAAGGCACACCGAGCAAACAGAACATAAGCTTGAAAATATTTTCTGAAGGCAAAACAGAAGCTTGAAAATATTGATGACCTCCTACGTCTCCCTGCCATTTAAAGTATTATGATTTGGGCCTGTATCTCGCTGTCTCTGCCAGCAAATAGATTAGGAGGTTTTCCTTGCCTGAAGCATTTGGACATTTCAATATGTCCAAGACTTGACTGGCAAAGCAGATTATTTTTACCATCATCTCTCCAAAAGCTAGGGTTATCAAGTTGTGGGGATTTCTCTGCTGATTTCCCAGTTGCCTGGAGAACCTCACCTCCCTTGAGTCACTGCAGATTCGTGGCTGTGAATGAATGGATACTGTTTGTTCCTGGCAATCTGTGGAGCAGTAATCTCAAATCACTTCGGAGGTTGGAGTTTGTCATTGTCCAGAGCTTAAATCAATTGCTGGACCAAATGCAACTGCAAACATTAGAAATGTAGTTATTGAACACTGCCCAAAGTATGCCACTTATTTGCAGTATAAATGATGGTTACAAAATTATGTTATGGCACATTTGTACATTGTTTTAATAAGAAAAAGTTTAATTCCACCTACATTTTTCATTATAGAAGAATGATATTTTCCCCTCATTATGTTGTGTCTTCTCGATGACAGTTTGAACTTGGAAACTAAAAGACGGTTGAGATGGAGCAAACAGCTGCAGGGCTTCAAGACCCACTGAGAAAACAAAACATATCACTTCTCCCCGAATGACCAAATCTGGTTCTTATGTTCTTACGGCTGTTCTCTTCCCTTTGCTGCAAGATGACATGCAAAAACATTTCATAGACTCTGTTTTCTCTTATATGCCTAATGTGTTGTATCTGTGATCTATCTATTTGCAATCCTGGTTCTGTGCAAAATAAGTGGTGGCACAACACCAACACTTATATTGTATTAAATATCGGAGAGGGGCCCCCCCCTTTTTCTGTGTTTGGTTTGTGGAAAATATATGCAAGGTAGCCAAGCCAAAATTTTATTGGACCCTTTCGCTGCCATCTGGTTATGCTCTAAAATATATTATGTGGCCATAACGAAGGTCACCAATTTGGTGACTAAGATTTCGCCGTGCAAAAAATGTTGGCTTTGCTATTTGAGGCATGTTTGTATGGAACCAAAAAAATGTATGAGTTGAGTGATCTTTTGAGTGCACATCATTTGTATCATGTATGTTTTTTTATAAGGAAACTATTTAAAACTATGATTTGAGCGACAAAACTATGAGTTTTTTTTTCAAAAATAGAAATATAAAACTTGTCGTATCAAAATACACTCTCCAAAGCCAAAAAAATTTTATTTCATAACCAAATTTATCACTTAGAGTCACTGACTTGCGGGCCATGATGACAGAGCACTCACCCCTGTCCCCTGAATTTTATCCCCTCCCTCCTCTGCTCTGCTTTCTCCCGTGCATTGCATTCCCGCCGCCGGCACGCGGCCTGCTAATCCACCATTCCTCACCGCGCACCCTCCTCCGCCTGCCTACACCGCCTCCCCTGCACGGGTTCCGCTTTCTTCTCCAACTCCCGAATGCCGCTGCCGCGTCTTCTTCTCCAGTGGAGCGCGGGGGCAGCGTCGGCTGCGGGGGTGGTACGGCGGCCGCGTAGCCCCGTCTCAGGAGAGGCGCCGCCCAGTCCCCGTCCCGGCGCAGGAGAACCGCGGGCCCTCGGAGTCGTCGACGGAGGTGGCGGCGGACGGCTCGCAGCAAAAAAGAATCCTATACCGGCCCAGCTACGAATATTGTGCAGGGTGCAGGTGCGTTCAGGCATACTGGTCGGCTTGTATTCTACTGGAGTATATTCATATCTTTGTCATTGCCCATGTCCGATTTGCTAGTGTCTAGGCTGGTTTTGGTGGATCATTTGTCTGGTTGCTAAGCTACCAATGGGATCCAAGGCTTGTTACTCCATACATACTGCCCACTGAAAAAGGGCAAGTTGGTAATTTCTCTGTCCTGGAATGAAACCATAAATTAAGTGAGTGGAAGTTGAAGTAAGACCTCCACAGTTGACTACTGCACTTCTAGGAAGACTTCATCATGTATGAAGCCTCCTGATCTGAGAGGGTTCAGGGACAGCCGATGCATCTAGCCAATTAAAGCCTCAGTTCTCTTCTCTGCCACGTAAGCATAGCCAGTAAGCAGCAGATCCATGGAAGCTCACTGGAAAGGTTGGAGAAGAACCATTGAAGCAAAACATGTCGATCCCAGGCTGTAAGCCTCCACTCTCTCGCTTCGGCCTTTCCAATTTCCTTTGGTCTTTGCAAGTTGTCTGATTTTTCTGCCAGCAAACCACACAGGTGATGACCGATGAGCTAGCATGCGTTTCTAGCAGGTCATGAGTCAGATCTGCTACTCATCGAGCATGGTTGGCACTTTGTTCACAGTTAGCACTTGATTGATTGATGACATAAATCAGGCACACAAAAAGGTAACCAATCAAGACATCAGTCATACGTTACATCCCATCGTCTTGTATTTGTTTGCTGTTTTACAGTTTCATTATGACTTTGTTTTCTGTTAAAAGTGCACAGCTATTTAATTTTGGCAAGTATTCTCTGTTTTCACAGCTATTTAAAAGTGCACAGCTATTTATTTGCAACAAACCTCTGGTTATTAATTTCTAGATGGGGTAGTTTGGATTGCTGAGGCGTATACTGCCCTGATTACCTAATCCTTACAAAAATGATTTTCAGAGGGCGTGAATGGATTCATCCCTGGCCTCCTGTGAAAGCTGCACCAAGTGGTGCTTCCAAAAAAAAAAAAAAGATTCTTCAACCCCTTCTGTCTTCTGTCAATCTCCTTTGTTGAAGCAGGTCCTAACTGTCCCCGTATTCATATATTCTGTCCATACATCTCAATAAGGCATCAGTCCATCTTTCCCGAAATTTGATTTCCCTTTTTGTTGTCTACCAAGCAATTTCTTGTTGCTTGCTCTGTTTTTATTCTATGGAGGACATTATAACTCTTATGAATGATTATTATACATTTGGGCACTGCATAAACTTTTAGTTTTTCTTTCTTGTAACTGTGAATTTTTTCAATAATATATGACGGTTTCTCTTAGCTCTTATACATAGTAATTTTTGTCCAACTATCTTTAGTAAAAAAAATGTCATTAATCTTGAAGCTGCAAGTTTTATTTTCTGCAATAATTCTCTGTTTATTCACTCATTCCTTTGATATTATATTGATTCACTCAAAACAGCTCCTATCAATTTGCTAGCCCACAAGAGCGCTTTGTTTCTTGTTCTGCTGTATGCTTTTCTGCGAAATTGTTTTCGCAGGTTGGAGCAACCCCATTTATTTTTCCTATAGAAGTGCATCAGTAATCAGGAATGGATAATGGAGCTACTGAACGTGAATTATTGGAGAAACAATTGGAGAAAAAGCTGCAGGATCCTAATGCAGAACCAATGTATTTGCCACTGGAATTTTTGAAAGTCATCACAAGCGATTTTTCTACTGAACGAGAACTTGGCAGGGGTGCATATGGAGTAGTATACAAGGTATGATGACCATTCCTCTGACTCCAATTTTCAACCGATGACAATAGTAATAGATAATGAATGCACTGAATGGTTCACATACCTGCTATGAAGGGAGTTCTCCAGAGTGGCAAAGTTATTGCTGTAAAGAAGATTTTTGATGCACATCTGTTGGACAACAATAATAAATTCGAGAATGAGATCACATGTCTTATGGGGAGTCAGGCACCAAAATGTAGTACATCTTGTAGGTTACTGTGTCCAAACCAGATCAGAAGTGATGAAGCTATCAAGTGGGGAACATGTTATGGTTCAAATACCTGCATGTTTGCTCTGTTTCGAATTTCATTGTAAGGGAAGCCTTGACAAGCATTTGTCTGGTATGTTGAAATACAATACTACGTTTTTTCCTTTGTAAACTTTACTTGATTAGAACATACATGCAACTGTGCCATTATATCAATAGCCACACAATTCAAGTATAATCAAGATACAAATATATCACCAGATCACCCACCCAAACAGAGGTGGGGTTTTTCATGGCACCATTACAGTATGTGCTATGCATATTTTTTTGTTCTATTTCTACAGATGACTTTTTGGTCCTTGGTTGGGATGAAAGATATGAGATAATTAGGGGAGTTTGCAGAGGCTTGCATTATCTTCATGATAAATGTCATATTGTTCACCTGGACCTGAAACCTCAAAACATACTGATGGATGCCATGATGATTCGAAGATTGCGGATTTTGGTTTGTCAAGGCTTTTGGGTGAACAAAAATCTAAAACTATCACTGCAAACTTTGTTGAACGCTGTAAGCTATGCCTCTTGCTATAGCTTCATTTTTTTTTTTTTTACTATTTTCTACAGCTCATTATGCAAATTCTTATGCAGTGGATATATGGCACAAGAGTACATAGACGCGGAATTATCTCCCGTAAGGCAGATATATTCAGTTTGGGTGTCATAATCATAGAGATAATCACTGGTTGCAGGGACTATCCCAATATTGGCGGGAGAACTGAAACTTCTCTCGAATACTTCATAGAAGAAGTAAGAAATATTCACCATTACACAACATAATTTTTCACCTTCGTTATGCATTTTTTTTTTTTTTGATAAATTACTAATGCAAATGTTTAGGTGGTTGGAAGTTGGAGGAAAAGACTAGAACTAATACCCACGCATATGTCATTGGAGATGCATATCCAACAAGTGGAACAATGCATCTCTATAGCCCTGAAGTGCCTGGAACCTGACTTCGAATAAAAGGCCTACTTCACTGGACATAGTTCAAAAGTCTAAATGCAGAAGAAACAAAAACAAAATCTAGGTCTCTTGAAAACTCCACTAGTGTTGCTGAGAAGGTATGATCTCTAAATATATAGTGCACTTCTCCACACTTAATTTCTTAAGGGTGTACAAATTAATATGGCTGTTTGAACAAAATAACCACTCATGCTTCATTTTCCTGATCTTAATTAGTGTCCCTGTTATAGTTGTAATGCAGTTATCTATTTCTATTGTTAGAAATTAGCCTTCAGAGCATCTCCAAGAGTACCCAATAAAGTCTCCCAATCCAGGATTTTTAGCAAGATTGGAAAAATCCTTCTCCAACATGATTTGGAGGGGAAACATTCATATAAAGTATGGTTCAGGTACCCCATTGCCGACTAGTAAATTATGTCACACTAAGAAGTACAATGGGTAACACACAAGACACATAGGTTTAGACTGGTTAAGGCAGGGTGCCCTATGTCAAGTGGATGCGTAGTGCTCCCAACTGCTCAGAGATTGAGCAGGGGAGAATGAAAGTGTTACATCCTTGCAGGAGGTGCGTATGACTTGACTATATGAACTGGTCCTGGCTTGCGTTAGAAGCCCCTATGTGGGTGGGGTTACAAATAAGTGTAGTTGGTAGTGTTCCTACTCCTATATGTGTTGTCTTGTTCGATAACTATTGTGCTGCAGCGGTGATTCTCCTGTGTCATCTGTACTCTGATCGACCACTGCTGCTTGACTTCATCTATATTTGATTCTCCTATATTTGCTATTGTAGGCAGCTGTTAGCTTGTATTTCAGTTTGATCTCCTCCATCACCGGGTAGGGTCCAAGGGGATGACCAATATATTCTCAAAAACAAGGGGGGGGCGCATGGCCAATACCTCACATGCCATGCTGGTTAGCAGGACGGTGACCTCATATTATAGTTAGGTAGTACAATGATAACGCTATACCAGATACTGGTGGCACTATACCCTGCCCATCACTGTCATGGCATCAACCCCCATCTTATTGCTTGACTTTTGGCACACTGGTCATTTAGGGCTGAAGTGCTTCACTTGGGCCTGCAGTCGGGAGCCCTCAAGTGTTGAGTGGCACCCTACAACATGGGATTCCAATTGGCTGAGCGCCCCTAAGTCATGAGTGTCATAACCCAATTGGCATGGCTTACCCTGTCTTTGAGTGTGGATCATAGACTTGGTGAGGATATCTTGGGTTTATGCACTCATCAATCATATTTTTTTATGACAAAGAATGTTACATATTTGCGATGTTAACTGCATTATTGTATTTATACGTTTTACCAACATTAAAAATCTAACCACAAGATATACTTCTTTAATGCTCAATACATCCATTGTTTGTACAGGACAGGAGAAACCAAAATCTTCAGACTCAAGTAAATATGAACATAATCAACATACCAAAGACCATCAATGCCATTAATGACCTGAATGAGTGTGCTAATTTGTTCCATTGGGTTATATCTGCCACATCATCTTTGAAATCCAAGTGTAGTGGAACACAACTGGAAAAACTTAAAGGCGAAGCACGACAGTTGCAGAGTGACCTTCAATGTCTTAGTGATACTCTACCAGCAATGTACAACCTCATCGATCGAGCAGAATGGAGGATCCATGATCGTTATGTGGCTGACCTCCTTTCAAAACTCAAAGATGCAGTGTATGATGCAGAAGACATTCTAGATGAATTTAGATGGTATGAAAAAAAGATTTCAGTAGAGGGCAATGCGATCTCTGTGGAACGAATCATTGACTTCTTTCATAGCGTCACTCAGGGTAGCTTCAACACGGTGGCTGGTATACAGAAGAGGCTCAATCATCTTTCTGGACAGCTTGAGAAAATTGGCTTACATCAAACCATTTCACGGTTTGATAAATCCTTCAGGCCCGAAACCACCGCTTTCCCTATTGAGACAGAGATTTTTTGGTCGTGACAACGAAAAGGAGAAATTGATAAGAATGCTTGGTGTACCAACAGATAATAGCACTGGTCATTCTGAACGCAAAAGGAAAAGAAATGCACTTTGTGCATCAGCAAGCAACCAAATTTGTGCCACCATCGATAGTAATGAAGCAAGAATAACAAAGCGTTCCAGTTTTGCCAATTGTTGGAATTGGGGTGTCGGAAAAACCACCTTGGCTCAAGATATTTGCAACCATCCAAAAGTGAAAGGTCACCCGCCCGGATGAATTCTGCCCCACGGCTGTTCAAACAAATGTGAAAGGTCACTTTGACCTGATAATTTGGATTTGTGTCTCAGATGATTTTGATGTCAAGAGGTTAACTAAAGAAGCTTTAGACCAATCTTCTCCTCCAGATAAAGTTCCAAAAACTGATAATTTGAATCTTCTTCAGGGTGATCTTGCGCAAAGTCTAAGCAATAAAAGATTCTTAATTGTCCTTGATGACATGTGGGATGGAAATGAGCTAGATTGGAAGCGCTTCTGTGCACCTTTTAGAAATGCACTTCAGGGAAGCATGATGCTTGTCACCACTAGATCTCCAAAGATTGCTGATTTAGTGCGTACAATGGACCCCTTTCCCTTAGAGGGTTTGAACAAAGATGCCTTTCGGGAGTTCTTTAAGCTCTGTGTGTTTGGATCTAATTGCTCAAACATCGATCCTAAGTTGGAACGGATTGGTGAGAAAATACTTCCAAAGTTGAGAGGCTCTCCTTTAGCTGCAAAAACCCTTGGACGGCTGTTAGGAATGAGCCTTGACCAAGCACATTGGGATAGGATTTTTTAAGAGTCAGTTGTGGGAACTTCAACAAATGGAAACTGATATTTTGCCAGCTCTTCGTTTGAGCTACATATATTTGCCATTCTATTTAAGAAGATGCTTCTCGTTCTGTGCTATGTACCCAAAAGATTACAATTTTGAAAAGGAAGATCTATTTGAAATTTGGGAAGCAGAAGGCTTCGTGCAACATCGACCTAATGTTTCACTTCGCCATACTAGTGGTCAGTACTTGAAGAACTTACACATCTATCATTGTTTCAGAAACATCCTTGGGCTCGTGACAAATATGTAATGCATGATTTGATTCATGACATGGCACAACTAGTTTCCAAGGACGAGTGCTGTGTTATAAAACATACAAAAGATTTTCGAAGGATCCCTCAGAATGTCCTCCATGTGTGGGTACTTAATGGCGGAGATATTAAGTGTTCTGACCTACTGAATCTGTGCAAGTACAGAAAGCTGCGCACCCTACTTTGCGACTTATCTTTAGAGAGTGAAACTGGTGGCACTGTAATGGAGAAATGGTGTACGGAACTTTTGTGCATGCGTGTCATGGTCTGTTCCTCTATCTCTAAGTGGGGGTTACCAGACAGTATTAGCAATCTGAAGCATCTTCGGTACCTTAAAATCCTCAACGCTTGCAGTTGCAAGAGGTTCCCTGCAGCATTTTGTTATCTCTACAATATGCAGATATTATATGCTGAGAATTGGGCGGTTGACATTCTTAATGGCTTTGGTATGCTAATCAATCTGCAGAAATTTGAATCAGTGACATATCAATTTCATTATAGATATATACGTTCAGTGGATGTGCATGAGGCAAGTGCAACCGACAATGGGCAGAGAGGCCAATTCCAGATAGAAGACTATAATGGTGAATCTCTTCCAAGCTGGTGTTCAGAGCAGATTCACCGTTACGGCAACACTAATTGCACTTTCTTGTCCCTGACTGATGTAGTTATTCACAGTTGCCAAAACTTAAAAAGCCTCGAACAATTTCTACAGCCAGCTTATGTGCCTATCATCAAGGAAATAGAAATTTCCTTTTGTGGAAGTTTAGAATCAGTACCAGCCGAGAGGTTTGGAGATTTTGCGTTTCCTTGAAGTTCTCGCGTGTGTCCCAATGTCGAATGATCAAATCACAACGCATTTTTGCCCCATCCTTAAAGAAGCTGTATCTGGAGAACTCTGGAAATCTCGGATACAAGATTGAGTGTTGTTCTCTCACCATCTTGTATTTCTCAGATAGCTATATAGAATCCATCGAACTACAAACGTGGAATTGTCCATTACTACAGGAGCTCAACATAACTTTTTGTTCTTCTCTGACAATTGTTAGAGATTCGGAACCTATATCCACTGGCAGGGCCAGGAGCAGAATGGGGAAGTTCCCGAAACTTGCTCACCTAACCATTATGAACTGTGATAGGCTTGAATCTATCGATGACCTCCTACATCTCCCTGCCATTGAGAGAATTTTTATTATGAGAAGTGGCTTGCTGTCCCTGCCAGCTAATAGATTCGGAAGTTTTCATCTTCTGAAGGATTTGGATATTTCATTATGTCAAAGTCTCAACTGGCAAAGTGAAATGTTGTTACCATCATCCCTCCAAAAGCTCACGTTATGGAATTGTGGGGATTTCTCTGCCTGGTTTCCAGGTTGCCTGGAGAACCTCACCTCCCTTGAGTCACTGCAGATTATTGACTGTGAATGCATAGTGTCTGTTCCTGGCCACCTGTGGAGCAGTAAACTGAAATCACTTCAGAGTTTGAAGTTTCTTAGTTGTTGGAAGCTTAAATCAATTGGTGGTTCAGACGCAATTGCGCACATAAGAGATTTATATATTGAGGACTGCCCGGAGTTGGAGGAAATTGACTAGCCACTGAGAGGCTCAGTTTTGTAGATTGTTTGCATGAGAAAGTGGGCTCACACTCTTTTGTATGGTACGTATGCCACTTGTTTGCAGTAAAAACTATGGTTGCAGTTACAGAACTATGTTAGGACACTTTTGAGTGTTTCTGTATGTCATGCTTTCATGAGTTGGATCATATTTATGTCTTAGCCAGTTATTTTTACTCTTAACTGCTAATTGTTTCTGAAAGCATAGCAGTCCCACTACTGATTGCAGTTACACTATTACTGTCTGGGTAACCTGGTGGTTTAGGTTCATGAGTGTTTGTACATTTTCCGTTGTACTCCTCTGTTCCAAATTATAAGATGTTTTGGCTTTTCTAGATATGATATTTGCCATGCACATAGATATACACTATATCTATATACATAGTAAAAACAATGTATCTAGAAAAGCCAAAACGTCTTATAATTTGAAACGGATTTAGTACAAGAATAGTCTTTTTTTTTTCTTTAACTCATCCTGTTTCCTTCTTGATGTCAGTAGGTGGAAACGAGAGACGGTTGAGATGAACCAAATATGTGCAGTGCAGGGCTCCAGGACCCAACGAGAACGAACAAAATATATCACTTGTCCCTGAATGTCTTAAGCCAGTTCTTATGGTCTTAAGGTTGTGTTTTCTTCCCGTCGCTACAAGATGACACAAAAAAGCCACTCATATAGATTGTGTTTTTGTCAGATATATGCCTATTGTGTTATTCCTATATTTTTTGCAATTCCTGTTTTCGGTCTGAAATAAGTGTGGCAGAACACAAACATAATTGTACCCTCGATCAAGGTCTGTTTTCATTGTGAATAATGTGACTTAATACACTACATTCATATACGTACGATCACAAAATGGGAGCTTGACACAGCTCCATTTGTTTTGTTGGGTGTGATTGGTTTTACTAAATAATAATTACTGGAGAGGGGCCGGAACCAGAGTAGGCCTTTCCCTGCATCTCTGGGTTCTGAGAAACTCGAGAAGAGACGCACCATAGTCATTTCAGATTGGTATGCCTCTTTTAGAGACACGTCCGATGAGGAGAATGTTTTTTTTTTTCCCTTCTTTTTTGTTGATGAAAGAGAACACACAGGTTCTGCCTAATTTCAAGTTGCGCTTGAGCCAACCTCCCAAACTGGGCATTTTGGAGGAGTTGCTTGAAAGAGTAAATTTCACCCGCGTTTATTAAACTTGACCGACATTCTCATATAGATTTCCATTATTTATCTCAATCAAAATGCAGCCTTTTTTGAGCTCTAAAATTTCTAACTATGCTATGTAAGGTCGAAATCATCATATTTAACACTAAATTGCCCATGTGGCATGCTAACTATGCGATGACAAGGATCCCTTGAAGTCACTTACTCGTGGGCCCATAAGCCAGAGGGCGCACACTCATCACAGTACCCTGAATCTTATCCCTCTACCTCGCCGGACGGAGGGACCATCTCACTGCCCCTTCTCCTCGGCGAGCTCCACGGAGACCCAGAGCGACCGTCGCTGCGGCGGAAGGTCCAATCCGAGCTCCGATTCCTCCCCGCTCCCAACAGCGCAACCCTATCCCATGGCGCGCGGTGTGGCGGCGAGCCCTCGTGCATCCCCGCCGCCGGCGCGCGGCCTGCTAAGCGAGCCATTCCTCTCGGCGCGCTGCATGGGTTCCGCTCTCTTCTCGAACTCCCGAGCGCCGCCACCGTGTCTGCGTCTGCGCAAGGTCCCCGTCGGCCGTGTGGCCCCGTCGCAGGAGAGCCGCCATCCCCGCCCCACCCCACCGCAGGAGAAGCGCCGCCCCTCGGAGCTAGCCGTCGTCCCGGACCCAGCCCCGGAGCGGAAACGGCACTGGAAGGCAGGGGAGTTCCCGGGGGCCGCTCCCGGCGCAGGGGAAGCGGAATTCGAAGGCCCGGGAGTCACGCTTGTTCTCAGTGGTTATGGAAATGCTGGTCGGTTGGATGACATGGAGAAGGTGCTCTCACATTCTATGCCTAATATCTTTCAGATTACTATGTTTTGTACCTTTTCATGAACTTTTCAGAAATATATAGCTATGACTATTGACTTCCAGTACATTGCACATGTAGTGAAACTTGTAATATTTGTGTACAGAAGGGCAGGCATTAAGTTTTCTCAAGCAGCCTTAATGTGTAGTTTAGCGAAAATGTGCATTTCACCAAACAATATGTTAAGGCAGTGGATTAAATTTTATTTGTCTGATTCTACACTCTACAGGAGCCTTAATGTTGCATTTTTTAAAAATGAGTATATAGTAGAGTATTACCACCTCTGTAGCCAGGTGATAGATCTTATGGTTGAGATCATGGATTAAGGCTCCTCTTCTCTTATGAATTAGCATGATGGCTTATCTGAACTGCTAAAGCTATTGGTGCTTGTTTTTGCGTAATCACTTTTAGAGTACTAGATATTGTAGATCAAAATGATTGTTTAATGCCTCTTGAAATAAAATACTACTGTACTTCCTTTCCGGCGCTTAAATCCACATGATACAAAAGCAGCTTGTAATGCAACTCTTGGATCAATGGTACTCCTACAATTTTTTTTTTCTTTCAGCAGTTGACCTATTGATATACCGCCATCTTTCCTGATGCAAAGACAAGAATATATATATCTTTAACTTTAACAAACCAGGAGGACAAACAGTTCAGAAAAGAATCAAGCATCCACAGATAAATCAATTCATTTTAGTCATCTAATATATGTCCATTGGATTTGGGATTATTTAGAAATGAAAAGATCATGCTGAAAAGAATATATATATCACGTTTAGAACTATATTCCTTTTCTTAATGAAAAGATCATGCTGATTTTATCTGCTCCAAAAGCCGCACATCTTTTTGGAGGAAAAATAATCATCAAAATCGGTGTTCAAGAGGGATGAACATAGAACACCCAAAGGTCATCTGGATTTAGTTTCAGAAAATACACAGAGCGAGAACATTCCTCAGAATTTCTGATAAATGGATTTTTAGGATTATTAAGTGATTTTCAGGAACTATGAAATGTCCACAAACGACAGTGGATCACAAGTCGGTCCTGAGCCAATGTCAAGGTCACTGGGCTTGTGGAACAAAAAAGGCAAAGTCGGCCTTTCTATGTTATGGATCAGGACCATATCCTCCTTAGGCTGGTCTTCGGGCTTGGGCCAAACCTATAACAGCCTAGCCATGTTTGGCTGAAAACATGGCCAGTGAGCCTCTGTTTTTTGAAATGCCAGTAGGTTGAACTTATAATGGAAAGTAAACACATTTTTTTTAAAGGAAACAGATTCTGAGGATACTCTAAGGACAAAAACCACTGGCAGACGCTTCATCATCTGATGATATGAACTGCTATCGGCTAGTGATCACTTACAATTTACATATGAGGACACAGGTAGCAGTACATTTAACATTTTGACTCTGGTATTCTACCTTACAGTTTTCCCATGCCATTATAACTTGGGATACCTTATGACAAAGTGCACATTTTTTCATAGTACTATAGTAGCCTAATAATCACAAACACTAGGGAAGCACACCACTGTTTTTTGCGGAGCGCTTCCTCTTTCCTGTAGAAGATTTCAGCTCCTGAATCTCACAAGAATAAATGTAGTTATAATAGGGTGGTATTGGAGACCTCCATGCCAGAGCTTCAAATCTCCCAGGAAGCTTTGCGTCTCCATAAGTCACGTCGTGCAAGGTGATCTTGGGAACCTGATGATGATCCTGCTGTGAAGAGTGCCGATGATACTGATGGTAAGCAACCACCTGCTCAGACCTCCTGTGTATCCTCCCAAAATACACTGGTTTGTTCTGGTTCAGCAGGTCGTATGGATGCTTACCAAAATCGGAGACATGTCTCTGGAACTGCGACCTCATGAAGTTCGCGAACTTGCCCCAGAAATGGATGCTGAAGCTGTCCCTCAGCATGCGGGCGGAGACGTTGGCGATGATCATGCTCCCATTAAGCGTCGCGGATGTGACATGGGATCTGCGCTCCCAAACGCTAGCGTCCTGAAGAAATACCAGTACGCCTCATGCGACAGGGGCTTCAGAGTTAGAGGCCGTGTTGTCCCAAGCTTGGCGATCTTGTCAGACCGGCTTGTAAGTATGATCTTGCTACCTCTGGGCATCCAGTGTTTAGATGCAGAGTACAGCCTGTTCCATACATCTTCTTTGAGATCCCCAGCTACCTCCACAACAAGAAGAAATTTCCTTGTTGTCCCATCTTTGTTGGAAGAATAATTTGACGTGCCACAATCTTGCTGTCTCATTTCACATAATCCTTCTCTGAAAGCTGCTAACCCATCATATGCAAAGTCATGGTCCGTCAAGAACACAATTTCTGAAAAATGACCACGTACTCTTTCATCCTTGCAGACATGGGCGACTAGGGTGCTCTTCCCGACCCTGAAGGGACCGACAATCGGCAGCACCTCTGGTTCTTCAACACCAGGATGCCGTGTGTGCAGTAGGAAGTCAATGACATGCTGTGCTTCCATCTGGCGACCAAACATGGAGTGGCCCAGGAGGAGATACATGCTGTAAGGCTGGCGGTCAATGCGACGACTGTTGCTCGCCAAGAACAGAACGAGCTCATGAGCATCAACGATCATGGCGCTCAGACGGTCAAGCACCTCCTGCATTTCTTCTGAAATCTCTATACTGTTTGTTGCACTGGAAAAACAGAGATGTTTTAGAGAACCTACTTTGGAGAAATCAGAAGCCACATGATGATTCACGACGATCTGGCCATTGCTGGACGATGCCTCCTCTTGGTGAAGATGACTCGTCTGGCTTCTGAAGGTGTCGAGGGCGTAGTAGCCTCGGTGCATGGCGTCCAGCTGCCAGCGCGTCCAGCGTCCACCGAGGCCGCTCCCTCACAATTCCGTCGATGAGGCCGCTCGCCGGTGCAATTCCAAAGTCAAGGCCACTCACCGGCGTGATTCCGTCGCCAAAGCCGCCTCCTGCACGGTTCCGTCGCCAGAGTAGCCTCCTGCACGATTCTGACGCCGTAATACCTGCCCGTGCCTTTCAAGGCCCGCGCAGTCCCACCGCACATCGAAGCTCCAAGGTCAACCACCAACCGGGGACCAAGCTGCCTGCGCCCAAACGACTCGCTACCAAATCCGCTGCGCCTGGGACCATGCCAGAGCCGACCGCACCCACCTCTCGCCCGTCATCGCACGCACCCACCGGTCGTGCCCGATGCTCGCACCCGCCGTTCACGCTCGCCACTCGCGTCCACCGCTTGCGCCCGACCGAGGTTGCCACGCGACTCATCCGAGGCGCACGCCATACGTTCGCCAAGGCCGGACGCCCATACGCTGCGCGCCTGATGATGGCAACGGAAGCCGCCCGCAGCCGGCTTACTTCCTTGGCATAATGACCACGTACGTACGGTTCCCTTTGAGAATATCTTTTCTAGAAATAGCACATCGATCATAAAAGGACCACATATTCTCAACCAAACTCAAAATCTCTCATATACAGACAGATTGGTGGTATACGTAAGAAGACAAGCTCTAGATCATCGATCGATCCCACGGAGGTGGTCCACTTAATTTCCTCGTGTTCTTCTAGTTAATTTTCTGTTAATAATGATGAAAAGAAGAAAATGAAGGTGAGAGGACGTACGCGTGGGATCTTGGATTCAACTGCTGCCCGTCAGAACTTGAACCCTTGCTAGCTATTTGCATGCTAAATCTGGTAGTGGAGCAAGCAGGATTAAATGAAGGGAAAGATGCAGAAGCAAGAGTTGAAGCGCGATGTGATACAAAACCTATATCACAGTCCCAGGCACCGCCAATGCCTGCCCGGCCGCTGGGCAGCCGGCACCACCTTCATCTGCGTCCATGGGGATGCAGGATCCGTCCACCAAGAAGATGTTTGCGGGGTGCAATCGATATGGTTTGCCGTGGGAATACCCTATTGTAGGTATAGGAAGGAGGAAGGGAGCGATCGCAATGCGCCTTAACGCCCGCCGCCGTGCGGGCAGTTGTAGATCCTGCCCAGATCGGGAGGGAATCGAATTATTTGTGCCGATTGGGACGAAAAGCCCGGTCGGAGAATGGTAGGTTTTTTCGCGTGCAAAAAGAGAATAGATAGATTTCAGTTCCTTGGCTCCTTTATAGAATATAGATATAGATAGATTTATCCACTTTTCAATACAATCCTTCATAGAGATTTAACATAAATTGCATGGGTAGAGATCCCTTTAAAATATGAGTGTAAAAGGCGACTGACAAACACTGGCCATACATGGTCGATGACTAGGCTTGCCAAATCCGTGTCGATCATTCCCAGCCTAGCAGACTTTCTTGCAGAAGCACTTGAAGCCTTTGCACACGCCGCCTTTGGACTTCTCCACATTAACGCAATCAAGGATGCACAGGTCGATGTCGCACCTTGCGCCCTTCAAAAAGGGGTTTTCCGACAGGCAGATCTTCTCATCCACGACATCCCTGGCCGTCGCCGTCTCTGCACACCACACACAAGGCCGGAGGACATGGCAGATACATCAATTCATTCCATAATGTAAACGTACTTGCAAGCTAGGCTTGACAACGTACTGATGACGACGAAGATCACCTGCCGCGACGACGATGACGAGAAGGACGACGAAGAATGGTGCGGCCATGCGGCGAGACAGTGCCATCTCTCTCTCCCTCTCTCCTTTTTATTTATCTATGTATGTATATGTACCCAAAAATGCATGAACCACGGGCCGGGTAGCTCTGAATGAATTGTGATAACAGGTGCAGTCAAGGGGTGTAATAATTTATGACGATGGGCTAGCGCTAAGATTAGCCATTGTTTAATTTGGGCACGGTTATTTATAATAAACATAATAACAGCGAGCGGATTACGGCACAACATGCATCCCGTGCTCAGGGCTAGCCATTCAATTCAACCACAACTATTGCTGGCGCTTCAGAATTAAGCCGTTTGGAGGGAGGGAGGGAGCTATTTTCTACAAATCCATCGCTTTAAGTCACTGAGTTGTGGGCCCAGATGCCAGAGGGTGTTTAGTTGGTGAAATATTTTGGGTTCGGCTACTGTTTGTACTCACTTTTCGTTTGTATTTGATAATTATTGTCTATTTATGGACTAACTAGGCTCAAAAGATTCGTCTCGCACTTTTCGGTCAAACCATGTAATTAGTTATTTTATTTACCTACATTTAATGCTTCAAAAATATATCAAAAGATTTGATGTGACGGACACTATAGCTACTTTTGGATTCACTTTTTTGGGTTGCATGAGAAGTGAACATGGCCCACTCCCCTCGTCCGTCTGTCCCCTGAAAAAAATCTTATCCCCTCCTCCTTCGCCAGCCACGACCATGGGCGGCGCGATCCCTCGCAATCCCGCGCCCGGCACGCGGCCTGCTAAGCAACCAACCTGCCCTCTCCGTGCTCCCTCCCCCCCCCCTCATGGCCCCGCGCATACACCGCCTCCCCCTGCGGCGGGTTCAGCTCTCTTCTCCAACTTTCGAAGCGCCGCCACCGCCTCCGCCCGTCTCGCACCTTCTCCTTCACCGCCGAGGCCCGGTGGCGGCTGTCGGCTTCCGGGCGGTACGGCGGCGTAGCCCCTCGTCGCGGAGGCGCCGCCCCTCGAGCCGTCGTCCCAATCCTCGGGCCGAGCGGAAGCAAGATCGGCGGGCGGGGAGTTCCCGGGGTCCGTTCACGCCAATGGAGGTGGCGGCGGAAGGTTCCCAGCGCAGGAAGCGCCATTCCAAGGTCGCGGAGCTCGGGGACGGACGGCGGCGGCGGCTGCCTGGAGAACCTCACCTCCCTCGAATCACTGGAGATTCGTGACTGTGAATGTGTAGTGTCTGTTCCTGGCCACCTATGGAGCAGTAATCTCAGATCACTTCAGAGGTTGGCATTGCTTGATTGTTCAAAGGTTAAATCAATTGGTGGACCAGGCGCAATTGCACACATACAAGATTTATCTATTGTTAACTGCCCAGAGTTAAAGGAAATTGACCAGCCACTGAGGAAATTCTGATTTTCGTAGATTGCTTGAATGCATTCGTGCTGTTTTTCTAAGGTATGTATGCCACTTGTTTGCAGTATAAACTAGGCAGTTATTGTTACTCTTAAGACTTAAGCTGTTAATTGTTTCTGAAAGCATAGCGACCCCACTTCTGATTGCATTTACATTGATTGCAGTAATGCAGTTACACTATCACTTTCTCAGTAACTCAGTAGGCTAGGTCGTGAGTGTGCATACATTTTCCGTGACAGAAGAATAGTCTTTCTTTTTGCCCAGCTCATCTTGCTGTTTTTTGTTTATGGCAGCAGGCGGAAACTATAAAGGTGGCTGAGATGGATCAAATATGTGCAGTGTGTGGCTCGAAGACCTGACGATAACAAACAAAACGTCTCACTTCTTCCTGGACGGTTGAATCCGGTTCTTATGCTCTTACAGCTGTGTTTTCTTCCCTTCGCTAAGATGACAAAAAAAACATCCATCGATTGTGTTTTTTCTCACAATGTACCTAGTGCTGTTATTCCTATGTTTCAGCATGCAATTCCTTTTTTTCCGTGTGAAATAAGTGGGGGAGAAGAACACAAACATAATTCTATCCTCGGTTAAGCTCCTTTTTTTATGTCAACATGAGAGCTTCATAAGTTCCATCAGTTTTTGTTGGGTGTGTTTGGTTTACTAAATATTTACTGGAGAGGTGCCAGAACTAGAGTAGGCTCTGCCTCTCTGCTAGTTGCTGGAGTTTCCAGACCTATTTTAGAGGCCCGTCCGATCAGCAGAAAGGTAATCATACGATAAGACAATACAATGCTATATTTGTTTGCTATTTTGCAGTTGTTGTTACTTTGTTTCCTGTTATAGGTGGACTGCCCTCTCGACGAATATTTCTGTCAGCAAATCATGTACATGATGGCTACGAGGTTCGTGTGTTAGTGTTACCAACCAATAATGACGTGACTTCCAAAAATCCTACAATCAAGCCAAAAAAGAAAAGCAAAATGAAATAAAAAAATAATTCCATGAAGCCCACTGGTACACAAAAAGTACCAAATTATTTCCCCAAATTTTATTTTAATTAGGGAGATCCCATAGATTTATTTTTCGCACGAAGAGCGCACACCCTTTGCAGCCGTGGGGGCTCAAACCTGCGACCTCACACGTATCAGCTCTAACCACTTCAACCACAAGTGACTTGTGTCCATATTAGATATTCGTCCATCTCTATTTATCCTCATCCAATTTTCAATGTGTGGGACCCTAAACGATATTAATATGTTTACCTATATTTATTTCATGTTACAAATATTAATATGTTTACCTATATATTTGACTATTTACCTATAATAGAACTAACGTTTGGATGGAGCACAGGAGAAACACCAAAATTTGAAGAGAAAGAGTGACACTGAGAAAAATTTCGATAAGGTTCAACCTCTCTTGGTATAATTCCTCTAAATTGTCTACGAAACAAACCATTCCTATATAGGAATCCTAGGATTTTAGGAACTAAATCGTTTGTTCCAAAGCGGTTCATAGTATATTTCCCTTTTTATAATTCTAGTCCTCTAGAATTCCTCTATTTTTCTTGTTCCAAAGGGATCCGGTTGGAGAGGAGTTACGGCTTTGCCAGGGGGTCAGTTGACCACGATGATTTTAAGAATTTCAAATAGGAAAATATTGTACTATGTAGGTTGGCATAAAAAAAGTTTGAGCAACAGTGCAATTCTATGATTTCTAAAACTATATTTAAAAAAAATTCGTGGTATCCAAATACATACTCCATCCAAAGCCAAAATATTTATTATAGAAAATCTCAAAAAATAAATATTTACTATAGAAACAAATCTTATGTTTTTCTAAATAAAAACTCCAAAACTATTTTTGCGCATATGCAGACAATGAATGAATGGAACAATAAAATACTTATTCCACAACCAAATCGATCTCCTGAAGTCACTGACTTGTGGGCCCAGAAGCCAGAGCGCACACTCATCAGTCATCACACCCTGTCCGTCTGCTCTGTCCCCTGAATCTTATCCTCCTCCCTTGCCAACCCTCACCATGGCGCGGCGGCGAGCCCCCTGCAATCCCGTCGCCGGCGCGCGGCCTGCTAAGCAACCTACCTGCCCTCTCCGTGCTCCCTCCCCTCTCCCGCTCGTGAATCCACCCCGCGCCTCCTCATGGCCCCGCCGGCATACACCGCCTCCCCCTGCGCGGGGTCTGCTCTCTTCTCCAACTCCCGAGCGCCGCCACCGCCTCCGCCTCCGCCGCGTCTGCGTCTTCTCCTTCACCACCGAGGCCCGGTGGCGCCGTCGTCCGCGGGGAGGTACGGCGGGCGCGTAGCCCCGTCGCAGGAGAGGCGCCGCGCCGCTCCGCCGCAGGAGAAGCGCCGCCCCTCGGAGTCGTCGTCGTCTCGGACCCAGACCCCCGAGCGGAAGCGGCACTGGAAGGCAGGGGGAGTTCCCGGGGACCGCTCCTACCGATGGAACTGGCGGCGGAGGGCTCCCCGTGCAGGGGAAGCAACATTCGAAGGCCGCCTAGTTTCCTGGGACAGACGGCGGCACTAGAAGGTCTGGCAGTTCCCCTTGTTACATTTGATTTCCCCTTGTTTGCATTGCCCCATTGTCCCCAAAATTCCATAATTCCTCTGTATTGGTAGTCAGATTCAATTGTTTGTTTGAGGAAAGGAAATCATTGCAATCTTGTTACTGACACTAACAACGACTAACAACGAATTGGTACTGGCAGGTCTTTGAGATGCTCAAGGAGCAGCCGTTCTACCATCCCAAAGAGGGCACCTACATGAAGCTCATTGTGCTGCTCGCCGATCAGGGCAGCCCTCCCGAGCGCACCAGCTCTTCGACGAGATGCTGCAACAAGGATGCCAGCCCACACCTGAGCTTTACACCGCCTTAGTTGGGGCCTACTTCCAGCAGCAGCCTACTGGATGAGGCGCTCCAGCTCCTCAATGACATGAAGGGCTCACCATTATACCAGCCTGATGTCTACACCTACAGCACCAACATCAAGGCCTGTGTTAATGCTATAAGATTTGACCTCATTGATGTTATGTACAAGACATGGCTGAGTGCTCTATAGTGCCCAACATGGTCACGCAGAATATTGTCCTCAGTGGCTATGGAAAGGCTGGACGGTTGGTTGACATGGAGAAGGTGCTCTCTGACATTCTATGCCCAATATCTTTCAGATTAATATTTGGTATACCTTTTCATGATCTTTTCAGAAATTTATATCTATGACTTCTAGTACATTGCACATGTAGTGAAACTTGTAACATATTCTAAGGCTTGGCTTATCTGAACTGCTAAAGCTATTGGTGCTTGTTTTTGCATAATCACTTTTATAGTACTAGATATTGTATATCAAAATGATTGTTTAATGCCTCTTCAAATAAAATACTACTGTACTTCCTTTCCGGGCGCTTAAATCCACATGATACAAAAGCAGCTTGTAATGCAACTCTTGGATCAATGGTACTCCTACAGTTTTTTTTTTCTTTCAGCAGTTAACCTATTGATATACCGCCATCTTTTGTCCATATAGAGACATAGAGTGCTTTTGAGCATCCTACTAGTATCATCTTTCCTGATGCAAAGACAAGAATGTATATATCATTAACAAACCAGGAGGACAAACAATTCAGAAAAGAATCAAGCATCCACAGATAAATCAATTCATTTTAGTTATCTAATATATGTCCATTGGATTTGGGATTATATAGAAATGAGTATATCACGTTTAGAACTATATTCCTTTTCTTAATGAAAAGATCATGCTGATTTTATCTGCTCCAAAAGCCGCACATTTTTTTGGAGGAAAAATAATCATCGAAATCAGTGTTCAAGAGGGATGAACATAGAACACCCAAAGGTCATCTCGGATTTAGTTTCAGAAAATACACAGAGCGAGAACATTCCTCAGAATTTCGATAAATGGATTTTTAGGATTAATAAGTGATTTTCGGGGAACTATGAAATGTCCCTGAGACGACAGTGGATCACAGGTGGGTCCTGAGCCAATGTCAAGGTCACTGGGCTTGTGGAACAAAAAGGCAAAAGTCGGCCTTTCTATGTTATGGATCAAGACCATATCCTCCTTGGGCCAAACCTATAACAGCCTAGCCAAGTTTGGCTGAAAACATGGCCAGTGAGCCTCTGTTTTTGAAATGCCAGTAGGTTGAACTTATAATGGAAAGTAAACACATCAACTGGAATCAATTATTTTTTCAGGTCCGTTGTGACGCGGCTCCCAACTACGCGTCGTGGAGCAGGTCACAGTGACTCGTATTCTGAGCACGCGTCACTACGGCGTTAGTGGAAAAAGGCATGGGTGACGCATTTTAATTGGATGAGTCACAAATTTTGTATCTCTGACGGCGTTTTACTTTTGAGTCACAAAATTGGGTGTCACCGATAAGCAAATCTGGCATAGTGAGATTCTCGAGGATACTCTCAGTACAAAAACCACTGGCAGGCGCTTCATCATCGATGATATGAACTGCTATCTGCTAGTGATCACTTACAATTTACATATGAGGACACAGGTAGCCGTACATTTAACATTTTGACTCGGTATTCTACCTTACAGTTTTCCCATGCCATTATAACTTGGGATACCTTATGACAAAATGCGCATTTTTTTCATAGTACTATAGTAGCCTAACAATCACAAACACTAGGGAAGCACACCACTGTTTTTTTTGGAGCGCTTCCTCTTTCCTGTAGAAGATTTCAGCTCCTGAATCTCACAAGAATAAATGTAGTTATAATAGGGTGGTATTGGAGACCTCCATGCCTGGGCTTCAAATCTCCCAGGAAGCTTTTGCGTCTCCATAAGTCACGTCGTGCAAGGTGATCTTGGGAACCTGCCGATGATACTGATGGTAAGCAACCACCCTTTCAGACCTCCTGTGTATCCTCCCAAAATACACTGGTTTTGTTGCAGTTCAGCAGGTCGTATGGATGCTTACCAAAATTGGAGACATGTCTCGGAACTACGACCTCATGAAGGTCATGAACTTGCCCGAGAAATGGATGCTGAAGCTGTCCCTCAGCATGCGGGCGGAGACGTTGGCGATGATCATGCTCCCATTCAGCGTCGCGGCAATGTCCATGGCCAAGTTGGTGAGCTGCCTCGGATGTGACATGGGGTCTGCGCTCCCGAACGTTAGCGTCCTGAAGAAATACCAGTACGCCTCATGCGACAGGGGCTTCAGAGTTAGAGGCCGTGTTGTCCCAAGCTTGGCGATCTTGTCAGACCGGCTTGTAAGTATGATCTTGCTACCTCTGGGCATCCAGTGTTTAGATGCAGAGAACAGCCTGTTCCATACATCTTCTTCGAGATCCCCACCTACCTCCACAACAAGAAGCAGAGTACAGCCTGTTCCATACATCTTCTTCGAGATCCCCACCTACCTCCACAACAAGAAGCAATTTCCTTGTTGTCCCATCTTTGTTGGAAGAATAATTTGACGTGCCACAATCTTGCTGTCTCATTGCACATAATCCTTCTCTGAAAGCTGCTAACCCATCATATGCAAAGTCATGGTCCGTCAAGAACACAATTTCTGAAAAATGACCACGTACTCTTTCATCCTTGCAGACATGGGCGACTAGGGTGCTCTTCCCGACCCTGAAGGGACCGACAATCGGCAGCACCTCTGGTTCTTCAACGCCAGGATGCTGTGTGTGCAGTAGGAAGTCAATGACATGTTGTGCTTCCATCTGGCGACCAAACATGCAGTGGCCCAGCAGGAGATACATGCTGTAAGGCTGGCGGTCAATGCGACGACTGTTGTTCGCCAAGAACATGACACTAGCTCATGGGCATCGACGATCATGGCGCCCAGACGGTCAAGCACCTCCTGCATTTCTTGAAATCTCTATACTGTTTGTTGCACTGGAAAAACGGAGATGTTTTACAGAACCTTCTTTGGAGAAATCAGAAGCCACAGCCCGGCAATGATTCACGATGATCCGGCCATTGCTGGACGACGCCTCCTCTTGGTGAAGATGACTCATATGGCTTCTGAAGGTAGTGAGTACTCCACTCCAATGATATCTTATATTTATAAGATATGTTTGACAAGTCTTGCACATTTTACTGTTTTGTTATTATATTTGTAAGAAAGCATGCATGCATCGTCTGTGCCATGAGCCCATGAGTGCGTATTCTACAGGATTGCAGGTATTTATTTAAAATACGAATCCGCAATGTCACATGCATTTTAATTTAACTTGTTGAAAGCCAGGGTCATCACCACCACCTCTGACCTCTCACGGGCGCGATAATCCACAATCTAAAGCGCCCAACAACACTTATCGTACAAACAAAGAATCTTTGGGAAAAAAAAAACAAAATGGGTGCAAAGATGGTCAATTATTGCTGATGCTGGTGCCACCGTTAAATAAAAAAGCATAACTTTTACATATGAAGTCCTAAAATACAAATTGTATATCAAAGTTGTAGAGCTCGATATGTTTTATAGGCTCAACTATTTGTTTTATGTTACCGTGTTATAAAATTTAAGTTTTTGAATTTTTCAAATGGCATAAGATTTTGACATAGTCTATACCAAAGTTGTAGCTCTTATTAAAATCTACAACTTTGTAATTCGTACCTTTTTATCTGAGATCATTTAAAGTTTTAAAAAATATTCAGTTCTATAGTTTTAAATATATATTTTTTTCAATTTTTCAAGCGACCTCTTTGATGTTAACGTGGGCAACACCAAAGTTATAGCTCTGAAAGTGATCTCTAACTTGGTAGTTAACAACTTTGTAATATGAGATCCTTTAGAGGTATGAACCTTTGTAGGTTGAGATTTTCTGCTCACTCACCAAGGTCAGTTCCTGGGTTACGTCGCAGCCAGGGACGGTAATGGATCATGGCCCCAATTCCTCGTTCACGATCCAACTCTGATCTATTATTAGTTTAAAATTATATAATTTCATGGCTGGATCCTTATTGAGCCCGATCTTTAAATTTGCTAGACTAAATTAGTTCTTACCACCCTTCGCATCCAATCTTTCTATATGGTACCCAATTCAAGATTTTTCTGCTCGTTCCCAGATCGTTCACTTCATAGCTCCATAGAGGAAACCACTCTTACCGTGCCGCTCTGATTGATTTCACCTGTTTGTCTCAGAGAGAGAGAGAGAGAGAGAGAGAGGGGAAGAGCCCAAGTTTTTTACGATGAGAACTCGAAGAGCTCGGATTACATTACAGGAGGGACCAGAGTCGGTACAGAGTCGGTGTTGGCCTGTGCACAAAGCCAATGATATCGTACATTTCGGTGGCCCCGGCCTTGGTTGTTGTTGTCAGGGGATGGAGACCGGCCAAGCCCAAGTGAAGAAAAGATCGCAGTGCCTGAGAATTTCGCGGAGCATGTACCCCCCACCCCCAGTGGTAGGTAGGCAAGGAATCTGAAAAATGTTCATGTTGCATTGTCACGTTACGTTGCTTCTTTGAAGTTGCCTATATGAACATCCATGCATGGGCCCTGCCAAGCACCACAAATTAAAGCAGGTATATGCACCGGCCATTGGCACCTCGTTCGCTCGCTTGCTTTCCATCGACTGCTGCTCATGCACTGGGGCCCCTCGTCTCCTTAGTATCAGCTTTGCAACGCATGGGCCTGCGTGCGACGTTTACGTCGTTGACATGGCTAGTTCTCTTTTTTTTTTTTTTTTTTTTTTTTTTGCGAAAAGACATGGCCAGTTCTCGGGTTTAGTCGCAGCCAATCTTTCTGTACGGTATGAACCCAATTCAAGAAATTTTCTACTCGTTCCGACATCGATGATCAGTTCATAGCGGAAACAACTCCCACCGTACATGCCGCTCCGATAATTCAAGTGGAAAATATTTGCGTCCGTCCGGCCGGGTTCAGTACAGTACAGGAGAGGGACCAGATCGAGTGCAAAATATTTGCGTCGTACATTTCCGTGTTGTCCAGGGGACGGAGACCGCCCAAGCCCAAGTCAAGAAAAGCGGAAATCGATGGAACATAATCTGTCCGCCGCGTGGTGGTGAGGAATCTGAAAAGTGTTCAGATTATTGCATCGCCACGTTGCTTCTTTGAAGTTTCAAGCTATGAGAGCACCCATGCATGTACCCTGCCAATGCAAGCAACACAAAGTAATTAAGGTTACTTAGTAAAAGTAAGCAACACAAATGTCACATATGCATTTTAATTTATTTATTTATTCGCTCATGTACTATCTGTAACATGAACAACTTGTTGAAAGCCAGGGCAGGGTCGTAAAAGCGTACCCATATAGATTGATGGAGTTTATCACCACCACCTCTGACCTCTCACGGGCGCGATAATCCACAATCTAAACCGTCCAACAACACTTATCGTACGAACAAAAAATATTTGGGAAAAAACAAAATTGGTGCAAAGATGGTCAATTATTGCTGGCGCTGGTGCTACCGTTGAGTGGCACACGAAAAAAACTGTGACACGAAAAAAAACTGTGTCAAGTCTTTGGAGGCACTTGAGTGTCCCACCCGTTCACGGGTCTCTCAGGCAAGAACCGTGCTCTCAGGCACATGTGACCATGAGGCACAGTCTCGTCCTGTATAGTCATTGTTTAGGACCTGTTTATATGTGGATTAGTGCAAGCTTATTTTATTTCACTGTCCACGGGTCTCTCACTTCCTCTCTCTCACATGTATGTTATTAGAAGACTCACATGATGTATGTATTTCTACCGTAGTTTTTATCCTCATTTATTACCCTCTATTTATTATTTTTTTTTTGATGTAACATTTGTATTTATTGATGAGAGAGAGAAAAACACAAGAAACCAAGTCTTCACGTAAAACCAAAGACAATACGCGTGAGAGGTGGCCAGTGGGTAGTAGTGATATCAAATGAAAAAAATATATTGTGGAAGATAGTTTGACACTTGATTTCCAAAGCCTATAAAAATCGTGATAGTTTTTAGATTGTGAGTCTTCTTACTGACCATGGTCCACAGTCTCATCAAGATGTTAGATAGTCATTGTTTAGGACTGGATTAGTGAAGAGAGCTTACGAAGCCATGCACGAGGCAAATAAATCATAACCAGGCGCTCTCTCCAGTCCAATGTTATTTTTTGTCCGCCAATCTCGCAGCAGTAAAATTAAATCAGGCTGCTTACATTTCTCTGGCCTGGAGTAAATGACCTGACAAAGACTGGAATCGGGTCACCCCGGCCCCGGTCCAGCCAGAAAGCATCAGTCATCTTTTGCTCTCCCCTCTGCTCTCCTCTCCTCTTCCTTTCTCTCTCGCAGATCTGCTAGCTGTAAAATGCCCATCTACGACGGAATCGATTGAACCTGTAAGCCAAACCACTCTCTCGCTTCAGCATTTCCACATTCCTTCAGTCATTTTTTGCAAATTTAACCACATCAGGTGGCACGCGCTTCTGGCAACTCATAAATCAGATCTAGCTGCTCATCGAGCACAGCTACCACTTCGCAGTCAGCGTTGGTTGAAACGCGCGGGAGGCACAACAAGGTAATCAAGTACTAATACCTGACCAAGCATTAGTCATACTGTACATCCGGCCGTGTTGGGTGAATTTATATGCTATTTTACAGTTTTTGTTACTTTGTTTCAGTTAAAGATTACTTTCTCCATTAGCAGAAGGGAGGGTTTTTTTGGGAGTGGACTGGAATGTATTCAGATTTTTCTGTCTATGGCTGTGTTTAGTTCCTGAAACTGAAAATACAAACTCACTATTCACCTATCACATCAAATCTTTTTTGCCTCACGTAGGGAGCACTAAATGTAGGTAAATAAAAAAAAACTAATTACATAATTTTTTGATGTATGCGACGAGACGATTCTTTTGGCTGGTTACGCCATGGTAGGATAATGTTTACCATAAATAAACGAAACGTGCTACAGTTATTTTTTTGATTCGGAACAGTGTTTTTCTCACCTTTTCCCACCAACTAAACACAGCCTATACATCTCGATAAGAGGTCAGTCCATCTCTCTCCTAAAATTCGATTTCCATTTTAGTTCACTAGCAACCAATGTCTCTGTTGCTTGCCCTTGCACTTTTCATGCTCCTCACTTGCTCTGTTTTTTCATCCTATATATGGAGGAGTTTAGAACTCTTGTCTATAATCATTATACATTTGGACACTGCATATACTTTGTATTTTCTTTATGGTAACCGTGTGATTTTTTTTTGTAATATATTACTGTTACACTTGTACATAGGATTTTTTCTTGAATTATTTTTAGTACCAAAAATGATTTATATAGAAGTTGCATTTTTATTCTCAACAAGAATTCTATGTTATCCCCTCATTCATTTTGATATACTTATATTGATTCATACAAAACAGCTCGTATCATCAATTTGCTAGGCCACAATACTACTTGTTTCTAATTCTGCTGCATGCATTTGTCAGAAATTGTTTCGCAAGTTGGAGCACCCACATTTGTTTTTTTTTTTTTTTTTCCTATAGAACTTCTTGAGTAATCAGGAATGGAAACTAGAGTTACTGAACGTGAAGTATGGGAGAAAAAATTGGAGAAAAGGCTGCAGGATCCAAAAACAGAACCATTAGTTTCTTTGCCACTATATTTTTTAAAAGACATCACAAGCGGTTTTTCCACTGAACAAGAACTAGGCAGGGGTGCGTATGGAGTCGTATACAAGGTAATGACCATTCCTCTTTCACTCCAATATCAACCGATATGTTATGCCAACAGAAAGCTAATGAATGTTTCACCTACATGCTTTGAAGGGGGTTCTTGGGAGCGGCAAAGCTATTGCTGTAAAGAAGATTCGTGATGAACATCTGCTGGGAAATCAAGTTGAGAATGAGATCATTTGTCTTAGGGAGAATTTGCCCACGGGACATGTAAAGTGGAGGTTCTTGGCTCTTTGGACACCGTCTTTTTCAATTTTGGCCGTAGGACACTTGCCGTTTCATTACATTTTGGCCTGTGGACATCCCGCGCGGTTTAGCCGGGGTTCTGGCCGGTCGGAGGAGGGAGAAATGTCATTTTACCCTTCTTCTTCCTCTCTCTCTCTTTTCTTTTCTCCCTTTTTCTATTTTCCCATGGCGACTAAGCGCGGGCGTCGCGACTGAATCCACTGTGGCGGGCCCATGGCGGCGGTGCTCGCGCTCATGGCCGGCGTGGTGGAGCCAGCGTCTGGCGGCGCCCGTGTTTGGTGGAGCTCGCGGCGGAACCCATGGCCGTGAGCCCTTTCGCTCGTGGCTTAGCTTCCTTGGCGAGCCCGGCGGCGCGCTTCGCGCTTCGCGACTCCGAACATTTTGCGCGGCAGGCCTCGCTCGCCCGACTGTGAGACTGTGGCGGGCAACCCATGGCAGCGGCTACCGTGCTTTCGCGGATCGCGCGGGCGGAGCCCGCGCCCGGCGGCGCCCATGGCGGGCGGATCGTGCTCGCGCGGCCCACACGGCCACGGCGGGCTGGCGGAAACCGCGGCCGGGCGACACCGTGCTCGCGGGGCGCGAGCTCACGCAGCGGCCGGCGTTCGGTGGCGCTTCGGCCGCAAACCCGTCGCGGTGGAGGTCACGGTGGGTGCCTCCCGGCCGGATCTTGCGCCGCGTCGACCTCTCTCCGCTACGAACCGCTCCGCGCCCGCCAAGCTTGATTGGGAGCAGCGCCGCCCGACACTAACTTTGATTGGGTCGGCCTCCGGCTGATTGGGGCAAGACCGCCCGGCGAGGGCGGCAAGATCGGCGGCGTGGTGGTATCTGCCGGGCATTCTCGAGGTCACCGTCGCCATGACGTTCGGAGGGGGGGGCGGGGCGGGGCCGGTGTCCGAGGGGGAGGGCGAGGGCGGGTCCGGGGACAAGCTTGCCCAAGGAGGATCTTTGGGCTTGGCCATGGGGAGGGCACACTGGATCCGAAGGAGAGAGGAAGAAGAAGGGTAAAAAATGACATTTCTCCCTCCTGCGACAAAGCGCTCCTACCGGCTAAACCGGGCGCGGGATGTCCACGGGCCAAAATGCACGCGGCGGCAGTGTCCTACGGCCAAAATCAAAAAAGATGGTGTCCAGCAGCCAAGAACCTCCACTTTACATGTCCTGTGGCAAATTCTCCCTTTGTCTTAAGGAGGTCAGGCACCAAAATATCACACAACTTCTAGGTTACTGTGTGGAAACCAAGAAGGAACTGATGGAAGTTACTGGGAAACATGTTATGGCTGAAAAATGTGCATGCTTGTTATGCTTTGAATTTCTTTGTAATGGAAGCCTTAACAAGTATGTTTCTGGTATGTTGAAATAAGATCTTCTGTCTTCTTCTTTCCTTTCCAAAGTTCACCTGGTTAGAAGTTTAGAACACACACACAACTATGTCATTATATCAATAGCCACAAAGTGATAAATCCAATTATGTTTTCTCTGTTTGTTGATATATTTCTACTGATGACACCTCGGTCCTTGATTGGGACAAGAGATACTAGATAATTAGGGGAATTTGCAGAGGTTTGCATTATCTTCATGATGAATGTCATATTGTTCACCTGGACCTTAAACCTCAAAACATATTGCTGGATGCCAAGAAAATGCGAAAATTGCGGATTTTGGTTTGTCAAGACTTTTGGGTGAACAAAAATCCAAAACAATTACTAAAAATATTGCAGGAACTCTGTAAGCTAGCTATGCCTCTTGCTACAGTTTTTTTTTTTTTATCATTTTCTACTGCTGACTATGCAAAATTCTTTCTGCAGGGGGATATATGGCACAAGAATACATAGACCACGGAATTATCTCTTCTAAGGCAGATATATTCAGTTTGGGTGTCATAATCTTAGAGATAATCACAGGTCACGGGGCCTATCCCAATATCAGCGAGACAACTGAAACATCTCTCAAAGCGCTATATAGGCAGTAAGACTTTTCTGTATTATTACATAATGTAATTTTCTACATTATGTATTCAAATGTATTTTACAATAAATTACTTATGCAAATGTTTAGGTGGTTGGAAGTTGGAGGAATAGACTGGTAGAAATAAGACCCATGCATATGTCTCCAGAAATGTGTATCCAACAAGTGCAACACTGTATCGACATAGCATTGAAGTGCCTGGCTGAGTCGAATAAAAGGCCTACTTCACTGGACATAGTTCAAAGTCTAAATGCAGTAGAACCAAAATGTATGTCTCCTAGAAATCCCCTCCGTGTCGTTGAGAAGGTATGTCTCTCAATATGCACTGCACCTCTCCACACTTAATTTCATAAGAATGTCCAAATTAATATGCATGTCTGAACAAAATAACCAGTCATGCTCCATTCCTCTTATCTTAATTGGTGTCCTCTTTTTTAGTTGTCGTTTATTATCTATATCTGTTAGAAATTAGCATCGAGAAAGGAATATCGACTGATAGAGTACTATTTCAATGACTGCTGACAAGTTATTCACTAATCTCCATGCGTGGAGGCATCAACTGGGTTTATCCAAATGAACATGCAAGATCGATCACATATGACACCAGCGGCTTGATATTTGTTGACAAGGTTCAGTTGGGAGCCCCGAGTGTCGATTGGCATCCACCAACTTTGGATTCCAGTTGGCTGGAGTGCCCCTTATGTTTGCGAGTGTCGTAAGCCAATTGGCTTGGTTGCACCAGTCTTTGAGTGCTGATAATAGGGTTGGTGAGGATATCTGGGGTTTATGCACTCTTCAATCATATTATTTTTCTATGACAAACAAAAAATGTGACATATTTGATATCTTAACTGCAATATCTTATTTATACCTTTTACTAACATTGAAAATCTGACCGCAAGATATACTTCTCTAATGCTCAATATCCACTGCTTGTCCAGGATAGGGAAACCAAAATCTTCAGAGTCAAGTAAATGTGAACACGATCAATATACGAAGACTAGCAGTGCCATTATTGGCCTCAATGAGTGCACCAATTTGTTCCAGTGGGTAGCATCGGCCATTTCATCTCCAAAACTTCAGCTAAATGAAATACAGAAGGAAAAATTTCATGAAAATGTAAGGCAATTGCATAGTGACCTTCAATGCCTTAGTGATATTCTACCAGCAAAGTACAACCTCATTGATCGAGCAGAGTGGAGGATCCATGACCATTATGTGGCGAAGCTCCTTTCCAAGACTCAAAGATGCGTGAATGATGCAGAAGACATTCTAGATGAGTTTAGATGGTACGAGACAAAGCTTTCAGTAGAGGGCAATGCAATCTCAATGCAACCGATCATTGACTTCTTTCACAGTGTCACTCTAGGCAGCTCCAACAAGGTGACTGATATTCAGAAGAGGCTCAATCTGCTTTCTAGAGAGCTTTGGGCAAATGGGCTTACTTCAAGCAGTTCCACAGTTTGACAAAGCATTTAGGCCTGAGACCACCTCTTTCCCCACTGAGGCAAAAGATTTTTGGCGTGATGAGGAAAAAGAAGAAGTTGATCAGGTTGCTTGGTGTACCAACAAATAATAGCGCAGGTCCTTCTAGACGCAAAGAAAAAAAGAAGTGATGCTTGTTCATCAGCAAGCAGCCAAATGTTTTGCTACCATTGACAGTAATGAAGCAATAGTTAATGTTCCAGTTTTGCCAATTGTTGGAATTGGGGGTGTTGGGAAGGCGACCTTGGCTCAAGATATTTGCAACCACTCAAAAGTGAAACGTCACTTTCACATGATAATTTGGATTTGTGTCTCGGATGACTTTGATGTCAAGAGATTAACTAAAGAAGTCATAGAACAATCTTGTGGGGAAGTGCCAAAAAATGATAATCTGAATTTTCTTCAGCCGTACTGTTGCAAATAGCCTGAACACTAAAAGATTCCCAATTGTCCTTGATGACGTATGGGATGAAAATGAGGAGGATTGGGCGCTTCTGTGCACCTTTCAGAAACAATGCGCCAAGGAAGTATGATGCTTGTCACCACTAGGTCTCGAAAGTTGCTGATGTAGTGCGTACTATGGATCCCTTTCCCTTAGAGGGTTTGAACAAAGATGTCTACGGAAGTTCTTTAAACTCTGTGTATTTGGATCTGATGGCTCCGACAATTATCCTGAGTTGGAACAGATTGGTGAAAAAAAATACTCCCAAAGTTGAAAGGCTCTCCTTTGGCAGCAAAACCCTTGGGCCGGTTGTTGGGAATGAGCCTTGACATAGCACATTGGGATACTATTCTCATGAGCCAGCTGTGGGAGCTTGGACAGAGGGAGACCGACATTTTGCCGGCACTACGGTTGAGCTACATGTATTTACCATTCCATTTAAAAGGTGTTTAAGCTTTCTGTGCTGTGTACCCAAAAGATTACAATTTCAGGAAGAAAGATTTAGCAGAAATTTATTTGCAGAAGGCTTAGTAGAACATGAACATACGGTCATCAGTACTTTGAAGAACTTGCACATCTGTCATTTTTTCATATATATCCACGGTCCCAAGAGAAATATGTAATACATGATTTGATGCATGACATGGCACAATTGGTTTCAAAGGGTGAGTGCTTCATAATAAAAGATACTAAGGATATTCCAAAGATCCCTCGGCGTCCGTCATGTGATGGTGCTCAAAGGCGGAGATGTTCAGTGTTCTGACTTATTGAAGCTTGACCTAGGACAACATAGAAAGCTGCGCACCCTACTTTGCGATATGTCTTTAAAGAGTAAAACTGGTAATGCAGTGATGGAGAAATGGAGCACTGAACTTTTGTGCATGCGTGTCATGGTCTGTTCTTCTATCTCCAAGTGGGGCTTACCCGACAATATAAGCAATATGAAGCTACTTATGGAATCTTCCATCACTGCAGAAGCTCAAGATCAGTTGTTGTCCTCTCTGACAGTTATTAGAGATTCAGAACTTATATCCACCGACCTTTCCCTTGGCGGGGCCAGAAGCAGACTGGCAAAGTTCCAGAAACTCACTCACCTGAACATTGTGAATTGTAAAAAGCTTGAAACTATTGATGACCTCCTACATCTCCCTGCCATTGAGAGTATTTCGATTACGGACTGTGGCTTGCTGTCCCTGCCAGGTAATAGATTGGGAAGTTTTCCTCTTCTGAAGGATTTGCACATTTCATCTTGTCCAAGTCTCGACTGGAAAAGTGGAATGCTGTTACCATCGTCCCTCAAAACCTCATGTTATCGAGCTGCGGGGATTTCTCTGCCTGGTTTCGAGATGCCTTGAGATGCTCACCTCCCTCGAGACACTGAAGATTTGTTACTGCGAATGCATAGTGTCCATTCCTGGCCATCTGTGGAGCAGTAATCTCAAATCACTTCAGAGATTGGAGTTTACTAGTTGTCCAAAGCTTAAATCAATTGGTGGACAAGACGCAATTGCACACATAAGAGGTTTATTAATCGGTGGCTGCCCAGAGTTGATGGAAATTGACCAACCAATGATTAGAGGTTGATTTGCTTGCATGAGAAAGTGGCATCGTGCTCTTTTTGTATGGTACGTACGCCACTTGTTTGCAGTATAAACTAGGCATTGTTACTCTTAAGACTTAAGCTGTTAATATCGTTTATGAAAGTGTCGCAGTCCCACAGCTGTTTTGCGGTTACACTATTACATTATCAGTAACTCAGTAGGCTAGGTTCATGAGTGTACGTACATTTTCCGTAATAGAAGAATATCCTTTCTTTTTCCCTCATCCTGTTGTCTTCCTGGTGACAGCAGATGGAAATTAAAGACGGCTGAGATGGAGTCCAGCGCTTATATCAGTTGGTCAACATAAGAAATGTAGTTATTGAAGACTGCTCAAAGTTTGAGGGACACGCAGGCTCAGGATGTATCTATTTGTGATTCCTGGTTCTGTGCAAAATAAGTGGGGGCACAACACTACAACACTTGCATTATATTACATACATAACTTGTTACTGGAGAGATAGCCCCTAGTTTTTGTGTGTTTGGTTCGTGGAAAACATATTCAGCTGTCATTTGGTTATGCGCTAAAATTTGGTATGGTAGCCATTTTATTTCATTTAATTTAGGTGGCCAAATCGAGGGCCAGAAGCAGACTGGGAAAGTTCCTGAAACTCACTCACCTAACCATTGCGCACTGTTACAAGCTTGAAACTATCGACGACCTCCTACATCTCCCTGCCATTGAGAGTATTTCGATTACGGACTGTACCTTTCTGTCCCTGCCAGGTAATAGACTGGGAGATTTTCCTCTGCTGAAGGATTTGAGCATTTCATCTTGTCCAAGTCTCGACTCGAAAAATGGAATGCTGTTACCATCGTCCCTCGAAAGCCTCACGTTATCGAGCTGCGGGGATTTCTCTGCCTGGTTTCCCAGTTGCCTGGAGATGCTCACCTCCCTCGAGAAACTGCAGATTCGTTACTGCGAATGCATATTGTCTGTTCCTGGCCATCTGTGGAGCAGTAATCTGAAATCACTTCAGAGATTGGAGTTTAGTAATTGTCTAAAGCTTGAATCAATTGGTGGACCAGACACAATTGCACACATAAGAGTTTTATTTATTGATTGCTGCCCGCAGTTGAAGGAAATTGACCAACCAATGACGAGATTCTGATTTACTTGTATGAGAAAGTGGGCTCGTGCTCTTTTTGTATGGTACGTATGCCACTTCTTTGCAGTATAAACTAGGCATTGTTACTCATATGACTTAAGCTGTTAATAATTGTTTCTGAAAGCGTAGCAGTCCCTGATTGCATTTACACTTACATTCTCAGTAACACAGTAGGCTAGGTACATGAGTGTGCGTACATTTTCCATAATAGAAGAATAGTCTTTCTTTTTTCCTTCATCTTGTTGTCTTCTTGATGACAGCAGGTGGAAATTAAAGACGGCTGAGACGGAGTCCAGCGCTTATATCAATTTAGGTGGCCAAATCGAGGGCACCAATTTGTTGCTAAGATTTTGCCGTGCAAAATTTTGGCTTTGCTATTCGGGGCATGTTTGTATTGGAACTAAAACTAGCTATACGGGTTCAGTGATCTTTTAAGTGCAGATCACTTGTATCATGTGTGCCTTTTATATATGGAACTAAATATATGGTTTGATTTATATTTGACTGTAGCAACGCCTATCCATTTGACTATATATACTACCTCTATCCAGGAATCATAACTGTATTTTGCGGTGGAAGTTTTTTTTCTTTTTCCTTTTTTTCTAACAATCAGTCAGATTATATTCAATTTTAATAGGTTCGACAATTTGCATAAATAGATTTGTATTCAAAGTGTCCCTAATGTGATATTGACTCTCTGAGCGGTTGACAATGTAAGAAAAATAAATGGTTACTGCACATATGGTTTGAGTTAAGATAAGAAACTTGGGTTTTAGAACATATAGATAGATATGTGAGATCATGGTTTAAAAATACAGCTCGGTGGAGTTTGTAGTTTTAAAACTTAAAAAAAAAGATAATATGAGCAATACTATACGATTTTTTAAAACTATAACATTTTCAATATCCAAATACATACTCCAAAAGTAAATTTTATAAAAGTATATTTATACCTTTCAATAAAAAAACTCAAAAAAACTATTTTCGCACACACGCTGACAATGACAAAAAGATTTTAAAACCAAATTCATCCGTTCAGGTCACTGACTTGTGGGCCCATAGGCCAGAGCGCTCCTCTCTTCACAGTCCCTATTCTCTGCTTCGGCATCCTTCCTCGTCGACCATCTCTCTGCGGCGGAGGTCCAATCCGAGCTACGATTCCTTCCCGCTCCCAACCGCGCAACTCTGTCTATGGCGGCGCACGCGGCGCGGCATCGACGAGCCCCGGTGCATCCTCGCCGACGGCGCGCAGCTTGGTAAGCCACCATTCCTCTTCGCGCGCCCTCCTCCCATTGTCCCTCTCGTAAATCCACACCACGCCTCCTCATGGGCCCGCCGGCCTACACCGCCTTCCCCTGCACGGGTTCCGCTCCCTTCTCCAACTCCCGACCGCCGCCGCCGCGTCTTCTCCAACGTGGCCCAGTGGCGCCGTCGGCCGCGGGAGGTACGGCGGGCGCGTAGCCCCGTCACAGGAGAGACGCCGCCCCGCCCCGCCCCGCCCCGTCCCGGCGCAGGAGAACCGCCGGCCCTCGGAGTCGTCGTCCCAGTCCCAGCTCCCGGAGCGGAAGCGGCACTGCAATGGAAGGCGGGGCAGTTCCCGGGGACCGCTAGTTCCGATGGAGGTGGCGGCGGACGGCTCACAGACAAGAAAAAGGATGTGATACCTGCCCTGCTCCGGATACTGGTCGGCTTGGATGAGCTAGGCCAACAATGGTCCCTGTCGTCAGAGCTGTCGTTGCCCAAGTCCCATTTGCTGGTGTCTAGTAGGCTGCGTTTGGTTTTGGCGGATCATTTCTTCACTAACAGTAACAGCACCAAGAATCAAAAACAATCGAGATGGGAATTGGGGGAAGAATATGCTAGACTAGGAGCAAGGTACTAGAAGGTTCTAGAATGCTTGGAGGTAGATAATCTGGTACAAGAGGGAGAGACTTGAGGAGGAAGAAGAATAGTAGACTGCGGACGGAGAGGTGAGTCTGTTCTCTGAATATTCTTCAATGCCTTGCATTGCATTGGTCTCTGAATAATAGACACGGCGGACAGGACAGGACAGTTTTTTTTTTTTTTTTTTTTTTTTTTTTTTTTTTTTTTTTTTTTTTTTTTTTTTTTTGACACCTGATAGGTAGTACTACCTACCACGGATCTAAGCCTTGCTACTGAAATCTGCAAAGTATACAGGGGAAGACTACAAATATATAGGGGAAGACTGCAAGTATACAGGGGGCAGACTGCTGGCACAAGAAGTGCTAAAGCAGGGCCATTGTAGTCATAACATGTTGATCTCCCCAATCGATGGAGCCTGTAAGCCAAATTATTCTCTGTCTGGCTTCTGCATTTCCACTTTCCTTCCGCCATCTTTGCACGTTATCTGATTTTTTCCCCCGTCAAATTAGACCACAGGTGACAAGTCACAAATCAGATCTGCTAGCTGCTCATCGAGCTGGCACTTCGCAGCCAGCACTTGGTTGAAACGCGCGTGTCACACAATAAGGTAATCAAATACTATGAAATTACCAAGCATCAGTCACACATCCAGTCGTGTTGGATTAATTTGTTTGCTATTTTACAGTTGTTACTTTTTTTTTTTTTTTGTTTTCTGTTAAAGGTCGCCAATGCTTTAACCATTGCACTGCTCTGGTTGCTATTAATTTGTAGATTTTGGATTGCTGAGGCGTACTGCAGCTACTTTTTTAGTGAACGGGAATATATTCATCCCCTGCTGTACTCAGGCTATCCCCTTTGTTGAAGCAGACCTGACTTGTGACCTACCCTGTCTTCATATTTTCTTTCTATAAATCTCAATAAAAGGTCAGTCAATCTCTCCTAAAATTTGATTTCCATTTTTGTTCACTAGGAAGCAATGTCTCTGTTGCTTGCTCTTGCATTTTTCATGCTTGCTCACTTGCTCTGTTTTCATCCTATATATGTAGGAGTTTAGAACTCTTGTCAATGATCATTATACATCTGGACACCGCATATACTTTGTACTTTCTTTATTGTCATCGTGTGATTTTTTTTTTTTTGTAATATAGTACTGTTACACTTGTACAGGATTTTTTTCTTGTAAGCACCAAAAATGATTTATACTAGAAGTTGCCATTTCATTCTCGTATCATCAAGAATTCACTGTTTACTCCCTCATTCGTTTTGATATGCTTATATTGATTCATACAAATCAGCTCGTATCATCAATTTGCTAGCCCACTATTCTACTTATTTCTTATTCTGCTGCATGCATTTGTGAGAAATTGTTTCGCAAGTTGGAGCACCCACATTTGTTTTTTCCTATAGAACTTATTGAGTAATCAGGAATGGACACTGGAGCTACTGAGCGTGAAGTATGGGAGAAAAAAAAAATTGGAGAAAAGGCTGCAGGATCCAAAAACAGAACCATTAGTTTCTTTGCCACTATATTTTTTTGAAAGACATCACAAGGGGTTTTTCCACTGAACAAGAACTTGGCAGCGGTGCGTGTGGAGTCGTATACAAGGTAATGACCATGCCTCTTTCACTCCAATATCAACCGATATGGCAACAGAAACATAATGATGGGTTCACCTCTACATGCTATGAAGGGGGTTCTCGGAGCGCAAAGCTATTGCTGTAAAGAAGATTCGTGATGAACATCTGGTGGGAAATCAAGTTGAGAATGAGATCATTTGTCTTAAGGAGGTCAGGCACCAAAATATCATACAACTTTTAGGATACTGTGTGGAAACCAAGAAGGAACTGATGGAATATAGTGGGAAACATGTTTTGGCTGAAAAATGTGAATGCTTGTTGTGCTTTGAATTTCTTTGTAATGGAAGCCTTGACAAGTATGTTTCTGGTATGTTGAAATAAGATCTTGTCTTCTTCTTTCCTTTCCAAAGTTCACCTGGTTATTTAGAACACACACGCAACTATGTCATTATATCAATAGCCACAAAGTGATAAATCCAATTATGTTTTCTCTGTTTGTTGATATATTTCTACAGATGACACCTCGGTCCTTGATTGGGACAAGAGATACAAGATAATTAGGGGAATTTGCAGAGGTTTGCATTATCTTCATGATGAATGCCATATTGTTCACCTGGACCTTAAACCTCAAAACATATTGCTGGATGCCACGAAAATGCGAAAATTGCGGATTTTGGTTTGTCAAGACTTTTGGGTGAACAAAAATCCAAAACAATTACTAAACATATTGCAGGAACTCTGTAAGCTAGCTATGCCTCTTGCTACAGCTTTTTTTTTTTAATCATTTTCTACTGCTGACTATGCAAAATTCTTCTGCAGGGGATATATGGCACAAGAATACATAGACCACGGAATTATCTCTTCTAAGGCAGATATATTCAGTTTGGGAGTCATAATCTTAGAGATAATCACAGGTCACAGGGCCTATCCCAATATCAGCGAGACAACTGAAACATCTCTCAAGCGCTATACAGGCTAAGTAAGACTTTTCTGTATTATTACATACTGTAATTTTCTACATTATGTATTCAACTGTATTTTTACAATAAATTACTTATGCAAATGTTTAGGTGGTTGAAAGTTGGAGGAATAGACTGATAGAAATAAGACCCATGCATATGTCACCAGAAATGTGTATCCAACAAGTGCAACACTGTATCGACATAGCATTGAAGTGCCTGGTTGAGTCGAATAAAAGGCCTACTTCACTGGACATAGTTCAAAGTCTAAATGCAGTAGAACCAAAATGTACGTCTCCTAGAAATCCCCTCTGTGTCGTTGAGAAGGTATGTCTCTCAATATGCACTACACCTCTCCACACTTAATTTCATAAGAATGTCCAAATTAAAATGCATTATATATATGTGTTGATAGAAATTAGCGTGCACAGCGACAAGTTATTCACTAATCTCCATGCGCGGAGGCATCATTTGGATTTACCCAGATGAACATGCACGATCGATCACATATGACCCCAGCAGCTTGATACTTGTTGACGAGGTCCACATGGGATTCCAGTTGGCTGGAGCTCCCTAAGTCACGAAAGTGTCGTAAGCCAATTGGTTTGGCTTAACCTATCTTTGAGTGCTAATAGTAGGGTTGGTGAGGATATATGGGTTTTATGCACTCTTCAATCATACTATTTTTCTATAATAAACAAAAATGTGACATATCTGACGTCTTAACTGCAACATCTTATTTATACCTTTTACTAACATTGAAAATCTGACCGCAAGATATACTTCTCTAATGCTCAATATCCACTGTTTGTCCAGGATAGGGGAAACCAAAATCTTCAGAGTCAAGTAAATGTGAACACGATCAATATACCGAAGACTAGCAGTGCCATTATTGGCCTCAATGAGTGCGCCAATTTGTTCCTGTGGGTAGCATCGGCCATTTCATCTCCAAAACTTCAGCTAAATGAAATACAGAAGGAAAAATTTCATGAAAATGTAAGGCAATTGCATACTGACCTTCAATGCCTTAGTGATATTCTACCAGCAAAGTACAACCTCATTGATCGAGCAGAGTGGAGGATCCATGACCATTATGTGGCTGAGCTCCTTGCAAAACTCAAAGATGCAGTGTATGATGCAGAAGACATTCTGGATGAGTTCAGGTGGTATGAGACAAAGCTTTCAGTAGAGGGCAATGCAATCTCAATGCAACCGATCATTGACTTCTTTCACAGTGTCACTCTAGGCAGCTCCAACAAGGTGACTGATATTCAGAAGAGGCTCAATCTGCTTTCTAGAGAGCTTGGGCAAATGGGCTTACTTCAAGCAGTTCCACAGTTTGACAAAGCATTTAGGCCTGAGACCACCTCTTTCCCCACTGAGGCAAAGATTTTTGGCCGTGATGAGGAAAAGAAGAAGTTGATCAGGTTGCTTGGTGTACCAACAAATAATAGCGCAGGTCCTTCTAGACGCAAGAGAAAAAGAAGTGATGCCTGTTCATTAGCAAGCAGCCAAATTTTTGCTACCATTGACAGTAATGAAGCAATAGTTAATGTTCCAGTTTTACCAATTGTTGGAATTGGGGGTGTTGGGAAGACGACCTTGGCTCAAGATATTTGCAACCACTCAAAAGTGAAACGTCACTTTCACATGATAATTTGGATTTGTGTCTCGGATGATTTTGATGTCAAGAGATTAACTAAAGAAGTCATAGAACAATCTTGTGAGGAAGTGCCAAAAATGATAATCTGAATTTTCTTCAGCGTACTCTTGCAAATAGCCTGAACACTAAAAGATTCCTAATTGTCCTTGATGACGTATGGGATGAAAATGAGGAGGATTGAAGCGCTTCTGTGCTCCTTTCAGAAATGTACGCCAAGGAAGTATGATGCTTGTCACCACTAGGTCTCCGAAAGTTGCTGATGTAGTGCGTACTATGGATCCCTTTCCCTTAGAGGGTTTGAACAAAGATGTCTACCGGAAATTCTTTAAACTCTGTGTATTTGGATCTGATGGCTCCGACAATTATCCTGAGTTGGAACAGATTGGTGAAAAAATACTCCCAAAGTTGAAAGGCTCTCCTTTGGCAGCAAAAACCCTTGGACGGTTGTTGGGAATGAGCCTTGACATAGCACATTGGGATACTATTCTCATGAGCCAGCTGTGGGAGCTTGGACAAGAGGAGACCGACATTTTGCCGGCACTACGGTTGAGCTACATGTATTTACCATTCCATTTAAAGAGGTGTTTCGCTTTCTGTGCTGTGTACCCAAAAGATTACAATTTCAGGAAGAAAGATTTAGCAGAAATTTGGGCGGCAGAAGGCTTAGTAGAACATGAACATACCGGTCATCAGTACTTTGAAGAACTTGCACATCTGTCATTTTTTCAGAAATATCCACGGTCCCAAGAGAAATATGTAATACATGATTTGATGCATGACATGGCACAATTGGTTTCAAAGGGTGAGTGCTTCATAATAAAAGATACTAAGGATATTCCAAAGATCCCTCGGAACGTCCGTCATGTGAAGGTGCTCAAAGGCGGAGATGTTCAGTGTTCTGACTTATTGAAGCTTGACCTGGGACAACATAGAAAGCTGCGCACCCTACTTTGTGATATGTCTTTAAAGAGTAAAACTGGTAATGTAGTGATGGAGAAATGGTGCACTGAACTTTTGTGCATGCGTGTCATGGTCTGTTCTATCTCCAAGTGGGGCTTACCCGACAATATAAGCAATATGAAGCTACTTCGGTACCTTAAAATCCTCGACTCTAGCCCTTGCAAGAGCCTTCCTTCAGGATTCTGTTGCCTCTACAACATGCAGATATTTTACGCTGTGAAATGGAAGATTGTTGACATTCCTAGCAGTTTTGATATGCTGATCAATCTGCAGAAATTTGAATCAGTGATATATCGTATTCATTCAGTTGGTATTGTTAGAGGTGCAACTGACGAAGGACAGAGACGGCAATTCATGTTCAGTAACTATAATGGTGAATCTCTCCCAAGCTGGTTTCATCCACAAAACTCAGAGCAGATTCACAGTTACGGCAGCACTAATAGCACTTTCTCGTCCCTGACTGATGTGCACATTAGTAGTTGTACAAAGTTATCAAGCCTGGAACAATTTCTACATCCAGCTTATGGTATCATCAAGAAAATAGAAATTTCTGGTTGTGTGAGCTTAGAATCGGTACCAACTGAGAGGTTTGGAGATTTGCGTTTCCTTGAAGTGCTGAGTGTGTTCCATTGTCCAAAGATCAAATCACAACGCCTGTTTGCCCCATCCCTAAAGGAGCTGTCTCTTTTTGACTCTGGGAATCTCATATACAACATCGAGTGTAGTTCTGTCACCATCTTCAAGTTATCAGACAAACCTGTTGAATCCATCAAACTGCAAATGTGGAATCTTCCATTACTGCAGGAGCTCGAGATCCATCATTGTTCCTCGCTGACAATGATTAGAGATTCGGAACTTATATCCACTGACCTTTCCCTTGGCAGGGCCAGAAGCAGACTGGAAAAGTTCTTGAAACTCACTCACCTAACCATTGCGCACTGTTACAAGCTTGAAACTATCGACGACCTCCTACATCTCCCTGCCATTGAGAGTATTTCGATATGGTTCTGTGACTTACTGTCCCTGCCAGGTAATATATTGGGAAGTTTTCCTCTTCTCAAGTATTTGTCCATTTCACGTTGTCCAAGTCTCGACTGGAAGAGTGGAATGCTGTTACCATCATCCCTCCAACACCTCAATTTATCGAGCTGCGGGGATTTCTCCGCCTGGTTTCCCAGATGCCTGGAGATGCTCACCTCCCTCGAGAAACTTGAGATTAGTTTCTGTGAATGCATAGTGTCCGTTCCTGGCCATCTGTGGAGCAATAATCTCAAATCACTTCAGAGATTGGAGTTTACTAGTTGTCGAAAGCTTGAATCAATTGGTGGACCAGACGCAATTGCACACATAAGAGGTTTATTTATCAGTGACTGCCCAGAGTTGAAGGAAATTGACCAACCAATGAGGAGAGGCTGATGTGCTTGTATGAGAAAGTGGGCTCGTGCTCTTTTTTGTATGGTACGTATGCACTTGTTTGCAGTATAAACTAGGCATTGTTACTCTTAAGACTTAAGCTGTTAATAATTTGTTTCTGAAAGCGTAGCAGTCCCACAGCTGATTGCGGTTACACTATTACATTCTCAGTAACTCAGTAGGCTAGGTTCACGAGTGTGCGTACATTTTCTGTAATAGAAGAATATCCTTTCTTTTTCCCTCATCCTGTTGTCTTCCTGGTGACAGCTCAAAGACGGCTGAGATGGAATCCAGCGCTTATATCAGTTGGTGAACATAAGAAATGTAGTTATTGAAGACTGCTCAAAGTTTGAGGGACACGCAGGCTCGGGATCTATCTATTTGTGATTCCTGGTTCTGTGCAAAATAGGGGGGGCACAACAGTACAACACTTTTCAATATATTACATACATAACTTGTTACTGGAGAGATAGCCCCTAGTTTTTGTGTGTTTGGTTCGTGGAAAACATATTCAGCTGTCATTTGGTCAAGCACTATAATTTGGTATGGTAGCCAGTTTAGTTCATTTAATTTAGGTGGACAAAGTTGGCAAATTGCCCGGCCACTTGGTGGCTAAGATTTCACCGTGAAAAAATTATTCTTGCTATTTGGGCATGTTTGTATGAAACTATAAATATAAGGGTTGAGTGATCTTTTGACGGCAGATAATTTGTATCATGTATGCTTTATATATGAAACTAAAATACTCCCTCAGTCCCAAAAAAAAAAAAAGGTGATGTTCTAGGAGTTTTGGATTGATTTTACTTTGAGCATAGCAACGCACTTCCATTTCCCAACATATACTCCCTCTATCTAGGAATCATAACTGTATATTTTGCAATGAAAGGTTATATTTTTTTCCCTAACAATCCGTCAGATTGCATTCAATTTTAATAGTAGTCTAATAAAATTTGCATAAAAAGGTCTGTATTCGAAGTTTCTCTAATGTGATATTGAGCACTTGACAATGTATATTAAGAAAAATAAATGGTTAAAATCAAGTTTAGTCAAATGACGATCATTACTCATAAAATTTGGTAGCATATGATTTTCCAAATAATTAGTGCATGTAGGGTTTGAGTTACAAGTCAGTCCCTATTTGGATGCTAATTTATATTAAGATAATTTGGTTTCAGAATGTATATAGATAGATGGGCGAGATCGTGTTTCCAAAATACAGCTTAGGTTGGAATTTTTTGTTTTACTTATACTTAAAAAGAAGATTGTTTGAGCAATATTATACGATTTTTAAAAACTATAAAATTTTTCATATCCAAATACATACTAAAAATCCAAAATATTTTATATAAATATATTTTATACTCCAAAATTATTTTCGCACACACGCTGACAATGACAATGAAAAAAAAATTCAAAACCAAATTAATTCGTTCAGGTCACTGACTTGTGGGCCCATAAGTCAGAGCCCTCACTCCACAGTCCCCCTGAATCTTTATCCCCTTTTCTCTGCTTCGCCATCCTGCCTCGCCGATCATCTCTCTCTGCCCCTCGTCTCTTCCTCGCCGACCTAGAGCCGGCACCGCTGCGGCGGAGCTCCAAGCCGAGCTCCGATTCCTCCCCGCTCCCATCCGCGCAACCCTGTCCATGGCGCGCACGGTGTGGCGTCGAGCTCCCCTGGATTCCCACCGCCGGTGCGCGACTATTCCTGTCCGGCCGCCCCCTCTCCCTCTCGTAAATCCACCCCACGCGTCCGCCTACCGGCTCCCAGTCCCAGGTCCCGCCACAGAAACGGCACTGGAAGGCGGGGAGTTCCCGGTGACCGCTACTGCAGATGGAGGTTGCGCCGGGCGGCTCACAGCAAAAGAATCCCATACCTGCCCAGCTCTGAATATTGTGCACGGTGCAGGTGAACAGGTCATCCGTCGGCGAGGTCCCCGTCAGAGGTATTATATATCTTTGTCTTCGCCCATGTCCGGATTGCTTTGCTGGTGTGGTGTCTACGCTGCTTTTGGCGGATCCTTTTGTCTGGGTTGCTAGCTACCAATGAGATCCAAGGCTTCGTACTCCAATTTACTCATGTAATCTAATCTGCCTGTTGAACCAGGGCATGGTGGTAATTTCTCTGGCCATGATGGAATACAGTAATGAACTAAATGAGTGGAGATTAAAGTATACATACTGCGGAAGACCGCCACAGTTGACTATGAGGCCTCTTGAGTGAGTTCAGAGCTCAGGGACAATCAATCTAGCCTGTAAGCTTCTCTGCTCTCTGTCTCTTCTCTCACACATAGGCAAAGCCAGTAGCAAGCAGCAGATTCATTGGAGCTCACGGCAAGTGTTGAAGTAGAATCATTGAAGTAACATGTAGATAGATCCTCACGATCGAGCCTGTAAGCTGACAACTCTCTTCTTGCTTTGGAATGTCCACTTTCCTTTCCTCTTTACTAGTTGTCTGATTTTTCTCCCAACAACCACAGGTGAGCATGCCCTCAAAGCAAGTCTAAATCAGGTCTCCGCATCTCTGATACAGTTCGCACTTGATTGGTATGATAAGGCACACAAAAAGGCACAACTATTTGGCCAAGTATTCTCTGCTTTAACCATTGCACTGCTCTGGTTGTTATTAATTTGTAGATTTTGGATTGCTGATGCGTACTGCTCTGGTTCCCTAATCATTAGCAAAGGGAGTTTTTATTTATTTAATTTTTTGGCGTGGAGGGGGAGTAGACTGGAATGTATTCTCCCCTGCTCTACTTTGTCAATCCCCTTTGTTGAAGCAGATCCTACTTGTGACCTATCCTGTCTTCAGATTTTCTGTCTATACATCTCAATAAGAGGTCAGTCCATCTCTCCTAAAATTCGATTTCCATTTTTGTTCAGTAGCAACCAATGTCTCTGTTGCTTGCTCTTGCACTTTTCATGGCTGCTCACTTGCTCTGTTTTCATCCTATATATGGAGGAGTTTAGAACTCTTGTCAATAATCGTTATAATCTGGACATTGCATATACTTTGTATTTTCTTTATGGTAACTTTTTGTAATATATTACTGTTACACTTGTACATAGGATTTTTTTTGAATTATTTTTAGTACCAAAAGTGATTTATGTAGAAGCTGCCATTTTTTTCTCTACAAGAATTCTCTGTTTATTCCCTCATTCGTTTTGATATGCTTATATTGATTCATTCGAAACAGCTCGTATCAATTTGCTAGACCATGACAGCACTTATTTCTTCCTCTGATGTACACGTTTGTGGGAAATTGTTCGCAAGTTGGAGCACCCACATTTATTTTTCCTATAAAAGTGCTTGAGTAATCAGGAATGGATATTGGAGCTGCTAAAGCGTGAAATATTGGAGAAAAAAATTGGAGAAAAGGCTGCAGGATCCAAAAACAGAACCATTAATATCTTTGCCTCTAGATTTTTTTGGAGGATATCACATGCGGTTTTTCCACTAAACGAGAACTTGGCAGGGGTTTGAGTGGAGTCGTGTACAAGGTATATGACCATTCCTCTTTCACTCCATTTTTAAACTGATGGCAATAGAAAGATAATAAATGTATTTTTGATGCTATGAAGGGGTTTCTCGGAGTGGCAAAGCTATTGCTGTAAAGAAGATTTATGATGCTCATCTGGAAGGCAATGGTAATCAAGTGGAGAATGAGATCATTTATCTTACGGAAGTCAGGCACCAAAATATCGTACAGCTTGCAGGTTACTGTGTCAAAACCAAGAAGGAACTGATGGAATTTGGTGGGAAACATGTTATGGCTGGAAAATGTGCATGCTTGTTGTGCTTTGAATTTCTTTGTAATGGAAGCCTTGACAAGCATCTTTCTGGTATGCTGAAATACATACTAAGATCTTCTGTTTTTTTCCTTTCCAAAGTTTACCTGATTAGAAGTTTAGGACACACATGCAAATGTGTCATTATATCAACAGCCACAGAGTGATAAATAAAGTAATATAGCTCTCTGTTTGTTGATATATCTCTACAGATGACACCTTGAGCCTTGATTGGGATATAAGAAATGAGATAATTAGGGGTGTTTGCAGAGGTCTGCATTATCTTCAAGATGAATGTCATATTGTTCATCTCGACCTGAAACCTCAAAACATACTGATGGATGCCATGATGCTGCGAAAATTGCGGATTTTTTGGTTTGTCAAGGCTTTTGGGTGAAGAAAAATCCAAAATTGTCACTAAAAATCTTGCAGGAACAATGTAAGCTAGCTATGCTTCTTGCTAGAGCTTCATTTTTTTAATATTTTCTACTGCACTGATTATGCAAAATTCTTCTGCAGTGGATATATATGGCAAAAGAATACATAGACCAGGGAATTATCTCCCCTAAGACTGATATATTCAGTTTGGGTGTCATAATTGTAGAGATAATCACAGGTCACAGGGACTATCCCAATATCAGCGAGAGAACTGAAACATCTCTCAAGCACTATATAGACGAAGTAAGATTATTCAGTATTACGTAACATAATATTCCAACTTAGTTATGCTTCTTTTTGACAAATTGCTTGTGCAAATGTTTAGGTGGTTGGTAGTTGGAGGAAAAGACTAGAACTAATACCCATGCATATTTCATCAGAAATGCGTATCCAACAAGTGGAACAATGCATCTCTATAGCCCTGAAGTGCCTGGAACCTGACTCGAGTAAAAGGCCTTCACTGGACATAGTTCAAAGTCTAAATGCAGAAGAAACAAAATCTACTTCTCTTGAAAATTCCACCAGTGTTGGTGAGGAGGTATGATCTCAAAATATGCAGTGCACTTCTCTGCACTTAATTTCATAATAGTGTGTCCAAATTAATATTCATGTCTGAACAAAATAACCACTCATGCTCTATGTTTTTATCTTAATTAGTGTCCCTATTACAGTTGTAGTCTAATTATCTGCATCTATTGTTAGAATGTAGAGTAGCTCTCATAGCGACGAGCTATTCACTACTCTCTATGTGTGGAGGCATCAATTGGATTTATCGAGATGAACATGCAAGATCACATACACACTTGAGTACTAGAGACTCGACATCCACATTTGTGGCTTAGGTTTAGCTGAAGCCTATGTTCCCGACCCATGACAATAGATGCTCATCCCCATTAGCACGGTGGGTGGGGTTACAAATACGTGTAGTTAGTAGTGCTGCTATTCCAATATGTGATATCCTGTCTGACAAGATTGTTGTACTGTAGTGGTGATTCTCTGGCGTCATCTGTTTACTCAGATCTACTACTGCAGCTTAACCTCATTTGATCTACAACCTGTTAGCTTGTATTTTGGTTTGACCTCTGTCGCCTGATATCGTCTGAGGGGATGGGTAGGACTTCACCTACCAGCTAGGTTGGTGGGACGGTGACCCCATACCAGTGTCACAATCACCTATCAGCCCTCGTCTTATTGCTTGACTTCTGGTGTGTTAGTCACTTAGGGCTAAAGTGCTTCACTCAGGCCTCAATCAAAAGCCCTCTGTCAACAGGGGCTCTCCGACTTGGGATTACAGTTGGCTAGAGTACCACCAAGTCGGGAGCATCATAAACCAATCAGCTTGGCTTAGCGCATCTTTGAGTGCTAATCATAGGCTTGGTGAGGATATCTGGGGTTTATGCACTCATCATCAACCATATTATTTTTCTATGACAAAAAATGTGATATATTTGTTGTATTAGCTGCATTATCGTTACTTATACCCTTTACCAACATTAAAAATTAGACCACAAGATATATTTTTCTAATGCTCAATACATCCACTATTTATCCAGGATAGGAGAAACCAAAATCTTCAGAGTCAAGTAAATATGGACATAATCAACATACCAAAGACCATCAGTGCCATTAACAACCTGAATGAGTGTGCCAATTTGTTTGATTGGGTTATATCTGCCACATCATCTTTGAAATCCAAGTGTAGTGGAACACAACTGGAAAAACTTAAAGGCGAAGCACGACAGTTGCAGTGTGACCTTCAATGTCTTAGTGATACTCTACCAGCAATGTACAACCTCATTGATCGAGCAGAATGGAGGATCCATGATCGTTATGTGGCTGACCTCCTTTCAAAACTCAAAGATGCAGTGTATGATGTAGAAGACATTCTAGATGAATTTAGATGGTATGAAAAAAAGGTTTCAGTAGAGGGCAATGCGATCTCAGTGGAGCGAATCATTGACTTCTTTCATAGCGTCACTCAGGGTAGCTTCAACACGGTGGCTGGTATACAGAAGAGGCTCAATCATCTTTCTGGACAGCTTGAGAAAATTGGCTTACATCAAACCATTTCACGGTTTGACAAATCCTTCAGGCCCGAAACCACCGCTTTCCCTATTGAGCCAGAGATTTTTGGTCGTGACAACGAAAAAGGAGAAATTGATAAGAATGCTTGGTGTACCAACAGATAATAGCACTGGTCATTCTGAGCATAAAGGAAAAGAAATGCACTTTGTGCATCAGCAAGCAACCAAATTTGTGCCACCATCGATAGTAATGAAGCAAGAATAACAAGCGTTCCAGTTTTGCCAATTGTTGGAATTGGGGGTGTCGGAAAAACCACCTTAGCTCAAGATATTTGCAACCATCCAAAAGTGAAAGGTCACCCGCCGGATGACTTATGCCCCACGGCTGTTCAAACAAATGTGAAAGGTCACCGACCTGATAATTTGGATTTGTGTCTTAGATGATTTTGATGTCAAGAGGTTAACTAAAGAAGCTTTAGAACAATCTTCTCCAGATAAAGTTCCAAAACCTGATAATTTGAATCTTCTTCAGGGTGATCTTGCGCGAAGTCTAAGCAATAAAAGATTCTTAATTGTCCTTGATGACATGTGGGATGGAAATGAGCTAGATTGGAAGCGCTTCTGTGCACCTTTTAGAAATGCACTTCAGGGAAGCATGATGCTTGTCACCACTAGATCTCCAAAGATTGCTGATTTAGTGCGTACAATGGACTCCTTTCCCTTAGAGGGTTTGAACAAAGATGCCTTTCGGGAGTTCTTTAAGCTTTGTGTGTTTGGATCTAATTGCTCAAACATTGATCCTAAGTTGGAACGCATTGGTGAGAAAATACTTCCAAAGTTGAGAGGCTCTCCTTTAGCTGCAAAAACCCTTGGACGGCTGTTAGGAATGAGCCTTGACCTAGCACATTGGGACAGGATTTTTAAGAGTCAGTTGTGGGAACTTCAACAATATGAAACTGATATTTTGCCAGCTCTTCATTTGAGCTACATATATTTGCCATTCTATTTAAGAAGATGCTTCTCGTTCTGTGCTATGTACCCAAAAGATTACAATTTTGAAAAGGAAGATTTATTTGAAATTTGGGAAGCAGAAGGCTTCGTGCAACATCGACCTAATGTTTCACTTCGCCATACTAGTGGTCAGTACTTCGAAGAACTTACACATCTATCATTGTTTCAGAAACATCCTTGGGCTCGTGACAAATATGTAATGCATGATTTGATTCATGACATGGCACAACTAGTTTCCAAGGACGAGTGCTGTGTTATAAAACATACAAAAGATTTTCGAAGGATCCCTCAGAATGTCCTCCATCTGTGGGTACTCAATGGCGGAGATATTAAGTGTTCTGACTTACTGAATCTGTGCAAGTACAGAAAGCTGCGCACCCTACTTTGCGACTTATCTTTAGAGAGTGAAACTGGTGGCACTGTAATGGAGAAATGGTGTACAGAACTTTTGTGCATGCGCGTCATGGTCTGTTCCTCTATCTCTAAGTGGGGGTTACCAGACAGTATTAGTAATCTGAAGCATCTTCGGTACCTTAAAATCCTCAACGCTTGCAGTTGCGAGAGGTTCCCTGCAGCATTTTGTTGTCTCTACAATATGCAGATATTATATGCTGAGAATTGGGTGGTTGACATTCTTAACAGCTTTGGTATGCTAATCAATCTGCAGAAATTTGAATCAGTGACATATCAATTTCATCGTAGATATATACATTCAGTGGATGTGCATGAAGCAAGTGCAACCGACGATGGGCAGAGAGGCCAATTCCAGATAAAATACTATACTGGTGAATCTCTTCCAAGCTGGTGTTCAGAGCAGATTCACCGTTACGGCAACACTAATTGCACTTTCTTGTCCCTGACTGATGTAGTTATTCACAGTTGCCAAAACTTAAAAAGCCTCGAACAATTTCTACAGCCAGCTTATGTGCCTATCATCAAGGAAATAGAAATTTCCTTTTGTGGAAGTTTAGAATCAGTACCAGCCGAGAGGTTTGGAGATTTGCGTTTCCTTGAAGTTCTGCGTGTGCCCCAATGTGGAATGATCAAATCACAACGCATGTTTGCCCCATCCTTAAAGAAGCTGTATCTGGAGAACTCTGGAAATCTCGGATACAAGATCGAGTGTTGTTCTCTCACCATCTTGTATTTCTCAGACAGCTATTTAGAATCCATCGAACTACAAACGTGGAATTGTCCATTACTACAGGAGCTCAACATAACTTTTTGTTCTTCTCTGACAATTGTTAGAGATTCGGAACCTATATCCACTGCCAGGGCCAGGAGCAGAATGGGAAAGTTCCCGAAACTTGCTCACTTAACCATTATGAACTGTGATAGGCTTGAATCTATCGATAACCTCCTACATCTCCCTGCCATTGAGAGAATTTTTATTATGAGAAGTGGCTTGCTGTCCCTGCCAGCTAATAGATTCGGAAGTTTTCATCTTCTGAAGGATTTGGATATTTCATTATGTCAAAGTCTCAACTAGCAAAGTGAAATGTTGTTACCATCATCCCTCCAAAAGCTCACGTTATGGAATTGTGGGGATTTCTCTGCCTGGTTTCCAGGTTGCCTGGAGAACCTCAACTCCCTCGAGTCACTGCAGATTATTGACTGTGAATGCATAGTGTCTGTTCCTGGCCACCTATGGAGCAGTAAACTGAAATCACTTCAGAGTTTGAAGTTTCTTAGTTGTTGGAAGCTTAAATCAATTGGTGGTTCAGACGCAATTGCACACATAACAGGTTTATGTATTAATGACTGCCTAGAGTTGGAGGAAATTGACCAGCCACTGATGAGAGGCTCAGTTTTGTAGATATCTTGCATGAGAAAGTGGGCTCACACTCTTTTTCTGTGGTACGTATGCGACTTGTTTGCAGTAGAAACTATGGTTGCAGTTACAGAACTATGTTAGGACACTTGCGAGTGTTTATATATGTCATGCTTTCATGTGTTAGATCATATTTATGTCTTTGCCAGTTATTGTTACTCTTAAGCTGCTAATTGTTTTTGAAAGCATAGCAGTTCCACTACTGATTGCAGTTACACTATTACTTTCTGGTTAGCTTGGTAATCATCGTGCTGCCTTCTTGATGACAGCAAGTGGAAATTAGAGATGGTCCAGATGGAGCAAATACGTGCAGTGCAGGGCTCGAAGACCCTATGACAACAACAAAACATCACTTCTCCCTGAATGTCTGAATCCGGTTGTTATGCTCTTACGTCTGTTCTACCACCCCTTAGTGCAAGATGACACGAAAAAACATTCCTAGATTGTGTTTTTGTGATAATGTATGCTTAGTGTGTGTTACTCCTATCCTTTCGCAATTCCTGTTTATTTCCGTGTGAAAAAAAAAAGTGGGGCAGAACACGAACATAATTGTACCCTCGGACCTCAGTTAAGCTCCTTTTTGTGTCAATAATGTGACCTAATGCACTATATATCACAATCATATATTCGTATGATTGCAACAAGAGAGCTTCACGAGTTCCATCAGTGTTGTTGGCTCTATTTAGATTTACTAATTAGGCTTGTTTTTTTTTTTTTTGAAAAATTAGCAGGAGCTCTGCTATTAAAAAACCTGTAGAGACCAAATTCTACCACCCCAGGAAGGCTATCCACGTCACCTGAATTATTTGATTGGCTCCCAGTTCGTTCGTCCATCTGATTGGCTGAGGCAGTGTATCAAAGTCGTTCAGATTCTTTTGATTGGTCCGGTTCTTTTTGCAAAAAAACCCTTCTGTTTCCTTGGAATCGTATGCCAGTCCAAAGAGGCCCCTTAGTAACAGTAAATGTGTTTTACTTTTTAACTTTTTAACCCTCCAGTTATGAGAATCCTACGCTCGAAGAAGAGAAAATTTTGATTTCGTGGTGTTTTTACATTTAGCCGCCCGCTTGTGACTTTTGCAAAAAAAAACCCGTTGCTCCCCACCAAATATATACACCCGCGTCCTCCTTCAAAAAAAAAAAAAAAAAAAAAAAATCGCTCCCTCTCTCCCTCCGTCTCTCTCTCGTTCTCTCCGTCTCTCCCGACGGGCGCCGCCGCTGGAGGGCTCCAGCCACGCCGCCGCCTCCGCCCGCTCCCGCGCCTCCCCCCGCTTCCCCTCCCCTCTCCGGTTCCTCCCTCCTCCCTCCCTCCTCTTCGGGCGGCGGCGACGCGAGCGATCTACACGGATCCGGGCACGTTGTCCCCCCACCGCCGTCCCCCGACCACGGCACGGCGAAACGGGCGCCGCCCGGTGCCCACCGGCGCACCACCCCCCCCACGGGCGCATCCCGGTTCCGCCGCTCCGTTCTTCGGGCGTCGTGCGACCTAGGTTTGTGTCTTCCCCTTTCCTCTCTCCCCTTCTTACTCCTCCCTACGGGATCTCTCTCCTCCGTTTGCGCAGAGGCTTGCTCCCCCCTCCCTTTCACGTGATCTATCGTAGATGGACTGCTTTCCCTATCTTTGGATGAAACCCTAGCCGCTCGCCCCTCATTTTTTTTGACACGATTTTGTTTTATTACAATTGGGCTAGCTTTTGGCCAGCCACGGGGGCATCTACGATAGCAAAAATTAATTTTGACCGCCCGATTTCATACTGCTCGATTGTGACTGCATATGTGAGTTGGTCGGTTTATGCCCATGATGAAATTGTCCACACACTTTTATTATGTGCAATCAGCCGATGATCAATATCTTGTGAGAGATTAGGCATTTTCCAACTATTTTGATGCCTTCATACTCCAGGATCATGATCAAATGACGATTGACTTATTTCTGAGGCCTATAAAAATTTAAAGGTTTCCTTTCTGAGACTACCTAGGTGTTATGGTATAGATCTGAGGACATGACCATGCCAATCATATTTGATTTAGTGCACTGCAGTGTTCATGATTTTGTAAAATATATTGGAGCAGAACGCCATGTCAGGTGTGTTTGTTTCCTTTGTTGGTGCACTGTAGTGCTTATGATCTTGGCCATGTCCAGTGATGAGTACACACTCCTCTTGCTGCTAGATTAGTTTGAGGGAATAGGGTGCTGCTGTGATGAATACACGATATAAATGTTTAATGTTTCATGTAGTGATCATGGGCCAGCCTTCCTCATTTTACTCCTCTTTATTTTTGTACTGAGGCAATGCTTATGAGCTATGATGATTCTTCCTTTCACATCCGTCCCCACGGCATTGATCATGAGAGTTTGATTTTATTTTTGCCGCCTTTGTAACCGAGGCACTAATTCATTTTTTTGCGGTTCTTTAGCTGAGGCAGTGATCAGTTGCTTGCTTCAGTTTTTTGTTGCTTTGTATCTATTCTCCCAGGGGAGGCTATCCACGTCGCCGTAATTATTTGATTGGCTCCGAGTTCGTTCGTTCACCGCTGATTGGCACTAATTCATTTTTTTTGCAGTCCTTTAGCTGAGGCAGTGATCAGTTGCTTGCTTCAGTTTTTTGTTCCTTTGTATCTATTCTATTTTGTGTGCTTTGGAGCTTTTCTGCTTCTTTTGTGATAGCTGAAGCAATGGCACACCATTAATCTGATTATTGCATTTGCTCTTGCACTTATACTTTTTTATGATCATTGCCTATGGTATCAACGGTGCATTATTATGCAGTCTGAGCTTTTGCTTATTGCCCATGAAGTGATAGATATATTCTTCTTAATTCTAGACCTCTGATCACCGTATGCCATCAATGCTTCGCAAATGATTATATACTTTTGTTTCGAGCACACACCCTATTCAAAGTGATAGTTTATCAAAGGTCCAAAATAATTGGAATTTTTTTGGTTGTTGTATCAATTTGTTTTTGCGTGAAACAAATTTTGGTTTCATCTTTAAAATAAAAAGATGCCAGTTGAGAATGTCCCAAAGGTGAAGTGAAATCATGAAATGAGAGGTATGTACTTCTCTCCAATTAATGCAGTGATATGTCCCAAAGTTTAGAATAAAATATTTGTTTCATGATCAGCTTGTCCCAAATGTATGCATGCACACCTTGTTTTTAAAGTTCTCCCAATTATATGCATATATTGTTTTTTAAGTCTGCTATTTCCTCTTAAATAGTACCATATGCTTGTGAGCTTTAATTAAATTAAATTAAAGTTCCAAGTTAACGTGTTCAGGTTACTTATTCAAATATGTTCAGTTAGACCTGGGATCAAATGAATTTGTTTCCTTCTTAATGCCAGTTACCACTTCTAACACTTATTATTGATTCAGAACTTCTACATCCAAAGCTTGCTGGTGCTGTCCTTGTATGTTTTGTGCCTCCCTCAGGAAACAGGTCTTTCTCACATCCACTACTGTACATTTGCCATCTTTGTTTGACTTCCATCATCATGCAGCTCCTGTATCATTTATCTACAGTGGGTTGGTATGGTGTTACCTTTTCACTAAACCAATAGCTGCAGTCAAGGTAAATGGATCTGTATTATTACACTTTTTTGTAGAGATCTATCACTTTGTTGTGTTGGAATTCTGCTGAGCTGACCTCCTACTAACAGAGAGTGAGAGATCTCTGAATTTGTTGTCTGTGAATCTCTTACCTCTGAGGCTCTGACATCCAGTCAAGCTTATCTTCGTTAAAGTTCCTTCCGATTGACTTTGATCATGGTTTGCTTTTTTTAGTTCATTAATCTGATATGTACTACTCAAATTAGGCATTGACCCTCATGTAAAATAAGTATCGCAAATGATATCATCGTTTGCCTGATCCTGACGGCAGGACCCGTGTCTTCTCAGATATTACATATACCATCAAAAGGCTACCTATCCGCCTTGGCCATCTACATACTAAGCTGTAGATTTAAAAGAAATGTTTTTTTTTTGAAACTTAGTCATGTTGGATCATATAGATAAATAAACTCAGTTTGTACAAAATCTTCATACATGCTTTATTATGTATTCTTTATATTCTTGTAGTAAACTAAAACTGAGGCGTAAAGTTTGTTTAGTCAAGACCTATGTTCAAGTTATCCGAATTCTGACAAGTTTTAATTTATATGCAATACACTCCTCGCAATTGATATTTGGAGCATTGGGTGCATATTTGCTGAACTTCTCACTAGAAGGCCACTATTTCCTGGAAAGAATGTTGTACACCAATTAGATCTTATAACAGATCTTCTTGGAACTCCATCATCCGAGACCTTATCTCGGTATTACATCTCAATTCTTGATGTGTCGCTTTTGCCCGAACCTCCCGATTAAAGGATCTATAAGAACATAATATTAAAGCACCATTTTACCAACAAAGTTCATTGCAAGCCGATTGAAATATTTCCTTCGGGCTCCATTTATTTGCTTATTTTGTGATTCACGCTCCTTCTAGATGTTTTACATGTGGAGAAAACATCCATAATGTCATCTATGGTATTTGCAGATTCGAAATGAGAAGGCCAGAGATACTTGGCCACCATGCGGAAAAAAAATATCCGGTGCCCTTTACTCATAAATTTTGAAATGCCGATCCTTAGGCTCTTCGTCTTCTAGAGTGTTTACTTGCATTTGATCCTAAAGATCGGCCTATCTTGAGTAAGAGGTGAACTCAACCAGAGCACACTTTCTTTTCCTTGTTAGACTGCTTTAACAGGTTTCCATAAAAAAATGTCGCATATATATATTTTGACTTTTGATATAACATATTATTTTATCTTTATTTCAAGCTCTAGCTGATCCATACTCTGCATCCCTTGCTAATGTGGAGTGTGAGCCATCAAGACATCCAATTTCTAAACTTGAGTTTGGATTTGAAAAAAGGAAACTGGCCAAAATGATGTTAGAGAGTTGATCTACCGAGAGGTAGGGGCAGTAGCTTGCTTCTTTTTTTTTTTTCCTTTGTATCTATTCTATTTTGTGTGCTTTGGAGCCTTTCGCGCTTCTCTTGTGATAATCGAAGCAATGGCACACCATTAACTGATTAATCGATTATTGCCTTTGCTCTTGCACTTATACTTTGTTATGATCATTGGCTATGGTATCAACGGTGCATTATTATGCGCCTCGAGCTTTGCTTATTGCCCATGAAGTGATAGATATATTCTTCTTAATTCTAGACCTCTCGATCGTATGCCATCAATGCTTGTGCAAATCAGATTATATACTTTTGTTTTCGAGCACACACCCTGTTCCCGTGAGATAGTTTATCAAAGGTCCAAAATAATTGGAATTTTTTTGGTCGTTGTATCGGTTTGTTTTTTGCGTGAAACAAATTTTGGTTTCATCTTTTAAAATAAAAAGATGCCAGTTGAGAATGCCCCAAAGGTGAAGTGAAATCATGAAATGAGAGGTATGTACTTCTCTCCAATTAATGCAAAGTGATATGTCCCAAAGTTTAGAATAAAATATTTGTTTCATGATCAGCTTGTCCCAAATGTATGCATGGTGTCTCGAAATAATAGTTCAGAGCTCGGGATGCGGGAGGAAGTTCAAGTTTCTACATACCCTAAGAAACAAACCTTGTAACAAATATTCTCCACTATATATGGACTACTAATGTTTATTTCCTCCAGGTCGCCATTCTTTGTTCCAAGGTTTTCACTGCTTCCAATTATTTTAAAAAGGGTAAGAATAATCTATCAGTTGCAGCCCTGTTTACAATTTGCTAAAAACAGCCACCCTACTGAAACCATTATGTGGCTTCGAGCTGCCAGGAGATATCAGTTGCCTACGATCTCATATAGCAATAATTGATGGCTAAAATTTTGGGACTGAACAACTGATAGTAACAAGTTTAGTACCGGTGAAACAATAGGCTTGTCTAGGTCATTTTCTATTGGATTCCAAACATTTCCTGGCCTTGCAGATTTAGGCTTTTACTTTTCACTATCTGGCTTCTTCATAGGCATGAAATCCACTAAAGCTAAACAAATGCTGAAATCGGTAAGTAGGCTGATTGTACGCTAATGATATTTCATCCCAGAAGGGTTTACCAGTTAACATTTTTTTAGATACCCTTGGATAAAATTCCTTTGGAGGCAGATGCACCTGATGAGTTCCTGTGTCACCAGTCCCTGTTCACAGTTCAGATGCGGATAGTGAAAAACGTCACATAGATTGAGAGTCACAGGCTGCTAATGCAACAAATGAGTCCTTCAACCATCCAGAAAATATCCATATTGTAAGTTCTTTTTCCATGGATGATCTTGTTCAAAATTTCTTTCCAGAAGCTTTTTCCTGACTTCTTTGGTTTCATATGTTCATCTGCTTTTTCAACAGTAAAGTAGGGCAAAAGCAAGAACCCAAAGAAAAAATATACAACAAAATATGATTGCGCTCCTTCCTATGTAATTTTAAAAGCGTAATTATATATTAATAATATTGAAGTCCTTTTGTTTGAATCGCTGAAGCAATCATGTGCCAATTTCAAGCATTGAGCTTTCCATGTATTAAAAGGGCATGTTTACTTGACATTAACAGTAATGGGATGAGAAGATGCTTCTAACAAGCTGTGGGGATCCCTTATTTTCCAGGTTTTGAAGTATGTCGCATCACTCCTTCAAATGCCAGTCAGAATTGGCGTAGCTGAGTTAAAGAATGGTACCAAGCTGTTTTCTTATCCTGGCTCCAACGATCAACAAAAGCTGAAGCCATCTAAATAGGGTTCAACAATACCTTGTTTCTGGGCAGCAAATGGGGAACTGTTATTTTTAGTTTTGACTCCTGCTTTTTTCTCCCTCCTTAATGCTTTTGGTAGGATTGTACGGACTCCCACAAACAATGCTTGAAAACTGAAATGACTGTACATCACTCTTAATATTGGTGAAATAAAATGGATATTGAATCAAGGCAGCGCAACTGGTATCCTGGAAACATTTTTATCTGCAATAAGACATCCACATCAGTGATAGCCATTACTGACTTCTATGCATACTGTTGTAAATTTTTTGCCTTATTTTTGTTTTCTCAAGCATCCCCAAATATCGTTGTGCCTTGTTTCCTAGATCGCGCCGCGCAAAGCGCGCCATCCACTAGTGTCGTATAAGAAGAAGAGCAAGCCAATGCTTTACAGTCTTATTACATTAGGAACCAGAGAACACAAACACTTAAAAACAATAGACTCTATTATGGAACTACTGGACATCCGCAAGCCCGCGTCATCAACCCCAACTCTTCCTTGATTAGCCCGAACACTTGAATCGGAGTTCTCTTGACTTCCTAAAAGGTTCTTCGATTGCGTTCTTTGCATATATTCCAAGTCATGTACATAAGGATTGCCGCTGTTGTTCGTTGTTGAGTGGCGGATTGTCCCTGCAGAGCGCTCTCCCACCACTGCTGCACTGACCGCACATCCAAAGCGGGAGCCCGAATGCAATCACCCGCCCAATTTTTAACAAGGAGCCAAACTTCCAATGCAAATGGACAGAGAACACAGAGGTGAAGTGCGGCCTTCAGCTGTTGGTCACACAGGGAGCATACTGGGTTGCACGGCCAGTTTCCTTTTAAGAGTCTATCAGCCGTCAATATTTTTGCTTGTATCAATAGCCAAGTGAAGAAACGATGTTTACCTTCTGCATAAGCTCTCCAAATGGACTTGGAGTTGAAAGGCGGAATGGATCCTTTGAATTGCGCTAAGTATGATGACTTTGCACTATAATATCCGTCGGCTGTCCATTTCCATGAAATGATGTCCTCACGATCATCTAATTGCACAACACTTTACAAGGTCCCGCAACTTAATAAATTCGGCCATTTGTTGTACAGAGTCCATCCTCCATAGTCCTCTTGTCCAATTCATGTGCAATATCAAATGGGTAAAGGTTTGGTGCAATATCAAATGGCGCGCGACCATTCAACCAAGATGAATGCTAGAAACTTGCCTTGTCACCTCTACCAATAGTAACAATTGTCGAAGCTAGAAAGAGAGCTTTATCTATAGGATCACAGGGTGGGGGAGTTCCTACCCATGGCGGTTAGGATCCACCCACTTGCACCAAAGCCATTTCAATCTTAAAGCTCTTCCAAATCTAGAATCCCTAGCCCACCAAGGGGTTTTGGTCTTGCTGCTTTAGGCCACTTCACCGAAAGCAATGTCCCCCATCGACAAATGGGTTCTGCTTTTAGGCTTGGATTACGTAGACTAATTTAGCAAGTAGCCTTTGAGGGGTGGGTTTGTTAGGGTAGAAAAATGTGCTCCTAAATGGTGTTTTAGCAATGCAGAGTTATTTCTTATAGCAAAAGATGTTTGGAGTGCAAATTAACTCGGTGGCACGTAATTTTCAAACATTTTAGGAGTTGTTACTCTCCAGATAGTCTGAGTTTCACCTCTATGACAAGTGGACCATGGGCCAACAGAATTCGTATATATAATAAAATAATAACTAAATTATTCGTCCCCCGAAGTCACCGATCATTGGGCCCAATACCCAGAGGACACCACCGTCGCCAATCTGTTCCCAGAGCAGAGAGGCCCAGTTATCCCCTCCTCTCCTCTGCCATCCTGTCTCCGACCATCCTCTGCGGCTCTCCCCATCTCTTCCTCTTCCTCGGCGAGCTCCATGCGGACAGAGCGGCGGCAGCGCGGGGCGGAGGTCTGCCGAGCCCACTCCTCCCCGCCCCAACCGCAACAACCCTGTCCAAGTGTCCATGCCTTTACGCAAGGCGGCTCGAGCGCCGTGCATTGCCGCCGCCCAAGAGACGGCCTAAGCGACAACCATGGCCATTCCTCTCCCTCCTAACCCTCTCACCCTCGTAAACTCACCCCACGCGTCCTCATGGCCGCCTACACACGGCCTCCTCCCCGCACGGGTTCCGCTCTCTTCTCCAACTCCCCGAATGCCGCGCCGGCCGCCTTCAAGCCGTCTTCTTCGCTAGTGGGGCGCGGGGCACCGTTTGGTCATGGGCGGTACGGGCGGCCGCGAAACCCCGGCCGGAAGCGTGCCTTTGGAATGGAATGCGGGGTAGTTCTCGGGAACCTGCTCGCCGATGGAGGTGGCGCGGACGGCTCACAACAAAAAAGAATCCAATACCGCCTTTGTCTTTGGGTGCAAGGTGCGTTTAGGCATACCGGGTCGGCTTGTATTGTAGTATATGAGATAGGCGTAACAATGGTCTGTTGAAATAATTAGGCAATTTCAGATTAATTCCAAAATATAAATCATGATTAATCGATCAAACTCAAGTCACAGATCAAAGCAAAGGGTGTAAACACAACTAGCACACCGATAGATTTGATCTCGAGAATATACCGATTGACGTTGAGGACAACGTAATGAAGAGGTTCCCGAAAAGCGTAAGGTCCTTCAAAGTCATTGCCGCCGCTGCCGATCAGCGGGCTGCTGCCAAGAAGTCGAAGAAGCTGCCGATGAAGATGGTCTTTGGGGACGGTCCTCCGTGTGTCCTTCCCGGAACACGAGCCGTGATTTAAGATCGGGGCCGCGACAAGAGCGCTTCCCAAAACCTTATTCGCTTTCTCCCGCTACAGATCGCAAAGACGACGGTTCGAGAGACCTCGCCGCCTCGGCCGCTAGTGCACGCTAGCAAACGGATCGAGTAGCTACGGTGGCGCAACAACAAGAAGAGGCAAAAACTCTATCTCAATTCTCTAGAGTTGAGAGGTTGTCCATTCAAGGGACTCCTCTCTAAACCAAGATGAGATATCGATCTAATTTTGGCGTGGGCCGGTAGGTCGCTTACATATCCCGAACATCGTGTCGCGATCACGCATCGGTTTAGAACTCTTTACTCGAGTCGGTTCGGGACTCTACAACTTGAAGGCCAAGATTACCAAAAATAGAATGGGCCTTTGAGATCTCTCTAGGAATTTGAATTTGTTATTGGGCCAAGCCCATCTAAATTCCAACAATCCCCCACTGGATCTCAAATACCCATTTAGAGTTTTGCCAATTCTCGTTATTTGTTTAATATACCAAGATTCGGCAGAGACTGTGAAGTTGAACTTCGCCTAGGTCCTTAAGCTACACTTATTCACAACTTGAACAATGGACTACGCCTTGAATTGTAAGTTTTGTGCGAACAAGCTTTTACTTAAAGCCACACTAGTACCGGCTGCCAAGTAGCCTTACCCCGTGGGTGGAGCATATACGTCATACTCCCCCGGTCTCTTCATGAGCTTACTAGAGACCACCCAAGTCTCATAGACTACGACGTTTAATGATCAAACTCATATAGGTATGTTCTTTTCAAGAATGCTCAGTAGGATCGCATCTTCGCTTGTTAAAGCCAATAGAACATATTAAGGCATTAGCCAACCCGCCATACAAAGGCCTCAACGCATTTGAGAGTTATTGCATCTTCACTTAGAGAGAGTTATAAATATACTCTCCTCGGTTTACCAATAGCTTGTTCTTCCTGCATCCTTAGTCACGGGATCTCCGATCAAAAAGCTTGGGTTACTACTATCATGTAAACTCATATGGGTCTCATACCCATCTCCTCGATGCAATTTCTATCACATTTCGTGATAGCCCTTTTGTAAAGGGATCGCTGGGTTTTTGTGCTGTACGTATATAAGATACGATTATTACTCCGGAGTTTCTCAACTTCCGACGGTCTTTCAAGCATCTTTTAACGTGTCTTGTTGACTTTGAATTATCCTTAGCACTATTCGCTTTAGTGATCAATGTTTGATTATCACAGGTTCAAAAGGATAGCCGGTCTTGGTTTCTCTACCACCGGCAAGTCGGACAAGAGCTCACGCACCCCACTCGCCTCTGCAGATCTTTGTATCCAAAGCAAGAAGTTCTCGCTTCCATGGTTGATTTAGTCAAAATAGTCCGTTTTACAAGACCTCCATGACACGCGCCACCTCCAAGAGTAAATACATACCCACTAGTAGCATAGATTTGATCAATATCGGATATCCGGTTAAGCATCACTATATCCCTCTAGCACGTATTTGGGTGCCCGGAATAGTATATGCCATAACTCATTGTACCTCTAAGATAGCACAAGACCCCTCTCGTAGTACATGCCAATGATCATCACCCGGGTTGGACATGTACGCATACTCAACTTGCTCACAAAGAAAAGAGATATCTCGGTCTAGTTGTGCTAGCTAAATACATGAGTGAACCAATTATCTCGAGAGTATCTCAATTGATATCTAGCATTTCTCTTATTCTTTCCGCATTGTCACACTAGGATCATAAGGTGTTGGAGAAGGCTTTCTATCCATAAAACCAAATCGGTTCGGGACCTTCTCAACATAGTGAGATTGCGACAATGTAATCCCACTCTCTTCCTTAATTAGCTTGATGTTTAGAATTACATCAGCCTCTCCTAGATCTTTCATGTCAAAACTCTTAGACAAGAAAGACTTGACTTCATTGATCACATCAATGTTGGAACCAAAAAAATTAAGATATCATCAACATATAAGCATAATATAAATGTATTCGCCCCCATAATACACACACACCTATCGCCTTCATTGACAACATAAAGGGCACTAGTTAACGTAGTGTCAAACTTCTCATGCCATTGTTTAGGTGCTTGTTTCAAGCCATACAAAAATTTCAATAGCTTGCACACCTTTTTGCTCTTTACCTTTTTACTACAAATCCATCAGCCGATCCATGTAAATCTCCTCATCCAACTCTCCATACGGAAAAGCTGTCTTTACATCCATTTGATGAATGATCGGACCATATGAGGTAGCCAAGGATAGTAGTGTTCGAATAGTGGTCATTCTAGCAACGGGTGAGTAAGTATCAAAGAAATCCTCGCCCTCCTTTTGAGTATAACCCTTTGCCACAAGCCGAGCCTTGTACTTATCAATAGTACCATCGTCTGTCTAAGCTTCTTCTTGAACACCCACTTACATCCAATTGATTTACAACCGAATGGTAGATCGGATAGCTCCCAAGTTCCATTAGAAAGAATCGAGTCCATCTCACTCTGAACGACTTCTTTCCAATCATCTACATCCGGAGATGCATATGCCCTCCGATATAGAGGTGGGAGTATCATCCACAAGGTACACAATAATGAAATCATCACCAAAAGATTTTGCAATCCTTTGTCTCTTGTTCCTTACAGAACTTCATTGTCATCCTTCTCAAGTGGTTGTTCAAATGACTCAACAGGTATTCGATAGGTACAGTATCATCGGGAGCATATCCAAGAAAGATACAATCTACCGTCTTTGGTCCAAGCTTACGCTTCTTTTTAATTGGAATATTGACTTTCGCCAAGCATCCCCACGTGCGCAAGTATGAAAGTGATGGTTTCCTACCAACCCACATCTCATATGGCGTTGTCTCTTTATTTCTGTTTGGAACACTATTCGGGACATGACTCGCAAATCAATATAGCTTCCCCACCATGCCTTAGATAAACCAAAGAGGTGTCTAACATGGCGTTAACCAAGTTAGTCGGGCAGGCGATTTTTTCCTCTCGGCAATTCCGTTGGATTCGGGCGAATAGGGAGGCGCCCTCTCGTGAATAATACCATGTTCCGCACAAAACTTCATCAAATATTATAGGAAAATATTCACCACCACGATCCGACCTTAGACGTTTAATCTTTCTCTCTAGTTGATTTTCAACTTCAGCCTTAAATATTTTAAAGTAGTCTAATGCCTCATCTTTAGTTTTCAGCAAGTAAATATAGCAATATCTAGAAGCATCATCAATTAATGTCATGAAATATCTCTTTCCACTTTTAGTCAACACACCATTCATCTTGCATAGATCAGAATGTATGAGCTCTAGAGGTGCCAAGTGTCTCTCCTCCGCCGCCTTGTGAGGCTTTCGAGGTTGCTTAGATTGCACACAACTATGGCACTTAGAACCTTTGGCAATAGTGAAATCTGGAATTAACTTCAAGCTAGATAAATATGACATCAAACCAAAGTTCACATGACATAAACGAGAATGCCAAACACTTGAACTATCATTTATTGTGCCACAAATATGATTCACTGACTTATTATGTTCTTCTAAAGATAGTGTTGTCTCCCTCGAATCTTCTCTTTTCTCTAGAGATATTTCCCCGAGGCGATCCAACAAGAAACCCGTAACATCTTAGCCTCTAGCCGAGCATGGCCTTAACTCGCCACCTCTTTATATGTGCACTAGAAAACTTTTTCTAGTCTCAAAGACGTCGATGAAAACAGCCATAGTAAAATCAAGAAAAAGCCTGTCCATTCAACGTGTAGAGTGGACTTTAGCCGTATTTCGGGCCTCGGGGCGTTACAAATGGTATTCGAGCCAACTCTCGGGTTTCACGGACGTATGGATCGGGAGCTCGAAAAAAGTTGCGCATGGCCCCGTAGAGGGCATGGCAAATAGACCGAGGAGCCGGTAATGCGCACGTGAGCCAAGAGAGTTGATCCTGGACGTTTGTCCCGCATGCGGGTAGGTTGGTTGGCTCTCGACGAGGACGCCGAGTCCTTAAGGGTGGGTGGATGTGAGACCCGCTCTTGGGCCAAGATGATGGGCCGGACCGAATGGCCGTGTTATCAGAGCACGGGGAGCTCAAGCGTTATCGTAGCTCGGGATGTTGGTTCTTGTAGCGACGAAGGATAGTCCCAAACCGAAGTTGAAGAAGAACTGAACCAACTTAAATACCGGGCCGGGAATGATATTAATTCGGTTCGAACCTTTTGCAGCGTAGAGAAGATTGGATTGTTGAAATAATTAGGCAATTTCTAGATTAATTCCAAAATATAAATCATGATTAACTGATCAAACTCAGGTCACGTATCAAAGCAAAGGGTGTAAACACAACTAGCACACCGTATAGATTTGATCTCGAGAATACCTGATTGACATTGAGGACAACGTAATGAAGAGGTTCCCAAAGCGACGCCAAGGTCCTTCGGTCATTTGCCATTTGTCGTCGATCAGCAGCCGCTGCTGAAGAAGTCGAAGAAGCCGTCGATGAAGACGGTCTTTGGCCTGGACGGTCCTCCGTGTGTCCTTCCCGAAGACGAGCCGTGACGAAGATCGGGAGCAAGCCGCCAAGAGCGCTTCCCAAAAACCTTATTCGCCTTCTCCCGCCGCAGGATCGCAAAGACGACGGCCGGAGACTGCCGCCTTGGCCGCTAGTGCACGCTAGCAAACGGATGGAGTAGCTACGGCGGCGCAACAACAAGAAGAGGCAAAAACTCTATCTCAATTCTCTAGAGTTGAGAGGTTGTCCATTCAAGGGACTCCTCTCTAAACCAAGATGAGATATCAGATCTAATTTTGGCGTGGCCGGTAGGCTGCTTATATATCCCGAACATCGTGTCACGATCACGATCGGTTTAGAACTCTTTTTACTCGAGAGTCGGTTCAGACTTCTACAACTTGAAGGCCAAGATTACCAAAAAATAGAATGGGCCTTTGAGATCTCTCTAGAATTTCCGAATTTGTTCTTGGGCCAAGCCCATCTGAATTCCAACATGGTCCCGGTCAGAGCTGTATATTCATATCTTTGTCATTGCCCATGTCCGATTTGCTGGTTTTTAGGCTGCTTTTGGCGGATCATTTGTCTGGTTGCTAGCTACCAATGGGATACAAGGCGGACTTGCTACTCCAATTTACTCGTATAGTCTAATCTGCCATTTGAATCAGGCAAGGTGGTAATCTCTCTGGCCTCAGATGGAATAAACTAAATAAAGGTGGAATAAACTAAATAAGGTGAAAATTAAAGTATACTGGGGAAGACCACCATCACAGCCTAAAGTTGCATACGGCATTTCTAGGAAGGTTACATGTATGAAGCCTCCAGATCTGGGAGAGTTCATAGACAGTCGATCTTGCCAGTAAGCCCCTAGCACGGTTCTCTTCTCTCCAGCACATAGGCATAACCAGTAAGCAGCAGGTGTATGAAAGCTCACAGGAATTGTTGATCATTGAAGTAACATGTAGATCCCCGCGATCGAGCCTGTAAGTTGACAACTCTCTTGCTTTGGCATTTCCACTTCCCTTCTGTCTTACTAGTTATCTGATTTTTTTTTCTCCCAACAAACCATGTACAGGTGAGGTGAGCGTGCCCTCAATCCTGGCAGCGAGCCATACTAAACCAGCTCTGCTACTCATCGATCTTCAAAACAGATCACAGGCAACACTTGGTTGACATCATCAGGCACATAAAAAGGTAATCAAGTGCTAAGACATAACCCAATAAGCATCAATTCTTATTTGTTTACTATTTTACAGGTGTTATTGAGAAGACGGGGATGTTCTCCTGCTGTCTTCTGGCAATCCCTTTTTGTTGAAGCAGATCCTACCTGTTCTGTCTTTACATTTCAATAAGGGGTCAGTCCATATCTCCCAAAATTTTATTTCCATTTTTGTTCACTAGCAAGCAATGTCTCAGATGCTTGCTCTTGCCTTTTCATGGTTGCTCACTTGCTCTACTTCCATCCTGTGGAGTTTATAACTCTTATCAATAATCATTATACATCTGGACACTGCATATATACTTTATATTTTCTTCCTGTATCTGAGGCAATTTAATTTTTGTAATATATTACTGTTACAATTATAAATAGGATTCTTTTGAATTATTGTTAGTAGATTTATCTAGAAGTTGACATTTTATCCTCGACAAAAATTTCTCTGTTTATTCCCTCATTTGTTCCGATATGCTTATATTGATTCATTCAAAACAGCTCATATCAATTTGCTAGCCCACGAGAGGGCTTGTTTCTTGTTCTGCTGCATGCATTTGTAGGAAATTGTTTTGTAAGTTCGAGAACCCACATTTGTTTTTTCCTATACAAGTGCTTGAGTAATCAGGAATGGGTAGTGGAGCTACTGAACGTGAAAAGTTGGAGAAAAAATTGGAGAAAAGGCTGCAGGATCCAAAAACAGAACCCTTAATATCTTTGCCACTAGATTTTTTTGGCAGACATCACAGGGGTTTTTCCACTGAACGAGTACTTGGCGAGGGTGGGTATGGAGTCGTATACAAGGTATGGCCATTCTTCTTTCACTCCAATTTCGACCGATGGCAACGGAAAGATAATGAATGGTTTACCTACATGCTATGAAGGGAGTTCTCCGGAGCGGCAAAACTATTGCTGTGAAGAAGATTTTTGATAAACATCTGCTGGACAATTATACTCGAGTTGAGAATGAGATCATTTGTCTTAAGGAGGTCAGGCACCAAAATGTCATACAGCTTGTAGGTTACTGTGTCGAAACCAAGAAGGAACTGATGGAACATAGTGGGAAACATGTTATGGCTGAAAAATGTGCATGCTTGTTGTGCTTTGAATTTCTTTTTGTAATGGAAGCCTTGACAAGTATGTTTCTGGTATGTTGAAATAAGATCTTCTTTTCTTTTTCTTTCCTTTCCAAAGTTCACCTGATTAGAAGTTTAGAACACACACTCAACTGTGTCATTATATCAATAGCTACAGTGACAAATTCAATTATATTTTCTCTGTTTGTTGATCTATCACTACAGATGACACCTTGGGCCTTGATTGGGATATGAGATATGAGATAATTAGGGAGTTTGCAGAGGTTTGCATTATCTTCATGATAAACATCGTATTGTTCACCGGGACCTCAAGCCTCAAAATATACTGATGGATGACATGATGATACCAAAAATTGGTGATTTTGATTTGTCAAGGCTTTTGGGTCAAGAAAATTCCAGAACTGTCACTGCAAACTTTGCTGGAACGCTGTAAGCTGTGCATCTTGCTATAGCTTCATTTTCTTTTACTATTTTCTACGACTCATTATGCAAATTCCTCTGCAGTGGATATATGACACAAGAATACATAGACCGCTGGAATTATCTCCCCTAAGACAGATATATTCAGTTTGGGTGTCATAATCATAGAGATAATCACAGGTTGCAGGGACTATCCCAATATCAGCGGGAGAACTGAAACATCTCTGAAGCACTTCACAGAAGAAGTAAGATTATTCAGCATTACGCAACACAAGTTTCTACCTTCGTTATACATTGTTTTTTTTTTTTTTTGATAAATTACCTATGCAAACATTTAGGTGGTTGGAAGTTGGAGGAAAAGACTAGAACTAAGACCCATGCATATGTCATCGGAAATGCATATCCAACAAGTGGAACAATGCATCTCTATAGCCCTGAGGTGCCTGGAACCTGACTCGAATAAAAGGCCTACTTCACTGGACATAGTTCAAAGTCTAAATGCAGAAGAAACAAAATCTAGGTGTTTTAAAAACTCCACTAGTGTTGCTGAGAAGGTATGATCTCTAAATACATGGTGCGCTTCTCCACACTTAATTTCTTAAGGGTGTCCAAATAAATATGGCTGTTTGAACAAAATAACCACTCTTGCTTCATTTTTTTCTGATCTTAATTAGTGTCCCTGTTATAGATGTAATGCAGTTATCTATTTCTATTATTAGAAAATAGCCCTTAGAGCATCTCAAAGATTACCCAATAAAATCTCCCAATCCAGGATTTTTAGCAAGATTGGAAAAAATCCTTCTCCAACAATTCCCAATCTCATGTTTCAATCTTTTGGCAGCCGCCTTTAGTCCCAAGCTAGTTAGGGTAGGCTAGAGATGAAACTCATATGAAACATGTATAAAAGAACACAAAAAATAGGGTAGAAGACAAAAGGTAAAGATAGGGTAGATAGAAAAAGAAACAAAGGCCATGGCGGTGCACGCTGATAGCTAGGCTCCATGCGCTCCTATCCGTAGCTAAATCCTTGGAGATATTCCACTCCTTAAGGTCTTCCTTAACCGACTCGTCCCAAGTTAATCTTGGTCGACCTCTACCTCTCTTTACATTATCTACCCGCTTTAAAACCCCACTAGGCACCGGCGCCTCAGGAGGCCTCCATTGAACATGTCCAAACCATCTTAACCGATGTTGAATCATTTTCTCCTCGATAGGAGCCACCCCGACCCTATCCTGAATCTCTTCGTTCCGAACTCTATCCCTTCTTGTATGCCTGCAAAACCATCACAACATATGCATCTCTACTACACTCAGTTGCTGGACATGTTGCCTTTTTTAGGCCAACATTCAGCACCGTAGCATCGGGCTAATCGCCATCCTATAGAACTTACCTTTTTAGCTTCTGTGGCACCCTCTCGTCATAGAGGACGCCAGAAGCTTGACACCACTTTAGCCAACCTACTGAGATTCTATGTCTAACATTTTCATCAATGTCGTCATCCTCCTGTAGCATAGATCCTAAATACCAAAAAGTATCCTTCTTGGCCGCCACTTGTCCATCAAGGCTAACGTCCCCATCCTCGTGCATAGTCAGGCTGAAATCGCACATCATGTACTTGGTCTTGGTCCTACTCAGTCTGAACCCTTTCGACTCTAGCGTATGCCTCCACAGCTCTAACTTCCTATTTACCCCTGCTCTACCCTCGTCCACTAGCACCACATCATCAACAAAGAGGATACACTAAGGGATATCAACCTGTGTGCCCCTTGTGACCTCATCCATCACCAAAGCAAATAAATAAGGGTTCAATGCTGACCCTGATGTAGTCCTATTTTAATTGGAAAGTCATTGGTATCGCCATCACATGTTCGAACACATGTCCTTGCATCCTTGTACATATCCTTGATGAGGGTAATGTACTTAGTTGGGACATTGTGTTTTTCCAAGGCCCACCACATGACGTTTCTCAGTACTTTGTCATACGCCTTCTCAAGGTCAATAAAGACCATGTGCAAGTCCTTCTTCTGCTCCCTAAATATCTCCATCAACTGTCGTACTAAGAAAATCGCCTCCATAGTCGACCTCACGTTTCAATCTTTTGACACTTGGAAAAATCACTCCCCCATGCGTAAAGATCCATGCTTTCCCCATCGCGTGTATCCCTCGTCGCACTAGTTTTTCTTGGGAGTCGACGTAGTCCCAATCCACGACATCGTAGACTAGACTCGTGGAGCATCTGCTGCATATGGATGAGGCCCAAGACAGGCTACCATCGGCTCGTGTTGGCTCTAGCGCCACCACCTTTGCGGCTGTTGTCTGTGATGGGCCTGCCATGGTTGTCGAGCATTGTCTATGGCCGCTTTTTTTTCCTTGAGTAATGGATGGGAGGAACCACATGCAAGGCCTCGGAGGAACCAAGGCTAGTGGACGGTTGTCGGAGCCGCGTGAGATTAATCTTAGTTTGATTTTGGTCATCTTCTCATCATGGCCTAGTTAGAAAACACAACTCATTCTTCTTCGTTATCGTCTAATTTGCTTGCACGTGGTGCCGGGGTCGCGCTGACCTACTCGCAGCGGTTATACGCCACCGCTACACGTTTGCCATCACAAAGGCAGGGGCAAGAGGTGTGGGAGGAAAAGAACATCCCAAAGCTTGAGGACGACTAAAAGGTTCTAGTATGGCTAGAGGGGGGTGAATAGCCTAATAAAAACTCCATAAATTAACTAGAGCAAATCGATTAGTAAAACAAATGGCGAAATGCTTTTTGCCAAGCTCTAGTGGGTGATACAAGCCACCTATCCAATAATTCTAGTGTATTATGATCTCTAATTCACTCAAAGGCTAGGTTGATAATTCTACACTATTGATCAAGCTCGATGACTAAGTACAACTAATTACTAATATGCTACTCAAGTAGAACTACACAAGTACAAGCACTGCACAAGATAACTACGGAAAGTAATGCAAGGGATGTAGCTTTATACCCACGTTGATGAGAAGAGAATGAACCAATCACCAATGCAATAACCAATCAATCAATAGATAACCAGTGAGGCCAATGAAGCAATCAATCACTAGGAGACAAGTTGACATAAGCATTTTCTCTTGAGGTTCACTTGCTTGCCAGCAAGCTAGTCCTTGTTGTGTCGACCAACACCTTGGTGGTTCCTTGGTGTACATGGCTTCCAAAGCCAAGCCTCCCAAAGGCACCGCAAGAACCCACACACAAACAAATCCTCGATTGGGGGCGGATACAATCACCAAATCCTCTCACCAATCACCAAATCTCCAACCATCTAGGTGACGGCAATCACCAAGAGTAATAAGAAATCCACAATCACAATCACCACCTAGTGCCACTAAATATGCAAACTCAAATGCACACACTAGTGTTTCTCCTAAATCCTCTCATGAATGAGCACCAAGCTTGGAGAAGGAGATGAGAGGGGGATGATCATGAAGCTCTCAAAGTCAATCACTAGATCTCGATCTCTGACTTGATTGGAGCACAAATCCATAGGAGTGTGAGAAGAGAGAGATAGAGCTTGTTAGGGTTCTTCAAGAATGAGCAAGAGCAAGAATAGGGAATGTTTGTAGGAGGAGGAAGAGAGGAGGGGAGCCAGCCTTATCCCCTCACGCACAGGCTACCTCAGCTCTCACCAAGACCGGCCGCTGCGTGATCGGATTAGCGTGGACGCTCCTTCCGACCGTTGGCTCGTTCGACTCGCGCTTTGGAAATTTCAACCGGCGAGGCCTGGGAATTTTAGTGTGGATACTCCTCCCAACCATTGGCTGGTTGGACTCCCGCTTTGGAACTCGAGGGCGGCAGCTTTGAATTTCATGGACATGCGCTCCTCTCCATCAAAGGACTCCAACACTGGAAATTCCAGCTCGCACTAACTAAATTTTCAGCTAAATTTGTTACTCAGGCAGTGAGCCCCTCCCAAGAAATTCAACACAGTATAACTGAAATTTCTTGTCCTGATTTCACATTAGCTACACATGTGGGGTGTTAATCCAATATACTCTATATAATTAGCCCATGAGGCCCAATGCAATATATCCGATAATTTGAAGCATACTTGTCAATCCTATATACTCTTTGGAAGATTTGGAAGAATCAAGATTGACATCCTAGTCATGACGTTAGCCAAGGATGTTCTCTAAAACTCATGCACCATCTCATGTTTATCATACTTGCCGAGATCACTTCTTCTCCCATCATTAACTCCTCGATTTGAGGGGAAACATTCATATAAAGTATGGTTCAGGTTCACCATTGCCGACTAGTAAATTTCACATCCGAAGTACAATGGGTAACACACAAAACACATAGGTTTAGACTGATTCAGGCTAGGTGCCCTACGTCAAGTGGTTGGGTGGTGCTCGTATTGGTGTCTCCCAATTAGTGTTACATCCTTACAGGAGGTGCATTATGACTTGACTATATGAACTGGTTCTATGTTGTGTTAGAAGCCCCCCCCCCCCCACTCCACCCACCACCACCACCAACACACACACACATGTACAATGGGTGGGGTTACAAATAAGTGTAGTTGGTAGTGTTAGCGGGATGGTGAGCCCATATTAGTTAGGTAGTACAATGATGATACTGTGCTAGATAGTGGTGGCAGTGTACCCTGCCCATCATTGACATGGCATCAACCCCCATCATATCGCTTGACTTTTGCCGCACTGGTCATTTAGGGCTGAAGTGCTTCACTTGTGCCTCCAGTCAGGAGCCCTCAAGTGTCGAATGGTACCCTCCAAATTGGGATTCCAATTGGCTGGAGCTCCCGTAAGTTGGGAGCGCCATAAGCCAATTGGCTTGGCTTACCCCGTCTTTGAGTGCCGATCATAGACTTGGTGAGGATATCTTGGGTTTGTGCACTCATCGATCGTATTTTTTATGACAAAAGAATGTGACATATTTGCGATGTTAATTGCATTATCGTATTTATACCTTTTACCAATATTAAAAATCTAACCACATCATATGCTTCGTTAATGCTCAATACATCCATTGTTTGTACAGGACAAGAGAAACCATAATCTTCAGAGTCAAGTAAATATGAGCATAATCAACACACCAAAGACCATCAGTGCCATTAACGACCTGAATGAGTGTGCCAATTTGTTCCATTGGGTTATAATATCTCGCGACATCATCTTTGAAATCCAAGTTTAGTGGACCACAATTGGAAAAACTTCAAAGGCGATGCGGACGGTTGCGAGAGCGACCTTCAATGTCTTTGTGATACTCTACCATCAATGTACAACCTCACCGATCGAGCAGAGTGGAGGATCCATGATCATTATGTGGCTGACCTCCTTTCGAAACTCAAAGATGCAAAGTGTATGATGCGGAAGACCTTCTAGATGAGTTTAGATGGTACGAGAAAAAAGTTTCAAAGAGAGGGCAATGCAATCTCGGTGGAATTAATAATTGACTTCTTTCACGATTATGTGTCACTTTCGGGGAAGCTTCAACAAGGTGACCGATATCCGAGCAGGCTCAATAATCTTTCCGGACATTTGGAGAAAATGGGCTTACTTCAAGCAATTCCACGGTTTGACAAATCATTCAGGCCCGAGACCTCTCGCTTTCCCCATTGAACCGAGAGATTTTTGGTCGTCATAAGGAAAAAGGAGAAGCTGATCAGAATGCTTGGTGTACCAACAGATAACACCATGGGTCCTTACGGATGTAGGAGGGAAAGAAATGGAGTTTGTTTATCAGCATGTAATCAAATTTGTGATATAAAGGGTGTCCAAGTTTTGCCAATTGTTGGAATTGGGGGCGTTGGAAAAACCACCTTGGCTCAAGATATTTGCAACAATCCAAAAGTGATATGCCACTTTAAGCCGATAATTTGGATTTGTGTCTCAGATGATTTTGATGTCAAGAGGTTAACTAAAGAGGCCTTAGACCAATTTTCTCCTCCCGAGGAAGTGCCAAAACCGACAATTTGAATCTTTTTCGAGGGTGCTCTTGCATGAACTCGAGCACTAAAAGATTCTTAATTGTCCTTGATGACATGTGGGATGAAAATGAGCTAGATTGGAAGCGCTTCTGTGCACCTTTTAGAAATGCACTTAAGGGAAGCATGATGCTTGTCACCACTAGATCTTCAAAGGTTGCTGATCTAGTGCATACGATGGATCCCTTTCCCTTAGATGGTTTGAACAAAGATGCCTTTTGGAAGTTCTTTAAGCTCTGTGTGTTTGGATCTAATAGCTCAAACATTGATCCTAAGTTGGAACAGATTGGTGAGAAAATACTCCCAAAGTTGAGAGGCTCTCCTTTAGCTGCAAAAACCCTTGGACGGCTGTTAGGAATGAGCCTTGACCCAGCACATTGGGATAGGATTCTTAAGAATCAGTTGTGGGAGCTTCAACAAAAGGAAACTGATATTTTGCCAGCTCTTCGTTTGAGCTACATGTATTTACCATTGTATTTAAGAAGATGCTTCTCGTTCTGTGCCGTGTACCCGAAAGATTACATATTCAAAAAGGAGGATTTAGTGGAGATTTGGGTGGCAGAAGGCTTAGTGGAACATCACCCTAACATTTCACTTCATCATACTGGAGGTCAGTACTTTGAAGAACTTGCACATCTCTCATTTTTTCAGAAATATCCATTGTCCCACAGGAAATATGTAATACATGATTTGATGCATGACATGGCACAACTGGTTTCAAAGGACGAGTGCTTTATAGTAAAAGAAATAAATGATCTTCCTAAGATCCCTCGGAATGTTCGCCATCTGTCAGTGCTCAAAAGCGGAGATGTTCGATGTTCTGACTTATTGAAGCATGATATGACACAACATAGAAAGCTGCGCACCCTATTTTGCCACCTGTCTTTAAAGAGTGAAACTGATAATACTCCGATGGAGAAATGGTGTAATGAACTTCTGTGCATGCGTGTCATGGTCTGTTATATCTCTAAGTGGGGGCTTACCAGGTAGTATTAGCAATATGAAGCTACTTCGGTACCTTCAAGTCCTCAACTCTAGCCTTTGCAAGAGCCTTCCTTCAGCATTCTGTTGCCTCTATAACATGCAGATATTTTATGCTGTGAAATGGCAGATTGATGTCATTCCTAGCGGCTTTGGTATGCTGATCAATCTGCAGAAATTTGAATCAGCGAGATGTCAATTTTATCATAGACATATACATTCAGTGGATGTTCGTAAAAGTGCAATTGCAACTGACAAAGGGCAGAGAGGGCAATTCAGTATTATAGAATATAAAGTGAATCTCTTCCAAGCTGGACTCATCCACAAAACTTAGAGCAGATTCACAGTTACGATAGCACTAATAGCACTTTCTCATCCCTGACTGATGTTGAAATTATAGATTGCCATAACTTATCAAGCCTCGAACAATTTCTACAACCAGCTTATATGCCCATCATCAAGAAAATAGAAATTTCCTGCTGTGCAAGTTTAGAATCTGCACCAACTGAGAGGTTTGGAGATTTGCGTTTCCTTGAAGTACTGGATGTAAACTATTGTCCATTGATCGAATCACGACGCCTGTTTGCCCCATCTCTAAAGGAGTTGTATCTGGAATACTCTGGGAATCTCGGATACAACATCGAGTGTAGTTCTCTCACCATCTTCAATTTATCAACAAATTACCATATTGAATCCATTAATCTGCAAATGTGGAATCTTCCACTACTGCAGGTGCTCGGGATCTTTTATTGTCCTTCTCTGACAATTATTAGAGATTCAGAACCTATATCCAGTGACCTTTTCCATAGTGGGGCCCAAAGCAGAATCGGAAAGTTCCCTAAACTCACTCACCTGACCATTGTGAACTGTAAAAGGCTTGAAACTATCGATGACCTCCTACATCTCCCTGCCATTGAGAGTATTTCGATTATGGACTGTGGCTTGCTGTCCCTGCCAGGTAAAAGATTGGGAAGTTTTCCTCTGCTGAAGAATTTGCACATTTCATCTTGTCCAAGTCTTGACTGGAAAAGTGGAATGCTGTTACCATCGTCCCTCCAAAACCTCACATTATCGAGCTGCGGGGATTTCTATGCCTGGTTTCCCAGATGCCTGGAGATGCTCACCTCCCTCAAGAAACTGCAGATTTGTTACTGCGAATGCATAGTGTCCGTTCCTGGCCATCTGTGGAGCAGTAATCTCAAATCACTTGAGAGATTGGAGTTTAGTGACTGTCCAAAGCTTAAATCAATTGGTGGACCAGACGCAATTGCACACATAAGAGGTTTATTTATTGATCACTGCCCAGAGTTGAAGGAAATTGACCAACCAATGAAGAGAGGCTGATTTGCTTGCATGAGAAAGTGGGCTCATGCTCTTTTTGTATGGTACGTAATCCACTTGTTTGCAGTATAAACTAGGCATTGTTACTCTTAAGACTTAAGTGGTTAATAATTGTTTCTGAAAGCGTGGCAGTCCCAGAGCTGATTGCAGTTACACTATTACATTCTCAATAACTCAGTAGGCTATAGGTTCATGAGTGTGCGTACATTTTCCATAATAGAAGAATGTCCTTTCTTTTTCCCTCACCCTGTTGTCTTCCTGATGACACCAGGTGGAAATTAAAGACGGCTGAGATCGAGTCCAACGCTTATATCAATTGGTGAACATAAGAAATGTAGTTATTGAAGACTGCTCAAAGTTTGAGGGACACGCAGGCTCTCAGGATCTGTCTATTTGTGACTCCTGGTTCTGTGCAAAATAAGTGGGGGCACAACACTACAACACTTTCATTATATCACATAACGTGTAACTGGAAGAGGGGCAAGAGGTGGAGTAGCCCCTCCTTTTTCTTGCGTTTGGTTTGTGGAAAAATATATGCAAGGTAGTCAAGCCAAAATTTGGTTTGGACCATTTGTCTGTTATTTGGTTATATGCGCTAAAATTTGGTATGGTAGCCATTTTATTCCATTTAATTTAGGTGGCCAAATCGAGGCCACCAATTTGTTGCTAAGATTTTGCCGTGCAAACTTTTTGGCTCTGCTATTCGGGGCGTGTTTGTTTTGGAACTAAAAATATATATGGGTTGAGTGATTTTTTGTGTGCAGATCATTTGTATCATGTATGCTTTTTATATATGGAACTAAATTTATGGATTGATTTATCTTTGACTGTAGCAACGCCTATCCATTTGACTATATATACTACCTCTATCCAGGAATTATAACTGCATTTTTTTTTTTCTAACAATCAGTCAGATTATATTCAATTTTAATAGGTTTGACAATTTGCATAAAAAAGATTTGTATTCAAAGTGTCCCTAATGTGATATTGACTTTTCGAAGCGGTTGACAATGTATAGTAAGAAAAATAAATGGTTAAAATCAGCTTTAATCAAATTACTACACATGGTTTGAGTTACAAGTCGGTCCCTATTTGGATACTAGATATGAAACTTCGGGTTCAGAACGTATAGATAGATCCGAGAGATCATGGTTTTAAAAATGCAGCTCTAGAGTGGAGATTTAGTTTTTAGAACTTAAAAAAAGAAGAAGATATTTTGAGCAATACTATATGATTTTTAAAACTATAAAATAGCGTACTTCAACACGTACAGCGACTGCATCTAGAAGAGGCTCAATAGTCTTTCTGAGTAGCTTGAGAAAATAGCGTACTTGAAGCCATTCCACGGTTTGACAAAATCCGTCAGGCCTGAGAGCACAGCAAAGATTTTTGGTCAGGATAAATAAAAAGAAGTTTTTTGGTCGAGACAATGGTTGCTTTCAATGAGGTGTACATTGCTTTCAAAGCATGAATGTGCATCCACTCAGTTAGGCCGTGTTTGGATCCCTGCCTGGTAATTTCAGCAGCTAATTATTAGCACAAATGGATCTAAACAGGATTTATCATGATGATTTTGAGATGTTGGCTCTTTTAATAACAATTTGTATTTCAAGTTATAATGCCAACATGGACACTTTTAGGAACAATGTGTATTTCAAGTTATAATAAAGCAAATATGGACAAAGATTTCAGTACTGATATTTTTGGCTCCATATAGAAGATAATAGCAACACCAAATGGGGGCAAGGTTATATTTTCTCTGGCTTGGAAATAAACTAAACGAGTGGACAGCATGCACCGGAAGACCGCCACAGTTGACTACGGAACTTCCAGGAAGATTACATGAAGCCTCTTGAGAGAATTCAGAGTTCAGAGACAATCAATCTAGCCTGTAAGTTTCTCTGTTCTGTGTTCTCTTCTCTCACACAGCAAGTAAGCAGCAGATGCATGGAAGCTCACAGGAAGTGTTGGAGCAGTACAACTGAAGTAACATATTGACCCCCAAAATTGAGCCTGTAAGCCGAGAACTCTCTCCCTTTCGCCCTTTTCAGTTTCCTTTCGTCTTTACTGCTTATCTGATTTTTTTTCCCAACAAACAGAGTTTGCAGGAAGTCAATCTAAAGTTCTGCTACTCATCTCCATCGCAGTTGGCAGGCAGCACTTGATTGAATTCAGGCACATAAGAAGGTAATCAAATACCAAGACATAAACCAAACACCTGCTGTGTTATATTTGTTTTCTATTTTACGGTTGTTATTATTACTTTGTTTTTTGTTAAAGACGCACTGCTATTTCTCCAAGTATTCTCTGCTTTAACCATTGCACTGCCATGAAGAAACTTCATTTGTCATATTCATTATCCTCCACTGTTTTGGCAACGAAATATTCTTCTAAAGTAAGCTTCACAGACAGGATTATGTTTTTCTAGGATGACAAATACTTGCTATCAACTTCCTTATAGTATTTGTAAATACCGTTTGCTAACATTTAAAGGTGACCACAAGATGCTAGTCCATGTCATGTGGGTTGGACGGTACAGCTGCCGGCCTCGAACACAAGGTGAGGCTAGAGCAACTCCCCAGAGCGTGCATGGCCAGGAGCAAGCCTGAGGAGGTTTAGGCTGCTCAGGAGGCCATAGTCATTAAGTCAATTGATTAGAAGATCAAGAGTGTGGCCGGCTAGTAGTTACTGATTTTTTTTTTTTTTTGAATAAGACGAGTGGTCAAGTCAAATGACTTACAGTTTGGGATGGAGTATTAATTTGTTTGCCATAATTTTACATGTGTAATTATTACTTTGTTTTCTGTAAGTTACGTTCAAAAAACTTTGTTTTTGTAAGGTTGCCATGTATTCTCCGCTAACCATTGCACTGCTCTGGTTGTTATTAATTTGTAGATTTTGGATTGCTGAGGCATACTGCTCTGGTTCCTAATCATTAGCAAAAAGGAGAGGTTTTTCTTCCTTTGGAGAGGAGCGAGGACGGAATGTATTCATCCCCTGCCGTCTTTTGGCATTCCCTTTTGCTGAAGCAGATGCTACCTATCCCGTCTTAATATTTTTTTGTCTATACATCTCAATAAGAGGTCAGTCGATTAGTAACAAAATTTGATTTCCCTTTTTGTTCTCTGCCAAGCAATGTCTGAGTTGCTTGCTCTTGCATTTTCATGGTTGCTCACTTGCTCTGTTTTCATCGTATGTTTAGAACTCGATGTTATCAATAATTGTTATACATATGGACAGTGCATAGGCTTTATTTTTTTTTATCACTGGTAACCGTGTGATATATTTTTATAATATACGTTACACTTGCACATAGGATTCTTTTTTAAAAAATTATCTTTCCTGTAAGAGAGGTAGGATGCGTATGTGGCCGATATATTGCAATGAGCCTCATGGGCTGATTATATAGATTATATAGGACTAACACCCCTCATGAGTAGACGATGTGGTACTAATCCTATTACTCTAACATCCCCCCGCAGTCATAGCGGGGGTAACAGGAATGGTCAGACTAGAGAACAATGGAGACATATCCCCCCATAGTCGAAATGCTTTGGTGCGAAAGCTTTGACTAGAGACTCATGCAGATGATAGCCCTTTAGTGCCAAAATAGCCGAGATCGAGGGTGGACGTGGTCGGCCGTGGAGGAGGCGTGGGTCCGTAGTGTCGTCGAGACGCTCGGTATACAAATTCAGCAGCTTCTTGCCAAGGACAGCAGCAAGGCGGTGATCGGCAAAGGCGATGGTTGGCGGCGCAGGATGCAACGAGGTCTCATTCAGAGCAGGGGTGGCGGCCCGACATCTTCCTGCAACAACCTTACACTCGGAAACAGGGTGGCGACCGGGCGTCTTCCTTCAGCAGCATCGTCGGTGTGTCGCCGGGACAACAAATGCGTAGAGTCGGACTAAGCATCTGCTTGACGAGAACAGGCGGCGGGTGGCGCCACCGCCTGAAAAGGCGGTGACACCGGCGAGGGTGGCTCGAACACGAACGCATTGCTGCAGGCTAGAGGGCGCAACAACAACCTCATCCTCCCCGGGAGTGTCGGCGATGAGTGGCGGCGAATGGTAGGGCGGCGCAAGGCGATCTCTGATTGGAAAAAAACAAAAAAGAACGCGAGAGGAACCGCGGGTACAATCTCAGGTGCACGTAGCAAATTCCCTTCACCTCCTTTACCTCTTCCCATCGGTGGTCAACAGAACAGAGGGCGGGAGATGCATGACCGGCCCGGCTTGTGGCGAGATCAACGGCGAGGGTGTGCTTGGCGGCTCCTCCCTCTTGCAGCACGGCGGGCCAGGGTCCCCAAAAATCCGCCCCTCGCCCGTGTCCTCGGAGCGAGGCAGCAGGGGGGAGGAAGGGGTGGCGCCTGACAACGCGGAGGCGGGCGCCATGGCAATGCGGCATGGGTAGAGGTAGCCCTCTGCTTGACAGCACGACACGGCGCGGCAGATCGAAGGATCGACGTGCATCCTATGAGGGCGCTGCCCCGGCGGAGATCGGTCTGCCGGCGGCGGCGCGACGGCGGTGGCAGCGGAAGCCTAGTTAGGTCACAGGATCGTGACCCTCGATACCATGTACGAGAGGTAGGATGCGTATAATGTGGCCGATATATTGCAATGGGCCTCATGGGCTGATTATATAGATTACATAGGACTAACACCCCTCATGGGTAGAGCGATGTGGTACTAATCCTATTACTCTAACATGTCCCACAAAATGTGATTTATCTAGAAGTTGCCATTTTTATTCTTTACAATAACTCCTGTTTATTCCGTCATTCATTTTTATACTCTTATATTGAATCACTCAAAACAGCTCTTATGAATTTGCTAGCCCACAAGAGCGCTGGTTTCTTCTTCTGTTGTATGCAATTATGATAAATTAATTGTTTTGCAGGTTGGAGCACTCACATTTGCTTTGCCTTATAGAAGTTCTTGATGCTTGAGTAATCAAGAATGGGTACTGGAGCTACTGAACGTGAAGTATTGGAGGAAAAAATTGGAGAAAAGGCTGCAGGATCCAAAAAACAGAACCATTAGTTTCTTTGCCACTATATTTTCTGAAAGACATCACAAGCGGTTTTTCTGCTGAACGAGAACTTGGCAGGGGTGCGTGTGGAGTTGTATACAAGGTAATTATCATTCCTCTTTCACTCCAATATTCAACCAAAGGCAATATAATAAATAAATGGTTAACCTACGTGCTATGAAGGGAGTTCTCTGGAGTGGAAAAACTATTGCTGTAAAGAAGATTTTTGATACATATATGAGGGATAATGATAATCAACTCAAGAATGAGATCATTTGTCTTACGGAGGTCAGGCACCAAAATGTCGTACAACTTGTAGGTTACTGTGTCGAAGCTAAGTCGGAAGTGATGGAATATAGTGGGAAACATGTTATGGCTGATAAACATGAATGTTTGCTCTGTTTCGAATTTTTTTTCATAATGGAAGCCTTGACAAGCATCTTTCTGGTATTTTGAAATATAATACTAAGGTCTTCTATGCTTTTTACTTTGCAAGGTTTACTTGATTAGAAGTTTAGAATGCATACACAACTGTGTCATTATAGCCACAGGGATAAATTCAAATATATTTTTTTCTCTATGTGTTGATGTATGTCTACAGATGACACCTCAGGCCTTGATTGGGACAAGAGATATAAGATAACCACGGGAGTTTGCAGAGGTTTGCATTATCTTCATGATAAACATCGTATTGTTCACGGGACCCCAAACCTCAAAATATACTGATGGATGACAAGATGATGCCGAAAATTGGGGATTTTGATTTGTCAAGGATTTTGGGTGAAGAAAAAATCCTGAACTGTCACTGCAAACTTTCTTTGGAACACTATAAGCTATGCCTCTTGCTAGAGCTTCATTTTTTTGTTACTATTTTCTACCGTGAATTATGCTAAATCCTTCGCAGTGGATATATGGCACCAGAATGCGTAGAACAACGATCTATCTCCTTTGAGGCAGATATATTCAGTTTGGGTGTCATAATCATAGAGATAATCACAGTCGCGAGGGACTATACCAATATCAGCGAGACAACTGAAATATCTATCAAGCAATATACGACGATGTAAGATTATTCAGTGTTATTACATCTTGTAATTTTCTACATTATGTATTCAAATGTATTTTTACAAATAAATTACTTATGCAAATCTTTAGGTGGTTGTTGGCAGTTGGAGGAATAGACTTACAGAAATAACACCCACGCATATGTCACGGAAATCTGTATCCAACAAGTGCAAGACTGCGTCTCTATAGCACTGAAGTGCCTGGCTGAGTCGAATAAAAGGCCTACTTCATTGGACATAGTTCAAAGTCTAAACGCATAGAACCAAAATGTACGTCTCATGGAAATCCCCCAGTGCCGTTGAGAAGGTATGATCTCTCAATATGCACTACACCTCTCCACACTTAATTTCATAGGACTGTCTTTGAGTGCTGAACCTGTCTTTGAGTGCTGATAATAGGGTTGGTGAGGATATCTGGGGTTTATGCACTCTTCAATCATATTATTTTTCTATGACAAACAAAATGTGACATATTTGATGTCTTAACCGCAATATCTTATTTATACCTTTTACTAACATTGAAAATCGACCACAAGATATACTTCTCTAAAGCTCAATATCCTTTGTTTGTCCAGGATAGGGAAACCAAAATCTTCGAGAGTCAAGTAAATGTGAACACGATCAATATACCAAAGACTAGCACTGCCATTATTGGCCTCAATGAGTGCGCCAATTTGTTCGATGGGTCACATCGGCCATTTCATCTCCAAAACTTCAGATAAATGAAATACAAAAGGAAAAATTTCATGGAGATGTAAGGCGGTTGCATAGTGACCTTCAATGCCTTAGTGATATTCTACCAAACAAAGTACAACCTCATTGATCGAGCAGAGTGGAGGATCCATGACCATTATGTGGCCGAGCTCCTTGCAAAACTCAAAGATGCAAAGTGTATGATGCGGAAGACATTCTAGATGAGTTCAGATGGTACGAGACAAAGCTTTTGGTAGAGGGCAATGCAACCTCAATGCAATCGATCATTGACTTCTTTCAGAGTGTCACTCAAGGCAGCTTCAACAAGGTGACTGATATCCAAAAGAGGCTCAATCTTATTTCCGGAGAGCTTGAGAAAATGGGCTTACTTCAAGCGGTTCCACGGTTTGACAAAGCATTTAGGCACGAGACCACCTCTTTCCCCCATTGAGGCCAAGATTTTTGGTCGTGATGAGGAAAAGAAGAAGTTGATCGCATTGCTTGGTGTACCTTCTGAACGCATGAGAAAAAGAAGTGATGCCTGTTCATCACCAAGAAGCCAAATTTGTGCTACCATTGGCAATAATGAAGCAACATTTAGTGTTCCAGTTTTGCCAATTGTTGGAATTGGGGGTGTTGGGAAAACCACCTTGGCTCAAGATATTTGCAACCATTCAAAGGTGAAACAACACTTTCACCTGATAATTTGGATCTGCGTCTCAGATGATTTTGATGTCAAGAGATTAACTAAAGAAGCCATAGAACAATCTTGTGGGAAAGTGCCAAAAATGATAATCTAAATTTTCTTGAGTGGTGCTCTTGCAAATAGCCTGAACACTAGAAGATTCTTGATTGTCCTTGATGACATGTGGGATGAAAATGAGCTGGATTGGGCGCTTTTGTGGACCATTTAGAAATGTACTTCGAGGAAGCATGATGCTTGTCACCACTAGATCTCCAAAGGTTGCTGATGTGGTGCATACAATGGATCCCTTTCCCTTAGAGGGTTTGAACAAAGATGTCTTTTGGGAGTTCTTTAAGCTTTGTGTGTTTGGATTTAATAGCTCCAACATTGATCCCGAGTTGGAACGGATTGGTGAGAAAATACTCCCAAAGTTGAAAGGCTCTCCATTGGCTGCAAAAACCCTTGGACGGCTGCTAGGAATGAACCTACACCCCGCACATTGGGATAGTATTCTTTGATCAGCCGTGGGAGCTTCAACAAAAGGAGACCGATATTTTGCCGCTCTTCGTTTGAGCTACATGTATTTACCATTCTGTTTAAGAAGATGCTTAGCGTTTTTGTTTTGTGTGTACCCGAAAGATTACAATTTCAAAAGGAAGATTTAGTTGAAATTTGGGTGGCAGAAGGCTTTGTGAAACATCAACCTAATGTTTCACTTCAACATACAGTGATCAGTACTTTGAAGAACTTGCACATCTATCATTTTTCAGAAACATCCACGTGCTTATGACAAATATGTAATTCATGATTTGATTCATGACATGGCACAACTGGTTTCAAAGGATGAGTGTTGTGTAATAAAAAGATACAAAGGATTTTCCAAAGATCCCTCAGAATATCCGTCATCTGTTGGTGCTCGAAGGTGGAGATGTTAAATGTTCTGACTTATTGAAGCATGACGTGGCACGACATAGAAAGCTACGCACTCTACTTTGCAACCTGTCTTTAAGGAGTAAAACTGGTGTTGCTGTGATCAAGAAATGGTGTACTGAACTTTTGTGCATGCGTGTTATGGTCTGTTCTTCTATCTCTACCAAGTGGGGCTTACCAGATTGTATTAGCAACATGAAGCTACTTCGGTATCTTAAAATCCTCGATTCTAGCCTTTGCAAGAGCCTTCCTTCATCAATCTGTTCCCTCTATGACATGCAGATATTTTATGCTAAGAACTGGGAGATTGATGACTTCCCTAGTGGCTTTGGTATGCTGGTCAATCTGCAGAAATTTGAATCAGTGAAATGTCAATTTCATTATATACATTCAGCTGGTACTAATAAAGGTGCAACTGACCAAGGACAGGGAGGTCAATTTGAGCTCAAACACTATAATGGCGAATCTCTTCCATTCTGGTTTCATCCACAAAACTCAGAGCAAATTCACAGCACTAATAGCACTTTCTTGTCCCTGACTGATGTAAAAATTACAAATTGCAGAAACTTATCAAGCCTTGAACAATTTCTACAACCAGTTTATGTGCCTGTCATCAAGAAAATAGAAATTTGCAATTGCACAAGCTTAGAATCAGTACCAACAGAGAGGTTCAGAGATTTGCGTTTCCTTGAAGTACTGAGTGTGTCCCTTTGTCCAAAGATCAAATCACAACACCTGTTTGTTCCATCACTAAAGAAGCTTTATTTGGAAAACTCTGGGAATCTCGGATACAAGATTGAGTGTAGTTCTCTCTCCATCTTGCATTTATCAAAGTGCTCTCTTGAATCCACTGAATTGCAAATGTGGAATCTCAAATTACTGCACGAGCTCGAGATCAGTTATTGTCCTTTTCTGACAGTTATTAGAGATTCAAAACCTGTATCCACTGACATTTTACATGCTGAGTCCAGAAGCAGGGCCATTAATCACACTCTGGCTGATGTAGAAGTTACAGATTGCAGCAACTTATCAAGCCAGGAACAATTTGTACAACCAGTTTATATGCCTATCATCATGGAAATAAAAATTTCCAACTGCAGAAGCTTAGAATCAGTACCAACACATAGGTTTGGATATTTTCGTTTCCTGGAAGTATTGAGTGTGTCCCATTGTCCAAAGATCAAATCACGACATCTGTTTGCTCCATCCCTAAAGAAGTTGTATCTAGAAGACTCAGGGGATCTCGGATACAAGATTGAGTGTAGTTCTCTCACCGTCATGCATATATCAAATTGCTCTCTTGAATCCATCGAACTGCAGTTGTGGAATCTTCCGTTGCTGCAGGAGCTCAGGATCAGTGATTGCCCCTCTCTCACAACTATTATAGATTCGGAAGCTATATCCTCTGACATTTTACATGGTGAGGTCAGAAGCAGAGCCATTGGTAACACTTTCCGGTCCCTGACTGTTGTAGAAATTAGAAATTGCCAAAACATATCAAGCCTTGAACAATTTCTACAACCAGGTTATGTGCCTATCATCAAGAGAAAAGAAATTTCAGCATGTGGAAGTTTAGAATCAGTACCAGCTGAGAGGTATGGAGATTTGCATTTCCTTGAAGTTCTACGTGTGTCCCATTGTCCAAATATCAAATCACGACATCTGTTTGCTCCATCCCTAAAGAAGTTGTATCTAGAAGACTCTGGGGATCTTGGATACAAGATTAAGTGTAGTTCTCTCACCATCTTGCATATATCAAATTGCCCTCTTGAATCCATCCAACTGGAAACGTGGAATCTCCCGTTACTACAGGAGCTTGAGATCAGTTCTTGTCCCTCTCTGACAATCATTAGTGATTTGGAACCTATATGCACTGACCTTTTCCATGGTGGGGCCCAAAGCAGATGCGGAAAACTCCCTTACTCGCCGACCTGACCATTAGCTCCTGTGAGAAGCTTAAAACTATTGATGACCTCCTATATCTACCTGCCGTGAAGAGAATTTGGATCATGGATTGTGGCTTGCTGTCCCTGTCTCCTCATAGATTGGGAAGTCTTCCTCGTCTGAGGCATTTGAAGATTTCTAATTGTCAAAGTCTCTGGCAAAGTGGAATGTTGTTTCCATTGTCCCTCCAAAAACTCAGTCTATCGAATTGTGGGGATTTCTCTGCCTGGTTTCCATGTTGCCTGGAGAACCTCACCTCCCTTCAGTCACTGGCGATTCATGACTGTGAGTTTATAGTGTCCATTCCTGACAACCTGTTGAGAATTAATCTCAAGTCACTTCGGACGTTGGAGCTTGTAAGGTGTTCAAAGCTTAAAACAATTGGTGCACCAGGTGCAATTCTACACATAAACAATTTTCTTATTGATGGCTGCCCAGAGTTGAAGGAAATTGACCAGCCACTAAAGAGACGCGGATTTTTAGACTGCTTGAACAAGAAAAAATGGGTCACACTCTTTTTTCTATGGTACGTATGCCACTTGTTTGCAGTATAAACTAGACCGTTATTGTTTCTCTTAAGACTGAAGCTGTTAATTGTTTCTGAAAGCATAGCAGTCCCACTGCTGATTGCAGTTACACTATTACTTTCTCAGTAACTGAGTAGGCTAGGTTCATGAGTGTGCGTACATTTTCCATAATAGAAGAAGAATTTTCTTTGTTGTTTCCCTCATCTTGTTGTCCTATTGATGACAGAAGGTGGAAATTAAAGACGACTGAGATGGAGCAAATATGTGCTCGAAGACCCAACGAGTACAAAACAAAACGTCTCACTTCTCCCTGACAGTTGAAGACGGTTCTGATGCTCTTACAGTTGTGTTTTCTTCCCTTGGCAGCAAGATGGCAGGAAAAACCATCCATAGATTGTTTTTCTCATTATGTACATACCTAATGTGTCATTCCTATTTTCCGTGCGAAATAAGTGGGGAGAAAGAACACAAACATAATTGTAACCTTGGTTATGCTCCTCTTTTATGTCAGTAATGTGACTTAATACGCTATATTACATTTGTATTGTACTAGTTAAATGCCCGTGCGTTGCTACGGGGTAACTAAATTTTGTATAAAAAACATGAATCGCATGATAAAATAGCAATACAATGAAGATTAAACAATGATATTAAAGTAATATTTAATAATCCAAACAAGTTTTGTGAAAGTAACACAAGCAAATCCAAACAAGTTTTGTGAAAAGTAACGCGATCAATCATGGATTTCGCTAGTTTCTAAACTCTATTTTATGGACTTTCCAGTAATTCGACTAAGGTAATGTTTTATAGTTGCCCTAAGATATCTTCGATATCCATTTTTTAAATGCGCCAATAAATCCACCAAGAAGTTCTCGACGCATCTTCGTACCATCCTGTACACATGAGAGTGTATGCGAGATATTAGTGCTTATCATATGAGCAATAATGCATGTCTTTAAAAAATATGCTATTCTCACCGTATGAATTCTTGCGGATTTACGACCATTCAACACAAAGATGTATTGTAAAATAAGTAATCCACTTGAGTGCCCGGCAAGATTCACATCAGTAACACATAGAAATAATTAAATAATAGTTATTATCGTTGTGTTTAATCGTGATTACGAGTTAGTTACCCATCTATGTCGGGGTGCAACGTTTTCCATGTGGTGAAATTTCCATTTGAAGATGTCTTGATTCCATCCAAGAATATGTTTATTCATTGCGCCTAGGAACCTCACGTTGAATCAAGAGTTTGTCCGGCATACATCGGTCCTCAACGGGTCTAGGGTCAACCATAGTAAGTATCTTTTGCTACTGGATCGAAAAAACATAAAGCATGTAGTGGCTTCTGAAACTCCATGGCAAAAGAACCCGCAAAACACGATAATAACGATTAGAAATAATACATAAGAAACAAGTAATAAAAGTGGGGCAAGCGATTTACATATTTGCCTTGTGCTAAGTTGTATTCCATATTTTTACACACACTAATCGCATCCTCCATTTCTTTATCACTATATATTTTTGCGGAAAGCCACATGTGTTGTTAAAGCACACATTGTCTAGAACACAAAGATATCAAGTGTTAGGATAAATTATAACTTAGTTTATTTTATTATAAAATTATAATTAGAACAACAACAACAACAACAAAAACAACAAATAATAGATGTAATCTAGCATGATAATAATTAGTTATAAATTGGTGCTTACACAAAAGCGCAGGTCTATGTGATGCTTCATAATATCATTGTATCGCCTCATTATGTTATACTCTCGATCTGCCACAAAAGCGGACACTTAGGTTGAAACAATCAGGAGAGATGTCTCGATCAACCATCAATAACTCTTGTAGATTCTTGACGGTTAGCGTAATAATGGTGGGATAAAAGCCTTTAACCCAAGGCTTCCTGCAAAGCATTAGACATGGATGATGGCTATGTCGTATAAGAGGGCACAATATATAATTAATAAATTAATAAAGTCAACAACACTTCATCCTGGATTGCCATGACGTAATCACACACTAACGCAATTATCTCTTCCTTGGGCATTTCCTCATCTTTTTAAGGCGTCAAATGCCCGAACTCGCCAGATCGTCTTCATTGGAGTGGTCTTGTTCGGATTTCTTTTGAGCTTGAGTGTGTTGAGGTGTGCCCCTCGACCCACTAAGAATTCAGCCTCCTCGAGATGTTTTCTTTTTTTCGTGGACGCTTGACCATCTTTGGATTCTCTATTTCGACACAGTCACTTGGATGACCACTACTTTTTATCGCTATCAATACGCGGAGACCCCTTGTATATGTTGAACTCCGATGATAGCAGGATGGCCGCAAGCTTCAGTCTAAATTCTTCAATATCAGCGTGCACCGTAGGTAGTATTATTTATTAATTAAAATACCCACAGCTAGTACACCCTTATGACATGTGAACAGGCGCATAGTGAATTACCTGATTGAACTCGTCGGACAAATCGTCCCTAGTCCAATACTCGATGAAGTTCATTGTGAATAAACCACATGAAACTCTACATACAACATTAATAGATGTTCAAACACACGTTAGATAAAATAGCTCAAAGGCGTGCAAAATTCTACTTATATATGACATCATAATTTATGACGTACAAATCTTTTTGTATTTTATGGTCTTCAAAAATCTCTTTAACTTCCCACTTAGCAACTTCAACATCTGGCCAATTGTGTTTTATCTGGCCTCTTGTATTCAATACAAATTCTATCTGTTTCCGCATTCCAAGTCGCTATTATATTAACAGAAGAACAAAATCCATTAGCCTTTGTAAAATATAATATATTGTGTACAAATACATGTGTTAGAAATACCCACAATTTTGTCGAGGTCATCACGTCCACACATTTTGCCCAGAGAGTCTAGCACCTGGACCTGTTGTTTGGCAGCGTTTATAACAGTAAGGTTCCAATGAACCCCCGCAACATGCACAGGAAGGAAAACCTATTTTAATCAAATAATATATATTTTGTCAGATTCCAATTGTCTGACATTCTACGGTTGCATGGTAACCAATTGTCAAGTTTTTTACCACCGCAGGACTCAAGGGCTGGATTCAAGTTAGTGAGGACTCCACACAACCAGCATTTAGCTTCACTCAAGGTGCGACACAGTTATAGTTCATCATGATTATTTTTGCATGATATATGGTGTGGTTAGTGAAAGAAAGAACATGCATCATATAAAGAAAACAGTAAGCGTGATGGTACCGCTAATGTGCTGACGCACTTACTCTGAATGTGAATGTCGAGTTACCTGCCTCCCTGTTGTTAGTTTGCTCGTGCAGTGTAGTTGCTAATGCGCTGCTGAAGCACGAACTGCTGCTTGTCAACTGGGCCAATCGACCGAGTGCAAGCACCTGTGCTTGGTGCTGAGCGAGCACATGCATTGGTGCTGGGAGCTTGCATATGGCGCTATAGTGCGAGGCGAGCAGCACAGCTGCTGCTGGGGAGCGGGAAATAGCTGGTGCACGCGAGCGCAGCTGCAGGGATCGACGTTGGCTGCACTGCCCGATCCCAACCTGTACTATAGTGATCGACCAAAGCGTGACACAAAGAGATCGAACGCACGAACAACGAAAAAACAGGCGAGCATTATATGGAGAGAAACTCGACCAAATCGCCATGACTCGTTCTCAAATTTCGCACTCGACTTGATCCGAGAGGGAGCATTCGAAAGGCCAGGCACATACCGTGGCTGGCTTGGAGTAGATGCAGTGGTAGCAGTGAAGTCCAGCGGTGGATGTCGTTGTGAGGGACGTGGACGCCGTCGCGAGTAGAAGGCCTTCGATAGTTCGTGGGCGTGATAGGTCCTGCACGACGGCACCGTCGACGACTCTTGCCGGCGACGATCCTTGGTGCGACGGCAACGGTAGGAGAGGAGAGGAAGGAGAGGGACCGTGTAAAAGGATTTGAAATGTTTCCTAATAAAGGCAACCGCATTGCATGCATTGATTTGAATTGTTTCCTAATAAAACCAGGACCTCCGGGGGGGCGATGTCCCCACCGGTATTTCACTAAGAAGAAGATCTTCTCACCAGATCCCTGAAAACCCCTCGAACCCCGCCCCCGCCCGACATATGGGAGCCCACATGCCCGTGAGAAGGGTCAGGCTTCACACCATGCTTTGGCATTAGCGGGGACCGGGCGAGGGGATTTTTTTGTGGAAAATCATGCGTCCCGGCGGACTCGAACCGATGACGGTGGCCTCCCACCGGGGAGTGCTCCACCAACTGAGCTATGCTCAGTTCCCCTGAATTGTTTCTAAAAAAGGCAACCGCATTGCATGCATTGATTTGAATTGTTTCCTAATAAAGGCAACCGCATTGCATGCCTAATAAAAGGATTTGGTTTGTTGCCTAATAAAAGGCAATCGCATTAGGAAGGAGAGGTTTCTTTTGCATGAAATTCTATTTTGCATGAATGAGGAAGGGAGGTTTCTATTTTTTGCATCGCAGGAAAAGGCATGGAGAGGGGGGGCGCGGGATTCTTCGCGATGCGCAGGGGAGAGGAGCGGACACAAACAAATGTCGCACGAAAAAATGACCCCCTTTCTTCTTCCTTTATATGTAGTAAAGATTCGCATAATCGTAACATGGGAGCTTCACGCTTCATTAGTTTTGTTGGGTGTCCCTGTTTTACTAAATATTTAGTGGAGTATCGTAGCCTCCGCATCTCGTAGGTATGAGAAACTCAACGGAGAAGGCACCATTATGGGCAATTCAGATTGTACCGCCTATTTTAGAGGCTTGTCTGATGAGTAGAAAGTTTTCTTGTTGTTGATGATGAAAGATAACACACAGGGTCTGCCTAAGTAAAGCATGTGCCAGATTTGTCCTGTCTGTCCATACTAGTTTGCCAGATTGAGCATCCCAAAGATTAAACCCGATCAATCAGTGGAGCCAAATTCCCAAAGCGGGTATTTGGGAGGAGTGTGTTGATAGATGAGTAATTACTTTCATATGAAGTTAATAAACTTGTCTGCCATTCTCATATAGATTTCCATACTCTCAAAAATACAGTTCATTGGACTAACTATTATGATATATCTATATCTATATCTATACCTACTAATAAAAGAGAAAATTTCAGTCCCACCTCCTTTTCACCGGGCTTTTCACGGGCTTTTTTTCACCGGGCTTTTTTCACCGGGCTTAAGAGAGAAAATTTCAGTCCCACCTCTTCACCGGCTTTTCTATACCTACTATTAAAGCATGAAAATTTCTACTTTTTTTTTTTTTTTCACCTCTGTTTTCTTTCATCAATCCATATTAGATACGGACTAGATTTGACAAGAGACAAAAAAAAAAAAAAACAGACGTCCGATCCCTGTTCGCTTCCAACTCATATACATCGGACCTACCCATACGGCCATACCGGAATATGGGATATTTATACGGGCAGCATTCCAAGCTACAGCCAAGATTGAACCCACTTCGAATTAGTTAATAATTTTGATATTAAAATATAATTACAAAAAATACTAATACTAATTATAATAATCTAATATTTTTTCTGCTTTAGGTGGAACAAATTTGAGTCACTGTGTTGCAGACTGCAGATGCGAATGCAATCGACTTGCCCTAAAAAAAAAAAATTCATCCTTTTTCTTCCGCCTCTTCCCGCCTTTTTTTTTTATCTTTGGACATGACATGTTCCTTTGTCCAAGTAGGACTCTCCTAGAGAGAAAAAAAAATACTCCATATCCCCCGAATAAAGCATAGAAGGGAAAGACAAACCGAATCGAAAAGAACTACCAATCGAACGCAAAACCGAATCAAAGAAAGAAGTATGAATCTGGTTAATCGGGTTGTCGATCCACGCGGTGGCCGTCGCGGGCCGCTGGATGCCACAACGTTTCGCAAAGCAGCTCCCCCCCGCGCGGCCACCAAAGATACGCCAAATGCCATAGCGCCCACCTGAGGCGGTTGACGGACCAAGACGCTGTAACCGCTAAGCGTTGCAACAAGCTAGAGTGAATAAGTCAAGTTTTGATTTTTTTTTTTTTTTTTTTGTCTCCCGTGGCAACGCAAGCATATTTCCTAAGAAATATAAAGTCCAAATCATCATTTTTTCCACTAAATTGCCCATGTGGCATGCTAACTGGCCCCAACATGTAGGGCCAATGAGTGATTTTTTATGTACGGTCTTTAAACCTGGATCGCATTTTCATCAAGATATATATTTTTTTTTGAGGGGAAATAAACTTTCCATTAATCAGACAAAGCTGAATCTTCAGCAATTACAGACTCGACATGAGCCGCAAGATATTGGTACCCCCAAGATATTGTTATGAATAATCTTCAAATCTTAACTTGCACAACATTTACCGATGGCGTGGCTCCAACATAAGTTTTATGTGTTAGTTTCATATCTTAACTTGCACAACCCGTTCAGGATTGAGTTATGGCTCTATGACAAGTGGGCCACGACCCAACATAATTTTCCATAGTAACCAATCTCGTCACTTCAGTCACTGACCTGTGGACCCAAAAAACAGGGGGTTGGGTGTAGGGGCGCACTGTCAGTCTCACCTATGCACCTGACCCTTATCCCCTCCCCCTGCTTCTCCGGCCATCTCTCTGACCCCGCTCCCCTGCTTCTCCGGTCCGGCCATCTCTGTGCCCCCGCTCGTCCTCGCCGACCCAGAGCTCGCGCGGCTGCGGCGGATGTCCAAGCAGAGCTTCGGTTCCTCCCCATTCCCAACCGCGCAACCTCCTGGCAATGGCGCGTGCGGTGCGGCGGCGAGCTCCCCTATATTCCCGCTGCCGGTGCGTGACCATTCCTGTCCGCCGGCCCCCTATCCCTCTCGTAAATCCACCCCACATCACGCGTCCTCATGGATCTGCCGGCCTACGCCGGCTCCCGGTCCCAGCTCCCGCAAAAGCTGGGGAGTTCCCGGGGACACCTACTGCCGATGGGGACAGGCCGAACAACTAGTCCAATTTACTCATATAATCTAATCTGCCTGTTAAATCAGTGGTAATTTCTCTGACGTTGATGGAATAATAAACTTTGATGAGTGGAGATTAAAGTATGCAGGGGAAGACCGCCATGGTTGACGAGAGTTCAGAGTTCAGGGACAATCAATCTAGCCTGTACGCTTCTCTGCCCTCTGTCTCTTCTCTCCCACATAGGCATAGCCTGTAGCAGGCAGCAGATTCATGAGAGCTCACAGTATGTGTTGAAGCAGAATCATTGAAGTAACATGTACATCCCGACGATCGAACCTGTAAGCCGACAACTCTCTTCTTGCTTTCGAGTTTCCACTTTCATTTCCTCTTTACTACTCTGATTTTTCTGCCAACAAACCACAGGTGAGCATGCTCTCCAATCAAGTATAGTAATGAATCAGATCTGCTACTCATCTCCAACACAGTTCACACTTGATTGGTAAAATAAGGCACACCAAAAAGTTAATCAAACAAGCATCAGCAAACATCAGCATATATCCTATCGTATTGTATTTGTTTGCCAGTACACAACTATTTGGCTAAGTATTCTCTGCTTTAACCACTGCACTGCTCTGGTTGTTATTATTTTGTAGATGGGGTAGTTTGGATTTCTGAGGCTTAATATTGCTCTCGCTACTTGGTCATATTATCAAAAGGATTTTCAACAAACGGGAATGGATTCATTCCCTTCTGTCTTCTGTCAATCCCTTTGTTGAAGCATATTCTACCTGTGACCTATACCGTCTTAATATTTTATGTCTATACATCTCAATAAGAGGTCATTCCATCACTCCTAAAATTTGATTTCTATATTGTTCACTAGCAAACGGGAGTTTAGAACTCGATCCTCTCAATATATGTTATACATCTGGAAACTGCATAAGCTTTACAGTGTGAATATATTTTCATAATATGTGACTGATACACTTCTACATAGGATATTTTTTAAAATAATTCTTTAGCACAAAATGTGATTTATCTAGAAGTTGTCATTTTTATTCTCTACAAGAATTCTCTGTTATTCCCTCTTTCGTTTTGATATGCTTATATTGATTCATACAAAACAACTTGTATCAATTTGCTAGCCCACAAGAGTGCTTGTTTCTTCTTCTGCTATATCCGTTTGTCAGAAATTGTTTCGCAAGTTGGACCCACATTGGTTTTTTCCGTAGAATTGCTTGAGTAATCAGGAATGGGTACTAGAGCTACGGAATGTGAAATATTGGAGAAAAAATTGGAGAAAAAGGCTGCAGGATCAACAACAGAACCATTAGTTTCTTTGCCACTATATTTTGTGAAAGACATCACAAGCGGGTTTTCCACTGAGCGAGAACTTGGCAGGGGGTGCGTGTGGAATTGTATACAAGGTAATGACCAGTCCTCTTTCACTCCGATATTCAACCAATGGCGACAGAAAGATAATAAATGGTTAACCTACATCATATGAAGGGAGTTCTTCGGATTGGCAAAACTATTGCTGTAAAGAAGATTTTTGATACATATCTGAGGGACAATGATAATCAAGTCAAGAATGAGATCATTTGTCTTACGGAGGTCAGGCACCAAAATGTCGTACAGCTTGTAGGTTACTGTGTACAAGCTAAGTCAGAAGTGGTGGAATATAGTGGGAAACATGTTATGGCTGATAAACTTGAATGTTTGCTCTGCTTTGAATTTCTTTATAATGGAAGCCTTGATAAGCATCTTTCTGGTATGTTGAAATGCAATACTAAGATCTTCTGTGCTTTTTAACTTTGCAAGGTTTACTTGATTAGAAATTTAGAACACACACACAACTGTGTCATTGTATCAATAGCCACAATGATGAATTCAAATATATTTTTTTCTCTGTTTGTTGATGTATGTCTACAGATGACAACTCAGGCCTTGATTGGGACAAGAGATATAAGATAATTAGGGGAGTTTGCAAAGGTTTGCATTATCTTCATGATAAACATCGTATTGTTCATCGGGACCTCAAACCTCAAAATATACTGATAGATGACATGATGATGCCGAAAATTGGGGATTTTGGTTTGTCAAGGATTTTGGGTCAAGAAAAATCCAGAACTTTCACTGCAAACATTGCTGGAACGCTGTAAGCTATGCCTCTTGCTACAGCTTCAATTTTTTTTACTATTTTCTGCCGCTGATTATGCTAAGTTCTTTTCCAGTGGATATATGGCACCAGAATGCATCGAACAACGATCTATCTCCTTTGAGGCAGATATATTCAGTTTGGGTGTCATAATCTTAGAGATAATCACAGGTCACAGGGCCTATCCCAATATCAGTGAGACAACTGAAACATCTCTCAAGCGCTATACAGGCTAAGTAAGACTTTTCTGTATTATTACATACTGTAATTTTCTAAATTATGTATTCAAATGTATTTTTACAATAAATTACTTATGCAAATGTTTAGGTGGTTGGAAGTTGGAGGAATAGACTGATAGAAATAAGACCCATGCATATGTCACCAGAAATGTGTATCCAACAAGTGCAACACTGTATCGACATAGCATTGAAGTGCCTGGCTGAGTCGAATAAAAGGCCTACTTCACTGGACATAGTTCAATGTCTAAATGCAGTAGAACCAAAATGTACGTCTCCTAGAAATCCCCTCCGTGTCGTTGAGAAGGTATGTCTCTCAATATGCACTGCACCTCTCCACACTTAATTTCATAAGAATGTCCAAATTAATATGCATTATATATATGTGTTGATAGAAATTAGCGTGCACAGCGACAAGTTATTCACTAATCTCCATGCGCGGAGGCATCAATTGGATTTACCCAGATGAACATACAAGATCGATCACATATGACACCAGCAGCTTGATATTTGTTGACGAGGTCCACTTGGGATTCCAGTTGGCTGGAGCTCCCTAAGTCACGAAGTGTCGTAAGCCAATTGGCTTGGCTTAACCTGTCTTTGAGTGCTAATAGTAGGGTTGGTGAGGATATATGGGTTTTATGCACTCTTCAATCATACTATTTTTCTATAACAAACAAAAATGTGACATATCTGACGTCTTAACTGCAACATCTTATTTATACCTTTTACTAACATTGAAAATCTGACCGCAAGATATACCTCTCTAATGCTCAATATCCACTGTTTGTCCAGGATAGGGGAAACCAAAATCTTCAGAGTCAAGTAAATGTGAACACGATCAATATACCGAAGACTAGCAGTGCCATTATTGGCCTCAATGAGTGTGCCAATTTGTTCCAGTGGGTAGCATCGGCCATTTCATCTCCAAAACTTCAGCTAAATGAAATACAGAAGGAAAAATTTCATGAAAATGTAAGGCAATTGCATAGTGACCTTCAATGCCTTAGTGATATTCTACCAGCAAAGTACAACCTCATTGATCGAGCAGAGTGGAGGATCCATGACCATTATGTGGCTGAGCTCCTTGCAAAACTCAAAGATGCAGTGTATGATGCAGAAGTCATTCTAGATGAGTTCAGATGGTATGAGACAAAGCTTTCAGTAGAGGGCAATGCAATCTCAATGCAACCGATTATTGACTTCTTTCACAGTGTCACTCTAGGCAGCTCCAACAAGGTGACTGATATTCAGAAGAGGCTCAATCTGCTTTCTAGAGAGCTTGGGCAAATGGGCTTACTTCAAGCAGTTCCACAGTTTGACAAAGCATTTAGGCCTGAGACCACCTCTTTCCCCACTGAGGCAAAAAGATTTTTGGCCGTGATGAGGAAAAGAAGAAGTTGATCAGGTTGCTTGGTGTACCAACAAATAATAGCGCAGGTCCTTCTAGCGCAAGAGAAAAGAAGTGATGCATGTTCATCAGCAAGCAGCCAAATTTTTGCTACCATTGACAGTAATGAAGCAATAGTTAATGTTCCAGTTTTGCCAATTGTTGGAATTGGGGGTGTTGGGAAGACGACCTTGGCTCAAGATATTTGCAACCACTCAAAAGTGAAACGTCACTTTCACATGATAATTTGGATTTGTGTCTCGGATGATTTTGATGTCAAGAGATTAACTAAAGAAGTCATAGAACAATCTTGTGGGGAAGTGCCAAAAATGATAATCTGAATTTTCTTCAGCGTACTCTTGCAAATAGCCTGAACACTAAAAGATTCCTAATTGTCCTTGATGACGTATGGGATGAAAATGAGGAGGATTGGAAGCGCTTCTGTGCACCTTTCAGAAATGTACGCCAAGGAAGTATGATGCTTGTCACCACTAGGTCTCCGAAAGTTGCTGATGTAGTGCGTACTATGGATCCCTTTCCCTTAGAGGGTTTGAACAAAGATGTCTACCGGAAGTTCTTTAAACTCTGTGTATTTGGATCTGAAGGCTCTGACAATTATCCTGAGTTGGAACAGATTGGTGAAAAAATACTCCCAAAGTTGAAAGGCTCTCCTTTGACAGCAAAACCCTTGGGACGGTTGTTGGGAATGAGCCTTGACATAGCACATTGGGATACTATTCTCATGAGCCAGCTGTGGGAGCTTGGACAAGAGGGGACCGACATTTTGCCGGCACTACGGTTGAGCTACATGTATTTACCATTCCATTTTAAAGAGGTGTTTCGCTTTCTGTGCTGTGTACCCAAAAGATTACAATTTCAGGAAGAAAGATTTAGCAGAAATTTGGGCGGCAGAAGGCTTAGTAGAACATGAACATACCGGTCATCAGTACTTTGAAGAACTTGCACATCTGTCATTTTTTCAGAAATATCCACGGTCCCAAGAGAAATATGTAATACATGATTTGATGCATGACATGGCACAATTGGTTTCAAAGGGTGAGTGCTTCATAATAAAAGATACTAGGGATATTCCAAAGATCCCTCGAACGTCCGTCATGTGATGGTGCTCAAAGGCGGAGATGTTCAGTGTTCTGACTTATTGAAGCTTGACCTAGGACAACATAGAAAGCTGCGCACCCTACTCTGCGATATGTCTTTAAAGAGTAAAACTGGTAATGCAGTGATGGAGAAATGGTGCACTGAACTTTTGTGCATGCGTGTCATGGTCTGTTCTTCTATCTCCAAGTGGGGCTTACCCGACAATATAAGCAATATGAAGCTACTTCGGTACCTTAAAATCCTCGACTCTAGCCCTTGCAAGAGCCTTCCTTCAGGATTCTGTTGCCTCTACAACATGCAGATATTTTACGCTGTGAAATGGGAGATTGTTGACATTCCTAGTGGCTTTGGTATGCTGATCAATCTACAGAAATTTGAATCAGTGGAATATCAATTTCATCGTACTCATTCAGTTGGTATTCTTAAAGGTGCAACCGATGAAGGACTATTCGAGATCAAAAACTATAATGGTGAATCTCTTCCAAGCTGGTTTCATTTACAGAACTCAGAGCAAATTCACAGTTACAACAGCACTAAAAGCACTTTGTTGCCTCTGACTGAAGTAGAAATTAAAGGTTGCAGAAACTTATCAAACCTCGAACAATTTCTACAACCAGTTTATGTGCCTATCATCAAGAAAATAGAACTTTTTCTTTTGCAAGAGCTTAGAATCGGTACCAACTGAGAAGTTCGGACATTTGCATTTCCTTGAAGTTCTGCGTGTGTTCCATTGTCCGATGATCAAGTCACGACGCCTGTTTGCCCCATCCCTGAAGATGTTGGATCTAACAAAGTCTGGGAACCTCGGATACAACATTGAGTGTAGTTCTCTCACCAACTTGCTGTTACGGGACTGCCCTCTTGAATCCATCGAACTGCAAATGTGGAATCTTCCATCACTGCAGAAGCTCAAGATCAGTTCTTGTCCCTCTCTTAAAATCATTCAAGATGTTGAACCTATATCCTATGACATTTTGCATGGTGAGGCCAGAAACAGAACCACTGATAGCACTTTCTTGTCACTGACTCATGTAGAAATAATAGATTGCAGAAACTTATCAAGCGTGGAACAATTTCTACAACCAGCTTATATACCTATCATCAATAAAATAGAGATTACACATTGTCCAAGTTTGGAATCGGTCCCATCTGAGAGGTGTGGAGATTTGTGTTTCCTTGAAGTACTGAGTGTGTCAAGTTGTCCACAGATCAAATCACGATGCATGTTTGCTCCATCCCTAAAGAAGTTGTATTTGGATGACTCCGGGGATCTCAGATACAAGATTGAGTGTAGTTCTCTCACCATCTTCAATTTATCAAATTCCCCTCTTGAATCCATTGAACTGGAAATGTGGAATCTTCCAATACTGCAGAAGCTCGGGATCTATCGTTGTTCCTTGCTGACAGTTATTAGAGATTCGGAACTTATATCCACTGACCTTTCCCTTGGTGGGGCCAGAAGCAGACTGGGAAAGTTCTAGAAACTCACTCACCTGAACATTGTGAATTGTAAAAAGCTTGAAACTATTGATGACCTCCTACATCTCCCTGCCATTGAGAGTATTTCGATTATGCAATGTGATTTGCTGTCCCTGCCAGGTAATAGATTGGGAAGTTTTCCTCTGCTGAAGGATTTGTACATTTCATCTTGTCCAAGTATCGACTGGAAAAGTGGAATGCTGTTACCATCGTCCCTCCAAGACCTCACGTTATCGAGCTGCGGGGATTTCTCTGCCTGGTTTCCCAGATGCCTGGAGATGCTCACCTCCCTCAAGAAACTGCAGATTTCTTACTGCAGTTGCATAGTGTCCGTTCCTGGCCATCTGTGGAGCAGTAATCTCAAATCACTTCGGAGATTGAAGTTTAGTAATTGTCCAAAGCTTAAATCAATTGGTGGACCAGACGCAATTGCACACATAAGAGATATATGGATTGATCACTGCCCAGAGTTGAAGGAAATTGACCAACCAATGAAGAGAGGGGCTTATTTTTTTCCATGAGAAAGTGGGCTCGTGCTCTTTTTGTATGGTACGCTATACCACTTGTTTGCAGTATAAACTAGACATTGTTACTCTTAAGCCTTAAGCTGTTAATAATTGTTTCTGAAAGTGTAGCAGTCCCACAGCTGATTGCGGTTACACTATTACATTCTCAGTAACTCAGTAGGCTTGGTTCATGAGTGTGTATACATTTTCCGTAATACAAGAATATCCTTTCTTTTTTCCCTCATCCTGTTGTCTTCCTGGTGACAGCAGGTGGAAATTAAAGACGGCTGAGATGGAGTCCAGCGCTTATATCAGTTGGTGAACATAAGAAATGTAGTTATTGAAGACTGCTCAAAGTTTGAGCGACACGCAGGCTCAGGATCTATCTATTTGTGATTCCTGGTTCTGTGCAAAATAGGGGGCACAACAGTACAACACTTTCAATATATTACATACATAACTTGTTACTGGAGAGATAGCCCCTAGTTTTTGTGGTTTGGTTCGTGGAAAACATATTCAGCTGTCATTTGGTCAAGCGCTATAATTTGGTATGGTAGTATGGTAGCCATTTTAGTTCATTTAATTTAGGTGGCCAAAGTTGGCAAATTGGCCGGCCACTTGGTGGCTCAGATTTCACCGTGAAAAAAAATTATTCTTGCTATTTGGGGCATGTTTGTATGAAACTATGAATACAAGGGTTGAGTGATCTTTTGACGGCAGATAATTTGTATCATGTATGCTTTCTATATGAAACTAAAATACTCCCTCAGTCAAAAAAAAAAAAAAAAAAAAAAAGGTGATGTTCTAGGATTTTTGGATTGATTTTACTTTGACCATAGCAACGACCTTCCATTTCCCAACATATACTCCCTCTATCTAGGATTCATAACTGTATATTTTGCAATGAAAGGTTATATTTTTTTTTCCTAACAATCCGTCAGATTGCATTCAATTTTAACAGTAGTCTAATAAAATTTGCATAAAAAGGTCTGTATTCAAAGTTTCTCTAATGTGATATTGAGCACTTGACAATGTATATTAAGAAAAATAAATGGTTAAAATCAAGTTTAGCCAAATGACGATCATTACTCATAAAATTTGGTAGCATATGATTTTCCAAATAATTAGTGCATGTAGGGTTTGAGTTACAAGTCCGTCCCTATTTGGATGCTAATTTATACTAAGATAATTTGGTTTCAGAATGTATAGATAGATGCGCGAGAGATCGTGATTCAAAAATACAGCTTAGGTTGGAATTTTTAGTTTTACTTAAAAAAGAAGATGGTTTGAGCAATATTATACGATTTTTTAAAACTACAAAATTTGTCATATCCAAATACATACTCCAAAATCCAAAATAGTTTATATAAATATATTTTATACCTTTCAATCAAAAAAACTCCAACAAATATTTTCGCGCACACGCTGACATTGACAAAAAAATTCAAAACCAAATTCACCCGTTGAAGTCACTGACTTGTGGGCCCAGAAGCCTGAGCGCTCACTCTTCACAAACCCCTGAATCTTATCAGCTCTCTTCTCCTCCATGGGTTCCGCTCTCTTCTCCAACTCCCAGGCGCCGCCACCGCCGCCGCCACGTCTTTTTCTTCTCCGGCGAGGCCCGGGGCGCCGTTGGCCGCGGGGCGGTACGGCGGCCGCGTTTCCCCGTCTCAGGAGAGGTGCCGCCCCGCCTCGTCCCGGCGCAAGAGAACCGGCGGCCCACGGAGTCATCGTCCAGTCCCCAGCTCCCGGAACGGAAGCTGCACTGGAAGCCGGGGAGTTCCCGGGGACCGCTAATACCGATGGAGGTGGCGGCGGAAGCTTCCCTGCGCAGGGGAGGCGGCAATCGAAGGCCAGAGAGTTTCCCCTGCCCCGTCGCAGGGTAAGCGACAATGGAAGGTCTGGCAGTTCCCCTTGTTTGCATTTCTCTGTACTGGTAGTTAGATTCAATTGTTTGTTTGAGGAAAGGAAATCGTTGCAATGTTACGAATTGGTACTGGCAGGTCTTTGAGATGCTCAACGCACGTGGTCATGCAGTAAAGGCTTGATCGTTGGATGACATGGAGAAGGTGCTCTCTGACATGCTATGCCCAATATCTTTCAGATTAATATTTGGTACCTTTTCAGAAATTTATAGGTATTGACTCTGACATGTAGTGAAACTTGTAATATTTGTGTACAGAAGGGTAGGCATTAAGTTTTCTCTAGCAGCCTTAATGTGTAGTTTAGCTTAAATTGTGCATTTCACCAAACAATATGTTAAGGCAGTGGATTAAATTTTATTTGTCTGATTCTACACTCTACAGGAGCCTTAATGTTGCATTTTTTTTTTTTTTAAAATGAGTATATAGTAGAGTATTACCACCTCTGTAGCCAAGTGATAGATCTTATGGTTGAGATCATGGATTAAGGCTCCTCTTCTCTTATGAATTAGCATGATGGCTTAGCTGAACTGCTAAAGCTATTGGTGCTTGTTTTTGCATAATCACTTTTATAGTACTAGATATTGTAGATCAAAATGATTGTTTAATGCCTCTTGAAATAAAATACTACTGTACTTCCTTTCCGGCGCTTAAATCCACATGATACAAAAGCAGCTTGTAATGCAACTCTTGGATCAATGGTACTCCTACAATTTTGTTTTTCTTTCCGCAGTTAACCTATTGATATACCGCCATCTTTTTGTCCATATAGAGACGTAGAGTGCTTTTGAGCATCCTACTAGTATCATCTTTCCTGATGCAAAGACAAGAATATATATATCTTTAACAAACCAGGAGGACAAACAGTTCAGAAAAGAATCAAGCATCCACAGATAAATCAATTCATTTTAGTTATCTAATATATGTCCATTGGATTTGGGATTATATAGAAATGAGTATATCATGTTTAGAACTATATTCCTTTTCTTAATGAAAAGATCATGCTGATTTTATCTGCTCCAAAAGCCGCACATCTTTTTGGAGGAAAAATAATTATCGAAATCAGTGTTCAAGAGGGATGAACATAGAACACCCAAAGGTCATCTGGATTTAGTTTCAGAAAATACACAGAGCGAGAACATTCCTCAGAATTTCTGATAAATGGATTTTTAGGATTATTAAGTGATTTTCAGGAACTATGAAATGTCCACAGACGACATTGGATCACAAGTGGGTCCTGAGCCAATGTCAAGGTCACTGGGCTTGTCGAACAAAAAGGCAAAGTCGGCCTTTCTATGTTATGGATCAGGACCATATCCTCCTTAGGCTGGTCTTCGGGCTTGGGCCAAACCTATAACTGCCTAGCCAAGTTTGGCTGAAAACATGGCCAGTGAGCCTCTGTTTTTGAAATGCCAGTAGGTTGAACTTATAATGGAAAGTAAACACATTTTTTTTTTAAAAAAAAGGAAACAGATTCTGAGGATACTCTCAGGACAAAAACCACTGGCAGGCGCTTCATCATCTGATGATATGAACTGCTATCGGCTAGTGATCACTTACAATTTACATACGAGGACACAGGTAGCAGTACATTTAACATTTTGACTCTGGTATTCTACCTTACAGTTTTCCCATGCCATTATACCTTGGGATACCTTATGACAAAATGCACATTTTTTTCATAGTACTATAGTAGCCTAACAATCACAAACACTAGGGAAGCACACCACTGTTTTTTGCGGAGCGCTTCCTCTTTCCTGTAGAAGATTTCAGCTCCTGAATCTCACAAGAATAAATGTAGTTATAATAGGGTGGTATTGGAGACCTCCATGCCAGGGCTTCAAATCTCCCAGGAAGCTTTGCGTCTCCATAAGTCACGTCGTGCAAGGTGATCTTGGGAACCTGATGATGATCCTGCTGTGAAGAGTGCCGATGATACTGATGGTAAGCAACCACCTGCTCAGACCTCCTGTGTATCCTCCCAAAATACACTGGTTTGTTCTGGTTCAGCAGGTCGTATGGATGCTTACCAAAATTGGAGACATGTCTCTGGAACTGCGACCTCATGAAGTTCGCGAACTTGCCCCAGAAATGGATGCTGAAGCTGTCCCTCAGCATGCGGGCGGAGACGTTGGCGATGATCATGCTCCCATTAAGCGTCGCAGCAATGTCCATGGCCAAGTTGGTGAGCTGCCTCGGATGTGACATGGGGTCTGCGCTCCCAAACGCTAGTGTCCTGAAGAAATACCAGTACGCCTCATGCGACAGGGGCTTCAGAGTTAGAGGCCGTGTTGTCCCAAGCTTGGCGATCTTGTCAGACCGGCTTGTAAGTATGATCTTGCTACCTCTGGGCATCCAGTGTTTAGATGCAGAGTACAGCCTGTTCCATACATCTTCTTCGAGATCCCCACCTACCTCCACAACAAGAAGCAATTTCTTGCCCCATCTTTGTTGGAAGAATAATTTGACGTGCCACAATCTTGCTGTCTCATTTCACATAATCCTTCTCTGATAGCTGCTAACCCATCATATGCAAAGTCATGGTCCGTCAAGAACGCAATTTCTGAAAAATGACCACGTACTCTTTCATCCTTGCAGACATGCGCGACTAGGGTGCTCTTCCCGACCCTGAAGGGACCGACAATCGGCAGCACCTCTGGTTCTTCGACACCAGGATGCCGTGTGTGCAGTATGAAGTCAATGACATGCTGTGCTTCCATCTGGCGACCAAACATGCAGTGGCCCAGCAGGAGATACATGCTGTAAGGCTGGCGGTCAATGCGACGACTGTTGTTGTTCGCCAAGAAGAGGAGTAGCTCATGGGCATCGGCGATCATGGCGCTCAGACGGTCAAGCACCTCCTGCATTTCTTCTGAAATCTCTATACTGTTTGTTGCACTGGAAAAACAGAGATGTTTTACAGAACCTACTTTGGAGAAATCAGAAGCCACAGGCCGGCGATGATTCACGATGATCTGGCCATTGCTGGACGACGCCTCCTCTTGGTGAAGATGACTCGTCTGGCTTCTGAAGGTGTTGAGGGCGTAGTAGCCTCGGTGCATGGCGTCGGTCAGCGGCGTCCAGCTGCCAGAGCATGGCTTGGTTCGTGATGGGCTGCCGCCACATGGCCTCGTCGGCGATGACTTGCGCCCGGGCAGGACCCTCCGGAGGCGATCCTCCACGTCCTGCGGTGCTGGTGGCTTGGCACGCCTGCTGACGAAGAAATCTATAGATCTAGAGGCTAGGTCACCTAGGATAGCAGAAAGGAAAATCTCCAGTAGCGGCACCATCTTTCTGAATTTTTTTGTGTGTGTTCTATGTTTGAATATGATAGCAACTTACTGAACAAAAGGAGAGCACAGGCGTATATAATAAGAACTGGAACAACTAATAAGCTGACACCGGCCGTTGTGAGTACTCCACTCCAATGATATATTATATCTATAAGATATGTTTGACAAGTCTTGCACATTTTACTGTTTTGTTATTATATTTATAAGCAAGCATACATGCATCGTCTGATCCATGAGCCCCATGAGTGCGTATTTTACAGGATTGCGGTATCTACTCGCACCTATATAGAGAACCCCCACTAAAGAGTTCTACCGACGTATAAACATGCCACCTTCGGCCCCACTAAGCATGCATGCAAGGTGCCCACTAAGTCCACACCATTCTCCACTAAGTCCATGTCATCCACTAAGCATGCATGCAAGGTGCCCACTAAGTCCACATCGGGAAAAAGTCTAAATCACACCCCCACCTATGGGAGGTGGATTAAAATCCCCCAACCTATGAAGCGGTCTAAATCCCGCGAACTTTTCAAAACCGGTTAAATTACCCCTAAAGCAGTTTTGAAAAATCATAATAAATCATAAAAAATCATAAAATGGAAAATACAATTGTGTTAGACTCCAAATGAGTAGATTTATGCAATGAACATATAATATGGTATACTTTAGTATATTTTTTATAGCTACGAGGGGAAAAGCATAAATCTAAAGCTACAACAAAAAAAAATATACTAAAGCATACCATATTATGTGTTCATTGTGTAGATCTACTCATTTGGAGTCTAACATAATTTTATTTTCCATTTTATGATTTTTCTATGATCTACTATGATTTTTTAAAACTTCTTTAGAGGGTAATTTGACCCCTTTTTAAAAGTTCAGGGGGTGATTTAACCGCTTCATAGGTGTTATGTAAATCCACCTCCCATAGGTGAAGTGTGATTTAGACTTTTTCCGTCCACATCATTCTCCACTAAGTCCATGTCATCCATTACTAATTACAAAAAAAATGATTGCCTATCATTCGACGAGCAGTCATCATGGCATCAATTTTATATTATTATTAATTATCTGAAGAAGTTCTAATATAGTACAACATGTAATTGTTATTAAAATTCGTTGAGATTAAAATTCGAATCTCTATAAATTTTTATCTTCATACCCGCATGAAGGCGTGGGGAATCCTCCTAGTTTATTTAAAATACGAATCCGCAATGTCACATGCATTTTAATTTATTCCCTGATGGACTATCTGTAACAGGAACAACTTGTTGAAAGCCAGGGTAGGGTCATCATCAGCTACACTGGAACGTCGTAAAAGCGTACCCATATAGATTGATGGAGTTTATCACCACCGCCTCTGGCCTCTCACGGCCGGGCGCCATAATCCACAATCTAAAGCGTCCAACAACACTTATCGTACAAACAAAGAATCTTTGAAAAAAAAAAACAAAATGGGTGGTCAATTATTGTTTGCACTGGTGCCACCGGCGTTGTTGCCCGTATGTACATCTCTTTTAAGTCTGGCACGTGAAAAAAACTGTGACTGCTGCCACCCCAAGTCAAGTCTTTGGAGGCTACCTCTTGGTACTTCAGTGGAGCAGCGATGCTCTGCTCCATGTACTCATGTGTCCCACCCCGTTCACGGGTCTCTCAGCAGGCACATGTTATTACTGACCATGAGCCACAGTCTCACTGTTTAGGACTGGATTAGTGCAGGTTTATTTCAACATCAAGCTAGGGCGATATATACACTACAGTTACCTGATCCATAGTCAAGAGAGCTTACGGAAGGAATGCACGAGGCAAATAAATCATAACCAGGCTCTCCAGTCCAGTGTTAATTTTTGTCAGCTAATCTCGCAGCACTAAAATTAAATCACGAGCAGTTAAAACGCGGTTTATATGAGTCAAAGAATTGCAAGTATTGTGGAACGAACGGAGGGAGTACTATTGTATTGTATCGGTCCTACAATAGGGAGACATACTGACGTATCATGAGAGAGGGAAGCACCCACGCACGCGCCCCAATACATGAGAGGAGTGAGAGGGAGCACACACGCCACAATAAGAGAGATGGACCACACGCCTACCATCCATCAAATCAATTAGAAAAGATATATGGTCATCGATGATCCATTTCTACTATAGTAGCTTCACGTAGCCATTAGTAAACAAGCATGTAACATCCATTTTACTTGTGAAACAACCGAATATATCATTTGAAACATAATTTTGAAAATAAATAAAACACCTAAAATATGCTCTTAAAATATGTGTATGGACCCATTGCAACATGTAAAAAAACACCAAGTCAAGGGATTGACTTTTCAAGCATGCAACACCAAGGAAAAAGGTAGCATGAACCATCCGATTTACTTGTGAAAGAACCGGATATATCATTTGAAACATAATTATGAAAAAACAGATGAAACATCCGAAACATGCTATTGAAACATACACATGGAGCTATTGCAACATGTGCAAAACACTGAAAACGGAGTTTTGAAACATCTAGTGGAACACATTTGCAACATAAGTATAAAGAACCAATGAAACACATGAAGCATGTGTTTCAAACATACACTAATATTTATTTTTGAAACATTAAGAAAAGCAACTGAAACATCCAGATATATACAATTGAAACACATGTCAAAAAATATTAAATCAGTAAGAAACACTAAATTGATGAAAAGGGATGAAACACTTCACTTGTTTCATAACCCTTGAGCTAGAAATCAGCGGCTAGATTAAAAATGAAAAGAAAAAAGAAATCAGCAGTTGCTGCAAGCCTCCTCAAATGTTACCACAGGCTCCTCACATGCCACCAACAGAACAGAGCATCTACAAGCAAGATAGACTGAAGCTATTGTCAATAAACATTGGTGAAACATGACAAATGAGTCAATGAAACATTTCAATTGGTTTTGCTGAAACATGCCACATTTCAATCGGTTTCTTTGAAACATCTCAATCGGTGGTGCAGGCAAACCCTTTTTGCTGCAACACATAATGTAAGATGTGGTAAATTATATGATAAATTAAGATGTTGAAACACTTGAAACATCATGCTGAAACACGAAAAAAATACCCTAATATAATTTTGAAACGTCTAGAAACAAACAGTTAAAACATACCCATGAATATAGTTGAAACACTTGAAACAGCGTCTTTGAAACACTAAAAAACACACTTGAAACATATGGCTGAAACTAGTTGAAACACATGAAAATATCGCTGAAACATATCTCTAAAACATGTGAAACACTCGAAACATACTATTGTACATGCCTCTGAAAACAACCTGTGCAACATTTTTCGATCTGAAAACATACGCATGAAGGCTCATGAGCTTGGCCCTCCTGATCAGCTCCCCGTCCGCCCCACGAAATTGCCGTTGGAAGACGCGGAGCGCCATGGCCAGCTGCATTTGGAACTCCTCCTCGGACGTTATGTAGTCCTCCCCCTCCTGCTCAAGCCCACACGGGCGTCGGAACCACAGCAGCAGCAGCAGCGCCCGTGGCGCGTCGCTGCCACGGAAGGGGCGAGGAGGAGGCCGCCGTCGAGACGGAGAGCCCCGACGCGGGCGCCGTCCCCGAAGGGGAGCTCGCGGGCGCCTGCGACGGCGGGCCCAACGCCTGCTGCGGCGGTCCCATGGCGGTCGTCTCGCCGAGGACCGGATCAAGCGGAGGCACCGGCCACGGGCGTTGACTAGAGCAGCGAAGGCACGTTGGTCTGGAAAGGAAATCGTGTACTATGTGAATGAGCGGTTGGCGATGGCAGCAGCCTTATGGGCCCCGGTCTACAGGCCCAGCTAGCCACGTCCGTCCGGAGTCCGGACGTTCGAGTCCTAATGTTTCCGATATCCTATAATAACCTCTTTAAACCTGGTGAAAGCCGTTAAGGGCCTAGACTCAAATCCCTGTAGAATCTACAGTGCAACCCGTTAGGCCAGTTCTCCTCTTCCTCTCCGTCCGATTCGCAACGAACGTCCACTATCATCTCGCAACCACGACCCGCAGTTGACCGTCTCCACCGAACCTTCTATCAGGTTCGTGACACCCACCAAAACGTGCGCTCAGTCCATCCACGACCTCGCCCCGTGCAGCGCCTCTGCTTCCATCGCTGCAGCCCCGCCAAGCGCGGCGCACGGAGAAGCTCCGCCGCCCTCCGCTCGCCATCGTGTTCATCCATCCAGGTCCCCACAACGAGCTTGCCAGGCAGCCTGCTATCCACGGCGTCCGGCCTGCAACTGGCACCGCTCCCTCCTCCCTCCGGCGCCGTGCCCGGCCAGGCCGCCTCCCATCCCAGCGACGCGCCCCACTGCTCGGTAAGCTTCGATTGCCTGCTTCGATTAGTCTTAGTGCTGGATCTATCGTGTTGGTGTCCTATTGCCTGTTTCGAATAGACAGATGGATTTACACCACCCTTGCAGCACTAATCCATGGATAACCGTATGCCCACCAAGTGTTTGAAAAAATGCCAACAACATGCTCCAGTTTAAAAACGACATTTTTTCCCTCACCTGTTAGCAACATTTTATCTATCATTGCTCCCATGCAACCTTTATGTGCTTCACTCTATCATTGCTCCCATGCAACCTTTCTGTGCTTCACTCTGAGATTAGCCCTTCCCTGTTTAAAATGCTTCCCTCATTGATTTTCTTGGTTTCTATACCAATTTTGCAGGCTGCCAAATTAAGTTGGGAACCTCAACATACTGAACGGCAATTTGATCGATATACTACTCCAGCTACTTCCAGCTTTGGTAGATTCACGCTAAACACATTTCAGATCTTTAACTTTTTTTGCCATACATGACAAACCATTCATTTAATTATTACCTCCCAAATACCCCTTCCGAATTAGCTTACCTAATCTACACATCCTTACATGCCATTGTGTAATTGGTTCTTTTGCTTCCTTATATTCCGTGCAATAATATCTCCTGTGCACCTAAAAATTCCAATTTCCAGTTCCTATGCTACGTTATTATTGCTTATCTAACCATACAATTGCAACTCATATCTCCATCCCAGCGCAGCGGGGACACCCCCATTAGTTACTGTTACACTTGTACATAGGATTTTTCTTGAATTATTTTTAGTACCAAAAATGATTTATACTAGAAGTTGCCATTTTTATTCTCAACAAGAATTCTCTGTTTACTCCCTCATTCGTTTTGATATGCTTATATTGATTCATACATTTGTGTGAAATTGTTTCGCAAGTTGGAGCCCCCACATTGTTTTTTCTTTAAAAGTGCTTGAGTAATCAGGAATGGGTTGTGGAGATACTGAACGTGAAATATTGGAGAACAAATTGGAGAAAAGGCTGCGGGATCCAAAAGCGAGAACCATTGATCTCTTTGCCACTAGAATTTTTGGAAGACATCACAGGCGGTTTTTCCACTGAACAAATACTTGGCGAGGGTGGGTATGGAGTCATATACAAGGTATGGACATTCTTCTTTTACTCCAATTTCATCCGATGGCAATGGAAAGATAATGAATGGTTTACCTACATGCTATGAAGGGAGTTCTCGGGCGGCAAAACTATTGCAGTAAAGAAGATTTTTGATAAACATCTGCTGGACAATTATAATCGAGTCGAGAATGAGATCATTTGTCTTAAGGAGGTCAGCCACCAAAATGTCGTACAACTTGTAGGTTACTGTGTCCAAACCAAGTCGGAACTGATGGAACATAGTGGGAAACATGTTATGGCTGAAAAACGTGCTTGTTTGCTTTGCTTTGAATTCCTTTGTAATGGAAGCCTTGACAAGCATCTTTCGGTATGTTGAAATACAATACTAAGATTTTCTATCCTTTTCTTTTCCTTTCCAAAGTTCACCTGATTAGAAGCTTAGAACACACACTCAACTGTGTCATTATATCAATAGCTACAGTGACGAATTCAATTATATTTTCTCTGTTTGTTGATCTATCTATACAGATGACACCTTGGGCCTTGATTGGGATATGAGATATGAGATAATGAGGGGAGTTTGCAGAGGTTTGCATTATCTTCATGGTAAACATCGTATTGTTCACCGGGACCTCAAACCTCAAAATATACTGATGGATGACATGATGATGCCGAAAATTGGGGATTTTGATTTGTCAAGGATTTTGGGTCAAGAAAAATCCAGAACTGTCACTGCAAACTTTGCTGGAACACCGTATGCTATGCCTCTTGCTAGAGCTTCAATTTTTTTACTATTTTCTACCACTGATTATGTTAAATTCTTCTGCAGTGGATATATGGCACCAGAATGCATAGAACAGCGATCTATCTCCTTTGAGGCAGATATATTCAGTTTGGGTGTCATAATCATAGAGATAGTCACAAGTCGCAGGGACTATCCCAATATCAGCGAGATAACTGAAACATCTCTGAAGCACTATACAGACGAAGTAAGATTATTCAGTATTATTACATGCTGTAATTCTCTACCTTAATTATGCAATGTCTTTTTATGATAAATTACATATGCAAATGTTTAGGTGGTTGGAAGTTGGAGGAACAGACTTATAGAAATGACACCCATGCATATTTCGCCGGAAATGTGTATCCACCAAGTGCAACAATGCATCTCTATAGCCATGAAGTGCCTGGAACCCGAGTCGAATAAAAGGCCTACTTCACTGGACATAGTTCAAAGTCTAAATGCAGTAGAACCAATATGTACATCTCCTGGAAATCCCCCTAGTGCCGTTGAGAAGGTATGATCTCTCAATATGCACCGCACCTCTCCACACTTAATTTCATAAGACTATCCAGATTAATATGCATGTCTAAACAAAATAAGCACTAATGCTCCATTTTTCAGATCTTAATTAGTGTCCTCTTATAGTTGTAGTGCATTATCTATATTTTTGTTAGGAATTAGCCTGCATAGGGACAGGTTATCCACTGATCTCCATGCACGAAGGCATCAATTAGATTTACCAAGATGTGCATGCAAGATCAATCACATATGACACTAGTAGCTTGATATATATTTGTTGATGAGGTCTAGTCGGGAGCTCCCAAGTGTCGATTGGCACCCTCCAACTTGGGATTCTAGTTGGCTGGAGCACCCCTAAGTTTACGAGTGCCATAAGCCAATTATCTTTGAGAGCTGATAATCGGGTTGGTGAGGATATCTGGGTTTGATGCACTTTCGGCAATCATATTATTTTTCTATGACAAAAAAAAATGACATATTTGCCATATTAACTGCATTATTGTATTTATACATTTTTACCACCATTAAAAAACTGACCACGAGATATACTTCTCTAATGCTCGACATCCACTGTTTGTCCAGGATATAAGAAACAAAAATCTTCATACTCAAGTAACTATGAACATATTCAACGTACTAAAGACCATCAGTGTTGTTAATGGCCTCAATGAGTGTGCCAATTTGTTTTCGGTGGATTACATCATTCATTTCATCTCTGAGATCCCAGTTCAATGAAACACAAAAGGAAAGACTTCAACGAGATATATGTCAATTGCATAGTGACCTTCAATGCCTTACTGATACTCTACCAGCAATTGACAACCTCATTGATCGAGCAGAGTGGAGGATCCATCATGATTCTGTGGCTGGCCTCCTTTCAAGACTCAAAGACGCAGTGTATGATGCAGAAGACCTTCTAGACGAGTTTAGGTGGTATGAGAAAAAGGTTTCTGTTGAGAGCTATGCGATCTTAGTGAAATCAGTTATTGAATTCTTTCAAAGTGTCACTCAAGGTGGCTTCAACAAGGTGGCTATTATCCTGAAGAGGCTCAATAATCTCTCCAGACAGCTTGAGAAACAGGGCTTACTTCCAGCAGTTCCACATTTTGACAAATTATCTAGGCCGAGACATCTGCTTTTCCCATTGAGGCAAATATTTTTGGTCGTGACAAGGAAAAGAAGGAGCTAATAAGAATGCTTGGTGTACCAACAAATAATAACGCAGGTCCTTCTAGAAGTGGAGTTTGTTCATCACCAAGCAACCAAATTTGTGGTACCATTGATAGTAATGAAGCTGCAATAACAAGTGTTCCAGTTTTGCCAATTGTTGGAATTGGTGGTGTTGGAAAAACCACCTTGGCTCAAGATATTTGCAACCATTCAAAAGTGAAACATCACTTTCACCAGATAATTTGGATCTGTGTCTCAGATGATTTTGATGTCAAGAGATTAACTAAAAGAAACCATAGAACAAACTTGTGGGAAAGTGCCAAAAATGATAATCTCAATTTTTCTTCAGAGTGCTCTCGCAAATAGCCTGAACACTAAAAGATTCTTAATTGTCCTTGATGACATGTGGGATGAAAATGAGTTGGATTGGAAGCAATTTTGTGCACCTTTTAGGAATGTACTTCCGGGAAGCATGATTCTTGTCACCACGAGGTCGCCTAAGGTTGCTGATGTAGTGCGTACAATGGATCCCTTTCCCTTAGAGGGTTTGAACCAAGCTGTCTTTTGGAAGTTCTTTAAACGATGTGTGTTTGGATCTGAAATCTCCAACAATTATCCTGAGTTGGAACGGATTGGTGAAAAAATACTCCCAAAGTTGAAAGGCTCTCCTTTGGCTGCAAAAACCATTGGACGGTTGTTGGGAAAGAGCCTTGACCTAGCACATTGGGATGGCATTCTCATGAGCCAGCTGTGGGAGCTTGGACAGGAGGAAACTGACATTTTGCGGCACGCCGCTTGAGCTACATGTATTTACCATTCCATTTAAAGAGGTGTTTCTCATTCTGTGCTGTGTACCCAAAAGATTACAATTTCAGGAAGAAAGATTTAGCTGAAATTTGGGCAGCAGAAGGCTTAGTAGAAAATCGACATAGTGGTGATCAATACTTTGAAGAACTTATACAACTGTCATTTTTTCAGAAATATCCACGGTCCAAGGAGAAATATGTAATACATGATTTGATGCATGACATGGCACAACTAGTTTCAAAGGATGAGTGCTTCATAGTAAAATATATTAAGGACATTCCGAAGATCCCTCAAAATGTCCGCCATGTGTTGGTGGCCAAAGGTGGAGATATTGGGTGTTCTGATTTATTGAAGCTTGACCTGGGACAGCATAAAAAGCTGCGTACCCTACTTTGTGACCTATCTTTAAAGGGTACAGATGGCAATTCTGTGATGGAGAAATGGTGTGCTGAACTTTTTGCGCATGCGTGTCATGGTATGTTCCTCTATCTCTAAATGGGGGTTGCCAGATACTATCAGCAATATGAAGCATCTTCGGTACCTTAAAATCTTGGACTCATGTCTTTGCAAGAGCCTTCCTGCAGGATTTTTTGTCGCCTTTATAATATGCAGATAATGTATGCTCAGAAATGGGAAATTGATGACATGCCTAGTGCCTTTGGTATGCTTATCAATCTACAGAAATTTGAATCAGTGAAATGTCGATTTCATCATAGACATATACATTCAGTGGATGTTCGTGATGGTGCAACTAATGAAGGGAAATTCAGCATCCAAAACTATAATGGTGAATCTTTTCCAAGCTTATTTCATCCAAAAAATTCGGAGCACATTCACAATTATGGGAGCACTAATAGCACCTTCTCGTCCCTGACTAATGTTGAAATTAATAGATGTAGAAATTTATCAAGTCTGGAACAATTTCTACAACCAACTTATATGCCTATCATCAAGAAAATAGTGATTTCTGACTGTACAAGTTTAGAAATGGTACCAACTGAGAGGCTTGGACATTTGCACTTTCTTGAAGTACTGAAGGTGTTCCATTGTCCAAAGATCAAATCAAGACACTTGTTTGCCCCATCCCTAAAGAAGCTGTATCTGGAAGACTCCGGGAATCTTGGAGGCAACATTGAGTGTAGTTATCTCACCAGCTTGCGTTTATCAAATTGCCTTATTGAATCCATTGTGTGCAATCTCCGGTTACTGCAGAAGCTCGAGATCAGTTCTTGTCCCTCTCTGACAGTTATTAGAGATTCAGAACCTATATCCTCTGACATGTTACATGGTGAGGCCAGAAGCAGAGCCATTGATAACACTTCATTGTCCCTGAATAATGTAGAAATTACAGATTCTAGAAACTTATCAAGCCAGGAACAATTTCTACAACCGGTTCATATGCCTATCATCATGAAAATAACAATTTTCAATTGCAGAAGCTTAGAATCAGTACCAACTGAGAGGTTCGGAGATTTTCGTTTCCTTGAAGTATTGAGTGTGTCCAAGTGTCCAAATATCAAATCACGGCACTTGTTTGCTCCATCCCTAAAGAAGCTGTATCTGGAAGACTCCGGGAATCTCGGATACAAGATAGAGTGTGGTTCTCTCACCATCTTGCATTTATCAAATTGCCCTCTTGAATCAATTGAACTGCAAATGTGCAATCTCCGGTTACTGCAGGAGCTCAAAATCAGTTGTTGTCCCTATCTGACAGTTATTAGAGATTCAGAACCTATATCCTCTGACATTTTACATGGTGAGGCTAGAAGCAGAGCCATTGATAACACTTTCTTGTCCCTGACTGATGTAAAAATTACAGATTGCGGAAATTGCGGAAACTTATCAAACCTCAGACAATTTCTACAACTAGATTATTTGCCTATCATCAAGAAAATTGAAATTTCCAATTGCACAAGCTTAGAATTGGAACCAACTGAGAGGTTTGGAGACTTTCGTTTCCTTGAAGTATTGAGAGTATCCCATTGTCCAATCAAATCCCTACCAGCTAATAGATTGGCAAGTTTTCCTCTTCTGAAGGATTTGGAGATTATAAATTGTCCAAGTGTCGACTGGCAAAGTGGAATGTTGTTACTATCGTCCCTCCAAAAGCTCAAGTTATCGAATTGTGGGGATTTCTCTGCCTGGTTTCCCAGTTGCCTGGAGAACCTCACCTCCCTCAAGTCACTGCAGATTTCAAACTGTGAATGCATATTCTCCGTTCCTAGCCACCTGTGGAGCAGTAATCTCAAATCACTTCAGACTTTACAGTTTTATAGTTGTTCAAAGCTTAAATCAATCGGTGGACCAGATGCAATTGCACACACAGAAAATGTATATATTGATTACTGCCCAGAGTTGAAGGAAATTGAGCAGCCACTGGACAAAGGCACAATGTTCTGCTGCCCTTTCTAGATTGGTTGCATGAGAAAGTGGGCTCGTCAGAATGACATAATTTTTGAAAAGGTATGCCACTTGCTTGCAGTATAAACTATGGTTACAGTTACAGTATGTTAGGACATTTGTGAGTGTTTCTATATGTGATGTTTTCATGAGTTAGATCATATGTATGTCTTAGCTTCAGTGAGTTAGTTTCATGGAAGTTGTACATTTTCTCTTATAGAAGAATAATCTTTTTCCCCCTCACAGTGTTGTCTTCTTGATGACAGCAGGTGAACATTAAAGACGGTTGAGATGGGGCAAATATGTGCAGTAGTGCAGGGCTCCAAGACCCAACGAGGAAAAACAAAACATCTCACTTGTCCCTGAATGACGGAATCCAGATGTTATGCTCTTACGGCTGTGTTTTCCTCCGTTCGCTGCAAGATGACACGAAAAACCATTGATATATTGAGTAATTGTCATATGCCTAGTGTCATATTCCTATCTTTTAATTTGTAATGTCTGTTTTGCTCGTGAAATAAGTGGGGCAGAGCACAGACATGCATGATGGTTGCACCCTCCGGTTACGCACTTTTTTTATCTGTATAATTGTGACTTAATGCACTATATTACAATCATATTTGTAAGATTGGGACATGAGAGCTTCGCGCCCTCCATTAGTTCTGTTGTGTGTTTGGTTTACTAATATTTACCTGGAGAGTGCCGGAGCTAGACTAGACTCTGCATCTCTGCTAGAGTTTCCAGATGAGCACAAAGGTAATCAAATACAGTAAGACATAACCAAACATCGATCAGAGTCAGTCTATGTGAATTTCATTTTAGAGGCTACCATCGTGTTATATTTGTTTGCTATTCTGCAGTTGTTTTTACTACATACTTTGTTTTCTGTTAAAGGTGCACTCTCTTTTGAGATCATTTGAAGTTGCAAATATTTGTTTTGAGTTCTTTACTTTTAAAATTCAAATCTTTTATTTTTTTTTCTAACGACCTCTCTAATGTTGACCAAAGTTGTAGCTCTGAGAATGATCTATAACTTTGTAGTTAACAACATTTTTTTATATGAAATCCTTTAGAGGTCCGACCTTTTGTTTTTTGAAAAAAAAAAAATCAGAGAATTTTATTTTCAAAACAAAGAATTTGAAATTAACATTCCTTCGAAAAATTCAAAGATTCATTTTGCCTTTGTTCTCTGAATCCTTTTTCTCTCTTATTCTTCTCTCTCACTGACACAGCCGGAGTAGCTAGAGCCAAAAAAAATTTTTAGCTTCTTCGATTCTGACTCCCCGCGCTATAGTGTCCGAGCCAGCGGGAGCTGCACGAAAGCTGTCTCCTATCCCAGACCCCATTGCCAAAAATTCAGGCACGTTTGATATAGGAAACGTGAAAAGTAAACAATGAAATTCACTGAATAAAGAACTGAATTTTGTATATATATGCCTTGATTCCATTTTTCATTTTTTGTGTGTGTGAAAAATTCATTACGTTGCTTTGAAAGCATGAGTGCACATCAAGTTAAAGTAAAACTTAACTGTTTAACCGAACCTGAATCCTTGGAAAACATTTAAAATTCAGGGTTATAGTAAATGTGGAAAAATAAACAAGGAAACAACAATGAAATTCACTGAATAACTGATTGAAATCTTTTTCTGAGATAAATTCCGTACTCTGTTGCTTTCAAAGCATGGAACTGTTTTATCATTTCTTAGACAAATGGTTGATTTCTTGCAACAGTTGTGTCCGGTGACAGGCCGGCCCACTAGCTGCCCCAAGCTTAGGCCCATTGGGCTCTCAACGTCTACCGGGCTTGGCCCAACTCAATACAAACACCGGCAACAAGCCCGCAAAACAGGGGATTTCGCACCGGCGCCGAGCTAGCCGGGTCCGTTGACTTCCCCGGCGGCGCCAGAGGGCGGGGACCCCGGACCTCGCCGTCCGGCCGGCGAACACACTAGGCCGCTAGAAGCTCCTAAGTACTAGTTGAGGAATAGTTTACCCATGGACCATGGCATGGCGGTCGATGTAGATCCGATCGGAACAGTGTGGGGAGTTGTTTTGCCGCGAGATTCCTCGCCATCCGACCTGCCGGTGACGCGTTTCTTGGCGTGCTTTATGATGCTGAAGCGCTCTACGGCGTGGGATCCGTGTGGGTTCTGTACCTCCAAGACGGTGGACTGGAGACGACCGCTGCGGCCGTCGGCGGCGACGACGTCGTTGGTGCTGTTAGATTCGGCGTCAACGTCAGTCTTGCTTGGAGGTTTGTTTGTTTCTCTTACTATTTGCGAATTGGGTGGAGATTTGATTGTGCCCTTTGATGATTTATGAGTAAAAAATGGTTTGTGCTTCTGCATCATCATTTCTAGTGGGCACTGGGATCCAATGCAATGCTCGCAAAGTTGCAAAGTTGTAAGGTGGCAATTTCTTTAGCCTGAATGTAAACTAATCCAGTGGAAATTAAAGGATACACGGAAGACCGCACTAAGGCACTTCCACCAAGCTAAAAACTTTCAGTGAAAATTGGCCCGATCAATGCACTAAGGCACTTTTTGTAAATTAAAGGCTTACAATAAAGCCTTCAGATAGAGTTCAGACACAAAAATGATCCACTAAGCCTGCCTCTCTGTTCTCCTCTACTTTCAGCTTATACTTTTTGTATTGTAAGCATCAGATGCTTGCCAGGTCACTGGGAATGTTTTTTAGTAGGACCATTGAAGTAAACAAACATGTCCATCACAATCGAGCTTGTAAACCGCCAACTGTAGGTTCAGCCTTTTCCACTCTCATTACTAGCTACTATCGCTTTTTGTAAGAAGCTTTTTTTTTTTTTTTTTTTTCTCTTCTCTTCTTCTCTCGCTGAAGCTTTTTTTTTTTTTTTTGTAAGAAGCAGATGCATGGGAGCTCATAGGATGTGTTGATGCAGTGTAGATCCCTGCAGGACACATCGAGCTTACAAGTGAGTTGACAACTCTCTTGCTTTGCCATTTCTATTTTCCTTTTGTCTTTACTCGTTATTTGATTCCCACCCCAACAAACCATGTACAGGTGAGTTGAGCTTGCTCTCGATCCTGGTAGCGAGCCATAAGAAATCAGATCTTCTACCCATCAATCTCCAAAACAGATAATAGGCAACACTTGGTTGACATCATCAGGCACATAAATAGGTAATCAAGTACTAAGACGTAACCCAATAAGCATCAGTTGTGATTTGCTTACTGTCTTACAGTTGTTATTATTACTTTTTTTTTTCTGTTAAAGGCCACCAAGTATTCTCTGCATTAACCATTGCTCTGCTCTGATTGTTATTAATTTGTAGATGAGGTAGTTTGAATTGCTGATGCGCACTGCTCTGGTTACCTAACATTAGGGGGTGGGAACCTGGATAGGACTGAAATGTATTCATCCCCTGCTGTCTTCTGGCAATCCCCTTTGCTGGATCAGATCCTATCTGTGACCTATCCTGTCTTCATATTTTCGGTCTATACACCTCAATAAGGGGTCAGGCCATCTCTCCTAAAAGTGCTTGAGTAATCACGAATGGGTAGTGGAGCTACTAAACGTGAAATATTGGAGAAACAATTGGAGAAAAGGCTGCAGGATCCAAAACAGAACCATTAATATCTTTGCCACTAGATTTTTTTGGAAGACATCACAGGCGGGTTTTCCACTGAACGAGAACTTGGTGAGGGTGGTTATGGAGTCGTATACAAGGTATGGACATTCTTCTTTCACTCCAATTTCGACCGATGGGGATGGATAGATAACAAATGGTTCACCTACATGCTATGAAGGGAGTTCTCCGGAGCGGCAAAACTATTGCTGTAAAGAAGATTTTTGATAAACATCTGCTGGACAATTATAATCGAGTCGAGAATGAGATCATTTCTCTTAAGGAGGTCACACACCAAAATGTCATACAGCTTGTAGGTTACTGTGTCGAAACCAAGAAGGAACTGATGGAATTTAGTGGGAAACATGTTATGGCTGAAAAATGTGCATGTTTGTTGTGCTTTGAATTTCTTTGTAATGGAAGCCTTGACAAACATCTTTCTGGTATGTTGAAATACAATACTAAGATCTTCTATGCTTTTTAACTTTGCAAGGTTTACTTGATTAGAAGTTTGGAACATACGCAATTGTGTCATTATATCAACAGCCAGAGAGTGATGGATTCAATTATATTTTTCTCTGTTTGTTGATGTACGTCTATAGATGACCCCTCGGGCCTTGATTGGGACAAGAGATATAATATAATCAGGGGAGTTTGCAGAGGTTTGCATTATCTTCATGATAAACATCGTATTGTTCACCGGGACCTCAAACCTCAAAATATACTGATGGATGACATGATGATGCCGAAAATTGGGGATTTTGATTTATCAAGGATTTTGGTTCAAGAAAAATCAAGAACTGTCACTGCAAACTTTGCTGGAACACTGTAAGCTATGCCTCTTGCTAGAGCTTCAATTCTTTGCTATTTTCTACCGCTGATTATGGTATATTCTTCTGCAGTGGATATATGGCACCAGAATGCATAGAACAACGATCTATCTCCTTTGAGGCAGATATATTCAGTTTGGGTGTCATAATCATAGAGATAATCACAGGTCATAGAGACTATCCAAATATCAGCGAGACAACTGAAACATCTCTCAAGCAGTATACAGACGAAGTAAGATTATTCAGTATTATTACGTACTGTACTTTTCTACATTATGTATTCAAATATATTTTTACAATAAATTACCTATGCAAATGTTTAGGTAGTTGGAAGTTGGAGGAATAGACTTATAGAAAAAACACCCATGCATATGTCACCGGAAATGTGTATCCAACAAGTGCAACAGTGCATTGATATAGCATTGAAGTGCCTGGCTGAGTCGAAAAAAAGGCCTACTTCATTGGACATAGTTCAAAGTCTAACTGCAGTAGAACCAAATTGTACATCTCCTAGAAATCCCCCTAGTGTCGTTGAGAAGGTATGATCTCTCAATATGCACTGCGCCTCTCCATACTTAATTTCATAAGACTGTCGAAATTAATATGCATGTCTGAACAAAATATCCACTCATGCATTCTACTGATCTTAATTAGTGCCCTCTTATAGTTGCGGTGCATTATCTATATCTGTTGTTCTAAATTAGCATCCACAGTGACAAGTTTTCACTAATCTCCATGCGCGGATGTATTAATGGGATTTACCCAGATGGACATTGAAGATCGATTACATATGACACCAGCGACTTGATATTTGTTGACGAGGTTCAGTTCGAGCCCCTGAATGTTGATTGGCGCCCTCCAACATGGGATTCCAGTTGGCTGGAGCACCCCTAAGTCGCGAGTGTTGTAAGCTAATTGGCTTGGCTTAACCTGTCATTGAGTGCCGATAATAGAGTTTGTGACGATATCTGGGGTTTATGCACTCTTCAATCATATTATTTTTCTAGGACAAACAAAACTGTGACATATTTGACGTCTTAACTGCAATATCTTATTTATACCTTTTACTAACATTGAAAATCTGACCACAAGATATACTTCTCTAATGCTCAATATCCACTGTTTGTACAGGACAGGGGAAACCAAAATCTTCAGAGTCAATTAAATGTGAACACGATCAACATACCAAAGACTAGCAGTGCCATTATTGGCCTGAATGAGTGCGCCAATTTGTTCCAGTGGGTATCATCAGCCATTTCATCTCCAAAACTTCAGTTGAATGAAATACAAAAGGAAAAACTTCATGGAAATGTAAGGCAGTTGCATAGTGACCTTCAATGCCTGAGTGATACTCTACCAGCAATGTACAACCTTATTGATCGAGCAGAGTGGAGGATCCATGACCATTATGTAGCTGACCTCCTTTCAAAACTCAAAGATGCTGTGTATGATGCAGAAGACATTCTAGATGAGTTCAGATGGTACGAGACAATGCTTTCAGTAGAGGGCAATGCAGTCTCAATGAAACCAATCATTGACTTCTTTCATAGTGTCACTCAAGGCAGCTTCAACAAGGTGACTGATATCCAGAAGAGGCTCAATCTTCTTTCTGGAGAGCTTGAGAAAATGGGCTTACTTCAAGTAGTTCCACGGTTTGACAAAGCATTTAGGCCTGAGACCACCTCTTTCCCCACCGAGGCAAAGATTTTTGGTCGTGATGAGGAAAAGAAGAAGCTGATTGGGTTGCTTGGTGTACCTTCTGAACTCAAGAGAAAAAGAAGGGATGCCTGTTCATCATCAAGCAGCCAAATTTGTGCTACCATTGACAGTAATGAAGCAAAAGTTAGCGTTCCAGTTTTGCCAATTGTTGGAATTGGGGGTGTTGGGAAAACAACCTTGGCTCAAGATATTTGCAGCCATTCAAAAGTGAAACAACACTTTCACCTAATAATTTGGATCTGTGTCTTAGATGATTTTGATGTCAAGAGATTAACCAAAGAAGCCATAGAACAATCTTGTGGGACAGTGCCTAAAAATGATAATCTGAATTTTCTTCAGGGTGCTCTTACAAAACACCTGAACAATAGAAGATTCTTGATGGTCCTTGATGACATGTGGGATGAAAATGAGCGGGATTGGAAGCGCTTCTATGCACCTTTTAGAAGTGTATTTCAAGGAAGCATGATGCTTGTGACAACTAGGTCTCCAATGGTTGCTGATGTAGTGCGTACAATGGATCCCTTTCCCATAGAGGGCTTGAACAAAGATGTATTTCAGGGGTTCTTTAAGCTCTGTGTGTTTGGATCTAATTGCTCCAACAATTATCCTGAGTTGGAACAAATTGGTGAAAAATACTCCCAAAGTTGAGAGGCTCTCCTTTGGCTGCAAAAACCCTTGGGACGGCTATTAGGAAGGAGCCTTGATCTAGCACATTGGGATGGGGTTTGCATGAGTCAGCTGTGGGAGCTTAGACAAGAGGATACCGACATTTTACCAGCTCTTCGATTGAGCTACATGTATTTACCATTCTATCTAAAGAGGTGCTTCTCATTCTGTGCTGTGTACCCAAAAGATTACAATTTCACAAAGAATGATCTAGCTGAAATTTGGGCAGCAGAAGGCTTAGTAGAACATCGACATACTGGTGATCAGTACTTTGAAGAACTTGCACATCTGTCATTTTTTCAGAAATATCCACGGTCCCGGGAGAAATATGTAATACATGATTTGATGCATGACATGGCACAACTGGTTTCGAAGGATGAGTGCTTTATAGTAAAAGTAAAAAATGATCTTCCTAAGATCCCTCAGAACGTCCGTCATGTGTTGGTGCTCAAAGGAGATGTTCAGTGTTCTGATTTATTGAAGCTTGACCTAGGACAACATAGAAAGCTGCGCACCCTACTTTGTGATATGTCTTTAAAGAGTAAAACTGGTAACACTGTGGTGGAGAAATGGTGCACTGAACTTTTGTGCCTGCGTGTCATGGTTTGTTCCTCTATCTCTAAGTGGGGCTTACCAGGTAGTATTAGCAATATGAAGCTACTTTGGTACCTTAAAATCCTTGAATCTTGCGTTTGCAAGAGTCTTCCTTCAGCACTCTGTTGCCTCTATAACATGCAGATATTTTATGCTGTGAAATGGGAGATTGATGAGATTCCAAGCGGTTTTGTTAAGCTGATCAATCTGCTGAAATTTGAGTCAGAGAAATATAAATTTCATCATATACATTCATCGGATATTCACGAAGGTGCAATTGACAAGGAGCAAAGAAGGCAATTCGAGTTAAGAAACTATAATGGCGAATATCTTCCAAGTGGATTTCATGCACGACACTTGGCAAATATAACATCGCTTGTGGTTGACTCTTGGGACAATGTCAAGAGCATATCATTTTCTATGAACTCAGAGCAAATCCACAGTTACAGCAGCAATGATAGCACTTTCTTGTCCCTGACTGATGTACAGATTAGACATTGCCCAAACTTATCAAGCCTTGAACAATTTCTACAACCAGCTTATGTGGCTTTCATCAAGAAATTAGAGATTTCACATTGTCCAAGTTTAGAATCTATACCCACAAACAGGTTTGGAGATTTGCGTTTCCTTGAAGTACTGCAGGTGATCGGGTGTTCACAGATCAAATCACCATGCTTGTCTGTCGCATCCCTAAAGAAGTTGTATTTGGAAGACTGGGAATCTCGGATACAACATGGAGTGTAGTTCTCTCACTAGCTTGTATTTAAGGGAGTACTATTTTGAATCCATCGAACTGCAAATGTGGAAGCTTCCGTTACTGCAGGAGCTTCACATCACTTCTTGTCCCTTTCTTACAATTATTAGAGATTCGGAACTTATATGCAGAACGGGAAAGTTCCCTTTACTCACCAACGTAACCATTAAGTTCTGCAAGGAGCTTAAAACTATCGATGACCTGCTATCTGTCCCAACCATTGAGAGAATTCACATATCGAACTGTGCCGTGCTGTCCCTGGCAGCTAATAGATTAGGAAGTTTTCCTTGCCTGAAGCATTTATACATTGAATTATGCCCTAGTCTCAACTGGCAAAGTGGAATTTTGTTAAGTGTCCTGGAGAACCTCACCTCCCTTGAGTCACTGCATTTTGTGAAATGTGAATGGCTAGTGTCCTTTCCTGGCCGCCTATGGAGCAGTAATCTCAAATCACTGCAGAGTTTGATGTTTCAGCACTGTTATAATCTTAAATCAATTGGTGGACCAGATGCAGTTTTACACCTAAGAGATTTACTTATTATTAGTTGCCCAGAGTTGTATGAAATTCACCAACCAATGAGGAGAGGCTTTTTTTTGTAGATTGCTTGCACGAGAAAGTGGGCTTGCCCTGTTTTTTGTATGGTACGTATATGCCACTTGTTTGCACTATAAACTATGGTTACAATTACAGAACTATGTTAGGACACTTGTGAGTGTTTCTATATGTCATGTTTTCATGAGTTAGATCATAGCCAGTTATTGTTACTCTTAAGCTGCTATTATTGTTTCTGAAAGCATAGCGGTCTCTTTAAAAAAAGAGCATAGCGGTCACGCTACGGGTTGCAGTTACAAGTTGGCCACTGCTAATTGTTACTTTCTGGGTAACTCGGTGGGTTAGGTTCATAAATGTGAGTACATTTTCCATTATCGAAGAATAATTCCCTCATTGTGTTGCCTTCTGGATGTCAGCAGGTGGAAATTAGAGACGGTTGAGATGGACCAAATATGTGCAGTGCAGGGCTCCAGGACCCAACAAGAACAAACAAAACATATCACTTGTCCCTGTGTAAGATGAGATTTTGGCATGTTGCAATATTACATAGCCTATTCAGCATGAGTCGAATATTGGGGGTTTTTGAAATAAAATTTGACAATGACATGAAGACTACGAAATATGGACTATATAAATATTTGGGGCCAAAATAACATTATGAGCTTCCTAATGATAAAAACTATACAAAGGATGAATGTGCTCAAGAAGATGATTAATGCATGGCACATTAAAAAATCTTCTCACATGTGGCTTGCTGAGACTCCAAACCCATGATAATTTTATTGTGGTGAGGTTAAGCCCACTAATGGATTAGAAACCAACATGCATGTGAGTTGTTTGAACCAGCCATGTACATGTATAAATATATGTGTATGAATACGTGATGACTGCGGCACATATTTTGAATTGCCCAACATGCACAATGCAAAGACGGCTTAGCTTCCTGTACTTTTAGAAAATCCCTCGACCAGGTTTAAAATAGGCAAAACTCTCTCGTGGCTAGCCTCATGCACGCTACGGTGATCTCCAAGTCATCAGTCTTATAATTAGCAAATGACCATTGACGGTTCTGGTTGATTTGAGCTAAGTGAAGGTGACAGCCGCGCAGCTGTTCGGAGGTGGGCGATGCCTGCATGTCCTGGCGTCCCGCTCGCTCGCAAACATAGATCAATGTCCATGCTAATCCCTCGCTCCTCCATCCATCTACCAAGCTCTTGGCCTATAAAAGAAAGCTAGCTATCCTTGTTAAAGGAGGCTCGGCCAAAAGAACCACGCTGCTGCACACACACTACACCAAGAACACGGCCTTGCTGCTCTCTTGCACAGCACACACGCACGCCACCAGGCTGCCCACACCACACACGCATTCCACCTCCACACCATCGCCTCCAGGTTGCACACGCACATCGTCGGCAAGCGCAGCAGCGACGGTTGTCGACCTCCTCCTCGTCAAGCACTTCATCCTCTCCGGCGAGGTCTACATCATCTCCGGCAAGTTGAACGTCTACAGAACACCTACGTCGTCGTCGGCAAGTGCGGCAGCGACGCCGTCAACCTCGCCGTCCTCTACAGCGAGCACACCAACATCAACTCCGGCATCCTTGACATCCATGGCTGCCCACGCTTATGTTGAGATTCTTTACTTGTTTTTGTTTACATCTTATCTCTCTTTTGCATAGCTGTAGGTTAGATGTGCAGTCATGTGTGGCAATCCGCGGCACAACGGAGGCAGCCCGGAACGACGATCACCACTGCAGCGAAGAAGAGACAGTGACCGCCTTTGGCTCAGTAGAGACGGTAGCCCGGCGAATATTGCAGAGGTGCAACGGTGTGACCATCGGGGTAGCCCGGCAGGGCTACACGATGAGTCTGTAAAACCTCGGCATTCATGGCAGCCCGGTGAAGGCACAGTCTCGATCAACATCCAGCTAAGAAGAGACAACGGTGTGACCGTCGGGGTAGCCCGGCAGGGCTACACGATGAGTCTGTAAAACCTCGGCATTTATGGCAGCCCGGCAGAAGCACTTTCTTCAGCTCAACAAAGCCCGACTCAGCTATGAATCCAGCGATGATCAACATAGCAATGAAGAAGAAGAAATTGAAGCAACGTCGCCACAACAATAGCAAGATGACAGCAAGCTAGAGATGATAGCAAAACAAGCATTCGGCCTGTCCAATAGCAGCACGGCAAGAAGGCAGAGAAATTCCGATGATAGATGAGAAGGCCTGAACAAGACGATAGAAGCAAGAATAAGAGCAAGCAAGATGCATGACATGCAAAGATCACCAACAACACAGTGCCTCCATGACCACCGCAACGACAGCGCCTCGATCAGAGTATCACAATAGAAGCGCAGAAAGAAAGAATAGCAAAAGCAAGGTAAGATAATCATCAATACAACTCATTGATGATCAGCGCGGCAGTTCTGCAGAAACAGCAGACCAGCGTACATGCAAATCATCGACATGACAGCCGACGACTGCAACAAATACAACACTCTTCATCAGATCAGCAAAGTGTCCATCAGCAGCAAATCCATTCACGATGGTGGGACAACCTAGCCCGGCAATGGCTCATCTTGGCAAGTTCCTGACAAGAAGAACCCTGACAATATCTCTACTACGGCGGCATAGAGCAACAGCATTGAGCCCAGCAACATCTTCACTGCGGCAGCAAGCATTGGCAGCCCGGCGGCACCACATGATAAGCCTGTCCAAGCTCAGCATTCACGGCGGCCTAGCAAGCGTGGCGGCGATAGGCCTTGGCCCGACGGCCCGGCAAGCTCAGTAACAACTTTGCAAGTTCTATCATTCGGTGATGTGTACACAAGCTTCAGAAAACAGCAGACAGGGTGTCTAGCGGCAGCAAAGCATAGCAGCCCAAAGTATACACCTGTATAGTTTATTGTGGCAAAGAAGCAAATAGAAAAGCAAATACAAGTCTACATTATCATGCAAATGTTTGTACGTGCAAAGTACATATGTACTGTTGTTTTTGGCCCATTAATTGACGGCCCAATATTAATCTTTCGATCCATCCAAGATACGGGCTCCGATAAGCCCGACACTTGACACATAATTTTAAGTCATGATAAAGCGCTCGAGTTCATACGCAGATATGAATTGGCAGAGCATCATGCCAATGATCTTAGAAGTTTACAAGGAGAAATCTTTCGAGTATTACATGAGCACAAGTCTCACAATTACCACACCACCCTTTCCGCACCGTCAAGGCCGGTGAACCATATGAAGTCATTTCCTTCCCTAGACCGACAATTTTGGGGCGTTTCTTTTCCGCGACCGACGAGGCCGGAATTGTTTGTTCGTGACCGACGAGGCCGAACATTTGACTTCATTATGGGTTCCGCATGACGAGGCTAGATACCCTTGCTAGAGGCGGCGAGGCTCTAGCACTTCACCATTTCATTCATTTGTGCTTATGCATATACACAGAGACAACTCTTTATTTATTCGAGAGCGACAATGATGACCATCAGCATAGCTTAATCGGAGGTGTTCTGCGGCCTAACGTCGTGGATGTAATTAACTGGTGGCCTTCCGAGGCCCCAGGAACCAGAAGCCACACAATCCCACGATTGTCGGATGAGGCTCGGCGCAAATATATGTTAAAGTGGGAAATTGTGCCGTAATTCTGTGATGAATAATAAAGTGATATTTCCCTGAACTCTTGTCTCGTGTGTACTTTCTTGCACATTTATTCAATTTGTATACGAATGTATCTTGGCACGCCTGCGCTTAATAGTACTGAGTAGTACGACTCGCGAAACACAGAGAGATCCGCCTTAGTGATTTTTCTAGCGAAACACCCTGAATGACTGAATCCAGTTCTTATGCTCTTAATTAAGGTTGTGTTTTCTGCCCTTCGCTGTAAGATGACACGAAAAAACACTCAAATAGATTTTGTTGTTGTCATATATATGCCTAGTGTGTTTTTCCTATCTTTTTTGCAATTCCTGTTTTCGGTCTGAAATAAGTGTGGCAGAACACAAACATAATTGTACCCTCGATCAAGGTCTGTTTTCATTGTGAATAATGTGACTTAATGCACTACAGTCATATTCGTACGATCACAAAATGAGAGCTTCACACGCTCCATCAGTTTTTTGTTTGGTGTGTTTGGTTTTACTAAATATTTACTGGAGAGGGGCCAGAACCAGAGTAGGCTAGCCTCTGCATCTCCGAGTTCTGAAAAACTCTAGAAAAGACGCACCATGGTTATTTCAGATTGGGATGCCAATTTAAGAGACTCGTCCGATGAAGAGAATGTTTTTTCTTCTTCTTTTTGTTGACGGAAGAGAACACACAAATTTCAAATTAAGCATGCCTGGATTTGTCCTGTCTGCTGTTCATACTGATGGGGGGAAGTCTATGCAGAAGAAGGGCCACCTGTCAATTACGCTTGGGCCAACCTCCAAAACTGGGCATTTTGGAGGAGTTGCTTGAAAGAGTAAATTTCATCCACGGTTATTAAACTTGACCGACATTCTCATATAGATTTCCATTATTTATCTCAATCAAAATGCAGCCTTTTTGAGCTCTAAAATTTCTAACCATGTTATGTAAGGTCGAAATCATCATATTTAGCACTAAATTGACCATGTGGCATGGTAACTATGGGTGTGATTGGTTGCTCGGAACCAGGTTGTCCCGGACGAAGGAGGCGTCTAGGCTCACCTCGTCCCCGACCAAGTCATACACGAGCTCGTGTTTGGTTGCCTCCGACGGACTCGTACTGGATCAGTAGCACCGTGTTTGGTTGCATGTATGGACCATTTTGATGCACGAACTGGTGCAGTTAGCTGTGTTTGGTTGAGTGTATGCATCTGAGTGACAGTCATCCATGTATCAAAAGGGTGAAGTTACCACCCTTCTCATGAATTTGTTTGTTTGCCTCGGTAGTGAATTTTCTAAGGGAATTTCATCGAACACCTCTGGGGCTGCCGCTCCTCCTTGCCAAGCCCGTTGCCAAGAAGCGGCAGCGGCGTCATGGTGAGCCCCCACGAGCCCGAGGCCCGCGGGCGAGCCCGATGGAGTCGAGGTGGCCCGACTTGTCCCGCCGGGCGGAGTCCACGCCAGTCGAGAACGCAGCAAAGATGGCGGCGCGCGCCGCGGCCACATGCTGGGAGCATCGACCAAGAGATGGGCTGCCGGGCGAAGACCTCCAAAGACCGCTGGCCCTGAGGTCGGAGATGCCACCGCGGCGGACTTGTGCGGTCATTGCCGCCAAGGCCGGGCGTCGCGCTGGCCTTCAGCGCTGGCCTCGCCGATGCCCGAAGCGGCGGGCGGTTCCAGGATACTCGACGCCATCCGCCGCCGACTTCGCCCACCATGGACCCGCCCCACGAGTGGCGAGGTGGCTCTGGGGATACCGACGCCATCCACTCGGCTCGCTTCCACCGCCGCCGCGGCGGCGGGCAGAGGCCGCCGCCCGCGGTCCCTCCTCCACGCAAACGCTCCTTCGGGCAAAGATCGACCGCAGCCACGACCGGGCCCCCTTGCGCTTGCCTCCCTCGAGGTCCTTCTCCGAACCCGACCGAACGCCGACGACGACCGCGGCCCTTCCGACGGACGCCGACGCCCGGTGTTGTCGCCGAGCCGAAGAGCAAAGATGAGCGCCGTCCGTTCGCGTGGTCGATGTCAAGAAAGAGGAGGAGGCGCGTCCCAAAGATCAGAAGTCGGGCGGCCTCGCCCGCTCTCCACCGAGGAAGGTCGCCGTCCCCAGCGCGCCGTGTGCATCCGCCGACGGCGACGAAGAAGAAGAGGAGGTAACCTGATCCTCAAGCCTAGGATGGCGTCGTCTTCACATCACCTCCACCGCACCTCCACGACGCACGACGCCGCCCCGGCTCGCGAGGAAGCTCGCCCAGCTTTCCTCGCTGGCCAGGAGGGGGGAGGGGGTGGGGGAACGGGCGACCCGGCAAAAGCATACCGGAAGTGAAACCAAACACGGAGAAGGGACGACCTGGTGCGGTAAAGCGGTGCAGGGACGCTCCTATGCGGGCAACCAATCGCACCCTATGCGATGATATGGACCAGCCGGCCAGCAAGTAAATTTTATTAGGGGCCTCTTAATTTGGCTTCAGTTTTCATCGAGATATAGTATTCTAAAAAATATATTTTCAGCACGATAAACATTACAGTTGTTCAGCAACACTTTGACTTTTCTTGCTACATTGATTTTTGCTATACGCCTAGTTGTACACTATGTCTAAATAATACCCCCTTCGTCTCACAAATAAAAGTCCGTGTTTGACTTCTACAATCCTTGTTTTGGCCATTCGTCTTATTCAAAAAAGCTTAAAAATTTTAGTTATTTTGTTATGATTTATTTTATTGTTAGAGATACTTTTATAATTATTTATTTATTTTATTATTTGCATAAAAAATTTAGATAAGGCGAATGGTCAAACGAGGGATTGTAAAAGTCAAAAACGGACTTTTATTTGTAGGACGGAGGGTGTACGTAGTAAAAAGAAATGGATCTGAAAAGCCCAAAATAAACTACAATTTAGAACAGAGTTAGTATTAGTTTTTATTCGATGACATGGCTCCAACATGAGTTTCATGCGTCAGTTCCATATATCTTTCGGAAACATGTCTTTACAGACGTCCGGCCGCGCGGTGACGTTCCGGACGCCGCGTACGTGGGCCACGCGTCGCTCCTGGCCCAGTTAGTAACGGACACCGTTGACCCCATCCTGTACGCGACCCGGTCGCATTCAATCCCCAACGCAAACATTTTGTTCCCCATCTCCACTCTCCCTCTCGCTCTCTCGCGTCGCGAGGGTTTCGCGAGTGCGGCAGCGGCGGTTGCCGGCGACGACCACTCGTGCGCCCCTACTCCTCCGCCCACATCTCGTTCGTCGTCCAGTACGGCGGTGTGTTGTGCGCCTTGTGGGGCTGTTGCCATCGCGGTGCGTGGGGTTTCGCGGAGCCGTTAGCGGCGGTCGCCGCCCACGTCGACTCCGGGCGCCGGGTTTGCCGCGCGTCACCCTACTGCTCTGCATTCGCCGTCAAGTCCGGCAACCAGGGTTTGTGCCGCACCGTCGTCCTGCTGCTCCATGTCCTCTTCGCGTCGCCTCTGCCCGCTGCTGCGTCCCTCGTCGTCAACTTCAGATTCCGGGTTCGTCGCCATCCTCCTGTTCCCCGATCTCCGCCTTTCCTTCCTGTCATCTACGACGTACACGCTTGGCTTGTTGTCGTGGTTGCCGTGCACGCCGACCTGATTCCGTCCAAGCTGTATTGATGCAACATTGAGTAATCAATCACTGTTATATTTTGGCCTGTTTGCTGAAACATTGGCAATAAAAGCAAAATCGAACTACTGAAGCTTCAAAATAAAGGAGATGGAACAACTCCTAGTTACATAGCATCAACTTGTTCATTTCTCCTTCACATTGTATTTCTCCATAAATTCTTTTTGGCTTAACGGCATTGCTTTTTGATAGAACAGCAATGCATCAGCACGCTTCCTGTAGTCAAGTGTCGTCCCCTGTGGAAAAAAAAAAAGAGAGAATGAATAAAAACAAAAGCAGGGCAAAAATGATGTATTTGCAGCAAAAGGGTTCTTCTCCACTGCTGCCTACGCAACAACAAAGTCTCACTACTATTACATTTGAATACTGACTACACAACAGTACATTCAGACTATTGTTACTTCTGAAATGTACTTATGAAACATTAATCTACTTGTGTTCTCCCCTCTCACAAAAGACACTTGCTTAGGTATCCTTGGCATAGTACTTCACAAAATCTTTTGGATCAATCTCATTCGGTGTTGATAGTGGTTCCAAACAACCGCTGTTAACTATTGTTACATCGAAATCTATTTGTGAAACAACAAACTTTCTCTAATGTTACATTTGAATTACGGTTGTCGTCGTCATCTCCTATTCCAGGTTCGTTTTGCCGTCTCGGTTGTAGGTGTTGTAGATCATTTTAGGTGGGTGTTTGGTGCATGTTTTTGTAGATGGTGAGGTTGATAAGGGGATGCAGTTGATTGAGAGCACACCCAGGGCACCACATTGTCCATGGCAATTTTGCTGCTGATATGAGGCTTTTTTTGTTCAACATGTTTGGCGATTTTGCTCACGATTCGGTGTCCATGGCAATTTTGCGGCGATATCGTTGTTCATGGCAACTTTGCTGATGATATATGATGTGTTGTTGTCTACTGTCCTGTCCCGTTCTCTTTTGGTTTGGTCCCTTCTGTTTGGAGTTTGCACTGCCTCATCTTGTACCACTGAAACCACAATGTTATTTTTGTCCATCCATTAGAATAGAGTAGCCTCAAATATAAAATTGTAGTTGTAGCTATTCGGAGTAGATGTTTGCACATGCCTTGTTCTCAATGTCATACTTGTATTGTTGTATGTAGCTCTGCTACACTTTGCTTCTACTCATGTGCGAGATGTTTATCATTTATTAGACTGTAATCAACTATGTTCCACCGAGGCAATGTTGCTCTGTTTCAAGTACTTGGCACGATATGTTTTAGTGATGGAAAAGTATATGTCTCGGCTTGTCCTATTGTTTGTTCCAGTTTTCGAACTTAAATGTTTCAAATAATTTCCATCTTAGTTCTTATGATTTTTACATGCTTTTTAATCGACAATGTTGCACTAGCATTAGTGCTCTGTTTCAATAACTTCAAATGGTATGTTTCAGTGCTTACATAATATATGTTTCAGCTTATCCCATTTCTTGTTTCAAAAGTACAAATAATATGTTTCACTAATATTTTTCTAGTAGCACTTTTGATTTGTTTTCATGTGTCTCGATTGTTTTGTTTCACTATTTTTTTCAGATTACGAACTTCATATCCATATCCCAACAATCCAAGGTTTTAAAAAAATCGCTTCACAAACTTTGTTTGGGAGTACCCTACTAATTACCACTATTAAACTACAGGGTATGTTTGCTCTCAAATTGCAACAGCAGTTTCACTCTAGTGTTTCATTAGATGCTATCTAGATGTAATAGTAGGTACATTACATGTTTCATTGTGTTTTTTTTTTTTCAAGGTGGGACTGTGGGTTGTATGTAATGGACTACATGGAAGCATGGGATGGGAAGGAAATGATAGCTTCATCGCTTAAAGAAGTACATGTTTTGATTTCTCAAAGTTATTATTGCATATCCTATTTGATTCCTCTATAAATATCCTTTTTTTTTTAGATGTTGCCCTCCTTGACTCCTTTTTTTACAGGGGACCACTCTTGACTATAGGATGTGTGTCATTTGCACGACTGGTTCTATCGAAACACAACATCATCAATCCAAAAAGAATTTGAGGAGAAATACCAAGTGGACAAGTGAAGAAGCTACTTATTTGTTTTAGGATGGATGGAGTTTGTTTAGGATGGTTCAAAAAAAAAACTGTGTTTGTGTGTTGTAAATGTGCACTGGAGTCGTATTTTGTGGACCCCTAAGTAGTTTGAATGAACCATGTATCGCCTCGTTTTGGTACCAAGTACTTTGCTGGTACTCATGGCTGAGATGTTTTTCATTTTCGAGATCTGTAATCAACTATGTAGAATGGCAACATTGCTCTTTTTTCAAGTACTTGGGATGATATGTTTAAGTGATGAAAAAGTACATGTCTCAGCTTCTACTATTGTTTGTTTGTTTTCAAAGTTAGATGTTTCAAGTAATTTCCATCTTAGTTCTTATGATTTTACATGCTTTTTAATCAACAATGTTGCAGTAAAAATTTGTCCTCGGTTTCAATAACTTCAAATTGTATGTTTCAATGCTTTACATAATATATGTTTCAGTTTCTCCCATTTATTGTTTCAATAGTCAAAATAATGTTTCACATAGTACATTTACGTTGTTTCAGTTATAGAGGATTCCAATTGCAAAACCATGTAACAGAAAGTAAATCATTTTGTTTGATGACCACATTTTAACATGCAACAATTCATTCAAGTATCTGGAACATACAATCCAGTCCCTTTGCAACAACAGTAATATTCTGGTGTTTCAGTACACCCAATCTAGAGAACAAACAAAAACTAATCCCAAAAACCATGTTGCAGAGTCAGTTGTATTACTGAAACACTTGTTGCATTGCTCTGAAACATAAATATCTATGCACCTGAAACGCAGACAGTTCTGGGTAGTACATAAAAATTAAAAAACATGTTGCATTTTCTTTTTCTACTCTGAAACATTTGTAGCATTACTTCTGAAACATGTATAGCTATGTATCTAAAACAGACAGTTCTGGGCAGTAGATGAAAAATTTAAAACATCTAAAACACTGTATTGCACTAAAAGAAACATGCATAAACTGTATTTTTGAGACATACAATTGTATATCTTTGAAACATAATTTTGGATTGTATGTTCCAAAGACTTGAATGAATTGTTGCATGTTAAAATGTGGTCATCAAACAAAATGATTTTCTTTCTGTTATATGGTGTTGCAGTTGGAATCCTCTGTAACTGAGACACCATAAATGTACTACTTGAAACATATTATTTTGACTTTTGAAACAATAAATGAGAGAAAAACATATATTGTGTAAAGCACTGAAACATACAATTTGAAGTTATTGAAACAGAGGACAAATGCAAGTGCAACATTGTTGATTAAAAAGCATGTAAAATCATAAGAACTAAGATGGAAATTACTTGAAACATCTAACTTTGAAAACTGGAACAAATAAAGTGCATGTTTGACTTTTACAATCCTTGTTTGACCATTCGTCTTATTCAAAAAGTTTTTTAAAAAATTAGTTTTTTGTTATGATTTATTTTATCGTTAGAGATATTTTTTATAATCATTTATGTATTTTATTATTTGCATAAAAAATTTAGATAAGGCGTATGGTTAAACATGGATTGTAAAAGTCAAAAAACGGACTTTTATTTGTGGGACTGAGATGTACATAGTAAAAGAAATGGAACTAGAAAAGCCAAATTAAACTACAATTTAGAACGGAGTTAGTATTAGTTTTTTATTCGATGACATGGCTCCAACATGAGTTTCATGCGTCAGTTCCATATATCTTTATGAATTTTGATCGTAACAACATAGGCTAAGTCTCGCATATACTCCCAAAATGTTTTGCTAAATATCCCAAAAATTCTCACAAAGATTATTTATTTTGCATCCCAGTGACTCTCCAAGTGGACAATGACTGACACAACAAAGTATTTCATCACTTGAAGTCACTGACTTGTGGGCCCATAAACCAGAACCTGAATCTTATCCCCTCCTCTGCTCTGGTTGTCCATCCTGTTTCTCCTCGGCGAGCTCCACGGAGAAGCAGAACGGCAGGCGCTGCGGCGGAGGTCCAAGACGATCTCCGATTCCAACAGCGCAACCCTATCCCATGGCGCGCGCGGTGTGGCGGCGAGCCCTCGTGCATCCCCGCCGCCGGCGCGTGGCCTGCTAAGCGAGCCATTCCCCCTCTTCCCCACGTAAATCTACGCACTCTTCCTCATGAGTCCGCCGCACTACACCGCCTCCCTTGCACGGGCTCCGCTCTCTTCTCCAACTCCCGAGCGCCGCGACCGCCACCGCGTCTGCCTCTGTGCAAGGGCACCATCGGCCATGGGGAGGTACGGCGGCCGTGTGGCCCCGTCGCAGGAGAGCCGCCATCCCCGCCCCACCCCACCGCAGGAGAAGCGCCGCCCCTTGGAGCCGTCGTCCCGGACCCAGCCCCCAGAGCGGAAACGGCACTGGAAGACAGGGGAGTTCCCGGGGACCGCTCCCGGCGCAGGGGAAGCGGAATTCGAAGGCCCGGGAGTCACGCTTGTCCTCAGTGGCTATGGAAATGCCGGTCGGTTGGATGACATGGAGAAGGTGCTCTCTCACATTCTATGCCTAATATCTTTCAGATTACTATGTTTGGTACCTTTTCATGAACTTTTCAGAAATATATAGCTATGACTATTGACTTCCAGTACATTGCACATGTAGTGAAACTTGTAATATTTGTGTACAAAAGGGTAGGCATTAAGTTTTCTCTAGCAGCCTTAATGTGTAGTTTAGCGAAAATGTGCATTTCACCAAACAATATGTTAAGGCAGTGGATTAAATTTTATTTGTCTGATTCTACACTCTACAGGAGCCTTAATGTTGCATTTTTAAAAAAAAATGAGTATATAGTAGAGTATTACCACCTCTGTAGCCAAGTGATAGATCTTATGGTTGAGATCATGGATTAAGGCTCCTCTTCTCTTATGAATTAGCATGATGGCTTATCTGAACTGCTAAAGCTATTGGTGCTTGTTTTTTTGCATAATCACTTTTATAGTACTAGATATTGTAGATCAAAATGATTGTTTAATGCCTCTTGAAATAAAATACTACTGTACTTCCTTTCCGGGCGCTTAAATCCACATGATACAAAAAAGCAGCTTGTAATGCAACTCTTGGATCAATGGTACTCCTACAATTTTTTTTTTCTTTCAGCAGTTGACCTATTGATATACCGCCATCTTTTGTCCATATAGAGACATAGAGTGCTTTCCTGATGCAAAGACAAGAATATATATATCTTTAACTTTAACAAACCAGGAGGACAAACAGTTCAGAAAAGAATCAAGCATCCACAGATAAATCAATTCATTTTAGTTATCTAATATATGTCCATTGGATTTGGGATTATATAGAAATGAGTATATCACGTTTAGAACTATATTCCTTTTCTTAATGAAAAGATCATGCTGATTTTATCTGCTCCAAAAGCCGCACATCTTTTTTTGGAGGAAAAATAATCATCGAAATCGGTGTTCAAGAGGGATGAACATAGAACACCCAAAGGTCATCTGGATTTAGTTTCAGAAAATACATTAAACGAGAACATTTCTCAGAATTTCGATAAATGGATTTTTAGGATTATTAAGTGATTTTCAGGAACTATGAAATGTCCACAGACGACAGTGGATCACAAGTGGGTCCTGAGCCAATGTCGTGGTCACTGGGCTTGTGGAACAAAAAGGCAAAGTCGGCCTTTCTATGTTATGGATCAGGACCATATCCTCCTTAGGCTGGTCTTCGGGCTTGGGCCAAACCTATAACAGCCTAGCCAAGTTTGGCTGAAAACATGGCCAATGAGCCTCTGTTTTTGAAATGCCAGTAGGTTGAACTTATAATGGAAAGTAAACACATTTTTTTAAAGGAAATAGATTCTGAGGATACTCTAAGGACAAAAACCACTGGCAGACGCTTCATCATCTGATGATATGAACTGCTATCGGCTAGTGATCACTTACAATTTACATATGAGGACACAGGTAGCAGTACATTTAACATTTTGACTCTGGTATTCTACCTTACAGTTTTCCCATGCCATTATAACTTGGGATACCTTATGACAAAATGCACATTTTTTTGATAGTACTATAGTAGCCAAACAATCACAAACACTAGGGAAGCACACCACTGTTTTTTGCGGAGCGCTTCCTCTTTCCTGTAGAAGATTTCAGCTCCTGAATCTCACAAGAATAAATGTAGTTATAATAGGGTGGTATTGGAGACCTCCATGCCAGGGCTTCAAATCTCCCAGGAAGCTTTATGCGTCTCCATAAGTCACGGTGCAAGGTGATCTTGGGAACCTGATGATGATCCTGCTGTGAAGAGTGCCGATGATACTGATGGTAAGCAACCACCTGCTCAGACCTCCTGTGTATCCTCCCAAAATACACTGGTTTGTTCTGGTTCAGCAGGTCGTATGGATGCTTACCAAAATCGGAGACATGTCTCTGGAACTGCGACCTCATGAAGTTCGCGAACTTGCCCCAGAAATGGATGCTGAAGCTGTCCCTCAGCATGCGGGCGGAGACGTTGGCGATGATCATGCTCCCATTAAGCGTCGCGGCAATGTCCATGGCCAAGTTGGTGAGATATGTTTGACAAGTCTTGCACATTTTACTGTTTTGTTATTATATATGCTCAATGGTTTCCGCGTGATCTATTTTTGACCCTGACATGAGAACGTATGCATTACTTACTCCGTAGCGACGACGGCGACACACACAGCTGTTAGCCTGTTATGACATCGGGGTGATGAGTACACTGCAAGTTCAGTTTACCGGACATGCAAAATGCAAAATTTCTTAATTCTGAAGGGCAATGCAAAGTCAGCCTCATGCTAGCTAGTCGTCCAGACAACAACAGTGCCTCTGCTGGTGGTTGCGACTTGCTATTGCTATATGCTCAAAGCAAAAAAAAAAATACTATAGTCGATTCTGTTTATGACGACTAGTAGAACATTCTGCGGTTGTTTTGTCGATAGTCTTGTTCACTGTTCCTGACACAGTAACACAAATTTGGAAATAGATTGTTCAGAAAGAACACGAGTCTGCACTTGTGTGTAGTGTACCCGTTCTAATATGGACATTTTTATTTTAAAAAAAGAATTGATGAAATATTGCATGTCTTTTTTTTCTCTCGAACAGGTACGAGTCTGCATATCTTTATATTAAAAGTATATTAGAAGAAAAAGAATGTTTACGCAATATTGTATGCCAGTTCCGATTTCCAACTTCCGAGCAGGTCCACGGCCTCCATGGCTGCACTGGAATACCATGCGTGACATCACTGTGAGGCGGCTAGTTGAAAGAAGCTTCCTAACATAAATCATTTATGATAAATGTACTGTGACGAGTAGAAAATTATGTTTTCCTAGTCCAGTCTAGTCGACGACAGCAGGAAATGTGTTGGCCACCAGGGAGTTTAATTGACTCACTAAGCTCTAGCCCAATCCGGACTTTTCCTTTTTTTTCCTAACTGGAAACGTGTTGGCCACCAGGGTTCGACTGAAAACGGAAAGAAAACACAACCCAGATTTAGAGGATGATCACTAGCAACATTTAACTCTGTCATATCAGATGAAATGAACTGCTAATAATCGCTTACATACACTTTCATATGATGGAACAATAGCCTGGTATGCCCCTTGGAAACATTCTGCCTCACAGTTTTACTGCTTCCATGAGAATTTGCCGGAGGGTCTTTTGCCCGTCCTGGTGACTTTTCTCGCATGGGCTAAAGTGCCCCGGAAGGCCCAGTGAGTACGGGCCCAAACTGAGATTGTTTCGGCCCGACAGCAGCTATTCTATTCCTTTTAATAATTTTTTATGATTTGCTTTATACAATTAAACTCCCTCACTAAAGCTAATTTTAATTTGAATTTGAATATTAATAGAAAGCTTTTAACAATTGTCAAACAGACTTTTAATTGTATAGTATCATAACGACGCATTTTTTTCTGATATGACAGATAAAAAAGGCAACGTATCATGTGCGGTAACCAAAAATTGGTGTAACGTACGCAACCATCAATTAAGCGCCACAAGATCCGGATCCAACGTCAAGGATGTTTTCATTTAAACCCCTCCACCCGTGGGTTTTAAATCTAACCCGTGTGTTAATTGGTGGGAGGGTTTAATTGAAAAAACCCTAGATGTTGAATCTAGGTCCTATGGTTTTAATGGGTGGTTTCATATGTTTGCACAGGATACGTTCTCAAAAAAAAGTGCTCAATTTCTGCCAATAGACAAGCTGGCGAAACAGGGAATTCCGCCCCGGCGGCCGGCGCCGAGCTAGCCCGGGTCCCTCTGCCCGCTGGAGAGAGCGGTGACCCCGGGCCCCACTAGTAGTTTGTAACTAGTTCACCCGTGGCGGTAGATCCGTCCCGGTCCAGTCTGGGGAGTTGTTCTGCTCCCATTGCCAGCCGACCTGCCGGTGATGCCTTTCTCGGTACGGCGCGGAAGCACCCTACGGCATGGACGCGGTGTGTGGGTTCTGTACCTCCAAAGCCCCCTGGATTGGAGACGACCCCTGCGGCGACGCCGTCAGATGCGGCGTCAACGTCACTCTTGCTTGGAGGTTCGTTATTTCTCTACCTATTTACGAATTGGGTGGAAATTCGGTTGTCCCCTTTGACGATTTATGAGTAAAATATGATTTCTGCTGCTTCTGCATCATTTCTAGTGGCCAATGGACTCCAATCCAATGCTCGCTAAGTTGTAAGGTGGCAATTTCTTTAGCCTCAAAAGTAAACTAATTCAGTGGAAATTAAAGGATACACCGCACTAAAGCATTTCCAGGAAGCTTCACATAAAAGCCTCCAGAGAGTTCAGACACAAAAACGATCCACTAGCCAATAAGCCTGCCTCCCTGTTTTCCTCTTCTTTCGGCTTGTACTTTTTGTAAGCATCAGATGCTTGGCAGGTCACAGGAAATGTTTTAGCAGGACCATTATTGAAGTAAAGATGTCCATCACTGCAATCATGCCTGTAAACCGACCACTATGCATTTGGCCTTTTTCAGTCTCTGTTTCCTCCCAACAAGCCACGCACAGATGAGCGTGCGCTAGCTCTCTCTCTTCTCTCGCTGAAGCTTTTTGTAAGAAGTAGATGCATGGAAGCTCACAGGAAGTGTTGATGCAGAACCATTGAAGTAACATGTAGATCCCCATCGATCGAGCCTATAAGTTGAGAATTCTCTTGCTTTGGCATTTCTACTTTCTTTTCGTCTTTACTAGTTATCTGATTTTTTTTTCTCCCAAAAAACCACGTACTAAGCCAGATCTGCTACTCATCGATCCTGGTAGCCAGCCATACTAAGCCAGATCTGCTACTCATCGATCTCCAACACACATCACAGGCAACACTTGGTTGACATCATCAGGCCAGATCTGCTACTCATCGATCTCCAACACACATCACAGGCAACACTTGGTTGACATCATCAGGCACATACAAAGGTAATCAAGTACTAAGACATACATAACCCAATAAGCATCTGTTGTTATTTGTTTACAGTTTTACTGTTGTTATTACTTATTACTTTGTTTTTCTGTTAAGGTCGCCAGGTATGCTCTGCTTTAACCATTGCTCTGCTCTGCTGTTATTAATTTATACATGGGGTAGTTTGGATTGCTTAGGCGTACTGCAATGGTTACCTAATCATTAGCAAAAGAAAAGGGGGGGGGTGGATGTATTCATCCCCTGCTGTCTTCTGGTGATCCCCTTTGTTGAAGCAGATCCTACCTGTAGCCCATCTCTCCTAAAATTTTATTTCCACCTTTGTTCAATAACAAGCAATGTCTCAGATGTTTGCTCTTGCCTTTTCATGGTTGCTCACTTGCTCTGTTTTCATCCTTGGAGGAGTTTATAACTCTTTATCAATAATCATTATACATATCTGAATGAATTTTCTTTTTTTAATTACTTTTAGTACCAAACATGACTTATCTGGAAGTTGTTATTTCTATTCTTGACAAGAACTCTATGTTTATTCCCTCATTCAATTCGATATGCTTATATTGATTCATACAAAAAGCTTGTATCAATTTGCTAGCCCACAATAGTGTTCATTTCTTATTCTGCTTTTATGCATTTGTCAGAATTGTTTCAAGAAGTTGGAGCACCCACATTTGTTTTTTTTTTTCCTATATAACTCCTAGAGTAATCAGGAATGGAAACTCGAGCTACTGAACGTGAAATATGGGAGAAAAAATTGGAGAAAAGGCTGCAGGATCCAAAAACAGAACCATTAGTTTCTTTGCCACTATATTTTTTTGAAAGACATCACAAGCGGTTTTCCACTGAACAAGAACTTGGCAGCGGTGCCTGTGGAGTTGTATACAAGGTAATGACCATGCCTCTTTCACTCCAATATCAACCGATATGGCAACAGAAAGATAATGATTGGTTCACCTACATGCTATGAAGGGGGTTCTCCGGAGCGGCAAAGCTATTGCTGTAAAGAAGATTCGTAATGAACATCTGCATGGAAATCAAGTTGAGAATGAGATCATTTGTCTTAAGGAGGTCAGGCACCAAAATATCATACAACTTTTAGGATACTGTGTGGAAGCCAAGAAGGAACTGATGGAATATAGTGGGAAACATGTTATGGCTGAAAATTGTGAATGCTTGTTGTGCTTTGAATTTCTTTTGTAATGGAAGCCTTGACAAGTATATTTCTGGTATGTTGAAATAAGATCTTCTGTCTTCTTCTTTCCTTTCCAAAGTTCACCTGATTAGAAGTTTAGAACACACACGCAACTGTGTCATTATATCAATAAATAAATTCAATTTATTCAATTATATTTTCTATGTTTGTTAATCTATCTCTACAGATGACGCCTTGGGCCTTGATTGGGATATGAGATATGAGATAATTAGGGGAGTTTGCAGAGGTTTGCATTATCTTCATGATAAACATCGTATTGTTCACAGAGACCTCAAACCTCAAAACATACTTATGGGTAACAAGATGATGCCAAAAATTGGGGATTTTGATTTGTCAAAGATTTTGGGTCAAGAAAAATCTAGAACTGTCACTGCAAATTTTGCTGGAACGCTGTAAGCTATGCCTCTTGCTAGAGCTTCATTTTTCTTTTTACTATTTTCTACTGCTGATTATGCTAATTTCTTCTACAGTGGATATATGGCACCAGAATGCATAGAAAAGCAATGTATCTCCTTTGAGGCAGATATATTTAGTTTGGGTGTCATAATCATAGAGATAATCACAGGTCGCAAGGACTATCCCGGTATTGGAGAGAACTGAAACGTCTCTCAAGCACTATACAGACAAAGTAAGATTATTCAGTACTATGAACCATAATTTCGTACCTGACTTATGCAAATGTTTTTTTATTTAAATTACTTATGCAAATATTTAGGTAGTTGGAAGTTGGAGGAACAGAACACCAATGCATATGTCACCAGAAATGTATATCCAACAAGTGGAAAAATGCATCTCTATAGCCCTGATGTGCCTGGATCCTGAATCAAAGAAAAGGCCTACTTCACTGGACATAGTTAAAGACCTAGATGCACTACAACCAGAATCTGGGTCTCCTAGAAACTCCCCAGTGATCCAGAGGAGGTATGATCTCTCAGTGTGCACTTGCGCCTCTCCACATTTAATTTTGTAATAGTGTCGTAATTAATATGCATGTCTGAACAAAATAACGAATCATGCTTCATTTTTCTGATCTTATTTAGTGTCCTGTTATATATAGTTGCAGTGCAATTATCCTTATTTGTCATTAGAAATCAGCCCTCTTTATGACTAGTTGTTCACTAATATGCACTGTGCCTCTCCACACTTCATATCATAAGCACTCATGCTCCATTTCTGATCTTAATTGTTGTCCTCTTATAGTTGTACTGCATTATCTATATCTGTTGTTAGAAATTAGCTTTCACATCGACAATTTTTTAATAATGTCCATGCACGGAGGCACAATTGGATTTACCAAGATTTACATGCAAGATTCATCACATATGGCACCAGTGACTTGATATATATTTATTGATGAGGTCCAATCGGGAGCCCGAGTGTTGATTGGCGCCCTCCAACTTGGGATTCCAGTTGGCTAGAGCTCCCCTAAGTCATGAGTGTTGCAAGCCAATTGTCTTTGCTTAACCTGTCTTTGAGTGCTGATAATAGGGTCGGTGAGGATATCTGGGGTTTATGCACTCTGCAATCATATTATTTTTCTATGTCAAACAAAAATGTGACATATTTGACGTCTTAACTGCAACATCTTATTTATACCTTTTACTAACATTGAAAATCTGACCACAAGATATACTTTTCTAATGCTCAATATCCACTGTTTGTCCAGGATAGGGGAAACCAAAATCTTCGGAGTCAAGTAAATGTGAACACAGTCAACATATCAAAGACTATCAGTGCCATTAACGGCCTGAATGAGTGCGCCAATTTGTTCCAGTGGGTCACATCGGCCATTTCAACTCCAAAACTTCAGCTGAATGAAATACAAACGGAAAAACTTTATGGAAATGTAAGGCAGTTGCATAGTGACCTTCAATGCCTTAGTGATACTCTACCAGCAATGTACAACCTCATTGATCGAGCAGAGTGGAGGATCCATGACCATTTTGTGGTTGACCTGCTTTCAAAACTCAAAGATGCAGTGTATGATGCAGAAGACATTCTAGATGAGTTCCGATGGTACGAGACAAAGCTTTCAGTAGAGGGCAGTGCAATCTCAATGGAACCAGTCATTGAGTTCTTTCACAGTGTCACTCAAGGCAACTTGACTGATATTCAAAAGAGGCTCAATCATCTTGCTGGACAGCTCGAGAAAATGGGCTTACTTCAAGCAGTTTCACGGTTTGACAAATCATTTAGGCCTGAGACCACCTCTTTCCCCACTGAACCAAAGATTTTTGGCCGTGATGAAGAAAAGAATAAGCTAATCGGGTTGCTTGGTGTACCAACAAATGACAGCATTGGTCCTTCTGGACACAAGAGAAAAAGAAGTGGAGCCTGTTCATTAGCAAGCAACCAAATTTATTCTACCATTGATACCAATGAAGAAATAGTAACGAGTGTTCCAGTTTTGCCAATTGTGGGAATTGGAGGTGTTGGAAAAACCACCTTGGCTCAAGATATTTGCAACCATTTAAAAGTGAAACATCACTTTCACCTGATAATTTGGATTTGTGTCTCAGATGATTTTGATGTCAAGAGATTAACTAAAGAAGCCATAGAGCAATCTTCTGGGGATGTGCCAAAGAATGACAATCTGAATTTCCTTCAGGGTGCTCTTGCAGATAGCCTGAACTCTAAAAGATTCTTAATTGTCCTTGATGACATGTGGGATGAAAATGAGATGGATTGGAAGCGCTTCTACGCACCTTTTAGAAATGTACTTAAGGGAAGCATGATGCTTGTCACCACTAGGTCTCTGAAGGTTGCTGATGTAGTACATACAATGGATCCATTTCCTTTAGAGGGTTTGAATGATGATGTCTTTCGGGAATTCTTTAAACTCTGTGTGTTTGGATCTGATACCTCCAACAATTATCTTGAGTTGGAACAGATTGGTGAAAAAATACTCCCAAAGTTGAAAGGCTCTCCTTTGGCTGCAAAAACCCTTGGACGGCTGTTAGGAATGAGCCTTGACCTAGCACATTGGGATAGGATTTTTAAGAGTCAGTTGTGGGAGCTTCAACAAAACGAAACTGATATTTTGCCAGCTCTTCGTTTGAGCTACATGTATTTACCATTCTATTTAAGAAGATGCTTCTCGTTCTGTGCTATGTACCCAAAAGATTACAATTTTGAAAAGGAAGATCTATTTGAAATTTGGGAAGCAGAAGGCTTCGTGCAACATCAACCTAATGTTTCACTTCGACATACTAGTGGTCAGTACTTCGAAGAACTTACACATCTATCATTGTTCCAGAAACATCCTTGGGCTCGTGACAAATATGTAATGCATGATTTGATTCATGACATGGTACAACTAGTTTCCAAGGACGAGTGCTGTGTAATAAAAGATACAAAAGATTTCCTAAAGATCCCTCAGAATGTCCTCCATCTGCGGGTACTCAATGGCGGAGATGTTAAGTGTTCCGACTTATTGAATCTGTGCAAGCACAGAAAGTTGCACACCCTACTTTGCGACTTATCTTTAGAGAGTGAAACTGGCAATACTATGTTGGAGAAATGGTGTACGGAACTTTTGTGCATGCGTGTCATGGTCTGTTCCTCTATCTCTAAGTGGGGGTTGCCAAGTAGTATCAGCAATATGAAGCATCTTCGATACCTTAAAATCCTGGGCCCTCGCCTTTGCAAGAACCTTCCTGCCGAAATCTGTTGCCTCTATAACATGCAGATATTTTATGCTAAGAATTGGGAGATTGACATTCCTCTCGGCTTTGGTATGCTAATCAATTTGCAGAAATTTGAATCAGTGAAATGTCAATTTCATCATATACATTCAGTTGGTATTCTCAAAGGTGCAACTGACGGATGGCAAAGAAGTCAATTTTGGCTCGAAAGCTATAAGGGTGAATCCCTTCCAAGCTGGTTTCATCCACAAAACTCTGAGAAAATTCACAGTTACGACAGCACTAACAACACTTTATTGTCCCTGACTGATATACTAATCACTTTCTGGCCAAACTTATCAAGTGTCCAACAATTTCTACAGCCAGCTTTTGTGCCTATGATCAAGAATATAGATATTTCCTATTGCGGAAGTTTGCAATCTGTACCAACAGATAGTTTTAAAGATTTGTGTTTCCTTGAAGTACTGCGTGTGTCCCATTGTCCAGAAATCAAATCACGACACCTATTTGTTCCATCCCTAAAAAGAAGTTATATCTAGAAGACTCCGGGAATCTTGGAGGCAACATTGAGTGTAGTTCTCTCACCAGCTTACATTTATTAAACTGCCCTCTAGAATCTATCGAACTACAACTGAGGAATCTTCCATTACTACAGGAGCTCAAGATCAATTCTTGCAACTCTCTGACAATTATTAGAGATTCAGAACCCACTGACCTTTTCCATGAACAGGCCCAAAGCAGAATGGGAAAATCCCCCTCTTTCACTCACCTAACCATTGAGTTCTGCAAGGAGCTTAAAACCATAGATGACCTCCTATATCTCCCTGCCATTGAGAGAATTTGTATTATGTTCTGTGGCTTGTTATCCCTGCCAGCTAATAGATTGGGAAGTTTTTCCTCTTCTGAAGGATTTGGAGATTATAAATTGTCCAAATGTTGACTGGCAAAGTGGAATGTTGTTACCATCGTCCCTCCAAAAGCTCAAGTTATCGAGTTGTGGGGATTTCTCTGCATGTTTTCCCAGTTGCCTGGAGAACCTCACCTCCCTCAAGTCACTGGAGATTTCTAAGTGTGAATGCATATTCTCGGTTCCTAGGCACATGTGGAGCAGTAATCTCAAATCACTTCAGGCTTTGAAGTTTTATAGTTGTTCAAAGCTTAAATCAATCGGTGGACCAGGCGCAATTGCACACACTGAAAATATATTTATTAATTACTGCCCAGAGTTGAAGGAAATTGCCCAGTCACTGATCAAAGGCGCATTCTGGGCTTTCTAGATTGGTTGCATGAGAAAGTGGGCTCGCGGAATGCCATAACTTTTTGAAAACGTATGCCACTTGCTTGTAGTATAAACTATGGCTATAGTTACAGTATGTTAGGAAATCTGTGAGTGTTTTCCCCTCACGCTGTTGTCTTCTTGATGACTGCAGGTGAACATTAAAGACGGTTGAGATAGAGCAAATATGTGCAGTGCAGGGCTCCAAGACCAAACGAAGACAAACAAAACATCTCACTTGTGGCTGAATCCAGATGTTATGCTCTTACGGGCTACGGCTGTGTTTTTTTCCTCCCTTCTACAAGCCTGCAAGATGACACGAAAAACCATTGGATATTGTGTTTTTGTCATATGCCTAGTGCGCTATTCCAATCTTTTAATTTGCAATGTCTGTTTTCCACTTTTCCTTGTGAAGTGGGGCAGAACACAGACATGCATGGTGGTTGCACCCTCGGTTAAACAATTTTTTTATCTCAATAATTGTGACTTGATACACTATATTACAATCATATTTGTAAGATTGGAACATGAGAGCTTGGCATGCTCCATTAGATCTATTGTGTTTAGTTTACTATAATATTTACTGACAAGGGCCATCTCTGCTAGAGTTTGCAGACCTATTTTAGAGGCCCGTCCGATGAGCACAAAGGTAATCAAATACAGCAAGACAAACATCAGTCATAGCTCCCATCATGTAATATTTGTTTGGTCTTCCGCAGTTGTTATTTCTATGTACTTTGTTTTTTGTTAAAAGTGGACTGGTCTTTCGCCAAGTACTATCTGTCAGTAAATCTTGTATATGATACTCCCTCCGTTTCACAATACTTGTAATTTTTTGATTGATATAAAGCGTGTTTGACTGCTTTGCGTCTTATTTAAATTTTTTATGTAAATTATAAAACAAGCAAAAACGTCATTCAATATCTTTAGTGATGTAATAAGTCATAATAAAAGTGGTAATATTTATTAAAAAAAGTTGAATAAGACGAGAGGCCAAACACAGCGGTTTATATGGAATCAAAAAGAATGAAATGGAAACGGAGGGAAATTTTTAGCATGTTATTTCTTTGAGTTATTAGCAGGTGCACGAGCCACAGTCCGTGTGACGCTCAGCGCGAAAAGAATAGCTTGCGTCAGTATAGGTTTTGCGTGGACTGGTGACAACAATTGAGATGACATGGCTGAATGATAATAAAGGTCAAAGGAATGTGGATGCGACGGTGGCACGTAATTACCAACGAGGTTTGAGTTACAGCTCAATGGCAAGTGGGCCACGACCCAAAAGAATTTTCTAATCTCGGCCCTTCAATTCACCGAGCTGTGGGCCCAACAAAACAGAGGGCACATTGTCAGTCTCACATATGCACTGGGTCCCTTCCCTGCTTCTCCGGCTCCGGCCATCTCTGCCGCCGCTCTTCTTCGCCGAGCTCCACGCAGACCCAGAACTGGCACATCTGCGGCGGAGGTCCAAGCCGAGCTCCGATTCCTCCCCGCTCCCAACCGCGCAACCCTGTCCATGGCGCGCGCGGTGTGGCGGCGAGCCCCCCGTGCATTCCCGCCGCCGGCGCGCAACCATTATTCCTGTCCGTCCGGGCCCCCTCTCCCTCTCGTTAATCCACCTCACGGCACGCCTCCTCATGGGTCTGCCGGCCTACGCCGGCTCCCAGTCCCAGGTCCTGCAACAGAAGCGGCACTGCAAGGCGGGGGAGTTCCCGGGGACTGCTGCCGATGGGTCAACAGGTCATCCGTCGGCGAGGTCCCCGTCAGAGGTATTACATATAAATTATATATATCCTTGTCTTTGCCCATGTCATTGCTTTGCTGGTTTGGTGTCTACGCTGCTTTTGGCGGACCCTTTTGTCTGGGTTGCTTGCTACCAATGAGATCCAAGGCCTCCTACTCCAATTTACTCATATATAATCTAATAATCTGCCTGTTGAACCAGGACATGGTGGTAATTTCACTGGCCTCGATGGAATAAACTAAATGAGTGGAAATTAAAGTATACATACATCGGAAGCCGCCACAGTTAACTATGAAGCCACTTGAGAGAGTTCAGAGTTCAGGGACAATCAATCTAGCCTGTAAAGCTTCTCTGCTCTCTGTCTCTTCTTTCACACATAGGCAAAGCCAGTAGCAAGCAGCAGATTCATTGGAGCTCACGGCAAGTGTTGAAGCAGAATCATTGAAGTAGCATATGGATAGATCCTCACGATCGGGCCTGTAAGCTGACAACTCTCTTCTTGCTTTGGAATGTCCACTTTCCTTTCCTCTTTACTAGTTGTCTGATTTTTCTCCCAACAACCACAGGTGAGCATGCCCTCAAAGCAAGTCTAAATCAGGTATCCTACTCATCTCTGATACAGTTCACACTTGATTGGTATGATAAGGCACACAAAAAAGGCATTTGGCCAAGTATTCTCTGCTTTAACCATTGCACTGCTCTGGTTGTTACTAATTTGTAGATTTTGGATTGCTGAGGCGTACTGCTCTGGTTCCCTAATCATTAGCAAAAGGGAGTTTTATTTATTTATATAGGGGGAGTGGGGAGTGGACTGGAATGTATTCATCCACTGCTCTACTCTGCCAATCCCTTTTCTTGAAGTAGATCCTACTTGTGACCTATCCGTCTTCAGATTTTCTGTCTATACGTCTCAATAAGAGGTCAGTCCATCTCTCCTAAAAATTCGATTTCCATTTTTGTTCATTAGCAACCAATGTCTCTGTTGCTTGCTGTTGCACTTCTGCTCACTTGCTCTGTTTTTCATCCTATATATGGAGGAGTTTAGTATTCTGGTCAATAATCGTTATACATCTGGACACTACATATACTTTTTATTTTCTTTATGGTAGCCATGTGATTTATTTTCTAATGTATTACTGTTACACTTGTAAAGATTTTTTTTAATTATTTTAGTACCAAAAGTGATTTATCCAGAAGTTGCCTTTTTTATTCTTGACAAGAATTCTCTGTTTATTCTCTCATTCGTTTTGATATGCTTGTATTGATTCATATGACAAATTGTTTTGCAAGTTTGAGCACCCACATTTGTTTTTTTTTTTTCCTATAGGCTCGAGTAATCAGGAATGAGTACTAGAGCTACTGAACTTGAAGCATTGGAGAAAAAATTGGAGAAAAGGCTGCAGGAGCCAAAAACAGAACCATTAGTTTCTTTGCCACTATATTTTTTTTGAAAGACATCACAAGGGGTTTTCTAGTAAACAAGAACTTGGTAGGGGTGCGTATGGAGTCGTATACAAGGTAACGACCATTCCTCTTTCACTCCAATATCAACCGATATGGCAATGGAAAGATAATGAATGGTTCACCTATATGCTATGAAGGGGGTTCTCGGAGCGGCAAAGCTATTGCTGTAAAGAAGATTCGTGATGAACATCTGATGGGAAATCAAGTCGAGAATGAGATCATTTGTCTTACAGAGGTCAGTCACCAAAATGTCGTACAACTTGTAGGTTACTGTGTCGAAACCAAGTCAGAAGTGATGGAACATAATGGGAAGCGTGTTATGGTTGAAACACGTGCATGTTTGCTCTGCTTTGAATTTCTTTTGTGATGGAAGCCTTGACAAGCATCTTTCTGGTATGTTGAAATACAATTAAGATCTATCTTTTTCTGTTTTCTTTGCAATGTTTACCTGATTAGAAGTTTAGAACACACACACAACTGTGTCATTGTATCAATAGCCACAAAGTGATAAATCAATTATATTTTCTCTGTTTGTTGATATATTTGTACAGATGAGACCTCGGTCCTTGATTGGGACAAGAGATATAAGATAATTAGGGAATTTGCAGAGGTTTGCATTATCTTCATGATGAATGTCATATTGTTCACCTGGACCTTAAACCTCAAAACATATTGATGGATGCCACGAGAATGCCAAAAATTGCGGATTTTGGTTTGTCAAGACTTTTGGGTGCACAAAAAAATCTACAACTGTTACTAAAAAAATTGTGCAGGAACACTGTAAGCTAGTTAGGCCCCTTGCCAGAGCTGAGCTTTTTTTTTTTACCATTTTTTACAGCTGACTAGGCTAAATTCTTCTTCAGGGGATATATGGCACAAGAATACCTAGACCACGGAATTATCTCTTCTAAGGCAGATATATTCAGTTTGGGTGTCATAATCATAGAGATAATCACAGGTCGCAAGGACTATCCCAATATCAGCGAGACAACTGAAACATCTCAAAAGCAGTATACTGACGAAGTAAGATTATTCAGTATTATTACATACTGTAATTTTCTACACTATGTATTCAAATGTATTTTTACAAATAAAATACTTATGCAAATGTTTAGGTGGTTGGAAGTTGGAGGAATAGAATTATAGAAATAACACCCATGAATATGTCACCGAAATGCGTATCCAACAAGTACAACAATGCATCGATATAGCATTGAAGTGCCTGTCTCAGTCGAATAAAAGGCCTACTTCATTGTACATAGTTCAAAAGTCTAAATGCAGTAGAACCAAAATGTATGCCTCCTGAAAATCACCCAAGTGTCGTTGAGAAGGTATGATCTCTTAATATGCGCTGCACCTCTCCACACTTAATTTCATAAGACTGTCCTAATTAATATGCATGTCTGAACAAAATAACCACTCATGCTCCATTCTTCTGATCTTAATTAGTGTCCTCTTATAGTTGTAGTGCATTATCTATATCTGTTGATAGAAATTAGCATCCACTGCAATATCATATTTATACCTTTTACTAACATTGAAAATCTGACCACAAGATATACTTCTCAAATGCTCAGTATCCATTGTTTGTCCAGGATAGGGGAAACCAAAATCTTCAGAGTCAATTAAATGTGAACACGATCAACATACCAAAGACTAGTAGTGCCATTATTGGCCTGAATGAGTGCGCCAATTTGTTCCGGTGGGTAACATCGGCCATTTCATCTCCAAAACTTCAGCTGAATGAAATACAAAAGGAAAAACTTCATGGAAATGTAAGGCAGTTGCATAGTGACATTCAATGCCTTAGTGATACTCTACCAGCAATGTACAACCTCATTGATCGAGCAGAGTGGAGGATCCATGAACATTATGTGGCTGGCGCCTCTCAAGACTCAAAGATGTAGTGTATGATGCTGAAGACATTCTAGATGAGTTCAGATGGTACGAGAAAAGCTTTCGGTAGAGGGCAATGCAATATCAGTGTTACCAGTCATTGACTTCTTTGACAGTGTCACTCAACGCAGCTTCCACAATGTGACTGATATCCAAAAGAGGCTCAATCATCTTTCTAGACAGCTTGAGAAAATGGGCTTACTTCAAGCAGTTCCACGGTTTGACAAATCATTTCGGCCTGAGACCACCTCTTTCCCCACTGAGGCAAAAGATTTTTGGCCGTGATCAGGAAAAAGAATATGCTGATCAAGTTGCTTGGTGTACCAACAAAAAAAATAGCGCAGATCCTTCTGGACACAAGAGAAAAAAGAAGTGCAATATGTTCGTCAGCAGACAACCAAATTTGTGCTACCATTGATACAAATGAAGCAACAATAACGAATGTTCCTGTTTTGCCAATTGTTGGAATTGGGGGTGTTGGGAAAACCACCTTGGCTCAAGATATTTGCAACCATTCAAAAGTGAAACAACACTTTCACCTGATTATTTGGATCTGTGTCTCAGATGATTTTGATGTCAAGAGATTAACTAAAGAAGCCATAGAACAATCTTGTGGGAAAGTGCCAAAAAATGATAATCTGAATTTTCTTCAGGGTGCTCTTGCAAATAGCCTGAACACTAGAAGATTCTTGATTGTCCTTGATGATATGTGGGATGTAAATGCGCTTGTTTGGAAGGGCTTCTATGCACCTTTTAGAACTGTACTTCAGGGAAGCATGATGCTTGTCACAACTAGGTTTCCAAAGGTTGCTGATGTAGTGCGTACAATGGATCCCTTTTCCTTAGAGGGGTTGAACAAAGATTTCTTTTGGGAATTCTTTAAACTCTGTGTGTTTGGATCTAATACCTCCAACAACTATCCTGAGTTGGAACGGATTGGTGAAAAAATACTCCCAAGGTTGAAAGGCTCTCCTTTGGCTGCAAAAACCATTGGGCGGCTATTAGGAATGAGCCTTGATCTAGCACATTGGGATAGGATTCTCATGAGCCAGCTGTGGGAGCTTGGACAAGAGGAGACTGACATTCTGCCAGCACTTCGGTTGAGCTACATGTATTTACCATTCCATTTAAAGAGGTGTTTCTCGTTCTATGCTGTGTACCCAAAAGATTACAATTTCATAAAGAAAGATTTAATTGAAATTTGGGAGGCAGAAGGCTTAGTAGAACATCAACATGCTGGTGATCAGTACTTTGAAGAACTTGCACATCTTTCATTTTTTCAGAAATATCCATGGTCCGAGGAGAAATAGGTAATACATGATTTGATGCATGACATGGCACAGTTGGTTTCAAAGGATGAGTGCTTCATAATAAAAGACACTAAGGATATTCGAAGACCCCTCAAAATGTCCGGCATCTGTTGGTGCTCAAAGGTGGAGATGTTCAGTGTTCTGACTTATTAAATCATGACTTGGCACGACATAGAAAGTTGTGCACCCTACTTTGTGACCTGCCATTAGAGAGCCAAACTGGTAATTCTCTGATGGAGAAATGGTGCACTGAACTTTTGTGCTTGCGTGTCATGGTTTGTTGTTCTATCTCTGAGTGGGGCTTACCAGATAGTATAAGCAATATGAAGCTACTTCGGTACCTTAAAATCCACAACTCTAGTGGCTTTGGTATGCTGATCAATCTGCAGAAATTTGAATCAGTTAAATGTCAGTTTCATCGTATTCATTCAGTTGGTATTCTTAAAAGTGCAACTAACAAAGGACAGAGAGGGCAATTCAAGATCAAAAACTATAATGGTGAATCTCTTCCAAGATGGTTTCATCCACAAAACTCAGAGCAGATTCATAGTTACGATAACACTAATAACACTTTGTTCTCCCTAACTGATGTAGAAATTACAAATTGCAGAAACTTATCAAACCTCGAACAATTTCTACAACCAGCTTATGTGCCTATCATCAAGAAAATAGAAATTGCCAATTGCATGAGCTTAGAATCAGTATCAACTGTGACGTTTGGAGATTCAGAACATATATCCTCTGACATTTTACATGGTGAAGCCAGAAGCAGAGCTATTGCTAAAACTTTCTTATCCTTGAATGATGTAGAAACTACAGATTGGAGAAACTTATCAAGTCAGGAACAATTTCTACAACCAGTTGCAATGCCTATCATCAAGGAAATAAAAATTTCAAATTGCAGAAACATAGAATCGGTACCAACAGATAGGTCTGGATACTTATGTTTCCTTGAAGTACTGAGTGTGTCCAATTGTCCAAAGATCAAATCACAATACTTATTTGCTCCATCCCTAAAGGAGTTGTATCTCACGAACTCTGGGAAACTCGGAGGCATGATTGGGTGTAATTCTCTCACCATCTTGCAGTTAACAGACTGCCTCCTAGAAGCCATCGAACTGCAAGTGAGGAATCTTCCATTACTACAACATCTCGAGATAATTCGTTGTTCTTCTTTAACAACTATTAGAGATTCGGAACCTATATCTAGTGACCTTTTCCACGGTGTGTCCCAGAGCAGAATGGGAAAATTCCCCTTACTCGCTAACCTAACCATTATCTCGTGCAAGAAGCTTAAATCTATAGATGACCTCCTATATCTATCTGCCGTTGAGAGAATCTGGATTGATGATTGTGGCTTGCTGTCCCTACCAGCTCATAGATTGGTAAGTTTTCCTCGTCTGAAGGATTTGAACATTTCAGCCTGTCAAAGCCTCAACTGGCAGAGTGGAATGGTGTTACCACGGTCTCTCCAAAACCTCACGTTACGGAATTGTGGTGATTTCTCTGCCTGGCTTCCCAGTTGCCTGGAGATCCTCACCTCCCTGGAGTGGCTGGAGATTCGTGATTGTGAATGTATTGTGTCCGTTCCTGGCCACCTGTGGAGCAGTTATCTCAGATCACTTCAGAGGTTGACATTGTTTGGTTGTTCAAAGCTTAAATCAATTGGTGGACCAGGCGCAATTACACAGATAGAAGATTTATTTATTGATGACTGCCCAGAGTTAAAGGAAATTGACCAGCCACTGAGGAGAGGCTGTTTTTTGTAGATTGCTTGAATGAGAAAAGGTGGATTTGCACTGTTTTTCTATGGTATGTATGCCACTTGTTTTCAGCATAAACTAGGCAGTTATTGTTACTCTTAAGACTGCTGTTAATTGTTTCTGAAAGCATAGCAGTCCCACTGCTGATTGCAGTTACACTATTACTTTCTCGGAAACTCAGTAGTAGGCTAGGTTCATGAGTGTGGGTACAATTTCTGTAATAGAAGAATAGTCTTTCTTTTTCCCTAGCTCATCTTGTGGGTACAATTTCTGTAATAGAAGAATAGTCTTTCTTTTTCCCTAGCTCATCTTGTTGTATCGTTGATGACAGCAGGTGGAAACTAAAGTCGGCTGAGATGGAGCAAATATGTGCAGTGCATGGCTCAGAAGACCCAACGAGAACAACCAAAACGTGTCACGTCTCCCTGGAGGGTTGAATCCGGTTCTGATGCTCTTACAGCTGTGTTGTTTACTTCGCTGCAAGATGACACGAAAAAGTGTGTGTTATTCCAATCTTTCTGCAATTCCTATTTTCCGTGTGAAATAAGTGGGGAGAAGAACGCAAACATATTTGTATCCTCTGTTAAGCTCCTTTTTCATGTCAATAATGTGACTTAATAGTTAATACACTATATTACAATTGTACTGTTTGCGTTTCAAAAAACAATTGTACTGTTTGCAGTATAAATTAGGCATTGTTACTCTTAAGACCAAAGCTGTTGATAATTTGTTTCTGAAAGCATTGCAGTCCTACAGCTGGTTTACTAATATTTACTGGAGAAGGCCAGAGCTAGAGTAGACTCTGCGTCTCTGCTAGAGTTTCCAGACCTATTTTAGAGACCCGTCCGATGAGCGCAAAGGTAATCAATTACAGTAAGACATAACCAAACATCAGTCATAGCTCCCATCGTGTTATATTTGCTTGCTATTCTGCAGTCGTTGTTATTACGACGTACTTTGTTTTCTGTAAAATGTGGACTGCTCTTTCGCCAAGTACTGTCTGTCAGTAAATCTTGTACTACATGATAGTTTTGTTAGCATGTCATTTCTTTGGGTTATTGGCACGTACCTGCGCGAGCCACAGTCTGTGTGACGCGGAGTTGTGGGTGCAGGTGCAGCGTGAAAGAATAGCTCGCATCAGTATTGGTTTCAATCTCAGTATTGTGTGGATTGGTGACAACAATTGAGATGACATTTCAATCCGAGTATTGTGTGGATTGGTGACAAGAATTGAGATGACATGGCTGAAAGATCCAAAGGGCGGATAAGGGGACGGATGTTTCTACGATTTTCAACTAGTTTTTTTTTTTTTTTTTTTTTGAGTAAAATTTTCAACTAGTAATTTCCTCCGTCTTAAAATAACTTGTCTTTTTTACTTTTAGATTTTATGTTTGACCGTTCGTCTTATTTAAAATTTTTATACAAATATTATTTATTTTGTTATGACTTAATCTTTCATTAGAGATACTTTATGATAATTTAGCTACTTTATCATTTGTATAAAAATTTTTGAATGAGACGAACGGTCAAAACATAAAATCTAAAAGTTAAAAAAAAGACAATTATTTTAAGAGAGGGAGTAGTTCAATGGCAAGTGGGCCGCGACCGAAAGAACTAGGAGGATTCAGCGCGTTGTATGTGGTATGAAGAAGGAATAAAAGAGGGTTAAATTATTAATCACTAAGAATTAGAAGATATATATGTTTGTATAAACATGATATTATGAGATAAAAAAAGAACATGTTATATATATAAATAATACACACATATATATATATATATATATATCACTACAAATTCACAAAATGTAGTAAGGTTGACCGCATCCATTGTCGTCCCCAAATTGACTCCTTGGTGTGTGTTTGTGTAACTAAGCCTTCATGTATGAAAAGACAAATAAGATTTCTTTTTTGAAGGCACAAATTGTTTAATATTGAGCAACATAAGGAACGATCATCGTTACAGACATGTTTGTAACAAAAAACCCTAAAACAAATAAGGCCAAAAAGAGCACACCTGTAACAACAGTTGCACAATATTCCTTGAACCTTGGTACCAAGCTATTGGATCTCCATCTGTATCAGAAAAAGATGGCATGAGTCCAGCGCTGCAGCATACAGCGCCATTAAACTAAGTCAATTGTGTTGAAGGCACGGACATAATCATGTGTTGAGATAAGGAAATATACAATTAAAGCTTAGTAGGCTGCATAAAACACAATTCAGAGTGGTAAGGAAATATACAACGAAAGATTAGGTTGACTAATAAGGGAAAAAAAAAAGTTAGTACAGGTTTACCTTTAAAACAGGTGGCAAAATAATTCGAAAGTGATAAGGAAGCTTCTAATCTGTGTTCCAATCACCCCAGAATCGCACACTGCAGGTCAGGCAGAATAGAGAAAAAGCAGACACCGAAGTGAGTATCCATTTACGGAGACAACCTCCTATCTGAAATATATTAGTAGAAGTAAAAATAACTATATGCAACTAAATTAAATCGTTGACATAACTGGGCCGCAGTCATGTAGTAGATTATCAACCTTGGGAGTATATTATAAGCAGTTGTACATGTTTATGGACAAAACAAACCTTCTTATGAGCCGAGCAACATATGAGGCTACATCTCCTGCACGGCTCCGAGTAGGAACAATACTGGGGCATGGTAGCTCTGATTAGGAAAACAAATAATGACGCACAGAGCACAAATCCAATACGAAAGACATATAAGAAAATAAGAAGATTATTTTCTTTTCTAATAAGCAACAAAGATACTAAGGGTTTGGTAACACATAGATCAGGGATAGCATTTTAAAAGTAGTCCTACCTAAACCAAAGCAGTGCGAAGGCTGAAGCTTACTATAAATATGCAGAGCAAAAGGAACATGCTAGTGTTACTACTGAAACCTGAAATATCTTTGTTTTGCTATAAAGCCTACACAAAACTGGATGTGGATCTGGGAGGTACTGTCACACAGTAACGATGCTGTATCAAAAAAATGATGGTGTAAGAAAGGTAGATACAGTGGAATACCAAAGAACATAAAGGAACCACAATGGAAAATGAAACGGCATAAGAGAAAATTACTGTTGAGAGTGGAAGAAAAGCACATGTAAATCCTAACCAACAGGTGCCGCATTTCGATTGAATTGAAATATATGTAAATAGATAAACATTTATGTAGAGATATATAAACGGGAATGTCTGGTTAAGTACCTAAATTGTATGGCAGTAAAAGTTAATATCAAATGAGATGCAAGTGCATAGCATCTGGAATAAAATATAAACACGAACCTGACATTATATATTTAGTAAGGAAGTGTTGAGACATTCTTGTTAGCAGGCAGCAGGCAATGGGTATACTTGCATTTTAGCAGTACAATAAACTGAGCATAGAAATGTTGACAATCGCATGATAACAATAACACAGGTTCCAGGGATTCACGTACAATAAACACATGACAATGATTTGGATGATGGGAGGGATGAATGACCACAATCCTGTGACATAGTCTCTGCACTCTTACCCACCTTGAACCACAGGGGAGGCTTTGGAAGAAGCTAAATGCGATGAGGACACGAGGCCTAATACTTTCTGCAAACAATTTTAGAACATATGTAAGCCTGTTCTAGGATGAGGCAGCATTTGGCGTAGAAGGCTAAGGATGGGAGGTTGCAAATACTATGTTGTTCCTAGAACAATAAAAATATCAAATTTCTAATGAATCAGCTTCTCCAATATGCAACTTTCATCAGTATGAGCTAAATAATACAAAAATTATTCAGGTGTAGGTGACCTAATAATTCTGTAAAGCATAAAAAGAAAATTCATATTTCAGAGTGTACTGAGCATTTGTTTGAACATTTGGCACGGAATTAACCTAAGTCTACCTAATTAGTAGAGAACTAAGGATAGATCATGGCAGTTACTCAGTTACCTTAGATCTGCATGGACTACTTCAAATTTTTCTTTTGTGATACACCAAGCCTGTGAAGCTGCGAAGATGGATCATTTTGAGCCCACTGGTTCTTTGTTTCTGAAATCACAGCAGGAATCAACAATTTCAGCATCTCTACAAAGTTTCATTACCATACAAATGCTACAAAACCGATGTTGACTTTTTTTCTTTTTTGGCTAGCTGCCACAGTATGCTTTTGGGAACACAGTAAAATGACAGGAGCAGTGTCTCAAACTATTTCAAGAAATACTATGTTGTTCTTAGAACAATAAAAATATGAAATTTCTAATAAATTAGCTTCTCCAATATGCAACTTTCATCAGTATGAGCTAAATAATACAAAAATTATCTAGGAGTAGGTGACCTAATAATTTTGTAAAGCATAAAAAGAAAATTCATATTTCAGAGTATACTGAACATGTTTGAATATTTGGTACGGAATTAACCAAAGTCTAACTAATTAGTAGAGAACTACGGATAGATTAGGACAGTTACTCAGTTACCTTAGATCTGCATGGACTGCTTCACATTTTCTTTTCTGAAATCAATACTGATCACAGATGATGTAAATTTGGACTGTGTCCACCCACGTTCAGCATGCAAGAAACGTCTGACATCTACACATCTGAACAAAAAAAAAAAAGATATGATTAGGAAATCAATAATATTCTTGAGACTACAATTGCTTCAGAAAAGCACGCAGCCACCTTGCTCTCAGCATCGAACACCATATCCTACAGATGACGAGCGCCTGGAGTCACATCTCATCCCTCCAATATCCAAACCCTCGCCCACCATCACGAACCGAAACAAAACAAACAAACCTGGAGCGCGGCCTTGGCGGCGATGGCCTGGTGCGCGGTGGAGAAAGAGCGCGAAGCCCATGGGCTGGTCGCCCTTGAAGTCGATTTGGGAGGCCTCGAATCCCGGGTGCCAGCGCAACAGGTTGTGCAGCTCCCTTTCCTTGACGTCGGTAGGGAGCCCCGTGATGAAGATGGTGCGGACCTCGTCAGCAGCAACAACGTTGCCCGGCGCGCCGGGCATGGGGAGGCGGCGGTACGGCGACCGAGGCCGCGGCACCCGGCGGGGGCGGCGCGGCCGCCGCGTGTGGCCACCGCTGGTGGAACGGGTGGATGCCGGCGCCGGCCATGGAACTGCGCTGCTAACCCTAGCGGAAGAGAGAGATTGGGGTTTGGGGCCTCGAGGGTTCGGAAGGAGAGAGAAAGAGGGGAACGAAACGATGAATTGCGGATTTGGCGGTGGAGACCGGAGATGATGAGGTGCGCGACGATGACGAGAGGGAGGGGAAGAGGCCGCAGTCGAGGAAACTTTCTTTCCCTCTTCGTGCGTACGGGTGCGGTAGGAGCGCGAGGTCACGGGGAAGATGGAAGCGAGGAGGAAGGGAAGAGGCCGCCTGGAATTGGAAGAGGCTGCCGAGCGCAGCTGTGCGTACGGAAGGAGGGATACACGTGGATGCCAATGTGGATGCCCTGCATGTGCGAGAGAACTCCCCTGGTGGGAGCCTCTTTCTGAGGGGTTATAGATTTTCATAACTAATCTCGGGCCCTTCAATTCAAAGACCTGTGGGCCCAACAAAACAGAGGGCGCACTATCAGTCTCACATATGCACTGGGTCTCTCCTAAAAAAGAAAATGCACCGGGTCCCCTTATCCCCGTCTCCCCCGCTTCTCAGAGCCATCTCTCGGGTCCCTCGATTCTTCCTCTCTCGGCACATTGCGGGGCGGAGGTCCAAGCCGAGCTCCGATTCCTCCCCGCTCCCATCCACGCGCAACCCTATCCATGTCGCGCGGTGCGGCGCCGAGCTCCCAAGATGCCACCGCCGGTAAGCGACTATTCCTCTCCCTCAGCCCCTCTCCCCCTCTCGTAGAACTCACCCCACCCTTTTTTTCGCGACCGGGCCGTTCACCCATATTTCATTAAGAGGATGGAAAACCAAATGCGAATACAGGAGAGAACCTCGATGACGAGAAGACATCGGTGAGAAAAACACGTAAAAAGAGGCACACATCTAGGCTACCGAAAGTTATAAAAGATTACATGATGCCGCATTGCGCGACCAAAAAGAAACGCTGCGAGTTGCGAACCCGGCGCCCACCCAATCTTGCGCCTCCGAATCAACCTTGCTGCGATCACTTGTAGCGACGACGCCTCATTGCGGAAGACCCTCGCGATTGCGCTCTTTCCAAACCGCCCAAGCAATGAGAAGGAAGAAAGAGTCGAAAACCGCCTAGCATCCTTGGAGATCCGTTTCCTCGCCGCAATCCACCACCCAATGATGTCTTCCGTCCGGTCGGCACCAAAAGCGCGGACACTGCCGGAGCAAGCGGTGATGCCACCGCTTGCCTTGTGAGCACACACCCGAGGAAGAGGTGCTCACGAGATTCCGCTTCCCGACCGCATTGCCGCGCACAAGCATCGTCCGCCCCGAAGACCATGGCGGTGGCGCCGCCCGACGCCCAAATGCGCCTATGCGGGACAAGCCGAGGAAGTAGCGGGCCTTGGCGGGGTGCCTTGTGCGCCACGGCTCTACGGCACCAAGCGGGGACGTCGACAGGAGAAAACGCACGATGCCGCCCGACGACGCCAGTAGGAGCCATTGCTCGTCCACTTCCAAACGAATGTCGGATTGTAAGGGGTCCAACGCTACATCCTCAACGCATTCCAAACACGCAGAACTCACAAATGACCTGAGTGGTCGGGGCGCCCACGATGTCATCGACCCAAGTTTGGTCCTGCATCGCCAACCTCACTGTCCTCTTCTTGCCCGGCCAGAGGTGGCCGCAAAGAGGTGCGGCCCTTGAACACGTTCAGGCGACCCACGCGCAGCCAATGATCCGACCAAAACCTCGCCGAGCTCCCATCCCCAATCACCACCGTCATGCTGGCAGCTGCCATCGTAGGTCCGCCGGTCTACACCTGCCCTGGGTCCCGCAGCGAAGCGGCACTGGAAGGGGGGTAGTTCCGGGGACTGCTGCCGTTGGGTTGGCGGCGGACGGCTCACAATAATGAATCTCATACCTGCCCAGCTCTGAATATTGTGCACGGTGCAGATGAACTGATCATCCGTCGGCGAGGTCCCCGTCAGAGGTATTACATATAATATATATCTTTGGCTTTGCCCATGTCCGGATTGCTTTGCTGGTGTGGTGGTGTCTACGCTGCTTTTGGTGGATCCTTTTGTCTGGGTTGCTAGCTACCATTGAGATCCAAGGCTTCCTACTCCAATTTACTCATATATAATCTAATCTGCCTGTTGAACCAGGGCATGGTGGTAATTTCTCTGGCCTTGATGGAATACAGTATAATAAACTAAATGGGTGGGGATTAAAGTATACATTACTGCGGAAGACCGCCACAATTGACTATGAAGTCACTTGAGAAAGTTCAGAGTTTAGGGACAATCAATCTAGCCTGTAAAGCTTCTCTGCTCTCTGTCTCTTTCTCTCACACATAGGCAAAGCCAGTAGCAAGCAGCAGATTCATTGGAGCTCACGGCAAGTGTTGAAGCAGAATCATTGAAGTAGCATATGGATAGATCCTCACGATGGAGCCTGTAAGCTGACAAGTCTCTTCTTGCTTTGGAATGTCCACTTTCCTTTCCTCTTTACTAGTTGTCTGATTTTTCTCCCAACAACCACAGGTGAGCGTGCCCTCAAAGCAAGTCTAAATCAGGTCTCCTACTCATCTCTGATACAGTTGGCACTTGATTTGTATGATAAGGCACACAAAAAAGGCACAACTATTTGGTCAAGTATTCTCTGCTTTAACCATTGCACTGCTCTGGTTGTTATTAATTTGTAGATTTTGGATTGCTGAGGCGTACTGCTCTGGTTCCCTAATCATTAGCAAAAGGGAGATTTTATTTATTTATTTATTTGGCGTGGAGGGGGGAGTAGACTGGAATGTATTCTCCCCCTGCTCTACTCTGTCAATCCCCTTTGTTGAAGCAGATCCTACTTGTGACCTATCCTGTCTTCAGATTTTCTGTCTATACATCTCAATAAGAGGTCAGTCCATCTCTCCTAAAATTCGATTTCCATTTTTGTTCAGTAGCAACCAATGTCTCTGTTGCTTGCTCTTGCACTTTTCATGACTGCTCACTTGCTCTGTTTTCATCCTATATATGGAGGAGTTTAGAACTCTTGTCAATAATCGTTATAATCTGGACATTGCATATACTTTGTATTTTCTTTTATGGTAACGTTTTGTAATATATTACTGTTACACTTGTACATAGGATTTTTTTTTTGAATTATTTTTAGTACCAAAAGTGATTAATCTAGAAGCTGCCATTTTTTCTCTACAAGAATTCTTTTGTTTATTCCCTCATTCGTTTTGATATGCTTATATTGATTCATTCCAAACAGCTCGTATCAATTTGCTAGCCCATGACAGCACTTATTTCTTCTTCTGATGTACATGTTTGAGGGAAATTGTTCAAGAAGTTGGAGCACCCACATTTATTTTTCCTATAAAAGTGCTTGAGTAATCAGGAATGGATGTTGGAGCTGCTAAGCGTGAAATATTGGAGAAAAATTTGGAGAAAAAGGCTGCAGGATCCAAAAACAGAACCATTAATATCTTTGCCTCTAGATTTTTTGGAGGATATCACATGCGGTTTTTCCACAAAACAAGAACTTGGCAGGGGTTTGAGTGGAGTCGTGTACAAGGTATATGTCCATTCCTCTTTCACTCCATTTTTAAACTGATGGCAATAGAAAGATAATAAATGTATTTTTGATGCTATGAAGGGGGTTCTCCGGAGTGGCAAAGCTATTGCTGTAAAGAAGATTTATGATGCTCATCTGCAGGGCAATGGTAATCAAGTGGAGAATGAGATCATTTATCTTACGGAGGTCAGGCACCAAAATATCGTACAGCTTGCAGGATACTGTGTCGAAACCAAGAAGGAACTGATGGAATTTGGTGGGAAACATGTTATGGCTGAAAAATGTGCATGCTTGTTGTGCTTTGAATTTCTTTGTAATGGAAGCCTTGACAAGCATCTTTCTGGTATGCTGAAATACATACTAAGATCTTCTGTTTTTTTTTTATTTCCAAAGTTTACCTGATTAGAAGTTTAGGACACACATGCAAATGTGTCATTATATCAACAGCCACAGAGCGACAAATAAAATAATATAGCTCTCTGTTTGTTGATATATCTCTACAGATGACACCTTGGGCCTTGATTGGGATATAAGATATGAGATAGTTAGGGGTGTTTGCAGAGGTCTGCATTATCTTCACGATGAATGTCATATTGTTCATCTCGACCTGAAACCTCAAAACATACTGATGGATGCCATGATGCTGCCGAAAATTGCGGATTTTGGTTTGTCAAGGCTTTTGGGTGAAGAAAAATCCAAAATTGTCACTAAAAATCTTGCAGGAACAATGTAAGCTATAGCTATGCTTCTTGCTAGAGCTTCATTTTTTTACTATTCTCTACAGCACTGATTATGCAAAATTCTTCTGCAGTGGATATATGGCAAAAGAATACATAGACCAGGGAATTATCTCCCCTAAGGCAGATATATTCAGTTTGGGTGTCATAATCGTAGAGATAATCACAGGTCGCAGGGACTATCCCAATATCAGCGAGAGAACTGTAACATCTCTCAAGCACTATATAGACGCAGTAAGATTATTCAGATTACGTAACATAATATTCCAACTTAGTTATGCTTTTTTTTTAACAAATTACTTGTGCAAATGTTTAGGTGGTTGGTAGTTGGAGGAAAAGACTAGAACTAATACCCATGCATATTTCACGAGAAATGTGTATCCAACAAGTGGAACAATGCATCTCTATAGCCCCTGAAGTGCCGGAACCCGACTCGAATAAAAGGCCTACTTCATCGGGCATAGTTCAGAGTCTAAATGCAGAAGAAACAAAATCTAGGTCTCTTGAAAATTCCACCAGTGCTGGTGAGGAGGTATGACCTCTAAATATGCAGTGCACTTCTCCACACTTCATTTCATAAGAGTATCCAAACTAATATTCATGTCTGAACAAAATAACCACTCATGCTCTATGTTTTAATCTTAATTAGTGTCCCTATTACAGTTGTAATCCAATTATCTGCATCTGTTGTTAGAATGTAGCCCTCATATCGACAAGCTATTCACTACTCTCTATGTGTCGAGGCATCAATTGGATTTATTGACATTTGTGGCTTAGGTTTAGCTGAAGCCTATGTTCCCAACCCATGACTATGGATGCTCATCCCCAATAGCATGGTGGGTGCGTTACTAATACGTGTAGTTGGTAGTGCCGCTTCTCCTATATGTGATATTCTGTCCCGACAAGATTGTTGTCTTTGTAGTGGTGATACTCTGTAGCGGTGATTCTCGGGCATCAATCTGTACTTAGATCTACTACTGCAGCTTAACTTCACTTGATCTGCTACCTGTTATCTTGTATTTTGGTTTGACCCGTCACCGATATGGTCCGAGGGGATGGGTAGGACTTCACGCACCCGGCTAGGTTGGTGGGACGGTGACCCCATACCCCCGTGTCACGATTTTGTGGGACGGCCCTCGCCTTATCGCTTGACTTTCTGGTGTGTCGGTCATTTGGGGCTAAATTGCTTCACTCATGCCTCAATCAAAAGCACTCTGTCATGTGGCGCTCTCGACTTGGGATTACAGGTTGGCTGGAGTACCACTACCAAATCGGGAGCGTCAGAAACCAATCATCTTGTCTTAGCGCATCGAGTCCCGATCATAGGCTTGGTGTGGATATCTTGGGTTTATGCACTCATCATCGACCATATTATTTTTCTATGACAAAAAATGTGGCATATTTGTTGTATTAACTACATTATCGTATCTATACCCTTTACCAACATTGAACATCAGACCACAAGATATATTTTTCTAATGCTCAATACATCCACTATTTATCCGTGATAGGAGAAACCAAAATCTTGAGTCAAGTAAATACGGACATAATCAACATACCAAAGACCATCGGTGCCATTAACAACCCTGAATGAGTGTGCCAATTTGTTCCATTGGGTTATATCTGCCACATCATCCTTGGAATCCAAGTGTAGTGGAGTACAACTCGAAAAACTTCAAGGCGATGCACCCACAGTTCTTGCAGAGTGACCTTCAATGTCTTAGTGATACTCTATCGGCAATGTACTACCTCATTGATCAAGCGTAATGGAGGATCCATGATCATTATGTGGCTGACCTCCTTTCAAAACTCAAAGATGCAGTGTATGATGCAGAAGACCTTCTAGATGAGTTTAGATGGTATGATAAAAAGGTTTCAGTAGAGGGCAATGCGATCTTAGTGGAACCAATCATTGACTTCTTTCATAGTGTCACTCGGGGTAGCTTCAACAAGGTGAGTGGTATCCGTAAGAGGCTCGATCATCTTTTCCGACAGCTTGAGAAAGTTGGCTTACATCAAACAACTCCACGGTTTGACAAATCCTTCAGGCCCGAGACCACTGCTTTCCCTATTGAGCCAGAGATTTTTGGTCGTGGTAAAGAAAAGGAGAAGTTGATAAGAATGCTTGGTGTACCAAGAGATAATAGCACTGGTCCTTCTGAACGCAAGAGGAAACGAAATGCAGTTTGTTCATCAGCAAGCAAACAAATTTGTGCTACCATTGATCGTAATGAAGCAACAATAACGAGCATTCCAGTTTTGCCAATTGTTGGTATTGGGGGTGTAGGAAAACCACCTTGGCTCAAGATATTTGCAACAATTCAAAAGTGATACGCCACTTTAAACCGGTAATTTGGATTTGTGTCTCGTGATGATTTTGATGTCAAGAGGTTAACTAAAGAAGCCTTAGACCAATCTTCTCCTCCGGAGAAAGTGCCAAAAAGCGACAATTTGAATCTTCTTGACGTGCTCTTGCAAAAAGTCTAGGCAATAAAAGATTCTTAATTGTCCTTGATGACATGTGGGATGGAAATGGGCTAGATTGGAAGCGCTTCGTGCACCTTTTAGAAATGCACTTAAGGGAAGCATGATGCTTGTAACCACTAGATCTTCAAAGGTTGCTGATGTAGTGCGTACAATGGATCCCTTCCCCTTAGAGGGTTTGAAAAAAAAAAAGATGCCTTTCGGGAGTTCTTTAAGCTCGTGTGTTTGGATCTAATTGCTCAAACATTAATCCTAAGTTGGAACAGATTGGTGAGAAAATACTTCCAAAGTTGAGAGGCTCACCTTTAGCTGCAAAAACCCTTGGACGGCTGTTAGGAATGAGCCTTGACCTAGCACATTGGGATAGGATTTTTTAAGAGTCGGTTGTGGGAGCTTCAACAAACGAAAACCGATATTTTGCCGACTCTTCGTTTGAGCTACATGTATCTACCATTCTATTTAAGAAGATGCTTCTCGTTCGTGCTATGTACCCAAAAGATTACAATTTTGAAAAGGAAGATCTATTTGAAATTTGGGAAGCGTAAGGCTTCGTGCAACATCGACCTAATGTTTCACTTCGACATACTAGTGGTCAAGTACTTCAAGAACTTACACATCTATCATTGTTTGTAAAACATCCTTGGGCTCATGACAATATGTAATGCATGATTTGATTCATGACATGGCACAACTAGTTTCCAAGGACGAGTCTTTGTGTTATAAAAGATACAAAAAGATTTTCGAAGGATCCCTCGTAATGCCCTCCATCGTGGGTACTCAATGGCGGAGATATTAAGTGTTCCGACTTGTTGAATCGTGCAAGTACGTAGAAAAGCTGCGCACCCTACTTTGCGACTTATCTTTAGAGAGTGAAACCGTGGCACCGTAATGGAGAAATGGTGTACGGAACTTTTTCGCATGCGTGTCATGGTACGTTCATCTATCTCTAAATGGGGGTTACCGGATAGTATTAACAATCCCGAAGCATCTTCGGTACCTTAAAATCCTCAACGCTTGTCATTGCAAGAGATTCCGCAACATTTTGTTCTCTCTACAATATGCAGATATTATATGCTAAGAAATGGGAGATTGATGACATTCCTAGCAGCTTGGGTATGCTAATCAATCCGGCAGAAATTTGAATCAGTGAAATGTCAATTTCATGATAGATATATACATTCGGTGGATTTGCATGAAGGTACAAGTGCAAATGCGAAGGGCGAGAGGGCGAGATAAAAAACTATAATGGTGAATCTCTTGAAGTTGGTCTCATCCACAAAAACTCGAAAGCGTATTCATCGTTACGGCAACACTAATTGCTCTTTCGCCCCCACGACCGATGTAGAAATTAGAGGATGTAGAAACTTATCAAGCCCGGAACGGTTTCTACAACCAACTTACATGCCTATCATCATGAAAATAGAAATTTCCAACTGCGAGAAGCTTAGAATCGGTACCAACTGAGAGGTTTGGATATTTTCGTTTCCTTGAAGTGCTGAGTGTGTCCCATTGTCCAAAGATCAAATCACGACACCTGTTTGTTCCATCTCTAAAGAAGTTGTATCGGAAGACTCGGGGATCTCGGATACAAGATTGAGTGTAGTTCTCTCACCATCTTGCATTTATCAAATTGCCCTCTTGAATCCATTGAACTGCAAATGTACCCGCTACTTGAGGAGCTTGAGATCAGTTCTTGTCCCTCTCGACAGTTATTAGAGATTCAAAACCTATATCCTCTGACATTTTACATGGTGAGGCCAGAATTAAAGGCATTGATCATGCTTTCTTGTCCCCGACTGATCTAGAAATTAAAGATTGTCAGAACTTATCAAGCCGGGAACAATTTTTTGCAACCAGTTTGTACGCGTATCATCATGAAAATAAAATTTCCAACTGCAGAAGCTTAGAATTGGTACCAACCGAGAGGTTTGGATATTTTCGTTTCCTTGAAGTACTGAATGTGTCCCATTGTCCAAAGATCAAATCACGACACCTGTTTGCTCCATCTAAAAAGAAGTTGTATCTAGTAGAATCTGGGAATCTCGGATACAAGATTGAGTGTAGTTCTCTCACTATCTTGCATTTATCAAACTACCCTCATGAATCCATCGAACTACAAATGTGGAATCTTCCGTTACTGCAGGAGCTCAAGATCAGTGCTTGTCTTTGTCTGAGAACCATTAGAAACTCAAAACTTGTATCCTCTGACATTTTCAATGGTGGGTCCAGAAGCAGAACCGTTGATAGAACTTTCTTGTCCCTGACTAATGTAGTCATTTACAGTTGCGAAAAATTAACAAGCCTCGAACAATTTCTCCAGCCCGCTTTATGTGCCTATCATCAAGGAAATAGAAATTTCTGATTGTGGAAGTTTAGAATCAGTACCAGCTGAGAGGTTTGGAGATTTGCGTTTCCTTGAAGTTCTGCGTGTGTCCCATTGTCCAATGATCAAATCGCAACACATGTTTGTCCCATCCCTAAAGAAGCTGTATCGGAAGACTCTGGGAATCTCAAATACAACATTGATTGTAGTTCTCTCACCATGTTGCATTTCTCAGACAACTATTTGGAATCCATTGAACTACAAACTTGGAATCTTCCATTTCTACAGGAGCTCAACGTCACGTTTTTTGTTCTTCTCGACAATTATTAGAGATTCGGATCCTATATCCACCGGCGGGTCTAGAAGCAAAATGGTAAAGTTCCCAAAACTTGCTCAACTAACCATTATGAACTGCGATAGGCTTGAATCTATCGATGACCTCCTACATCTCCCCTGCCATTGAGAGAATTTTATTATGAGGAGTGGCTTGCTGGCCCTGCCAGCTAATAGATTGGGAAGTTTTCCTCTTCTGAAGGATTTAGACATTTCATTTTGTCAAAGTCTCGACTGGCAAAGTGGAATGTTGTTACCATCGTCCCTCCAAAAGCTCACGTTATGGAGTTGTGGAGATTTCTCTGCCTGGTTTCCAGGTTGCCTGGAGAACCTCACCTCCCTCGAGTCACTGCAGATTATTGACTGTGAATGCATAGTGTCTGTTCCTGGCCACCTATGGAGCAGTAAACTGAAATCACTTCAGAGTTTGAAGTTTCTTAGTTGTTGGAAGCTTAAATCAATTGGTGGACCAGAGGCAATTGCACACATAAGAGGTTTATGTATTAATGATTGCCCAGAGTTGGAGGAAATTGTCCAGCCACTGAAGAAAGGCTCAGTTTCCTAGATTGCTTGAATGAGAAAGTAGGCTCGCGACTCTTTTTTCTATGGTACGTATGCCACTTGTTTGCAGTAGAAACTATGGTTGTAGTTACAGAACTATGTTATGACACTTGTGAGTGTTTCTATATGTCATGCTTTCATGTGTTAGATCATATTTATTTATGTCTTTGCCAGTTATGCTGTTTCTGAAAGCATAGCAGTTCCACTAATGCTTTTTGGGTAACTTCGTGGGTTAGGTTCATGAGTGTTTGCACATTTTAAGTTATAGAAGTGTTGTCTGTTTTCTTTAACTCATCGTGCTGTCTTCTGCAGGTGGAAATTAAAGATGGTCCAGATGGAACAAATACGTGCAGTGCAGGGCTCGAAGACCCAATGACAACAAACAAAACATATCACTTCTCCCTGAATGTCTGAATCCGGTTGTTATGCGCGTACGGCTGTGTTTTCTTTCCTTCGCTGCAAGATGACAGGAAAAACCATTCCTAGATTGTGTTTTTGTGATAATGTATGCTTAGTGTGTGTTATTCCTACACTTTTATTTCCGTGTGAAAAAGAAAGTGGGGGCAGAACACAAACATAATTGTACCCTCGGACCTCAGTTAACCTCCTTTTTGTGTCAATAATGTGACCTAATGCACTATATATTCGTATGATTGCAACAAGAGAGCTTCATGAGCTCCATCAGTTTTGTTGGCTGTATTTAGGTTTACTAATTAGGTGTGGATTTTCTAGACTAATTTAGCCCTAGACTTTGAGGGGTGGGTTTGTTACATTGGGGTAGAAAAATGTGCTCCTAAATGGTGTTTTAGCAATGCAGATTTATTTGACATCAAAAGGTGTTAACTCGGTGGCACATAATTTTCAAACGTCTTAGGAGTAATTGCTCTCCAGATAGGTCTGAGTTTCACCTCTATGACAAGTGGACCATGAGCCAACAGAAATATAATAACAAAATTCGTCCCCTGACGTCACTGATCATTGGGCCCAAAACCCAGAGAGCATACCGAGCCCAGAGGCCCAGTGATACCCCTCCTCTGCTTCGTCCTGTCTCCGACCATCTCCTCTGCGGTACTGCCCCATCTATTCCCCTTCCTCGGCGACCTCCATGCGGACCCAGAGCCGGCAGCGCTGCGGCGGAGGTCCAAGCCGAGCACCGATTCCTCCCCGCTCCCAACCACGAAACCCTATCCAAGTGTCCATGCCTTGCGCAGTGCGGCCCCGAGCGCCCGTGAATTCCGCCGCCGGCGCGCGGCCTGCTAAGCGACGACCATGGCCATTCCCCTTCCTCTCACCCTCGTAAACTCACCCCACGCGTCCTCATGGCCACCTACGCCGCCTCTACCCTGCGCGGGTTCCGCTTTCTTCTCCAACTCCGGAATGCCGCCGCCGCCGCCGCGTCTTCTTCTCCAGTGGGGCGCGGGGGCACCGTCGGCCGCGGGCGGTACGGAGGCCGCGTAACCCCGTCTCAGGAGAGGCGCCTCCCAGCCCCGTCCCGGCGCAGGAGAACCGCGGGCCCTCGGAGTCGTCGTCCCAGTCTCGGCTCCCGGAGCGGAAGCGGTACTGGAATGGAATGCGGGGAGTTCCGGGGACCGTCCCCTGCCGAGATGGAGGTGGCGGCAGACGGCTAACAGCAAAAAGAATCTCATATATACCTGCCCAACTCCGAATATTCTGCAGAGTGCAGGTGCGTTTAGGCATACTGGTCGGATTGTATTGTAGTAGTATGAGCTAGGCCAACAATGGTCCCCGTCAGAGCTGTATATACATATCTTTATCGTTGCCCAAGTCCGATTTGCTCGATTTTAGGCTGCTTTTGGCGGATCATTTGTCTGGTTGCTATCTACCAATGGGATACAAGGCTTGCCACTCCAATTTACTCGTATAGTCTAATCTGCCAGTTGAATCAGGCAAGTTGGTAATTTCTTTGGTCTCGGGTGAAATAAACTAAATAAAGATGGAATAAACTAAATAAAGTGAAAATTAAAGTACACTGGGGAAGACCGTCATCACAGCCTAAAGTTGCATACGGCATTTCCAGGAAGGTTACATGTATGAAGCCTCCAGATCTGGGAGAGTTCATAGACAGTCGGTCTTGCTAGTAAGCCCCTAGCTCGGTTCTCCTCTTCTCTCCAGCACATAGACATAGCCAGTTAGCAGCAGGTGCATGGAAGCTTGCTCACAGGAAGTGTTGATGCAGAACCACTGAAGTAACATGTAGATCCCCACGATCTAGCCTGTAAGTAGACAACCCTGTTTCTTTGGCATTATTTCCACTTTCCTTTCGTCTTTACTAGTTATCTGATTTTCTTTTTCTCCCAACAAACCACGTACAGCTGAGGTAAGCGTGCCCTCGATCCTGGTAGCGAGCCATACTAACCAGCTCTGCTACTCATCGACCTTCAACACAGATCACAGGAAACACTTGGTTGACATCATCAGGCACATAAAAAGGTAATCAGGTACTAAGACGTACATAACCCAATAAGCATCTATTGTTATTTGTTTAATATTTTACAGTTGTTATAAATTTGTTTTTCTGTTAAAGGTTGCCAAGTATGCTCTGCTTTAACCATTGCACTTCTCTGGTTGTTATTAATTGGTACATGGGGTAGTTTGGATTGTTGAGGCGTACTGCTCTGGTTACCTAATCATTACCAAAAAGTATATATAGGGGGTGGAGAGGTCGCTAATTTATTCATCCCCTACTTTCTTCTGGTAATCCCCTTTGTCGAAGCAGATCCTACTTGTGACTTATCTTGTCTTCTTATTTTCTGTCTATACATCTCAATAAGGGGTCAACCCATCTCTCGTAAAATTTTATTTTCATCTTTTGTTCAATAGCAAGCAATGTCTCAGATGCTTGCTCTTGCCTTTTATGGTTGCTCACTTGCTCTGTTTTCATCCTATGGAGGAGTTTATAACTCATATCAATAATCATTATACATCTGGACACTGCATATATTTCATATTCTCTCTGTTATCTGAGTGAATTTTCTTTTTGTAATATATTACTGTTACACTTATGCATAGGATTTTTTTGAATTACTTTTAGTACCAAAAGTGATTTATCTAGAAGTTGATCTTTTTATTCTCAACAAGAACTATCTGTTTATGCCCTCATTTGTTTCGATATGCTTATATTGATTCATACAAAAGAGCTCGTATCAATTTGCTAGCCCACAATAGCGCTAGTTTCTATTCTGCTGCATGCATTTGGGAGAAATTGTTTCACAAGTTGGATTTGTTTTTCTATAGAAGTGCTTGAGTAATCAGGAATGGGGTACTGAAGTTACTGAACATGAAGTATTGGAGAAAAAATTGGAGAAAAGGCTGCAGGACCCAAAAACAGAACAATTAGTTTCTTTGCCACTATATTTTTTGAAAGACATCACAAGCGGTTTTTCCACTGAATGAGAACTTGGCAGGGGTGGGTGTGGAGTCGTATACAAGGTAATGACCATTTCTCTTTCACTCCAATATTTAACAAATGGTAACAGAAAGATAATAAGTGGTTAACCTACGTGCTATGAAGGGAGTTCTCCGGAGCGGCAAAACTATTGCTGTAAAGAAGATTTTTGATACATATCTGAGGGACAATGATAATCGAGTCAAGGAGGAGATCATTTGTCTTATGGAGGTCATGCACCACAATGTCGCATACAACTTGTAGGTTACTGTGTCGAAGCTAGGTCGGAAGTGATGGAATATAGTGGGAAACATGTTATGGCTGATAAACATGAATGTTTGCTCTGCTTTGAATTTCTTTATAATGGAAGCCTTGAAAAGCATCTTTCTGGTATGTTGAAATACAATACTGATATCTTCTATCTTTTTTTACTTTGCAAGATTTACTTGATTAGAAGTTTAGAACACACATGCAACTGTGTCATTATATCAATAGCCACAGTCAGTGTTTTAAAGGCATCACCTAGGCGCCCAGGCATACCAAGCTCGCCTTTGGAAAACAGTGGCGCTTTCTCACCTAGGCGCCAGGCGTACTCCAAAGCACTCGCCTGGACGCCTAGCTGCCTTTAAAACACTGGCCACAGTGATAAATTCATTCAATTATATTTCTCTGTGTTTGTTGATCTATCTCTACAGATGTCACCTCAGGCCTTGATTGGGACAAGAGATATAAGATAATTATGGGAGTTTGCAGAGGTTTGCATTATCTTCATGATAAACATCGTATTGTTCACGGGACCTCAAACCTCAAAATATACTGATGGATGACATGATGATGCCTAAAATTGGGGATTTTGATTTGTCAAGGATTTTGGGTCAAGAAAAATCCAGAACTGTCACTGCAAACTTTGCTGGAACGTTGTAAGCTATGCCCCTTGCTAGAGCTTCAATTTGTTTTACCATTTTCTACAGCTGATTATGCCAAATTCTTCTGCAGTGGATATATGGCACCTGAATGCATAGAACAGCAATCTATCTCCTTTGAGGCAGATATATTCAGTTTGGGTGTCATAATCATAGAGATAATCATAGGTCTCAGGGACTATCCCAATATCAGTGAGGCAACTGAAACATCTCTCAAGCACTATACAGACGAAGTAAGATTTCAATACTACGTACCATAATTTCCTACCTGAGTTATGCAAATGTTTTGTTTAAATTACTTATGCAAATCTTTAGGTAGTTGGAAGTTGGAGGAATAGAACACCAATGCATATGTCACCTGAAATGCATATCCAACAAGTGGAAAAATGCATCTCTATAGCCCTGATGTGCCTGGAACCTGAATCAAAGAAAAGGCCTACTTCACTGGACATAGTTAAAGGTCTAGATGCACTGCAACTAGAATCTGGGTGTCTTGGAAACTCCCCCAATGATCCTGAGGAGGTATGATCTCTGTGTGCACCTGCGCCTCTCCACACATAATTTTGTAATAGTGTCGAAATTAATATGCATGTCTCAACAAAATAATGAATCATGCTTCATTTTTCTGATCTTATTTAGTGTCCTGTTATATATAGTTGTAGTGCAATTATCCTTATTTGTCGTTAGAAATTATCCCTCTTAATGACTAGCTGTTCACTAATCTGTCCACTTGTGGAAGTGTACATTAGATTTACTTACATGAACACGTAAGATCACATATGACACCAGAGGCCTAGTATTTGTTGACAAGGTTCAGTCAAAGCCTACATCCCTTCCTCCTAAAAGCATGTTCTTGTGACATCATAGTTACAACAACAGACCTACTCTTGTATATTTATAAAGAGACTAGGTTACAAGAGTCCGACTCCAACTTTACCCTATACTGCCAAATACCATTCAAAGTCCTAATGTAACGAGACTTGTACATAATATTTGATACATAACTAACATCTAAATTTGACATTCACGAAAGGAAGTACTCGGTGGTCTAGGCTGGTACAATAGGTAACTTGCATTGTCTTATCTATGGCCCCTAATTTGGACACGTGGAGTGCTTGCGATTTATAGCCTTGACCCAGATAACACCATATATCAGCTGCCCTTATGCTGTTGAAACTTAACTACTCCTATATAGTTCTGTGAATTGGCTAGCCACACGGAGACTATTGAGGTCAATGACATCAATAATATTGGCCTTGATGCTGCAACACAGCTGCCTATATGCTGTTTAAATTACTTATGCAAATGTTTAGGTGGTTGGAAGTTGGAGCAGCAGACTTGTAGAATTAACACCCATGCATATGTCACTGGAAATGGGTATCCAACAAGTGCAACAATGCATCTCCATAGCCCTGAAGTGTCTAGAAACTGAGTCGAATAAAAGGCCTACTTCACTGGACATAGTTCAAAGTCTAAATGCAGTAGAACCAAAATGTACGTCTCCTGGAAATCCTCAGTGTCATAGAGAAGGTATGATCTCTCAATATGCACTGCGCCTCTCCACACTTAATATCATAAGACTGTAATAAACACTCATGCTCCATTTTGTGGTCTTAGCTAGTGTCCTCTTATAGTTGTATTGTACTGCATTATCTATATCTGTTGTTAGAAATTAGCTTGCACAGCGAGAATTTTTTCACTAATGTCCATGCACGGAGGCATCAAGGATTTACCGAGATATACATGCAAGATCAATCACATATGACACCATTGACTTGATATATATTTGTTGACGAGGTCCAGTCGGGAGTCCCAAGTGTCGGTTAGCGCCCTCCAACTTTGCATTGCATTTGGGTGGAGTGCCCCGGAGTTACGAGTGTGAGTGCTCATAATAGGTTTGGTGAGGATATCTGGGGTTTATGCACTTGTCAATCATATTATTTTTCTATGGCAGAAAAATGTGACATATTTGCCATATTAACTGCATTATTTTATTTACATCTTTTTACCGCCCTTAAAAATCTGACCACAATACATCTACTGTGTCCAGGGTATGAGAAACCAAAATCTTCATAGTCAAGTAAATATGAACATATTCAACACACCAAAGACCACCAGTGCCGTTAGTGGACTCAATGAGTGTGCCCATTTGTTCGAAAGTGGGTTACATCAGCCATTTCATCTCTGAAATCCCATCCACTTCAACAAGATATATGTAAATTGCATAGTGACCTTCAATGCCTTACTGATACTCTACCAGCAATTGACAACCTCATTGATCGAGCGGAGTGGAGAATCCATCATGATTTTGTGGCTGGCCTACTTTCAAGACTCAAAGATGCAGTGTATGATGCAAAAGATCTTCTAGATGAGTTCAGATGGTACGAGACAAAGCTTTCTGTAGAGGGCAATGATATCTCAGTGGAACCAGTTATTAAATTCTTTCAAAGTGTCACTCAAGGTAGCTTCAACAAGGTGACTGGTATCCTGAACAGGATCAATAATCTCTCCAAACAGCTTGAGAAACAGGGCTTACTTCCAGCAATTCCAAAGTTTGACAAATCATCTAGGCCTGAGACCTCCTTGTTCTCCAATGAAGCAAAGATGATTGGTCGTGATGAGGAAAAGAAGGACCTGATCACGTTGATTGGTGTACCATCAAATAAAATCTCAGGTCCTTCCGGATGCAAGAGAAAAAGAAGAGTCAGTTCATCAACAAACAACCAAGTTTGTGCTACTATTGATAGCAACGAAGCAACAATAGTGAGTGTTCGAGTTTTGCCAATTGTTGGAATTGGGGGTGTCGGAAAAAACAACTTTGGCTCAAGATATTTGCAACCATTACCATTCAAAACTGAAAGGTTACTTTGACCTGATAATTTGGATTTGTGTCTCAGATGATTTTGATATCAAGAGGTTAACTAAAGAAGCCATAGAACATATTTCTGGGGAAGTACTAGACAATGGTAATTTGAATTCTCTTCAGCTTGCTCTTGCAAATAGCGTGAACAAGAAAAGGTTTTTGATTGTCCTTGATGACATGTGGGATGAAAATGAGCAGCACTGGAAACACTTCTGTGCACCTTTTAAAAATGCACGCCAGGGAAGCATGATGCTTGTCACCACTAGGTCTCCGAAGGTTGCTGATGTAGTGCACACAATGGAACCCTTTTCCTTAAAGGGTTTGAAACAAGATGTCTTTTGGAAGTTCTTTAAGTTCTGTGTGTTTGGGCCTAATAGCTTCAACATTGATCCTCAGTTGGAACAGATTGGTGAGAAAATACTCCCAAAGTTGAGAGGCTCTCCTTTAGCTGCAAAAAACTCTTGACGGCTGTTAGGAATGAGCCTTGAGCTAGCACATTGGGATAGGATTCTCAAGAGTCAGCTATGGGAGCTTGAACAAAAGGAGTCCGACATTTTGCCGGCTCTTCGGTTGAGCTACATGTATTTACCATTGTATTTAAAGAGGTGCTTCTCGTTTTGTTCTGTGTACCCAAAAGATTACATGTTCAAAAAGGAGGATTTAGTGGAGATTTGGGTGGCAGAAGGCTTAGTGGAACATCACCCTAATGTTTCGCTTCATCATACTGGTGGTCAGTACTTTGAAGAACTTGCACATCTGTCATTTTTTCAGAAATATCCACGGTCCCACAAGAAATATGTAATACATGATTTGATGCATGACATGGCACAATGGGTTTCGAAGGATGAGTGCTTTATAGTAAAAGAAAAGGATGATCTTCCTAAGATCCCTCAGAATGTCCGGCATCTATCAGTGCTCAAAGGCGGAGATGTTCAGTGTTCTGACTTATTGAAGCATGACATGGGACAGCATAGAAAGCTACGCACCCTATTTTGCCACTTGTCTTTAAAGAGTGAAACTGATAATACTGTGATGGAGAAATGGTGTAATGATCTTATGTGCATGCGTGTCATGGTCTGTTCTATCTCTAAGTGGGGCTTACCAGATAGTATTGGCAATATGAAGCTACTCCGGTACCTTCAAATCCTTGACTCTAGCCTCTGCAAGAGCCTTCCTTCAGCATTCTGTTCCCTCTATAACATGCAGATATTTTACGCTGTGAATTGGCGGATTGATGACATTCCTCGCGACTTTGGTATGCTGATCAATATGCAGAAATTTGAATCAGTGAAATGTCAATTTCCTCCTATACATTCAGTTGGTACTCATAAAGGTGCAACTGACCAAGGACAAAAGAGTCAATTTGTGCTCAAAAACTATAATGGTGAATCTCTTCCAAGCTGGTTTCATCCACAAAACTCAAAGAAGATTGTGACTGATGTAGAAATTGCAGATTGCAGAAACTTATCAAACCTCGAACGGTTTCTACAACCAGCTTATGTGCCTATGGTCAAGAACATAAAAATTTCCAATTGCAGCAGCTTAGAATCAGTACCAACTGAGAGGTTTGGAGATTTGCGTTTCCTTGAAGTACTGAGTGTGTCCCATTGTCCAAAGATCAAATCACGACACCTGTTTGCTCCATCCTTAAAGAAGTTGTATCTGAAAGACTCCGGGAATCTTGAGGCAACACTGAGTGTGGTTCTCTCACCATCTTGCATTTATCAAACTACCCTCTTGAATCCATCCAACTGCAAATGTGGAATCTTCCGTTACAGCAGGAGCACGAGATCAATTCTTATCCCTCTTTGACAGTTATCAGAGATTCAGAACCTACATCCTCTGACATTTTACATGGTGAGACCAGAAGCAGAGCCCTTGATATCCTGACTGATGTAGTCATTCAAAGTTGCCAAAACTTATCAAGCCTTGATCAATTTCTACAACCAGGTTATGTGCCTATCAAGAAAATAGAAATTTCCTACTGTGCAAGTTTAGAATCGGTACAAACTGAGAGATTTGGAGATTTGTGTTTCCTTGAAGTACTGAAGGTGTCCCATTGTCCACATATCAAATCACGACGCTTGTTTGCCCCATCCCTAAAGAAGTTGTATCTGACAAAATCTGGGAATCTCGGATACAACATTGAGTGTAGTTCTCTCACCATCTTGCATTTATGGCACTACCCTCTTGATTCTATTGAACTGCAAATGTGGAATCTTCCGTTGCTGCAGGAGCTCGAGATTAGTTCTTGTCTCTCTTTGACAATTATTAGAGATTCGGAACCTATATCCACTGACCTTTTCCTATTCAATGGTGGGGCCCGAAGCAGAATGGGAAAATTCCCGTTACTCACGCACCTAACCATTAGCTTCTGCTACAACCTTAGAACTATGGATGACCTCTTACATCTCCCAGCCACTGAGAGAATTTGCATTACGGACTGTTCCTTGCTGCCCCTGCCAGCTAATAGATTTGGAAGCTTTCCTTGCCTGACGCATTTAGAAATTTCATCTTGTCCAAATCTCAACTGGCCAAGTGAAATGCTGTTACCATCGTCTCTCCAAAAGCTCACGTTATCGAAGTTGTGGGGATTTCTCTGCCTTGTTTCCCAGTTGCCTGGACAACCTCACTTCCTCGAGGAACTGCAGATTTGTGACTGTGAATGCATAGTGTCTGTTCCTGGCCACCTATGGCGCAGTAATCTCAAATCAATTAAGAGAATGAGGTTTCGTTATTGTCCAAAGCTTAAATCAATTGGTGGACCAGATGCAATTGCACACATAGAACATTTATATATTGGTGGCTGCCCAGAGTTGAAGGAAGTTGACCAACCGCTGAGCAAAGGCTTAGGCTTAGGTTTCTAGATTGCTTGGAGGGAAAGTGGGATCACGCTCTTGTTTCTATGGTACGTATATGCCACTTGCTTGCAGCATAAACTTTTACTATTGTTATAGTTACAGAACTACTCCCTCCGTCCTGTCGCCGTTGGTGTGCATGCCACAAGTTTGATTTGATTTGTAGAAAATACGTGCAACATTTGTGTCTCCAAATAAATTTGTTAAAAACTAGATTCAAAGATGTTTCTAATGATACTAATTATATACTATAAATATTAATATTTTTTAATATTATATCTAATTGAAGTTGTTTCTTGGGAAGTGCAAACGACAAATATTTAGGGACAAAGAGAGTATGTTTAGTGTTTCTATATATGTGTCATGTTTTCACGAAGTTAGATAATATTTTATGTGTAAGTCAGTATTGCTCCTCTTAAGCTGCTAATTTTCTAAAAGCGTATAGGAGTCCCACTACTACTTTCTCGGTGACTCAGTGGGTTAGGGTCATGAGTGTGCATACATTTTACGTTATACTAGATGAATAGTGTTTTTTCTCTGTCTCTGATCGTGTTGTCTTGTTGATGACAGCAGGTAGAAATTAAAGATGGTTGAGATGGAGCTAATATATGTGCAGTGCAAGGTCCAAGACCCAACAAGAACAAACCAAAACATACCTATTCTCCCTTCACTGCAAGATGACACAATCAAAAAACCATTCATTGCTAAATGGCTGAATCCAGATGTTATGCTCTTGCAGCGATACAGCTGTGTTTTCCTCCCTTCGCTGCAAGATGTCACGAAAAATCATTGATCTATTGTGTTTTTGTCATATGCCTAGTGTGCTATTCCTATCTTTTAATTTGCAATATATGTTTTCCTTTGTATTAAGTGGGGCAGAACACAGACATGCATGATGGTTTCACCCTCCGGTTAAACACTTCTTTATCTCAATAATTGTGACTTAATGCACTATATATATTACAATCATATTTGTAAGATTGGGACATGATCCTTTAGTTTTATTGTGTGTTTGGTTTACTAATATTTACTGGAGAGGGCCAGAGCTTAGAGTGACTCTGCGTCTCTGCTAGAGTTTCCAGACCTATTTTAGAGGCCCGTCCGATGAGCTCCCATCGTGTTATATTTGTTTGCTATTCTGCAGTTGTTATTACTACATACTTTGTTTTCTGTTAAAAGTGGACTGCTCTCTCGCCAAGTACTGTCTGTCAGTAACTCTTATATATGATAGTTTTGTTAGCATGTCATTTCTTTGAGTCAGCCTGTGTGACGCTCTGCGTGCCGGAGTTGTGGGTGCAGCACGAGAGAATAGCTCGCACAGCCGTAGTTGTGGTGTAAGTGCTTCCGCGCCGTGCCGTGCGTAGTGGGGATGAACTCTGGCAAAGTCGTGGCAAGAGAAAGCGCTTTGTGTGCTAGTTTCCATCTGTTGTAATCGGTGAACAAGAGAGGCAATAGAAAGAGAACGCTGCAGTCTTTCAGCAGCCACAAATCTTCAGTGTCCACAGAGTTCGTCACCAATTCCCGGCGAAGTTTGACAATTGTCATTAGAATACTAGCACATGTTGCAAAGGCAACAGAGGACACATTAGACACGTACACAAAACCAGCACGAACATGGGACAATCCAACCCCGACAAAATGTCTGCAAGAGCTGCGGCAAGAAAGGCCATTTTGCCAAGGACGTACTGTTGTAGCAAGCTGCGGCTGGAGGAATATGCCAATGTTCTTGATTTGGAACAGTGGTTAATTGAACACAATCAGGTGCTGTGAGTTGATTAAGCATCATCTCCATCGGGACCCAACAAGCATATGAGCGAGTAAAGGGGAGTTTGCAGTTGGGGACATGGTGTATTTGAAACTCCAATCGCATATTCAGTCTTCTGTTGCCCCATGATGAAAAATCCAGTTCCCGTCTCTCTGTTGCCTCATGATGAAAAATCCAGTTCCCGCCCTCTCTTTTCAGTTTCTTTATTATGTGGTTTTTCCTTGCACGCCACATAACCTTACGATGAAAATATTTTAGTAAAGTCTGATTGACCCTTCCAGCAAGAATATATAGTCGCTGAATTTGAAAAACTTCTCTGAAACTAAAATATAGTCGCGATTTAGATCCCATAGGTCCACTGTGGGGAGTTGTTTTTCTGCGGGATTCCTCGCCATCCGACCTGCCGGTGACGCGTTTCTTGGCGTGCTTTACGGTGCTGAAGCGCTCTACGGCGTGGGCGCCGGCCGTGTGGGTTCTGTACCTCCGAGACGGTCATGGACTGGAGTCTGGAGACGACCGCTGTGGCCGGCGGCGGCGACGACGTCGTTGGTGCTGTCAGATTCGGCGCCAACCTTACTCTTGCTTGGAGGTTTGTTTATTTCTCTTCCTATTTGCGAATTGGGTGGAGGTTTGATTGTCCCCTTTGATGATTTATGAGTAAAAAATGGTTTGTGCTTCTGCATCATCATTTCTAGTGGGCAATGGGATCGAATCCAATGCTCGCAAAGTTGTAAGATGGCAATTTCTTAGCCTGAAAGTAAACTAATTCAGTGTAAATTAAAGGATACACCGCACTAAGGCACTTCCACGAAGCTTAGCATAAAGCCTCCAGATAGAGTTCAGACACAAAAACGATCCACTAGCCACTAAGCCTCTCTGTTTTCCTCTTCTTTCGGCTGTACTTTTTGTAAGTATCAGATGCTTGGCAGGTCACTGGGAATGTTTTAGTAGGACCATTGAAGTAAACAAACATGTCCACCACAATCGAGCTTGTAAACCACCAACAGGTTCAGCCTTTTCCACTCTCTTTACTAGCTACTATCTCGGTTTTCTCCCAACAAGCCACGCACAGATGAGCATGCGCTAGCTCATCTCTAATCTTTTTCTCTCTTCTCTCAAGCTTTTTTTTTAGAAGCTCACAGAAAGTGTTGATGCAGAACCATTGAAGTAACATGTAGATCCCCATCGATCGAGCCTGTAAGTTGAGAGCTCTCTTGCTTTGGCATTTCCACTTTCCTTTCGGCTTTACTAGTTATCTGATTTTTTTTCTCGCAGCAAACCACGTACAGGTGAGGTGAGCGTGCCCTCGATCCTGGTAGCGTCGTAGCGAGCCATACTAAATCAGATATGCTACTCATCGATCTCAACACAGATCACGGGCAACACTTGGTTGACATCATCAGTCACATAAAAAGGTAATCAAATACTAAGACGCAACCCAATAAGCATCAGTTGTTTTTTTTACTATTTTACAGTTGTTATTACTTTGTTTTTCTGTTAAAGGTCGCCAAGTATGCTCTGCTTTAACCACTGCACTGCTCAGGCTGTTTTAATTTGTAAATGGGGTAGTTTGGATTGTTGAGGCGTACTGCTCTGGTTTACCTAATCATTAGCAAAAAAATATAAAAAGGGAAGGAGAAGACGGGAATGTATTCATCCCCTCCTGTCTTCTGGCTATCCCCTTTGTTGAAGCAGATCGTACTTGTGACCTGTCCCGTCTTCATATTTTTGTCTATACATCTCAATAAGGGGCCAGTCCATCGCTCCTAAAATTTTATTTCCATCTTCATTCACTAGCAAGCAATGTCTCAGATGCTGCGAAACACATAGTTGACTTAGGTCAAATGTGTTTAGTTTTAATTAATGAGCGATTGTCAACGGTCAACATTTTTACTCTATTTTCCTTGTATTCTTTGCTTCGGGCTATGTTTCACCGGCACACGTGGTGTGTCGAAGCGACGTAACTCTAAAAGCCAAAATATTTATAGAAATATAATTTACCTTTTTCAATCAAAAACTCCAAAAAATATTTTCGCACACACGAAGACAATGACAAAAAAATGTTTGAAACCAAATTTATTCGTTGACGTCGGTGACTTGTGGGCCCGAGCCAGCGCGCTCACTCTCTTGAGTCCCCGAATCTTATCCCTCCTTTTCTCTGCTTACGCATCCTCCGCCTCGCCGACCATCTCTACCCCTCGTCTCCTCGGCGAGCTCCACCTTGAACCCGGATCGGCCGGCGCCGCACGGAGGTCCAAGCCCGAGCTCGGGATTCCTCCCGCTCCCAACCGCGAAACCCCCTGTCCATGGCGTGCGCCGGCGAGCCCCCGTGCATTCCCACCGGTCGGGGCGCGCTTTGCTAAGCCACCATACCTTCCCGCTGCCCTCCTCCCCGTCTCCTCTCATAAATTCACCCCACGCGTCCTCGTGGCCCCGTCGACCTACAGCCTCTCTCGCATGGGTTCCACTCTCTTCTCCAACTCCCGGCGCCACCGCCGTCTTCTTCTTCCCCGGCTGGGGGCACGGGTGCCGTTGGCCGCGGGAGGTACGGGCTGCAGCGTAGCCCATCGCGAGCAGAGGCGCGCCCGCCGCCAGTAGAGAAGCACGGTCCCCGGATTCGTCCCTCCGAGCTCCCGAACGAAAGCGGCCTGAAGGCGGGATAGTTCCCAGCCGGGGACCGCTACTTGCCGATGGAGGTGGCGGCGGACGGCTCACACACACACCTCGCTTTTTAAATAGCCCGCTATGTAGCTCGCTATAGCCTTTTTGAGGGGGAGGCCGCTATTTACGTTTCATATACAATTTAGTGCTGCTATAGCCCGCTATTAGCTTTTATACTTTTTTTAGAAAAGAAACCGCTAAACACCCTTAGCCCGCTATTTAAAACTATGACACACACACAAAAGAAAAGAAAGAAAAAAGAATCCCATACCTGCCCAGCTCCGAATATTGTTCAGGGTGCAGGTGCGTTCAGGCATACTGGTCGGCTTGTATTGTAGTATCAGCTAGGCCAACAATGGTCCCCTGTCAGAGCTGTTGTCTGGGTTGGTTTGCTGGTGTCTAAGTTCGGATTGGCATTGACAAACATATCTTTGTCGTTGCCCAAGTTCGGATTGGTTTGCTGGTGCCTAGGCTGGTTTTGGTGGATCATTTGTCTGGGTTGCTAGCTAGCAATGGGATCCAAGGCTTGCTACTCCAATTTGATATAATCTAAGCTGCCTGTTGAATCAGGCAAGTGGTAATGTCTCTGGCCTCGGATGGAATAAACTAAATAACCAGTGCCGCGTAATTTCCGGGAGCTGGGACCGGGGAGCCGGTGTAGGCCGGCAGACCCATGAGGACGCATGGCGTGGGGTGGATTTACGAGAGAGAGAGAGAGAGAGAGGAGGGGGGGGGGCGGGGCGGGCGGACAGGAAAGGAATGGTCGCGCGCCGGCGGCGGGAATGCCCGGGGTTCGCCGCCGCACCGCGCTCGCCATGACAGAGTTGCGCGTTTGGGAGCGGGGAGGAATCGGAGCTCGGCTTGGACCTCCGCCGCAGCGGTGCCGGCTCTAGATCGGCGTGGAGCTCGCCGAGGCAGATATGGGCCCACAGAGATGGCCGGACCGGAGAAGCAGGGGAGATGGGGTGCATAGGTGATACTGACAGTGAGCCCTCTGTTTTTTGGGCCCACAGGTCAGTGAATAGGAGGGGCGACATTGGTTATTATTATTGGAAATTCTGTTTTTTGGAGCTCATTGGAAATTCTGTTGGGTCGTGGGCCACTTGTAAACTAAATAAAGTGGGAATTAAAGTATACATGGGAAGACCGTCACAGCCCACAGTTGCCTACGGCACTTCCAGGAAGGTTACATGTATGAAGGCTCCAGATCTGGGAGAGTTCAGAGACAGTAGATCTAGCCAGTAAGCCCCTAGCTCGGTTCTCCTCTCCTCTCTAGAACATAGACATAGCCAGTAAGCAGCAGGTGCATTGAAGCTCACAGGAAGTGTTGAAGCAGAACCATTGAATTAACATGTAGATCCCCATGATCGAGCCTGTAAGCTGACAACTCTCTTCTTGCTTTGGAATTTCCACTTTCCTTTTGTCATTTCTAGTTCTCTGATTTTTTCTCCCAACAAAACACAGGTCAGCATGCCCTCTAAGCAATTCATGAATCAGATCTGCTACTCATCTATACACAGTTCGCATTTGATTTGTATAATAAGGCACACAAAGGTAATCAAGTATCAGTCATACATCCCATTGCATTGTATTTGTTTGCAGTGCACAACTATTTGGCCAAGTACTCTCTGCTTTAACCACTCCACTGTTCTGGGTGTTATTAACTTTTAGATGGGGTAGTTTGGATCGCTGAGGCATATACTGGTCTGGTTACCTAATCATATTAGCAAAAGGATTTTCAGCGAACGGGAATGGATTCATCCCCTTCTGTCTTGTGCCAACTCCCTGCTTGTTGAAGCAGATCCTACCTGTGACCTGCCCCGTCTTCATATTTTTCTGTCTGCACATCGCAATAGGTCAGTCCATCTCTCCGGAAATTTGATTCCCCTTCCTGTTCTCGCGCAAGAAATTTCTTATTGCTTTTCATGGTTGCTGACTTGCTCTGTTTTCATCCTATAGAGTAGTTTGGAACTCTTATCAATAATTATTATAGATCTGGACACTGCATAAACAATATTTTTCCTTTCTGGTATCCTTGTGATTTTTTTTCGATGATATATGACTGTTACACTTATATACATAGGATTTTTTTGAACTATCTTTAGTACAAAATGTGTTTTTTTCTACAAGTTGCTGGTTTTATTCTCTACAAGAGTTCCCTGTTTATTCCCTCATTCGTTTTTCATAGTCTTATATTGATTCATTCAAAGCAGCTTGTATCAATTTGCTGGCCCACAAGAGTGCTTGTTTCTGTTCTGCTGTATGCATGAGAAATTGTTTCGCAAGTTGGGGCACCCACATTTTGTTTTTCTATTAAGGTGCTTGAGTAATCAGTAATGGATAGTGGAGCTACTGAACGTGAAATATTAGAGAAAAAAATTGGAGAAAACACTGCAGGATCCAACTGCAGAACCAATGTATTTGCCACTGGAATTTTTGAAAGTCATCACAAACGATTTTTCCACTGAAGCGAGAACTTGGCAGGGGTGCGTATGGAGTAGTATACAAGGTATGACCATTCCTGTTCCACTTCAATTTTCAACTACGACAACAGTAACAGATAATGAATGGTTTACCTACCTGCTATGAAGGGAGTTCTCCAGAGCGGGAAAGTTATTGCTGTAAAGAAGATTTTTGATGCACATCTGTTGGACAGCAATAATAAATTCGAGAATGAGATCACATGTCTTATGGGAGTCAGGCACCAAAATGTCGTACAACTTGTAGGTTACTGTGTCCAAACCAGGAAGGAAGTGATGATGCTACCGCGTGGGGAACATGTTATGGTTGAAATACCTTCATGTTTGCTCTGTTTCGATTTCTGTTGTAAGGAAAGCCTTGACAAGCATGTATCTGGTATGTTGAAATACAATACTACGATCTTTACTTTGCAAACTTTACTTGGTTAGAACAATCAGGCAACTATGCCATTATGTCAATAGCCACACATTCAATTATAATCAAGATACAAATATATCACCCATCCACACAAAGTTGGTGGTTTTCATGGTACCATTACAGTATGTGATATATACATTTTTTTCTGTTTGTTGATCTTTTTCTACAGATGACTTTTTGGTCCTTGATTGGGATATGAGATATGAGATAATTAGGGGAGTTTGCAGAGGCTTGCATTATCTTCATGATAAATGTCATATTGTTCACCTGGACCTTAAACCTCAAAACATACTGATGGATGCCATGATGATGCGAAAATTGCAGATTTTGGTTTATCAAGGCTTTTGGGTGAACAAAAATCAAAAACTGTCACTACAAACTTTGCTGGAACACTGTAAGCTATGCCTCTTGCTAGAGCTTCATTTTTAACTATTTTCTACAGCTCATTATGCAAAATTCTTCTGCAGTGGATATATGGCACAAGAATACATAGACCGTGGAATTATCTCCCCTAAGGCAGATATATTCAGTTTGGGTGTCATAATCATAGAGATAATCACAGGTCGCAGGGACTATCCTGATATTGGTGGGAGAACTGAAACATCTCTCAAGCACTTCGCAGAAGAAGTAAGATTATTCTGTATTACGTAACATAATTTTCCAACGTAGATATGCCTTTTTTTGACAAATTACTTATGCAAATGTTTAGGTGGTTGGAAGATGGAGGAAAAAGACTAGAACTAATACCCATGCATATTTCACCGAAATGCATATCCAACAAGTAGAACAATGCATCTCTATAGCCCTGAAGTGCACGGAACCTAACTTTCGAATAAAAGGCCTACTTCACTGGACATAGTTCAAAGTCTAAACGCAGAAGAAACAAAATCTAGGTCTCTTGAAAACTCCACTAGTGTTGCTGAGAAGGTATGATCTCTAAATAAACAGTGCGCTTCTCCACACTTAGGGTGTCCAAGTTAATATGGCTGTTTGAACAAAATAACCGCTCATGCTTCATTTTTCTGACCTTAATTAGTGTCCCTGTTATAGTTGTAAATTTGTAATGCAATTATCTGTTTCTTTTGTTAGAAATTAGCCCTCAGAGCATCTCCAAGAGTACCCAATAAAGTCTCCCAATCCAGGATTTTTAGCAAGATTGGAAAAAATCCTTCTCCAACAATTCCCAATCTCACCTCCCAATCTTTTGGCACTTGGAAAAAATCACTCCTGCACGTGTAAATATCCACGCGCTCCCCATCGCTCATATCCTCCTCGCGCTTGTTTTTCCCGGGAGTCGACATAGTCCCACTCCGCGGCATTGTAGACTAGGCCTAGGTCGAGCGCCTGCTGTGGATGGACGAGGCCGGCACCGGGGCGCTGGCTCTGGCGCAACCACCTCTGCGGGTTTGAGTTTGGTCATCTTCTCATCCTGACCTAGTTACAAAACGCAGCTCATTCTTTGTTATCGTTCTGTGCTTGCACGTGGTGTGAGCGCACCAACACGCGCCATGGCGGTCAGGCACGCCACCACTAGGGCTTCGCTATCACGCAGCGGGGCAAGAGGTGCGGGAGGAAGGGAGCATCCCGTAGCTTGAGGAGGATGACGCCGTCGTGAAGCAGGTGGCCGGTGAGTTCTCAGTGCCCCGGAGTGGTGCAACCGGCCTTGGTGGCTCGGCCGGCGTCAGCGAGCATTGCCGAACCAGTCAACAAAGTGCTGCCAACGATGAGCAGACCGGGGAGATCAAAAGAATTTGAAGTTTTGGAATCCAAATTTGGGATATTGTTGGAGTTACAACTTTTTTTGTCTCCCAATATAGTTTGTAAAGGTTGGAAAACCAGTTTTTTGGGAGTATTTTTTTGGGTACTCTTGGAGATGCTCTCACAGTGACAAGATATTCAGTAATCTCAATGCGCGGAAGTGTCGTTTGGATTTACCGAAATGAACATGCAAAAATTGATCACATACAATGCAAAATTGATCACATATGACACTAGAGGCTCGATATTTGTTGTCGAGGTTTAACTGAAGCCTGCATCCTCAAGGCATGAGTACGAGCACTCCTCCCAATGCAACATTAGTCGCTTTAGAATCTGGGCAGTACGCCATCGCCCTTCTGCGAGCTAGGCGTTATGTCATCATAGTTACAACAATAGCCCAAAAACAAGGATACAAGAGTCTGACACCAACTCTACCCTATACCACCAAATACAATTCAAAGTCCTAAATATTCGACACATATCTGACGGCATTATTAAAGCAAGTACTCACTTGTCCAGGCCGGTATAACAGGTAGCTTGAGTTGTGTCTTATCTATGATCCCTAATTTGGACACTTGGAATGCTTGCAATTTATAGCCCTGACCTATATGATACCATATATTGGTTGCCCTTATGCTGTTGAATCTCTCCTACTCCTATATAGATCTATGAATTGTGACTAGCCTCTGTTACTAACCTTGGGGATTTGAGAAGATAGATACATTCTCCAGTAAATGGAGATGACTATATATATGAGGCCAAGTAAAGTGCGGAAGGAGGTGCAGGAGAGGTCGGTGGCTCGACTTTGGCTGGTGTGAATGCAGGATGTGGCAGTCGAAGATAGTGGATGTGGATGTGGTCGAGTTTTAGTGTAGACGCAGATGGGAAATGAGGGAGGGTACAGATGTAATAGAAGAGTTGGGGCCTTGGTTTTTTTGAACTTTAAATACAGCAGGGGAGACCCCCCACTGTAAGGATTTTATTATATTGAAAAACAACAAAAAGAACAACACCACTGTATAAAAAGGGAGTGGGGACAAGAGGACCCAGGGGTCTACAACTAAAGGAACTGCATAGGCTGTACAAGCAGAAACAAGCCAACATAGTTAAGCTAGGTCAGTAAGAAGGAAGAGTTGGGGGGGCGCATTTGTACACATAGTAAAGACACGAGGGTATTCAACTTTGGAATATAACATGAAAGAAACCTCTCTCCTCTAGCTGGAGAAAGAAGACTGGTTCTCGGTAGTCGAGGAGAGGTGTAATCTTTCTTAGAATGGAATGTTAAGATACGACCTAACATGTTTCCAGGCAGGTAACGTATAGAAGACTGAAAGTTGAAGTTCCGGTGGGTCTCGTCAATCGATTACCTTCCTTATTGCGCCTGCCCCTAATTGGAGCTCTTCTTATCTATTTCTATATCGAGAATAGCTTTATTGACGGGCTGAACGAACCCCTCACTTGGCTAACTCAACAATCATATGTCCTAATGACCCTAGGAATGAGTGCCTCAGAGAAAAATTTTTGATCCTCATACCTTTGGGTGCCTTAGTTGGTGCCTTGCTAGATTTGGTTTTTTTCCCCCTACACCCAAAAATAGGATACAATCCTGCTAGAGAGCTGCCCTTAGAAATGCCGAGTATAAGGAGAATATGGGCCTGGTGACCCTAGGAGTGAGAGCCTTAGAGAAAAATTTGTGCTCCTCGTACCTTTGGGTGCCTTGGTTGGTGCCTTGCTAGATTTGGTTTTTTCCCGTACACCCAAAAATAGGATACGATCCTACTAGAGTTGCCCTTAGAAATGCCGAGTTTAAGGACAATATGTTGTTCCTTTTTCAATGCAAACTCTTGGCCGTTGAACAAGATGACAATTGTCTTGTGTGCTCCTCCCTTTTACAAATGCACTCTTTGGAAACCAGCTTAGGCTATACAGCCATCCTATTAGCATGAGATTTGCAATTAATTTAGGACAACTGTGAATGAGGAACAGGGCGAAAACTCGTACTTTTACGGCAGAAGCCTTATCTGGTAAACGGGTGATGAAACAGGTGTTGCGAAACTTGAATTTTGAAACATGGCCATGCTTCGATTGATCACTTTTAGGCAACACTTCTTTAAGTGTGCAGTAAATCCATGAGGTCCTAGAGCCTTGTTAAGTCATAATTACTTGATATTAACCTAGACTTCTTCCTTAGTAAAATCCATCTTCCAGTGCACTTACATCATGCTGATGTGTTGCTGGTTATTAAAGACTGGAAGAATCAAGATTGACATCCTGGTCATGAGATGAGCCAAGGATGTTCTCTAAAACGGGGGGTTCGGATATGGTAGTAGGAATCTATAGGGGGAGGATGTTTTGAACTTCACATTGGCCTATGACTTGTTGATAGTGAACACCCTCTTTAGGAAGAGGGAATCCCATCTAGCATCTAGTGAGCTTTCGTAGTGGACAACACTCAAGCCAGATCGACTTTGTCGTTGCAAGGAGGGAGGATAGATGTGTTTGCTAGATTGTAAGGTGATACCCGGAGAGTGTGTTGTCCCTCAACACAAGCTTGTGGTGGTAGACTTTCGCTTTTCAGTGCGTGTCCACTTAGGGACAACAAGGCCAAGATTGCGAGAACGAAGTGGTGGAAGCTTAGAGGGGAAGCAACACAAATGTTTAAGGAGAGGATGCTAGGCTAGGGGCCTTGGGAAGAAGGAGAAGATGCAAACGACATGTGGCTAAAGATGGCAACATGCGTTTGGAAGGTGGCTTCGTGTGTTTGGCGTGAGTAGGGGAGGCAAGTTAAAGCGAACATTTTTGGTGGTGGAAATGACAAGGTGCAAAGGGCTATTAGATAGGAGTGTTTCAAGCATCTCCTTTGTGACAAGAGTCGGCGAACATCGAGGGCTATAAAATAGTGAAAAGGGTTGCAAAGGGAGGCTGTGAGTGTAGCAAAAGGCTAAGCGTATGATGACCTTTATCAGCGGTTAGGCACGAAGGAAGGGAGGAGGACATTTATAGGATGGCTAGGATCCATGAGAGGAAGACAAGGGACATCAACCAAATCAAATGCATCAAGGATGGGACAAATCGACTTACGGTGAAGGATGAGGAGATCATAGGCGGATGGAGAGATTACTATGACAAGTTGTTTAATTGGGAGAATGAGGGTCCTACCCTTGAGTTGGACACCAGCGAAACAGCACTAGGGCAGTTGCCGCCGTCGCCGCCGCGTCTCCTCTCGTTCCACCACCGTTGGTCCCCCTCCCTCCCTCCTGCGGCTAGCCGGAGGTTGGAAAAGTGGGGATCCATCGTTTTAATAAGTTTTCTTTTAGATTGAGTCTAGGTTTAGGATTTCTCTATGCCAAGTTTCTTGGTGTTGTGGATTTATCTCCTCCTGCTCCTCCCTGGCGACGTCGAAGAGCGGGTTGGATCCGTGTCGCATGACGGCGGCTCGGAAGATGAAGATGAGGGTGACATCAACGTCAACAATTTCCTCGGCATGACAACATGGAGATTTGCGTTTCCGGGCATCGACATCGAGGCGGAGATGATGTCGTTGCCATGGAATAATTTTCTCCGGTCTCTTCTCCGTTTTGTCATGGTTAGATCTGGCCACAATGGAGGACTAGGGAGAATAATTTTCAGATCAGTCTTCCTTATTCTTCGGTGGCAGAAAGAAGAAGGAAGACATCAGAAAGAAGTTGCTCAATTCCACCTACAGGAGTGTTGGTCGTCCGTTGGGCATCTGTTCTCAGGCCGTTCGCCGAGCGTGTTTGTCGAGAGTTTGCTTATGCGGTCATCTATATGAACCGTCATATAGGTTTGGAGTTGAGATTTGTCGTTATTCAAAGTGTGAGTACAATTTAGACAAGGTTCTGGATATACTTAGTGTATTCAAAAGTGCTTGTAACAGATTGATGTACTCAGCTATAAGCTAATATACTTTTTCTTTGTCCGCACAAAAAAAAATACCCTTGAGTTGGACAACTCATTTGATGATACCAACTAACGTTTTGTGAGGAGAATTCAGGCAGAGATTGGGGAGACTTTGAACAGGATGAAGGGTGGTAAAGGGATGGGCCGTAATGATATCCCCATTGAGGTGTGGAGATGCCTGGGTGCCGAGGCGATAGTATGGCCAATACCTCGCTTGCCATGCTAGTTAGTGGGACAGTGACCCCACATTAGTTAGGTAGTACAATGATGATACTGTACCAGATACCGGTGGCACTATACCCTGTCCATCACTGTCATGGCATCAACCCCCATCTTATCACTTGACTTTTGGCGCACTGGTCATTTAGGGCTGAAGTGCTTCACTTGTGCCTCCAGTCGGGAACCCTCAAGTGTCGAGTGTCACCCTCCAACTTGGGATTCTAATTGGCTGGAGCGCCCCTAAGTTGGGAGTGTCATAAGCCAATTGGCTTGGCTCACCTTGTCTTTTGAGCGCTGATCATAGACTTGGTGAGGATATCTTGGATTTATGCACTCATCAATTATATTTTTTATGACAAAAAAAATGTGACATATTTGCGATGTTAACTGCATTATCATATGTATACCTTTTACCGACATTAAAAATCTAACCACAAGATATACTTCTTTAAAGCTCAATACATCCATTGTTTGTACAGGACAGGAGAAACCATAATCTTCAGAGTCAAGTAAATATGAACATAATCAACATACCAAAGACCATCAGTGCCATTAACGACCTGAATGAGTTTGGCAATTTGTTCCATTGGGTTATATCTGCCACATCATCTTTGAGATCACTTTTTCTCCTATCATTAACTCCTTATTTGGAGGGGAAACATTCATATAAAGTATGGTTCATGTACACCATTACCGATTAGTAAAATTATGTCGCACTCAGAAGTACAATGGGTAACACACAAAACACATAGTGTTAGAATGTATATATGTATTGCATGTATATGTGCTTTGAGGCTGTATATATGTATTGCATGTATATGTGCTTTGAGGCTGGGCCATGGTTAAGTCGGCCGGTCTAATAGATTGATTAGAGAGATACGAGAGAGATCTCCTTTGGTGCTACTTCTGTAAACCATGAGATCTCTATCCCTATATATATATGTACATAGGTTCCTCAATCAATCTAAGCCAATATTCTCACGTAATCCTTACTTTCATGGTATCAAGAGACTAGGTTTCCTTCCGCACTCACTGCCGTCATCTCCCTCGCGTGGCGTCTCCGCCGCACGCTGACCATGGCCGCACCACCCCCACCCACTCCACGGCCCGCCGCTCCACCCGGCCAGCCGAGCGCGGCCTCGGTGTCCTCCCGACTCCTCTCGATGCCGCCGCCCGGCTGCCAGGGGAGAAAGCGCGCCCGGGGCCCGGCGCCACTCGCCTCGCCAAAGGCGGAACGCGCGGCCAAAGGCCCTGCAGCGCCGCCCTCGCTTCGCGTTGCGAGGCCGACAGCGTGGCGGCCGAGCGCCTGGTGAAACGCGACACCGCCCGGCTTCGCCCAGCGCCGCTCGGCTTCGCGGCGGAAGCATGCATGCGACCCAGCCCCTTCTAGAAGCGACAATGGCGATAGCGGCGGCTCGGCGGCGATGGCGTCTCCGCCGCCGGTGGCCGCTCCGCATCTCCCTCGATGCTGCTGCTCGACATGAAGCTCGGCGCCCTAATCAATCTGCATGCCCAAGCGTGGCTGTGTAGAATATACGCCTCCTCATGCCACTCGTCCTCGACGTCTCCTCCACCTTCTATGGCCGTTGGCGCGAGTCATTCCTCCACGTCGTTGGCGCTACTCTTCGGATTGGGTCCGCATGGACTGCGTCGTCAGGACTTGGCTCGCCATCGAACTAGAGCAACTCTACCCGTACCTCGTGGCTCGCCATCGAGTCCACGATTTCCGCGAGGAATCGCGAGACCCGTGCCCTCCATCTTGACGCGGAATTCCGCAACTTCAAGCAAGGCGATCAAGACATCACCACCTACTGCAGGAAGCTCAAGGGCATGGCTGTTGTTGGCGCTGATCACCTAGATTGGATCGTTCCCGGTGATCTAGAACACGGCTCGTGCTCTGGCTCTCGCTCGACGTCGGTCTCGCGAATGAACACGATGAACACAGATTTAATTAGCCGCTAAGGCGCAGCCCGACCATGACATCTTGACTCTTTATTTATAGACCGGTTCAACAACCAGCGGGATCCCGCCACGCCCGCTCACGCTGCGTCGCACCCGTCTATGCACGGAACGTTTCATGCGTGGCGTGGCGAGATCATACTCTAGGCCTCATCGTGAACGCAGCACGAGTCGGTCCTTTTACAATGCATCAACTGAACTAACTAACTTAGCTATTACATGGAGATATCGATCATGCAACTAACTTATCTAACATGATAACTATGCACAGGATTAGCTTCTACATTTCACCCCCTAATCCTGCTGCACTTGAACCACCCCCAGCTTCTGTCGCAGCTCCACAAACCTGACACGCCCTAGCGCCTTTGTCAGTATGTCTGCCAATTGTTCAGCTGTGCCAACATGGTCGATCTCGACTTCACCTCTCAACACAATCACGGATGAAGTGATACCGCGTATCAATGTGCTTACTTCGGTCACGATAGACTGGATTCTTACTCAGCGCTATAGCAGCCTGATTGTCCACCAACAGCCTAACCTTTGGCGTCTGAATCCCGAGCAATCCACCCAGAAGCCTGCTCAGCCAAATGCCCTGACACGCTGCATTTGCACTTGCAATATATTCTGCCTCACACGACGATAAGGCTACAACTCTTTGCTTCTGAGAACACCAAGTCACCAGGCTTGATCCCAACAAGAACACCGAGCCACTTGTACTCTTCCTGTCATCAACATCGCCGGCCAGATCACTATCACTGTAGCCGATCACCCTTGTTTCAGACACTCTCGGCTTCTCATATCTGCAGCCATAATTCACAGTTCCTGCTAAGTATCTCAGGATCTGTTTAACTGCTGCCCAATGACTCCCTCTTGGATCCTCCATATATCTACTCACAATCCCAACCGAATAAGCAATATCTGGTCTTGTATTTACCAAATATCTCAAACTGCCAACGACACTTCTATACTTTGTCTTGTCAACTGAAGGTGACTTATCATTCTTAGTCAGCCTCAATCTGTTCTCCATGGGCACATGACAAGGATTGCATCCTTTCATACCAGCTTGCTCCAGGATTCTTTCTGTATATGAGCTCTGACAAAGTGTTATCACACCTTCCTTCTGTGTCACTTGGATACCAAGATAGTAGCTTAGCAGTCCCAAGTCACTCATGCTGAAACTCTTCATCATCTCCCTCTTGAAAGCTTCTATATCTTCAAGGCTTGGACCAGTGATGATTAAATCATCTACATACACCCCCACCAGGAGATACCCTTCACTATGTAACCTCCTATAAACTGCATGTTCCATTGGGTTCTTCTCAAAACCGAGCTTGAGCAGCTCCCTGTCCAACCTTGAGTTCCAAGCTCTTGGAGCCTGACGAAGGCCATACAATGCTTTCTTCAGCTTAAGCACTTTTCCACCACTGCCTTTAGCTACAAAACCAGGAGGTTGTTGCACATACACCTCCTCAATTAACTCTCCATTTAGGAAGGCCGATTTCACATCCATATGATGTATTTGCCAACCTTTCTGAGCAGCCAAAGCTTCATGAGTCTCACTGTCTCAATTCTGGCAACAGGAGCATAGACTTCTTCAAAATCCACCCCCTCTCATTGTGCATACCCTTTAGCAACCAGTCGAGCTTTGTGTTTGATTATCTTCCCTTGTGGATCTTTCTTAACCTTGAAAACCCACTTCAAACCAATAGCCTTGTGACCTGCAGGTAGCACTGACAGACTCCAAGTTCTGTTTGCCTCAATAGACTCCATCTCTGACAACATTGCTTCCCTCCAACACTGTTCACCCAAAGCTTCATCTACACTCCTCGGTTCTTCTGCTGCAAGATAGCACACACCACTATACTCGAAGTCAGCTAACTCATTTGTTGTCTCAAATATATTGTCAAGAGTTCTGAACCGCAATGGCACTCCTTCTGAATCATGAGACTCTCCTGACTGTGGTGTTGCAAATTCTACTTGAGCATGACCACCCTGCTGTGGTGTAGCTGGATCTGATCCTTTCTGTGAACTAGTGTTGATGTCCCAACCCCTTGAGTCTGGGACTGCTGCTCCTCTTCAACCGGAATAGCTGCAGTTTCAGTTACTGATTCCTGTCCGACAACAGAATAGAACTCCACACTGAAACCTGAATCGACTGAATCAGCTCCGGTTTCCTTCTTCCAATCCCAAGCCCTTGCTTCCTCAAAAATGACGTCTCGGGATACGTGGAGTTTCTTGGCTACAGGATCATACACTCTATAGCCCTTTGTGCCTGTTTCATAACCGACAAACACCATCTTCGTTGATCTGTCAGAAAGCTTCGACACTCCTGGTCCGACTTTCTTGACATGTACCAGGCACCCAAAAGTTCTCAGATGGTTGACCTTTGGTTTCTTCTTGTGCCATGCTTCATATGGTGTCTTGCCTTGCAGGCTTTTGGTGGGAGCACGGTTAAGCAGGTAGACTGCAGTTGACACCGCCTCACCCCAAAACTCAGCTGGGAGGCCTTTGCTCTTCAACAGGCATCTTGCCATCTCCACCACCGTACGGTTCCTCCTCTCGACAACCCCGTTCTGCTGGGGTGTATACGGTGTTGTTGTGAAGTGCTTGATGCCTCGATCATCACAATACTCCTTGAATTCAAGTGAGTTAAACTCACCACCCCGATCACTGCGGAAAGCCCTCAACTTGACACCTGTTTCAGTTTCAGCCAGCGCCTGAATTTTCTTGAAACTTCTGAACGCCTCATCCTTCGATGTCAACAGCTCTACCCACATGAAACGGCTGTAGTCATCCACTACTAACAAGAAGTAGCTCCTTCCTCCTGCTGTTTTAGGCCTGATCTGGCCACATAGGTCTGTGTGCACAAGGTCAAGAGGCTTGTCTGCCCTGTAACTTGCCACTTGTGAAAACGAGTGCCTCTGATGCTTGCCCAATGCACAGCCGTCACACACTTCTTCCACACGATCTAGCAGTGGCAGTCCATCCACCATCCCCTTCAGCCCGAGCTCCGGGAATTTCGAAAGTTAAGATGCCCATATCGTCCATGCCACGACCACGCTTCATCGTCTGTCTTCATCATCGGACACACCCGGAGAACCAATTTGTACCTCCAATAGGTAGAGTCTATTCTTGACTCGAGGTGCCGCGCCAGCAATGAACGCCCGACGTCATACACCTTGCACCACCCATCTTCCAGCACAACCTTGCAGCCTCCTTCTTCTAGCTGGCCTAAGCTCACGATATTACTTTTCAACTTAGGGATGTAGTAGACTTGAGTAAGTACCTTGTGCCCGCTATTCTTTGTTTGAAGCACACCCGGGCCGATGCCCTCGATGTTCACCCGCCCGAGCCATCACCAAACCTGACCCGAGCCTCTCACGGTGACATCCGATGATGATAACACCTCCGCCTCCGGTCATGTGATTGCTTGCTCTGTGTCGAGCACCCTGCGTTCTTGGCTTCATCACGATCTTGGGGAAACACCTTCTTCTCATTCGGGTGTACCACTTCCGTTCGACGGCGTCCCGGGCCCTACGAACATGCACCTCGTCCACCGTTGCAAGCGCGATGGGTTCTCTGATCAGCACGTGCGGCGTGGACTTCCTCCTTCTGTCTTTCTTGGCGGCTTCTTGCGATCTTCCTTCCCGGTGGCCATAGATGCCACGGTTCACCTTGCACCGCCCTTGCCCGTGGGGTTCCTTGAGTAAGCTGCGGTGTACTCCTTCTTATTGCCCACGGTCACCTGCGTGCACCGCCACCCCGCCGCCGTTCTTACGCTTCCACCCCCTTCTTCTCGCCTCGACGGCGGCGAGTTGGGATCGGACATAAGGCGATAACGATTCTTAGCCTCCCAATCCTCCTCGACAACAAGAGCTTAGGATTTCTCGGTGGCGGACTCGGGCCAGAGCTGTCCTCCGCCAACTTGAGTGCGCCAACCAATTCCTCAATAGTGAGGGTTTTGAGATCGAGCAAGGTCTCGATCGAGATTGCGATCTGGGCCCATCTATGTGGCAACACACGAAGCATCTTCTTCACCACCCGGGTTTCATCAATGTTTTCTCGATATGCGCATGTCGGTGCCAAACCCCGATCCATAGCGCAAACTCATCTCTTGTCTCGACTCCTTGAACTTGATATTCTCAAATTCTTTCAACGGTATTTGGCGTTAGCTTCCTTCCGCGATCGATCGTACGACTTCGCATGCTTTTCACCGCCTCCCACGCCTCTTTGCCGGTCTTCTTAGCGTAGAAGGCTGCCACATCTCTGTGGCACCGATCTCGAGAATCCGGCCATCGCTGTAGATCTCGGGCGACGCTTCATGTTGGCACCACCGGGATCGTCGTATATCGGATCTCGAGCGTCTCAAAGTTGCCTTTGAAGCAACATAGCCCGCTCGGCATAGTTTGGCCGGGTTAACATTGGCCACATCAACGAGCTCTCCCGAACTTCGCTCGGGTTGTCGCCCATCTCCTCGCCCTACGGGCTCCTCCAGAGGGCGATGGCGGCGCTCGGCCCGGCTCTTCGCGACTCCAGATACCACGTGTTGGCGCCGATCACCTAGATTGGATGGTTCGGTGATCTAGAACACGGCTCGCGCGCTCGGCTCTCGCTTGGCGTCGGTCTCGCGAATGAACACGATGAACACGATTTAATTAGCCGCTAAAGGCGCGGCCGACCATGACATCTTGACTCTTTATTTATAGACCAGGTTCAACCCGACCGGAGGGATCCCGCCACGCCCGCTCACTTATTTGCGTCGCGCCCGTCTATGCGGGGGGCGTTTCATGCGTGGCGTGGCGAGATCATACTCTAGGCCTCATCGTGAAGTGAGCCGCAGTCAGGTCCCTTTACAATGCATCAAGCGAACTAACTAACTTAGCTATTACATGGAGATATCGATCATGCAACTAACTTATCTAACATGATAACTATGCACGGGATTAGCTTCTCTGATTCTTTGCCCTCCACGACCTTGGCGAGCTGTCGAGGATTGCGCGCTCGTCCTCAACCTCATCCGTGGTCTCAATGGCTGCTTTGAGCGATTGGGCTTCACCTTCATCGCGGACACCCCTTCCCTTCGTTCCGCAAGCTCGCAATGATTTCCTCCTCGAGGAGCTCAACATGGAGGCGTCTGCGCCGGTTGTTGCCCTCAAAGCCGATCCGCAACCCCCTCCGGTGGCTCCGGCCACCGTCCGCTCCACCGGCATCTCGGTGTGCCCACACGGCGGTGGCGGTCGGGCGGCGACCCTCAATGGTGGTGGTGGGGTGGGTTGGGGGGGGCAAGCGCACTCAGCGTGGCAAGCGGCGGTGGTGGTGGTCGTGGACCCGGCGACCAACGATGGGCAGCGCCCGGTGCTCGGAGTTTCTCAAGCCCTCGCTGGCCTAATCTTCACCAACCTTGGAGGTCCATCAACTTGTGGCACGGACACTTAGGCCATCGGCGCTCCCGCACCCTCATGCTCTCACCGGGCGTCCCGACCAACGAGGGAGGACAGCGGTCCCCACGCCGATGGCGGTGCGGCGAGGAATTTGGAGTGTCCATCCGGCGTGCAACGGTGGGCGCTGTGTGGCCTTTACAGCCCTCGTTCGGGCTGGGATGCGCCAAGCTTGGCGCGCTAACTTCCGGGGCGATGTCACTCCGGCAGACCCCGATCCGAAAGAATCGGTGCCGACTCGGCGCTTCCAACCATATGACATATGACGCTGGTATAATTACAGCCCGTCATACTCCACATTTATCCTCACCATCTCATATTGTTGTCAGTAATGGACATCTTCTTCCTGTTACTTCAACTAGCGTTACCAAGTTACCTCATAACCTACACCTCAATAATGTCCTTGTTTCACCTGGTCATATTAAGAATCTTATTTCGGTACGCCAATTTACTTCCGATAACAATTGTTCTGTGGAGTTTGACCCTCTTGGCTGTTCTATGAAGGATCTTCATTCTCGGAGAGCAGCTCCGGTCCTCTATACCCGCTACAGCTTCCGGAGTCAGCCTCTGCTTTCCTCGTCGCTTCCAGTCCTTCACTTAGGCACCAGCATCTTGGTCATCCTGGTTATGAAGTCTTGTCTAGGCTAGCACAGTCATCTGCTATTCCATGTACTTATCTTGCTAGTCACACATTATGTCATGCCTGCCAGTCGGGGCGTCATACTCGTTTACCGTTTCATGCGTCAACTTCCGAACCACTTGTATTTTTCAATTAATACATTGTGATTTGTGGACATCACCAATTCCAAGTGTTTCTGGGTGCAAGTATTATCTTGTCGTTCTTGATGACTTTTCACACTATCTCTGGACTTTTCCGCTTCGGCTAAAGTCCGACACCTTTCTGACCCTGTCTAACTTCTTTGCATATGTTGCTACACAGTTCGGTCTCACCATTCAGGGTATCCAGTGCGATAATGGACGTGAGTTCGACAACCATACTTCCCGCGCCTTCTTTCTTTCTCATGGCGTCCACCTACGCATGTCTTGCCCATATTATACATCTCCACAGAACGGTAAAACTGAACGCTTTATTTGCACAATTAATAATGTCGTTCGCTCCCTCATTTTTCAGGCTAGCGTTCCACCAGCCTGTTGGGTCGAGGCCCTCTCCACCGCCACACTTCTCCTCAACATTCTTCCCACCAAGGCACTCAATTTCTCCATTCCCCGTACGGTGCTCTATGGGTCTTCGCCCTCTTATGAGCATCTCCGTGTTTTTGGGTGCATTTGCTACCCTAATCTTTTAGCCACTTGCTCCCCACAAACTCGCCCCGCTCCACCTTATGTGTCTTCCTTTGTTATTCCCTCATCACAAAGGCCCTTTGTTGTCTTGACCGGTCTTCCAACCGGATCATCAAGTCCCGACATGTCGTCTTTGATGAGACATCCTTTCCCTTCTACGAGGATTCCACTCCTCCTACATCCCAGGACTTTGAGTTCTTGGACTCTAGTGACCCTGTGGTGGCTCCCCGGTGCCATCATGTTTTATGCTGCCGAGGTTCTCTTGGCGCCGCCATCGCACATCGGCGTCGCGGATGCTTGTCGGGGAAGGCGGCGCCCCATGGCTATTCTTTGCTTCTACGGTCTATGGCGCACCACCAGCCGGCCCGGCCATGCATCACTAGCGGTAGCCCGGTATTGGCCAAGCCATGCGCTAGCCGGTTTTCACTGAGGCAGAGCTTCCGACCCCGGCGTACGGTTTCTCCTCGCCGGACCCTCGGCTTTGTTGGTCCCCCCCGTTTTTTCGGGGCCTTTGGTCACGTCTGTCGGCGTCCCCGGCCTCACCCTACGTCCCGACTTGGCCGCCGGGCGCCGGTGCCACCGGGTTCGGCTAACGTCGGTAGGTCGCCCGCGGCCTCCTCCGTCACCAGCTCAGGCCTCTCCACCGCCTCCACCACTGGTACACTTGCACTGCCGCCTCCCTCGTGGGGCGGTTCCCATCGTCCCTATGGCCAACTTGACATGCCATGAGGGATGCGTGGGAAAGCCGGTTTTTGACAACCGGTTACACTTGTGCAACCTCCCCATCGCCCGATCCCGAGGACATATCATGCCGCACTTGCTGACCCCCATTGGCGTGCAGCTATGCAGGAGTTCTCAGCCTTGCTTTCCAACCACACTTGGGATCTTGTTCCGCGACCTTCACGCTCCAATGTGGTGACCGGCAAATGGGTTTTTAAACACAAGTTCAAGGCAGATGGTTCTCTCGAGCGCTACAAGGCGCGCTGGGTTCTTCGTGGCTTCACACAGCGCCCTGGTATTGACTACGATGAGACCTTCAGTCCCGTTGTGAAGCCTGCCACCGTTCGCACAGTTCTCTCTTTGGCTATCTCTCGCAGTTGGCCAGTTCATCAGCTCGATGTGAAGAATGCATTCCTCCATGGGACACTCTTGAGGGGCGGTCTGCGTGCCCGGCCCGGCATGTTTTGAGGACACCTCTCGTTCGGACTTCATCTGCCGCTTGAATCGGTCCTTATATGGACTGAAACAGGCACCCCGTGCTTGAAACAGCAGGTTCGCCATGTTCCTTCTCCAGTTGGGTTTTGTTGAGGCCAAGACGGATACGTTTTTGTTTATCTATCGTCGAGGCTCCAAGACTGCCTATCTCCTACTATATGTGGATGATATTGTGGTGACTACCTCCTAAGTAGATTTGCGCCAGCGCATCATTGCAGCTCTTCAGCAGGAATTTTCTATGACAGATTTGGGGGAACTTCATCATTTTCTGGGCAAGCAGGTACAACGCACCAGCTATGGACTCTTTTTGTCACAACAGCAGTATATGCTGGATATATTAGACCCGTACTGGCATGGCAGATTGCAAGTTCTGCTCTACTCCGGTTGATATCAACCCAAAGCTCTCAGCTGACAGCGCCCCCCATTGGTGATCCTACGGATTTTCGCAGCCTTGCGGGTGCTTTGCAGTACCTCACTTTCACACGGCCAGACATTGCTTATGCCGTGCAGCACGTGTGCCTTCACATGCACGACCCGCGTGAGCCCCAACTTGCAGATTTGAAGTGCATTCTGCGCTATGTTTGTGGCACTTTGGAGTTGGGTTTACATATTCGATCCTCCAGTCAGACTAATCTCATTGTCTACTCCGATGCCGACTGGGCTGGTTGTCCCAACACTCGTAAATCCACATCGGGTTACGCTGTGTTTCTTGGTGACAACCTGATCTCTTGGTCCTCCAAGCGCCAAAACACGGTCTCCCGTTCCAGTGCAGAAGCTGAGTATCGTGCGGTCGCCAATGCCGTACTGAAGCTTCTTGGTTGCACCAGTTGTTGTCCGAGCTGCACACACCTCTGCGCCAAGCAACTTTGGTTTACTGTGACAACATCAGCACCGTATACATGTCTTCCAACCCCGTTCAGCATCAGCGTACTAAGCACATTGAGATTGATCTTCACATTATCCTTACTTTCACATAGGTTTAGACTGGTTCAGGCAGGGTGCCCTACGTCAAGTGGTTGGGTGGTGCTCGTATTAATGTCTCCCAACTGCTCAGAGATCGAGCAGGGGAGAATGATAGTGTTACATCCTTATAGGAGGTGCGTTATGACAACTCTTTGAACTGGTTCTGGCTTGCATCAGAAACCCCCCTGTGGGTGGGGTTACAAATACGTGTAGTTGGTAGTGTTCCTACTCCTATATGTATTGTCCTGTTCGACAACTATTGTGCTGTAGCGGTGATTCTCCTGTGTCATCTGTACTCTGATCGACCACTGCTGCTTGACTTCACCTATATTTGATTCTTCTATATTTGCTATTGTAGCAGCTGTTAGCTTGTATTTCTGTTTGATCTCCGTCACCTGGTAGGGTCCCAAGGGGATGGCCAATACCTCGCTTGCCGTGCTGGTTACCGGGACAGTGACCCCATATTAGTTAGTTAGTACAATGATGATACTGTGTTGGATACTGGTGGCACTATACCCTGTCCATCACTGACATAGCATCAACCCCCATCTTATCACTTGACTTTTGGCGCACTGGTCATTTAGGGCTGAAGTGCTTCACTTGTGCCTCCAGTCGGGATCCCTCAAGTGTCAAGTGGCACCCTCCAAATTGGGATTCCAGTTGGCTGGAGCGCCTCTAAGTCGGGAGTGCCATAAGACAATTGGCTTGGCTTACCCTGTCTTTGAGTGCTGATCATAGACTTGGTGAGGATATCTTGGGTTTATGCATTCATCAATCATATTTTTTTTATGACAAAAGAATGTGACATATTTGCGATGTTAACTGCATTATCGTATTTATACCTTTTACCAACATTAAAAATCTAACCACAAGATATACTTCTTTAATGCTCAATACATCCATTGTTTGTGCAGGACAGGAGAAACCATAATCTTCAGAGTCAAGTAAATATGAATATAATCAACATACCAAAGACCATCAGTGCCATTAACGACCTGAACGAGTGTGCCAATTTGTTCCATTGGGTTATATCTGCCACATCATTGAAATCCAAGTGTAGTGGAACAAAACTGGAAAAACTTCAAGGCGATGCACGACGGTTGCAGAGTGACCTTCAATGTCTTAGTGATACTCTACCAGCAATGTACAACCTCATTGATCGAGCAGAATGGAGGATCCATGATCATTATGTGGCTGACCTCCTTTCGAAACTCAAAGATGCAGTGTATGCTGCAGAGGACCTTCTAGATGAGTTTAGATGGTATGAGAAAAAGGTTTTAGTAGAGGGCAATGCAATCTTAGTGGAACCAATCATTGACTTCTTTCATAATGTCACACAGGGTAGCTTCAGCAAGGTGAGTGGTATCCAGAAGAGGCTCGATCATCTTTCTCAACAGCTTGAGAAAATTGGCTTACATCATACAATTCCACGGTTTGACAAATCCTTCAGGCCCGAGACCACCGCTTTCCCTATTGAGCCAGAGATTTTTGGTCGTGATAACGAGAAGGAGAAGTTGATAAGAATGCTTGGTGTACCAACAGATAATAGCACTGGTCCTTCTGAACACAAGAGGAAAAGAAATGCAGTTTGTTCATCAGCAAGCAACCAAAATTGTGCTACCGTTGATATTAATGAATCAACAATAACAAAGCGTTCCAGTTTTGCCAATTGTTGGAATTGGGGGTGTTGGAAAAACCACTTTGTCTCAAGATATTTGCAACCATTCACAAGTAATCGCCACTTTAAGCTGGTAATTTGGATTTGTGTCTCAGATGATTTTTGATGTCAAGAGGTTAACTAAAGAAGCCTTAGACCAAACTTCTCCCCAGAGAAAGTGCCAAAACTGACAATTTGAATCTTCTTCAGGGTGCTCTTGAGCGAAGTCTGGACAACAAAAGATTCTTAATTGTCCTTGATGACATGTGGGATGGAAATGAGCTAGATTGGAAGGCGCTTCTGTGCACCTTTTAGAAATGCACTTAAAGGGAAGCATGATGCTTGTCACCACTAGATTTTCAAAGGTTGCTGATGTAGTGCGTGGACGATGGATCCCTTTCCCTTAGAGGGTTTGAACAAAGATGCCTTTTCGGAAGTTCTTTAAGGTCTGTGTGTTTGGATCTAATAGCTCAAACATTGATCCTACATTGGAACAGATTGGTGAGAAAATACTCCCAAAGTTGAGAGGCTCTCCTTTAGCAGCAAAAACCCTTGGGACGGCTGTTAGGAATGAGCCTTGACCCAGCACATTGGGATAGGATTCATAAGAGTCAGTTGTGGGAGCTTCAACAAAAGGAAACTGATATTTTGCCAGCTCTTCGTTTGAGCTACATGTATTTACCATTTTATTTAAAGAGATGCTTCTCGTTCTGTGCTACGTACCCAAAAGATTACAATTTTGAAAAGGAAGATTTAATTGAAATTTGGGCTGCAGAAGGCTTCGTGCAGCATCAACCTAATGTTTCACCGACATACTAGTGGTCAGTACTTTGAAGAACTTGCACATCTATCATTTTTTCAGAAACATCCATGGGCTCATGACAAATATATAATGCATGATTTGATTCATGACATGGCACAACTAGTTTCAAGGGCGAATGCTGTGTAATAAAAGATACAAAAAGATTTTCAAAGGATCCCTCAGAATGTTCTCCATCTGTGGGTACTCAATGGCGGAGATATTAAGTGTTCCGACTTATTGAATCTGTGTAAGCACAGAAAGCTGCGCACCCTACTTTGCGACTTATCTTTAGAGAGTGAAACTGATGACACTGTAATGGAGAAATGGTGTATGATACTTTCGTGCATGCGTGTCATGGTCTGTTCCTCTATCTCTAAGTGGGGGTTGCCAGATAGTATTCTCCGCAATCTGAAGCATCTTCGGTACCTTAAAATCCTAAATGCTTGTGATTGCAAGTGGCTCCCTCCATCATTTTGTTCTCTCTACAATATGCAGATATTATATGCTAAGAAATGGGAGATTGATATTCCTAGCAGGTTTGGTATGCTAATCAATCTGCAGAAATTTGAATCAGTGAAATGTCAATTTCATCATAGATATATACATTCAGTGGATGTGCATGATGGTGCAAGTGCAACTGACGAAGGGCAGGGAGGGCAATTCCAGATAAAAAACTATAATGGTGAATCTCTTCCAAGCTGGTCTCATCCACAAAACTCAGAGCAGATTCACCGTTATGGCAACACTAATTGCACTTTCTTGTCTCTGACTGATGTAGAAATTGGAGATTGTACAAACCTATCAAGCCTGGAACAATTTCTACAACCAGCTTATGTTCCTATCATCAAGAAAATAAAAATTTCCAACTGCAGAAGCTTGGAATCGGTACCAACGGATATGTTTGGATATTTTCGTTTCCTTGAAGTACTATGTGTGTCCCATTGTCCAAAGATCAAACCACGACACCTGTCTTCTCCATCCCTAAAGAAGTTGTATCTGGAGGACTCTGGGAATCTTGGATACAAGATTGAGTGTAGTTCTCTCACCATCTTGCAGTTATTAGACTGCCTCCTAGAAGCCATCGAACTGCAAGTGAGAAATCTTCCATTACTACAGAATCTCGAGATCATTCGTTTGTTCTTCTTTAACGACTATTAGAGATTTGGAACCTATATCCACTGACCTTTTTTCCACGGTGGGGCCCAAAGCAGAATGGGAAAATTCCCCGTACTCACCAACCTAATCATTATCTCGTGCAGGAAGCTTAAAACTATAGATGACCTCCTATATCTTCCTGCCGTTGAGAGAATTTGGATTATGGATTGTGGCTTGCTGTTCCTGCCAGCTCATAGATTGGGAAGTTCTCCTCGTTTGAAGGATTTGTGCATTTCAGCCTGTCAAAGCCTGAACTGGCAGAGTGGAATGGTGTTACCATGGTCTCTCCAAAACCTCATGTTACGGAATTGTGGTGATTTCTCTGCCTGTCTTCCCAGTTGCCTGGAGAACCTCACCTCCCTCAAGTGGCTGGAGATTTGTGACTGTGAATGTATTGTGTCCATTCCTGGCCATCTGTGGAGCAGTAATCTCGGATCACTAAAGAGGTTGACGTTGCGTGGTTGTTCAAAGCTTAAATCAATTGGTGGTCCAGGCGCAATTGCACACATAAAAGATTTATTTATTGGTGACTGCCCAGAGTTAAAGGAAATTGACCAGCCACTGAGGAGAGGCTGGTTTTATAGATCACTTGAATGAGAAAAGGTGGATTCGTGCTGTTTTTCTATGGTATGTATGCTACTTTGTTTGCAGTATAAACTAGTCAGTTATTGTTACTCTTAAGACGTACTTAAGCTGTTAATTGTTTCTGAAAGCATAGCAGTCCCACTGCTGAGTGCTGATTGCAGTTACACTATTACTTTCTCGGTAACTCAGTAGGCTAGGTTCATGATTGTGCGTACAATTTCCGTAATAGAAGAATAGTCTTTCTTGTTCCCTAGCTCATCTTGTCTAGTTAATGTTACTCTTAAGGTTCTAAGTGTTTCTGAAAGCATAGCAGTCCCATTACTGATTGCAGTTACACTATTACTTTCTGGGTAACTTGTTGGGTTAGGTTCATGAGTGCTTGTACATTTTCTGTTATAGAAGAGTAGTTTTTTTTTTTTTTGTCTTTAACTCATCGTGTTGCCTTCTTGATGTCTGTAGGTGGAAATGAGAGACGGTTGAGATGGACCAAATATGTGCAGTGCAGGGCTCCAGGACCCAACGAGAACGAACAAAACATATCACTTCTCCCTGAATGGCTGAATCCGGTTCTTATGCTCTTAAGGTTTTGTTTTCTTCCCGTCGCTGCAAGATGACATGAAAAACCATTCATATAGATTGTGTTTTTGTCATATACTCCCCCTTCTCAAAATAAATCAACTTTTTGTCTAAGTCAAACTATTTTAAGTTTGACCAACTTTATAGAAAATAGTACCAATATTTATGACATCAAATTAATATAACTAGATACATAATGAAATATATTTTTATAATATGTTTATTTGGTGTCATAGATGTTATTATTTTTTTCATATACAATTGGTCAAACATAAGATAGTTTGACTTTAACTGATTTTAGAAATTGACTTATTTTGAGACGGAGGGAGTATATGCATAGTGTGTTATTCCTATCTATTTGCAATTCCTGTTTTCCGTGTGAAATAAGTGTGGCAGAACACAAACATAATTGTATCCTTGGTTAAGGTCCCTTTTTATATGAATAATGTGACTTTGCACTATATTACAAGCATATTAGAACGATCAGAAAATGAGAGCTTGACACGCTCCATTTGTTTTGTTGGGTGTGATTGGTTTACTAAATATTTACTGGAGAGGGGGCCAGAACCAGAGTAGCCTAGCCTCTGCATCTCCTAGGTGAGACGGCACCACAGGCATTTCAGATTGGGATGCCTATTTTAGTGGCTCGTCCAATGAGCAGAAAGTTTTTGTTTTCTTTTTGTTGACGAAAGAGAACTCACAGGTTCTGCATAATTTCCTTCTAGATGCGAGCTTTCAAAATTAAGAATGCCTAGATTTGTCCTGTCTGCTCTCCATACTGGATCGGGCGAAAGGCTATGCCTGAAGAAGAAGGGCTACCCATCAATTGCGCTTGAGCCAACCTCCCAAAATGGGCATTTGTGAGGAGTGCGCGGATAGATGAGTAAATTTAATCCACGGTTATTAAACTTGACCGATATTCTCATACAGATTTCCATAATCTCAAAATAGAGTTTTTTGGACTCTAAAATTGCTAACTATGGTATATAAGGTCGAAATCATCATATTTTGCACTAAATTGCCCATGTGGCATGCTATTGCTAACTATGTGATGACATGGACCAGACATGTAGGGCCAGTAAGTAAATTTTTATGAAGGGTCTTTAACTTGGCTTTGATTTTCATCGAGATATGTGATGACATGGACCAGACATGTAGGGCCAGTAAGTAAATTTTATGAAGGGTCTTTAACTTGGCTTTGATTTTCATCGAGATATTAGTATTCTCCAGTGTTTAAAATCGTGGGCTATAGAATTTAGCGGGAACTTGGCCAAAATGTTATTTTTAGCGCTATTTTGGCGCTATTTGGCGCTATAGACCATCGCGACATAAATGCTTCAGCCACTATAGCGTGCTATTTTTTTTCAGTGGTATTCTCCAAATATGTTTTGAGCATGCTAAACATTCTAATTGTCAACATAATGTTCAAATACGTAGAAGCTGCGTGCCTGCGTGGCATACCAACATTCATGTGTTAGTTTTATATCTTCTCTCTTTACCCACTCTCTCCTCACTTTATTTCAAACCCTTCTCAACAATGATACCTCCATCTCCACAGGCAACCCCATTTACCATATGCGTTTTATTACTTCTTTATGATTGTAACTAAAAAGTCTGAATGTATCTGTAGTTAGGAGTCTATGTTTCTTTATTTTTATGTTTATGATCTTAATTTTTACTATAAGATGTAAGATTTTGACAGCCTTGTCACCGGCCTTCCTTTCTCTCTCCTCCCTGGTACTCACTCTTACCTTCTATTCTCATCTCTATTGGAGGCTTGAAGCAATGCGTGGGATAAGCTCCTGTAAACATATAAGATGTTTTGGTTCTCGGAATGACTTAGAATTTAGAACAGATAAATGATTTACTCCCTCTGTCTCATTAAAATTGTCATTTTTGACTTTTTTAAGTACCGTGTTTGACCATTCCTTCTATTCAAATTATTTAAACAAAATATGAAACAAATAAATTATGATTAAAGTATCTCCAATAATAAAAATAAGTTATAAAATAAATAATATTTATATAAAAATTTTAAATAAGACAGATAATGGTCAAATAAAATGGCACGATGTCCAAAATGACAATCTCAATGAGACGAAGTTAGTATTATCTTGCTAAATCTCCCGAAATATTTTGCATCCCAATGATCCTCCGCGAACAAGCGGACAATGACTGACACGATAAAGTATTTCATAACTAAACTCATCCGCTGAAGTCACTGACTTGTGGGCCCATAAGCCAGAGCCCGCACTCTCATTACAGTCCCCTGAATCTTATCCCCTTCCTCTGCTCTGCTTCTCTATCCTCTCTCTCGCCGACCATCTCTCCCCGCTCGCCCCCCTCTTCCTCGGCGAGCCTCCACGTAGATTCAGAGCCGGCAGCGGTACGACGGAGGTCCAAGCCGAGCTCCGATTCCTCCACGCTCCCAACCTTGCAACCCTATCCCATGGCGCGCGCGGTGCAGCGACGAGCCCTTCATTCCCGCCGCCGGCGCGCGGCCTGCTAAGCCACCATTCCTCTCCATGCGCCCTCCTCCCCCCTTCCCGCTCCTGAACCCACGCCACTCCTCCTCATGGGCCCTCCTGCCTACACCGCCTCCCCCTGCACGGGTTCCGCTCTCTTCTCCAACTCCCGAGCGCCGCCGCCGCCGCGTCTTCTTCTTCTCCAGCGGGGTGTGGGGGCGCCGTCAGCCGCGGGGAGGTACGGCGGCCGCGTAGTCCCGTCGCAGGAGAGGCGCTGCCCGCCCCGGCGCAGGAGAAGCGCCGCCCCTCGGAGCCGTCGTCCCGGATTCAGCTCCCGGAGCGGAAGCGGCACTGGAAGGCGGGGAATTCCCGGGGACCGCTACTGCTGATGGAGGTGGCGGCGGACGGCTCTCCGCGCAGGGGAAGCGGCATTAGAAGGCGGGGGAGTTTCCTGGGATGGATGGCGGCTGCGCGCCCCTGCCCCGTCGCAGGGAAGCGGCATTGGAAGGCCGGCGAGTTCGCGGGCACCGCCGCACCCGCAGGCCCGAGTTCGGGGACGCCGAGGACTCCACTGAAGAACGTCAAGAAGCGGCTGGGCGCCCTCGCGGATGCCAAGGCTTGGGGTTTGCACCATCACCGAGGCCCTCGCCGACCCGCGTCATCTCCAAGAACTGGCAAGAGGCGCTCCAGGTGAACACCACCGCCGTTTACCTTTGATTTCCCCTGTTTGGATTGCTCCATCGTCTGCGAATCCGTAATTTCCCTAAATTGCTAGTTAGATTCGATTGTTTGTTTGAGGAAATGAAATCGTGGCAAATGTTACTGACACTAATAGCGAATTGGTGCTGGCAGGTCTTTGAGATGCTCAAGGAGCTGCCGTTCTACCATCCCAAAGAGGGCACCTACGTGAAGCTCATCGTGCTGCTCGGCCGATCAGGGCAGCCCACCCAAGCGCACCAACTCTACGACGAGGTGCTGCAACAAGGATGCCAGCCCACCCCTGAGCTTTACACTGCTTTAATTGGGGCCTACTGCCGCAGCAGTCTACTGGATGAGGCACTCCAGCTCCTCAAAGCCTGATGTCTACACCTGCAGCACCATCATCAAGGCCTGTGTTGATGCCACAAGGTCTGACCTCATCGATGTTATGTACAAAGACATGGCTGAGCGTGCTATAGCACCCAACACGGTCACACAGAATATTGTCCTCAGTGGCTACGGAAAGACTGGGCGGTTGGATGACATGGAGAAGGTGCTCTGACATGCTCGACAGCACAGCCTGCAAACCAGATGTCTGGAACTCTGGACTATGACCTATTGACTGAATAACGGTCCAGAAATGGTTAGGCTTGGTTGCATTGGTTGAGAATCTTCTTGCTATCAACGTTTGGAATTGATAATGCCACCAAGCAGAGTGGCAGCCATCTTCAACTCCACAGTATGCATAAATCAAGATACAAGAAATTATAAGGCTCTGAAAGTGCCTCATCAAGATTCTGGCTAGTTTGAGTTGCCAAGTATTTGAAAACAGAGGGAGTTTTCTGAACTGGTGAATGGGAACAAAATTGTATGTTTCTCCTCCACTATGGCACTGTTAATCCTTTTCTTGACAAGACAGGATCTATATAGGGTTTGGAAGAATAAAAGAATTCCTAATCTGACGGTAAAATTTTCTGTGACCCTACTATGTACCAGATTACCTTAACCTATGCCCAAAATCTATCAGATTAATAGTTGGAACTTTTTCACATCTTTTTATCAATATATAGCCATGACTTCTAGTCTGTTGCACATGTACAGAAACTTGGAATCTGTGTAGAAAAGGGTAGGCATTAAGTTTTCTGTAACACCCTTAATGTGTAGTTTAGCAATCATATGTATTTCACCAAACAATATGTTAAGGCAGTGGATAAAATTTGATTTGTCAGTTTCTACATTCTACAGGAGATATGTTGCATTTTTTAATTAGGCATTACCAACCCTGTAGCCAAGTGATAGATCATAAGATTTTGAAATTTTGATGGTTGAGATCATGTATTTGAGATTATATAGAAATAACTATATCACTTTTAGAACTATATTCTCTTTTCTTAGGAAAAGATCATGCTGATTTTATGCTTTATGCCTTTCTGCTGCAAAAATCTCTTGAAATCGAATAGAATTTACATAGTTTCAAATTAATCCCAAAGTATGTTATTAAATATTATTAACTTAGGGGAAGGTGTAGACCATCAATTGAGGTGATTTTTTAGGTGGAAAAATAATCATCAAAATTAGAGTTGAAATGGAGGGATGAGCGTAAAAGCCCTCCAAAGGTTATCGGGAAGATTTAGTTCCAGAAAATACAAAGAGCAAGAACATCCCTATTATGGTTTAGTCAAGGACCCATGTGAGCTTTCTGATGGAGCCCCAAAGCTAAAGTAGCGCCGGAACAGTGGCCTCTGCCCTGTTTCCTGGCTCAAAACAGTGCAACTTTGGTGGAAGCTCCTGATGCTCTGACATACTCTATCTTGGTGGAAGCTTATCGAAGCAAGGAATGACCGACAAGATTTATGCTTTGCATCAGGAGAACCCAACTTTGGTTCCAACTGATTTTGTAATGGTTTAACTAACCTACTGACTGAATAATGGTCCAGAAATGTTTAGGCTTGGTTGCAATGCTTGAAAATCTTCTTGCTATCAATGTTTGGAATTGATGATGCTACCAAGCAGAGTGGCAGCTATTCTCCAACTCCATTTTTTTGCCTGTTGGCCTGCAGAGTTATATAGTCGTCTCCTCCAACTCAAGGGGGTTTCAGTGAGATGTGCCCACGCACCACAGTATGCATAACTCAGATACAAGGAGTTATAATACCTCAGTATGGTTCTGGCCACTCTGAGTTTCCATGTATATTTGGGAACAGAGGGAGTTTTCTGAACTAGTGAATGGGAACAAAATTGTACGTTTCTCCTCAACTATGGCACTGTGAATCCTTTTTCTTGACAACATGGGACTTATACATAGTTTGGGAGAATAAAACAATTCCTAATCTCTGATGGTAAAATTTTCTGTGGCCCTACTCTGTACCAGCCTATGCATCTTTCAAATTAATATTTGGTACCTTTTCTTGATCTTTTCAGAAATTTATAGCTATGACTTCTAGTACATTGCACATGTAGTGAAACTTGTAATATTTGTGTACAGAAGGGTAGCTTAGGCATTAAGTTTTCTCTAGCACCCTTAATGTGTAGTTTAGCAATCATGTTCATTTCACCAAACAATATGTTAAGGCAGTGGATTAAATTTTACTTGTCAGATTCTACACTCTACAGGAGCTATGTTGCATTTTTTTTAATGCGTATATAGTAGAGTATTACCAAACCTGTAGCTAAGTGATAGATCTTATGGTTGAGATGATGGATTAAACCTTTTACTTGTCAGATTCTCACAACTCACACTCTTGCTCAGCGACAAGATAGCTAGCTCATACGCCTTGCCTAATCGGCTCTCGGCCCTTCGGGCTCTCACCGTAACTCAACTCTCATCCATAACTCAACTCTCGGGGTAAGAAAAGAAGGGATACCTCTCACTACTCGGAGAAGGAAATCCGTGGAAAAACTGGTCAAAAGACCCGGCAAGATGCCCGAGGGCGTCCAGGCTCGAAGGCCTACAAGAAACCCTAAGTAGTCCATGTCCAAGACAGGTCCAAGCCCGAAGGCCGGACTATACGTATAGATTTACAACTCTGCAGAGCATGTACACAAGACCACAAGATCACCATCATTGGCGTAGCGATTGCCTAGGATGATAACGGAGACCTCCTAATCAGAACGATGCCACCCTACCACTCAGCTCTGGGAAGCCCCGGAGTACCACCAGCACGCTGAGACTATGAGAACGTAGTACCGGGCCCCACTCATGGTAACTATGCTGTCTCGAGAGGGTGTGGGTCATTTGCGCCCGTACCTCCCCTGTAACACTATCCGCTAACCTCCAAGTAGGTATGGCCCCGCCTGACTAAAAGGGGCAATCCGCACCCCGCCCATTTAGGGACGTGTGGTGAGCACCAATTCCCAAGACTTGGTCCTGAGATACAAGTCCTTAGGTAGGACCAGACAAGACATCTTCGGGGGAACTCAAGTTCCCTGTGCCCTAGAGCACCTCCATTTCGAGGCTTCATTCCACAAAGGCGCTCCACCCCGGATCCTCGCGAAAAATCACCATGTATCCGCCACAGGTACTATACAAGACGGGGATGCCCAGAAGCATCACCCCAGCAAGACTTGTCCTCGTGACTCGTCGTAGATCCTGCCTGGTCGACACAACCCTCACCACCACACACCCAAGACACACGCGGAGTCTCACTCACCAGGTATCTCAAGTCACCAGGTATCACAAATCACCCGGCACCATAAGTCACCGTCCGGCACATATACTCCGGTTCATATATATATAACGTAAGTGAGTTGTAGCATAGATAGTAGCAAGTGCAAGCAAGCAGACAGGAATATATAAGTGCGAGCGCAAAGCTGGGTAAATAGGTGGATGGGTTTCAATCAAGGCATTCAAGGCTCAGGCAAAAGCATGCATCAAATATTTACTAGCAAAGGAGTAAAGTAAAAGCGCTAGCATATCTACTTGCAATGTCTAATTAGGATTCTCTAAAGTAAAGTGCTGCCATGACACATGCGATGTCGAGGAAGTAGTGGTACATTCTTTGTTAGTTGGTGTTGTCGTACATCGGGGTCTCCTCCTGGGTCAACTCCACTCCACAGTCCTGTTGCCCTCCTTGCTCTCTTTCTCCATCGAGTTCCGATCCGACGCTACCCGCAAAGCAACTATCTCGCGAGACTACACGCGACAAGAGAGCAATCAATCACAGAGGCGACAGGACTCAAAAGGACTACGACACCGAAGGAACACAAAAGTGGACGGCTGAGCCCTCTCGGCGGATATCCGATCCTTGGACTAAGGAAACAGGAGTGGTTGTTTGCTAAGTATGAGATCAAGTTGTAGCCTAGCTCGTATTTCACGGGTCAATCGTGTCGACCTGTACGACTTCTAGATAAATGGCATAGACCTTAGCTCATCCTGAGCAAACACCACCGCACACTAACTTTCGATCCAGGCGTCATTAGATTAACGGGAATCGAAAGCAGTGGCTAAGCACGAAGAACCAAAAGAAGAACACAAGATTCACATTGCCCTGATCCGCTCGTCATTGCGGCGACGGGAATCAAAGAATGGAATCAAAACGGCAATAAACACCAACAGCGGAAACTCAATCAACGTCTCACTAGATCGACGAGGATTGAGACAAGAGACGAGAAGAAACAGGATCCGCACTCTCTCGACCAACTCGCCATGGGACGGCGAAGGTTGGGAGAGAAGAGATACAGTGCAACGATCCAAACCCACTCGTAGGGCACCACGACCGTGCATCTAATAGCACAAGGCTATTCCGACGGTTCGTAGCAGTGCGGTTGTCACCGCTAGATCCGATGGAATGCTAAGGTCGATGCGGTACAAGCATACGAGAAGGCAAGGATAAACGCCGCGAAAAAGAAGGTAAAAACCCAATGGCCATGGAAGGGCCATGAGCTTCACCTAAGCGAGTTGGCGTCCGTCTTACTACTATAGTTGGTTCCTAATTCATATCCCACTAAACTTGGTCATGGAGGGCTCGACATGTGTGGTTAGGATCCACTTCGATATTGACATCGAGGTCGAGTCTGCAATGACCACGTTTGAGGGACGGAAGTAGGAACTAACGATCGTAGTTCGGCGGAGACAACTAAAACGCGAGGGGACGAGTTACGCTCGACATCACGGCCACATCGGGATGAACCCACGACCGAAACGTTCGAACGAGATACGATCCCTCGACCGGCTCGACGGCACGCATGCATAATCGCAAGCAACCATAACACAATCGCACGGATCAAACCGACACGACACAACAGACATGGAGTAGTACATTTCCATAGCACAGGAGATAGACAGATAATGATAGACCGGCGCGAAGGCACGACACTAGCATTGATACATTGAGAGACATGATATTTTATGACAAGATAGATATATTGATAAGCGAGTGATCAAGCGGGTGAAACAAGTATATGAACAAGGATGATTAATGATTAATAATATAGAGAGGTGTCCACGCCACTTAACGGCGTCAACGGGATCAAGGCCCGACCTTGGAAGCAAAGGACTGCTGTAGCTTGTCACTGCAGGCTTTGGCTTGCTGTTGGCTAGTCACAGGTGGCTGGAGGGTGACGGTGCATCGACAAAAGGGGCAGCAGCGACTGCTGCTCGCCTACAGTAGTGAGAAAAGCGGCACGAAGGCCGTGTATCAGAAATGGGCAACAGCAAGGTCACGTGATATGAAGGTCACGTTTAGGAAGGAAAAAGGCAAAACTTTAGTCATGGTGACTTACCGGTGACAGATTGGGTGCGGTGGTGCTGCTGCCATGCTAAGCGGCGATGAGGAGGCTTGGCCGTGGCTTGGAGTTGATGACAGGAAGGGCCATACGAGAGGTGCAGCAAGGCTGCAGCGTTCCTGCAAGCATGACGGACAGCGGCGAGAAGGCCAGGCTTAGGCAAGACCACGGCACATGAATGAAAAAGGCGGAGCCTTTGTCACGGTGGCTCACCGACGGCTGCTGCTGCAATCTGACGAAGTGCAGGCGTGGCCGGTGCTGCTGTTGTCGAGATGGGCGTGAAGAGCTGCAAGGCCGTGAGCTTGAGCTCACGGGAGTGGTGGGAATGGCAAGAACAGAAAAAAAGGTAACAGCTTGGGCCTGCTGTCAGGTGCTTACCCATCCACGAGATGGCGGGCGAAGACAAGATGGTGATTGGCGAGGACGGGGGAACGCAGCGTCGGCTGACGACGTTGGACGGCGGGCTGGTGGCACGGCTCGACGTACTGCAGGGGGGCACCGGAGGCCGCTCGCTTCACAAAGGACAAAGGAAGGAAAAAGGAGGGGCTTGGCCAAGATGCTGCTCACCGGCGGGTCGCGCTGAAGTGCTAGGCCATCGAGGGTGGTTGTGGACGAAAGCAACTGCGTCGTGAGGTGCCGACCACGACAGCGAGCTCGGTGAGGCGCGGTGGTGCCTGGTGGCGCGCAAGGTGGAGCTCCGCGCCGGGCTCGGTGGTCTTCGCCTTGGCGTCGCGGTGCGGAGTCAAGGATGGGGTCGTCTTTGGTGTGGACGGCGGCGCGGCGTGGCTTCGGTCGGCGAAGAGGAACGGCACCATCTCGCGGGGTCGTGGCCGCAGCGCGCGTCGGCTTTTGAGGCTTCAGGGACGCGGCTGGGCCCGACGGTGGCGCTTTTGTGCACGGGCTCGGCGGAGAAGCGACGCGTTGCGGCTCGGCGTGGAGGAGCAGCCGGCAGCGTCGCCGGTCCGTGGCGGGGCGAGCTAGTGGCAGCACGTTTGGCCGTGGCCTGCTGGATGCCGGTGTTGGCTGGACTGGTGCGGGGACGGCGAGGCAGGGCGGCTGAGAGGTGCAGCCATCGCTGCGCCTTTGAATTCACAAGACAAGATCGCGGGTACAACATGTACAGAGGCTAATTTCAAGGAAAGGAGGAGCTTTGGGGTGCGGGGCTCACCGGCGCGTGCACAGGAGGTGACGGCCATGGCGCCCTCGTCATGCCGACGGCCGGCGCTGGCCGAGGCCCGGGGCGGTCTTCGGGGAATGAGGGCGCGGCCGAGGTGACGAGACGGCTGGCGTGGGACGCGGCTCGGCTCACGGAGAGCGCGCCGTGCTCGGGGACGAGAAACGCAGAGGGTCGGGCTCGGCGGCGGTCCGGACGACGTTGCCGCCGCTGCGTGGCTCGTGGTCGACGTCGCACTACGGCGCCGCGGGCCGTGTGGAGGCGCCGACGGCGTGGACGCCTGCTAGCCGCGCCTCGCGCCGGTGGGGAGGGGAAGCGCGGCTCGCGGTGGCTTGCACCGGGCGACGAGGAGAGCGGGGAGGGAGAGGAGTGGCGCGGGTGGGAGTCCGGAGTGGCGCCGGTGCCGGGCGCTTTATACGCGAGAGCGGCTAGGGCTCCGGGATGGGACGGCCGGCGGGATCCTTGGCCTCCGTGCCGAGCATCACGTGGCACGTCGGCGGCACGCAGGGCGGTGGTGCATCGGGGCACGAGTGTGCGCGCGCTCTCCCCTTCCACGGCGGCGCGGCGGCGGCGGCTCCTCGGGAGTGCCTCGGCGGGCGGCTTCCCTGGGTTACGGGGGGCACCGGACCGGGCCTTGGGCCGGCGGGGGGTAAGTGGCGAGCTGGGCCTGGCATCGGGGTGAACAAGCCGGCGGCCTGCTGCTGCATTGGGCCAGCAGAGAGGAGGTCGAGCTGGCCTGCAGCTTGCTGGGCCCTCGCGAAGCTGGGCTGCTGGAAGGAGGAAAGGAAAGGATTTTTCCTTTTATTGTTTGCCAATTTGAATCACAGGATTTGAAATAAATTCAAGGAGAGGTTTGAAATGAGATTGCAAAGAATTAGAATTTAGATTTAGGGAAAGGAAAAAAGGTGAAGTGGTTTTTTCCACTTACGATTCTCGATTTGATTCAATGAATAATGGAACATTATATAAAAGTGACAGGAGATAGAATTCATAGAGCTGGGTTATGAATCTGATTCATAATAGTTTAGAGATTGAAAGAGATAGAAGAGGGGTTCTCATATTCGAAAAGGAAAGAGAGGGTCTTCCGGTTGTTGCCAACACGATTTGGATGAGATTCAAGTGAGTTTTAGCAGATTGGGTTTGCCCCCAATTTGCTAGCTGAGTTGAGTCTAAGACATTATGAATTTGAACCAAGGATCTAGAGAAGAGATGCCAAAGGGAAATGAGATGGTTCACAAGAGAAGTTGACGGAATTTAATTAGAGGGAAATTGGCAGAGATAGATTTATATGCTTTCAGGAGCATAGAGTCATCTGAAAAGATTCAAGAGAAAGGCCAACAAAGATTTCACAAGGAGTTCGAAAAAGGAGAGGTTGGGCGATCGTTGGCTTGTCATAGACGGCGTTGGCTAGTTGTGGTCTGTATTGGCAGGTCATGGTTGGTCGTGGGTGGCTCTTGGCTGGCCGGGCATGGCTATGGCGGGCTAAGACTGGCCAGGCATGATTACGGAAGGTTACGACTAGTCAGGCAAGGCTACGACGGGCTATGGTTGACCGGACATGGTTAAAGGTTGCCCGAGAGGTGGTCGATGGTTGGGTAGGGCGAGGGTGTTGGCATGGCTCATCGGCTTGTCGACGGGAGACGTGGCATTATTATGGTCTCCGAAGATCGTAGGAGAAAGAGGAAGATGCGAAAAGGATATTCCAATTATGATCCGAGGAAATGCGGGAGTAATCCCGAATTAGGTCAAGAGGAGCTAAGAAGAAGATAAGAGATGTTTGAGAAGAGCTCGGAAGAAGTCACGAGAGACATCAAGGAAGTTGGGAATGATTTAAGTCGGGGCATGAGATGTCTCCAAAAATTATTAGGAGAATTTTTGGAGAGGGAAAGAGAATTGCTACGGATTTGTGCACTTTCGACACAAAATCCTAACTCAACTACAAAGCTCCAACAAACTCCTACAATCAATTCTACATGTATGCAACGTTTTGTTAGTGAGTCAACTCACGTTTGACCTAGCAACTACATGTTTCACACATTACGGGAAAAATTTTAAAAGTTCGTATTTTTGGCTTCTCCAAAATCCGGGTTGTTACACGCCCCCATCCTCCTCTCCCTCGCGAAGCACTCCGCATCTTCGAAATGCCCACGCCGCCTCTCCTCCCCCTCCCGCGACGCCGCCACCTCTTCCCCACCTTTTCCCCCTCCCGCGAGTCCGCCCCCGCTTGAGCGGGGCCGTCGGCGCGTTACGCACCACCGTGCCGCGCTCGGCCGCCCCCGAGCCGCTGGTCACGCGGAAACAGCGCCCCATGCTTTGCCTCGCCTCCTTCCATGGGCGGCTGACGCTGAGCCAGCTGGTGCGTGCAACTTAACAATCTGACACTGCATATATACTTTATATTTTCTTTCTGGTATCTGAGTGAATTTTCTCTTTGTAATATATCACTGTTACACTTATACATAGGATTCTTTTGATTATTTTTAGTAGCAAATGTGATTTATCTAGAAGATGACATTTTATTCTCGACAAAAATTCTCTGTTTATTCCCTCATTCATTTCGATATGCTTATATTGATTCATTCAAAACAGCTCATATCAATTTGCCAGCCCACGAGGGGGCTTGTTTCTTGTTCTGCTGCATGCATTTGTGGGAAATTATTTTGCAAGTTCGAGCTTTTCTATAGAAGGGCTTGAGTAATCAGGAATGGGTAGTGGAGCTACTGAACGTGAAAAGTTGGAGAAAAAATTGGAGAAAAGGCTGCAGGATCCAAAAACAGAACCATTAATATCTTTGCCACTAGATTTTTTTGGAAGACATCACAGGGGTTTTTCCATTGAAAGAGTACTTGGCGAGGGTGGGTATGGAGTCGTATACAAGGTTTGGACATTCTTCTTTCACTCCAATTTTGACCGATGGCAACAGAAAGATAATGAATGGTTTACCTACATGCTATGAAGGGAGTTCTCGGAGCGGCAAAACTATTGCTGTAAAGAAGATTTTTGATAAATATCTGCTGGACAATTATAATCGAGTCGAGAATGAGATCATTTGTCTTAAGGAGGTCAGGCACCAAAATGTCATACAGCTTGTAGGTTACTGTGTCAAAACCAAGAAGGAACTGATGGAACTTAGTGGGAAACATGTTATGGCTGAAAAATGTGCATGCTTGTTGTGCTTTGAATTTCTTTGTAATGGAAGCCTTGACAAGTGTGTTTCTGGTATGTTGAAATATTATTTGTGTCTTTTTCTTTCCTTTCCAAAGTTCACCTGATGAAGTTTAGAACACACACTCAACTGTGTCATTATATCAATAGCTATTGTTGATCTATCTCTACAGATGACACCTTGGGCCTTGATTGGGATATGAGATATGAGATAATTTGGGGAGTTTGCAGAGGTTTGCATTATCTTCATGATAAATGTCGTATTGTTCACCGGGACCTCAAACCTCAAAATATACTGATGGATGACATGATGATGCGAAAATTGGAGATTTTGATTTGTCAAGGCTTTTGGGTCAAGAAAATCCAGAACTGTCACTGCAAACTTTGCTAGAATGCTGTAAGCTATGCCTCTTGCTAGAGCTTCAATTTTTTTTTTTTACTATTTTCTACCTCTGATTATGCTAAATTCTTCTGCAGTGGATATATGGCACCAGAATGCATACAACAGCAATTTATTTCCTTTGAGGCAGATATAATCAGTTTGGGCGTCGTAATCATAGAGATAATCACAGGTCGCAGGGACTATCCCGGTATCGGTGAGAGAACTGCAACGTCTCTCAAGCACTATACAGACGAAGTAAGATTATTTAGTACTACGTACCATAATTTCCTACCTGTCTTGTGCAAATGTTTTTTGTTTAAATTACTAATGCTAGGTAGTTGGAAGTTGGAGGAACAGAACACCCACTTATATGTCACTGGAAATGCATGTCCAACAAGTGCAACAATGCATCTCTATAGCCCTGAAGTGCCTGGAACCTGAGTCGAATAAAAGGCCTACTTCACTGGACATAGTTCAAAGTCTAAATGCAGAAGAACCAAAATGTACATCTCCTGGAAATCCCCCAGCATCATTGAGAAGGTATGATCTCTCAATATGCACTGCCCCCTCTCCACACTTAATATCATAAGACTGTAGTAAACACTCATGCTCCATTTTTCTGATCTTCATTTAGTGTCCTCTTATAGATGTAGTGCATTATCTATATCTGTTGTTAGAAATTAGCTTGCATAGCGATAGGTTATTCACTAATCTCTGTGCGCGGAGGCATCAATTGAATTTACCGAGATGTACATGCAAGATCAATCACATATGACACCAGCGACTTGATATATATTTGTTGACAAGGTCCAGTCGGGAGTCCCCAACTGTCAATTGGCGCTCTCCAACATGGGAATCCAGTTGGCTGGAGCGCCCTAAGTTACGAGTGTGAGTGCTGATAATAGGTTTGGTGAGGATATCTGGGGTTTATGCACTCGTCAATCATATTATTTTTCTATGAGAGAAAAATGTGACATATTTGCCATATTAACTGCATTATTTTATTTTCATCTTTTACCGTTGTTAAAAATGTGACCACAAGATATACTTCTCTAATGCTCAATACATCTACTGTTTGTCCAGGATATGAGAAACCAAAATCTTTATAGTCAAGAAAATATGAACATATTCAACATACCAAAGACCATCAGTGTCGTTAATGCACTCAATGAGTGTGCCAATTTGTTCCAATGGGTTACATCAGCCATTTCATCTCTGAAATTCCAATCACTTCAACGAGATATATGTAAATTTCATAGTGATCTTCAATGCCTTGCTGATACTCTACTAGCAATTGACAACCTCATTGATCGAGCAGAGTGGAGAATCCATCATGATTCTGTGGCTGACCTCCTTTCAAGACTCAAACATGCAGTGTATGATGCAAAAGACCTTATAAATGAGTTCAGATGGTACGAGACAAAGCTTTCTGTAGAGGGCAATGCTATCTCAGTGGAACCAGTTATTAAATTCTTTCAGAGTGTCACTCAAGGTAACTTCAACAAGGTGACTGGTGTCCTGAACAGGCTCAATAATCTCTCCAAACAGCTTGAGAAACAGGGCTTTGCTTCCTGCAATTCCAAAGTTTGACAAATCATCTAGGCCTGAGACCTCCTTTTTTCTCCACTGAACAAAAAAGATGATTGGTCGTGATGAGGAAAAGAAGAAGCTGATCATGTTGCTTGGTGTACCAACAAATAAAAGCTCAGGTCCTTCTGGGCGCAAGAGAAAAAAGAAGAGTCGGTTCAGCAACAAGCAACCAAGTTTGTGCTACTAATGATAGTAACGAAGCAACAACAGTGAGTGTTCGAGTTTTGCCAATTGTTGGAATTGGGGGTGTTGGAAAAACCACCTTAGCTCAAGATATTTGCAACAATCCAAAAGTGATATGCCACTTTAAGCTGATAATTTGGATTTGTGTCTCAGATGATTTTGATGTCAAGAGGTTAACTAAAGAAGCCTTAGACCAATCTTCTCCTCTAGAGAGAGTGCCAAAAACTGACAATTTGAATCTTCTTCAGGGTGCTCTTGCAGGAAGTCTGAACAATAAAAGATTCTTAGTTGTCCTTGATGACATGTGGGATGAAAATGAGCTAGATTGGAAACGGTTTTGTGCACCTTTTAGAAATGCACTTAAGGGAAGCATGATGCTTGTCACCACTAGATCTCCAAAGGTTGTTGATGTAGTGCACACAATGGATCCCTTTCCCTTAGAGGGTTTGAAACAAGATGTCTTTCGGAAGTTTTTTAAGTTCTGTGTGTTTGGGCGTAATACCTCCAACATTGATCTTCAGTTGGAACAGATTGGTGAGAAAATACTCCCAAAGTTGGGAGGCTCTCCTTTAGCTGCAAAAACTCTTGGACGGCTGTTAGGAATGAGCCTCGAGCTAGCACACTGGGATAGGGTTCTGAAGAGTCAGCTGTGGGAGCTTGAACAAAAAGGAGACAGACATTTTGCCGGCTCTTCGGTTGAGCTACATGTATTTACCATTGGATTTAAAGAGATGCTTTCGTTTTTGTTCTGTGTACCCAAAAGATTACATATTCAAAAGGAGGATTTAGTGGAGATTTGGGAGGCAGAAGGCTTAGTGGAACATCACCCTAACATTTCGCTTCATCATACTGGTGGTCAGTACTTTGAAGAACTTGCACATCTATAACTTTTTCAGAAATATCCACGATCCCACAAGAAATTTGTAGTGCATGATTTGATGCATGACATGGCACAAGTGGTTTCAAAGGACGAGTGCTTTATAGTAAAAGAAAAAGATGATCTTCCTAAGTTCCCTTAGAATGTCCGGCATCTGTCAGTGCTCAAAGGAGGAGATGTTCAGTGTTCTGACTTATTGAAGCATGACATGGGACAGCATAGAAAGCTGCGCACCCTATTTTGCCACCTATCTTTAAAGAGTGAAACTGATAATACTGTGATGGAGAAATGGTGTAATGAACTTCTGTGCATGCGTGTCATGGTCTGTTCTATCTCTAAGTGGGGCTTACCAGGTAGTATTAGCAATATGAAGCTGCTCCGGTACCTTCAAATCCTCAACTCTAGCCTCTGCAAGAGCCTTCCTTCAGCATTCTATTGCCTCTATAACATGCAGATATTTTACGCTAAGAAATGGGATATTGATGACATTCCTCGCGACTTTGGTATGATGATAAATATGCAGAAATTTGAATCAGCGAAATGTCAGTTTCCTCCTATATATTCAATTGGTACTCTTAAAGGACAGAAGAGAAAATTTGTGCTCAAAAACTATAATGGTGGATCTCTTCCAAGCTGGTTTCATCCACAAAACTCAGAGCAGATTGTGACTGATGTAGAAATTGCAGATTGCAGAAACTTATCAAACCTTGAACAATTTCTACAACCAGCTTATGTGCCTGTCATCGAGAACATAGAAATTTCCAATTGCAGAAGCTTAGAATCAGTACCAACTGAGAGGTCCGGAGATTTTCGTTTCCTTGAAGTACTGAGTGTGTCCAAGTGTCCAAATATCAAATCACGACACCTGTTTGCTCCATCTCTAAAGAAGCTGTATCTGGAAGACTGTGGGAATCTTGAAGGCAACATTGAGTTCTCTCACCAGCTTGCATTTATCAAATTGCCTTATTGAATCCATTGTGTGCAATCTCCGGTTGCTGCAGGAGCTCGAGATTAGTTCTTGTCCCTCTCTGACAGTTATTAGAGATTCAGAACCTATATCCTCTTACATTTTACATGGTGAGGCCAAAAGCAATGCCATTGATAACACTTTCATGTCCCCAAATGATGTAGAAACTACAGGTTGTGAAAACTTATCAAGCCAGGAACAATGTCTACAACCAGTTGCTATGCCTATCATCAAGAAAATAAAAAATTTCCAACTGCAGAAGCTTAGAATTGGTACCAACAGATAGATTTGGATATTTTCGTTGCCTTGAAGTATTGAGTGTTTCTCATTGTCCAAAGATCAAATCAGGACATCTGTTTGCTTCATCCCTAAAGAAGCCATATCTGGAAAACTCCAGGGATCTCGGATACAAGATTGAGTGTAGTTCTCTCACCATCTTGCATTTATCAAATAGCCCTCTAGAGTCCATTGAACTGCAAATGTGGAATCTCCCATTACTGCAGGAGCTCGAGATCAGTTTTTGTCCCTCTCTGACAGTTATTAGTGATTCAGAACCTATATCCTGACATTTTATATGGTGAGGCCAGAAGCAGATCCGTTGATAACACTTTCTTGTCCCTGACTGATGTAAAACTTATAGATTGCAGAAACTTGTCAAACCTCGGACGATTTCTACAACCAGCTTATTTGCCTAGCATCAAGAAAATAGAAATTTCAAATTGCATGAGCTTAGAATCGGTACCAACTGAGAGGTTCGGAGATTTTTGTTTCCTTGAAGTACTGAGTGTGTCCCATTGTCCAAAGATCAAATCACGACACCTGCTTGCACCATCCCTAAAGACGTTGTATCTCGAAGACTTTGGGAATCTTGGAGGCAACATTGAGTGTAGTTCTCTCACCATCTGTTAGCACCGGCTGACATGTGGGCCATGACAAGCTATCAAGAGGGGGTTCAGGTTACAAAAGGACAACCCGGTGGCTGAGAGAGGCATCGAATATTCAGAAGAAACAATCTCCATCTTCTTACTGTACTTCTTCCTCATCGAACCTCCATCCGTAGGTCTCGAACTCTCACCCTTCCCATGTTCCAGTTCTCCAATCCTCCTCTAGATTGCTTTGCTTGATTCAGACCTCCCTTCCCCTGAGGTTGTGTACTCTGATTTGTATCTGAATGAGCTATTGAGTAATCCAGTTGAGAGGTGTTGCTAACACCATCTTGCATTTATCAAATAGCCCTCTTGAATCCATCGAACTGCAAGTGAGGAATCTTCCATTACTACGGCAGCTCGAGATCAGTTTTTGTGACTCTCTGACAATTATTAGAGATTCGAAACCTATATCTAGTGACCTTTTTTCATGAAGAGGCCCAAAGCAGAATGGGAAAATCCCCCTCTATCACTCACCTAACCATTCAGTACTGCAAGGAGCTTAGAAACATAGATGACCTCCTATATCTCCCTGCCATTGAGAGAATTTATATTATGTTCTGTGGCCTGTTATCCCTACCAGCTAATAGATTGGGAAGTTTCCCCTTCTGAAATATTTGGAGATTAGAAACTCTTCAAGTCTCGACTGGCAAAGGGGAATGTTGTTACCATCGTCCCTCCAAGAGCTCAAGTTATTGAATTGTGGGGATTTCTCTGCCTGGTTTCCCAGTTGCCTGGAGAACCTCACCTCCCTCGAGCGGCTGGAGATTCGTAACTGTGAATGCATATTCTCCATTCCTAGCCACCTGTGGAGCAGTAATCTCAAATCACTTCAGACTTTGCTGTTTATTAATTGTTCAAAGCTTAAATCAATCGGTGGACCAGACGCAATTGCACACACAGAAAATGTATTTATTGATGACTGCCCTGAGTTGAAGGAAATTGACCAGCCACTGAGAAAAGGCACATATGTGTTCCTCTTTTTCTATATTGGTTGCATGAGAAAGTGGGCTCGCGCGGAATGCCATAATTTTTGAAAACGTATGCCACTTTCTTGCAGTATAAACTATGTCTATAGTTAAGTTAGGACATTTGTAAGTGTTTCTATATGTCATGCTCTCATGAGTTAGATCATCATATATATGTCTTAGCTAGTTATTGTTACTCAGCGAGTTAGTTTCATGAATATCGTACATTTCTGTTATAGAAGAATAGTAATTGCCCCCTCTTCATAGTGTTTTCTTCTCGATGACAGCAGGTAGAAATGGGATGGTTGAGTTGAGATGGAGCAACTATGTGCAGTGCAGGGCTCCAAGACCCAACGAGGACAAACAAAACATCTCACTTGTCCCTGAATGGTTGAATCCAGATGTTATGCCCTTACGGCTGTGTTTTCCTCCCTTAACTACAAGAAGACACGAAAAACCATTGATATATTGTGTTTTCGTCATATGCCTAGTGTGCTATTCCAATCTTTTAATTTTCAATGTCTGTTTTCCTTGTGAAATAAGTGGGGCAGAACACAGACATGCATGATGGTTGCACCCTCGGTTAAGCACTTTTTATCTCAATGATTGTGACTTAATGCACTATATTACAATCATATATGTAAGATTGGAACATGAGAGCTTCGCACGCTCCATTAGTTTTGTTGTGTGTTTGGTTTACTAATATTTACTGGAGAGGACCAGAGCTTAGAGTGACTCTGCGTCTCTGCTAGAGTTTGCAGACCTATTTTAGAGGCCCGTCCCATTAGCACAAAGGTAATCAAATACAGCAAGACAAACATCAGTCATAGCTCCCATCGTGTTATATTTGTTGCTATTTTGCAGTTGTTATTATTACTTTGTATCCTGTTAAAGGTGGACTGCTCTGTCGGCTGTCGCCGAGTATTCTCTGTCTGCAAATCGATCTTGTACATGATAGTTTGTTAGTGTGTCGGTTCTTTTGCTTAGCACACATGCAGGAGCCAGAGTCTATGACGCTGTGCGTGCCGGAGTTGTGGGTGCAGCGCGAGAGAATAGCTCGCACAGCCTCCTCGTGCACCCTACGACTTTGTGTCACTATTACACAAACGATTTTGGCAACTGCCACCTTTTTTTAGGGACTTTTCTATTTTGAGCTGCCTCTACAAATGGTTTCCAAATAAGCAAGAAAGTGATGAACTTAGTTTGTAGTCATTCCATAATATAGAACGAGTGACCTACCGTTCTCACTCTCCTGCAGATTTTTAAGACATGACTCAAATAGAATGAAAACTTGATGAGCCAGTTTTACCATGTACAATTACAATGAAGCTGCAGAGTCAGACTGCATCATTTGACTATGAGTCTGCCAATTGGAACATACAGTTCTTGTGATGTTTTTTTTTTTTTTTTTGAGACCACTCCGTTGCGCGCTTTTTTCATTAAGCGGAATAAAGTTCAAACAAACAAGACGCGATGGTAAGCAAACAGTTACCGAAGCGTAACCTAGCAACTACTGGATACATTGTGATGGTTATTTGATTATGAGACTGAATTATTTGATTGTTGTATGTTCAGTTCATAGAGAAAGTTGTGCCATCATTTGACTATGAGTTTACCATGTTCATTTGACTATGAAGCAGCAGTTCTTGTGATGCTTTGGAATACCATTCCCATTTTCTATCGCAGATAAAGAAAGTTGTGCCATCAAGAAACAAAAACTCTCTATACTTAATTAAGCGACTGAGCTTCCTGCCTTTTCTTTATCTAAAAAGAAAAACTTGCACCAAAAACTTAAACATGTAGCGGACCCCAAGACTGGGGCAACAATTTCATATCATCACATAAGTCGGATTCACTGCTTTTGGGCTAGCAGTTCCCTTCCTGCTGTGGCTACCTCAGCCCTCCCGCTGGTTGGTTTTGTTGTATATTCCTTCTCTTTGTACAGGTTTTTGTTTATTTTTTTAAAATTGAATAAAATCCTACAGTGGGGGCTTCCCCAGCTGTATTTTCCGTTCAAAAAAAGTCAGTTTTACCATGTACAATTACAATGAAGCTGCAGAGTCAGATTGCATCATTTGACTATGAGTCTGCCAATTGGAACATACAGTTTTTGTGATGGTTATTTGATTATGAGACTGAATTATTTTATTGTTATATGTTCAGTCCATAGAACTTGCTTTGGAATACCATTCCCATTTTCTATCACAGTGCCATCAAGAAACAAAACTCTCTAGACTTAATTAAGTGACTGAGCTCCTGCCTTTTTCTTTAAATAAAAAAAACTTGCACCAAAGGCCATAAAAGCGGACCCTAAGACTGGGGCAACAATTTCGTATCATCATACTCTGAAGTCTGAACAGAACAAAGGCGCGGCCCTGGTCCCCGAGCAAACAGGAAGAAGGAAAGAGCATAAGCTTAAACTGGAAAGAGAACATGATGTGCTGAATTCAGGGACATTGTTGGCATATATACATATACACAAAAAAAGAACAGTGGCCGATTCCACGTTCTTGTACAACTATCTGATTTCGTAAGCGGGCATTAGAAAACACGGTAAGAAGGGAAGCAACAACGAATCACCGATACCAAGGTCCATGCCATTCCCCGACAACAACGTACCGAAAAGAAAATCATCGACTTGTTACCCTGATGAGTCTGCTGCCAACCATCGCCGTCTGCACTTCAATCGCGGTCGTTGTCCCCCCGACGACGGAAGAGATCACCGTGCCCTCCTCAACCTCCCTCGCAGTGGCCTTCACTGTAGCTCACCGCCGGAATCCCCTGCTTGTGAGGGGAGGCCATCTCGGCAGCTGGCTGCGACAGTCCTCAGCAACTACCCCGCTGGAATTGCCTCCAGCAGAGGATGGGAGCCCGACTGCCCGAGCCTGCGGCCAATAAGGCGTCGGCTCGTGCGGTGGCGGCTAGCCGGAGAGTCGGGCCAAACCTTTTGCCCGTCCTGGCGACTTTCTCGCATGGGCCAAGCGGCCCCTGAAGGGCCAAGTGAGTACGGGCCCAAACTGAGATTGTTTATTCTAATTCTTTTAATAATTTTAGGATTTCCTTTATATAATTTTTTTTTTTGAAACATGCCAGGAGCACTGGCATATCGTATAAGACTCGTATATGGGCACCCATACTAGACCGCACGCTCCATTACAGATGAGGCTGCCTGAGATATCTCAGGACGCGCCTACCGAGCAACACCCGCACTACACTACTACACACACCCACACACACTCGGTCCCCTCTGGGGAAAATCCCCGTGCGACACCCGGGTGATCCAGACAGGAATCGAACCCGGGCGGGCGCGCTCCACACCGGGAGTCGCAACCATCGCGCTGGAGGCGCGTCCGCCTTTATATAATAATCACTAAATCTAATCTTCTACTCGTATATAAGAACAAACCTCACTATTTCTCTGCGTCCACGTCATCGAAAGGTAGAGATCAATCATGTCATGAAGCTGATTTATGATTTCCTACATATATACGCTAGGTAAATAAGACAAACCTATATATGCCGATGCATTTGTTGGCTTCTAGCTATTCCACATGATACAGCACAGCTCGTCTAGGCGTGTTCAAATATGGCGGCTTACCATTAATTCAATTAACCATTGAAAGGAACAAGGATTCCATAAGCTTATATATATTTTGGATATTGTATTCCATACTTAGCAAATGATTTGAAGCAATTTATAACACTTTTGTCAGTATTAAGGTAAATCTCTTCAAATTTTAATTAAATTTATTCTAAAATTCTAATACCCGCGGCAACACGCGGTTCTTTGCTTGGGGAATTCTCTAGTTTTATTATTTTATAAACGAAAGCTTAGCTAAAAGTTATCAAACAGACTTTTAACGGTAGTATCATAATAACGACTTTTCTGGTATGGCAGCTCTCTCTAGCCCAAAAAAAAAACATATTTAACAGTAACAAGGTTGGCGAAACAGGGGATTCCGCCCCGGCGGCCGGCGCCAAGCTAGCCCGCCGGAGAGAGCGGTGACCCCGGATCTCGCGGTCCGGTAAAATATACTAGGCTCCTACTAGTAGTATAGGACTAGTTCACCCATGGCGGTAGATCCGTCCCAGTCCACTCTGGGGAGTTGTTCTGCTCCGAGACCCATCGCCAGCCGACCTGCCGGCGATGCGTTTCTCGGTGTGCTTTCCTTACGACATGGACGCGGCATGTGGGTTCTGTGCCTCCAAAGCGGCCCTGGACTGGAGACGACCCCTGCGGCGACGCCGTCCGTAGGTACCGTCAGATACGGCATACGTCAACGTCAATCTTTTTAGAGAGAAGGTCATCAACGTCAATCTTTTTTTTTAGAGAGAAGGTTTCTCCAGCTTTCATTCAAAAGCAAAACGATCATCCAAGTTCATTGTCTTTAAGCGCTAAAGCGCACTCACACCGGCCCCAACACCCTGGGCACACACACCGGCCGCTCCAGTTTGAGCATTCGAATTATTAAAGCCATGCTTTCTAACCATTCAGTTCTGACAACCTCTCAAGATTGAACATCCAATCGAGCCAACGGTGATGATGACGCCATTGAGGTCCACATTATCAGCACCGGGCGCTTGCAGATATCTTCCAGCCTGACAATCATCATCTCCAGCCAATTCCTCTCCTCCTTGAACATCGATAGCAACCCTCTTAACATTCTTTCAGTTTTGTCAGCACCATCTTCAAACCCATCCAAACAGCACCCTAAAAGCACAGTTCATTACGCAATTTCCAAATCGACCACAAAACAGCTGAAGAGATAACATTTGTGAGCATATGCGTCAACGTCAATCTTGGTTGGAGGTTTGTTTATTTCTCTTCCTATTTACGAATTGGGTGGAGATTTGGTTATCCCCTTTGATGAGTACAAAAATGGTTTCTGCTGCTTCTGCATCATTTCTAGTGGGCAATGGGATCCAATCCAATGCTCGCAAAGGTGTAAGGTGGCAATTTCTTTAGCCTGAAAGTAAACTAATTCACTGGAAATTAAAGGATACACGGAAGACTGCACTAGGGCACTTCCACGAAGCTTTACATAAAGCCTCCACATAGAGTTCAGACGAAAAACTATCCACTAAGCCTGCCTCTCTGTTTTCCTCTTCTTTCGGCTTGTACTTTTGTAAGTATCAGATTCTTGGCACTTGGCAGGTCACAGGGAATGTTTTAGCAGGACCATTGAAGTAAAGAAACATGTTATCGAGCATGTAAAACCGACAACTGTTGGTTCGGCCTTTTTACTCTCTCTCTACAAGCCTTTTTTTTTTTAGAAAGGACGGCAAAAGCTTTGCCGTGATTTCTATTAGACGAAGAAAGAAAAAAGGCAATCGCCCGCCCAGTTTTTTAATGGAAACTGGGCCCAACAACCATACAACTAAGGGGAGTGTTCCACTCCACCTACCACTTGTTACAACAACTCACACCACAACTAGCTTCCACTAAGACTACTCAACTAACAACAAGGTGGATGGAAGAAAAAAAAAAGAGACATGAAACGCCACTTGGTTGGATTGGGTCATCAACGCGAGCCTCCACCAACACCGCCGGGTTGAATTGGGACGCCGACACGAGCCACATCGCAACAGCCACCAAGAAAAGACTAAAACACCCACAAACACAACGCTACACCACCACCACCCAGAAAAGGAGCCAAAAGCAAGCCGACGAGAACCCGGCCGTCGTCACCAACGCCGTGCCACGCCAAAAGCCGCAGCCCACCGCAAGCCCAAGCAGCCTACCCGGACTCCTCCACCATGGGACTATCCTCCTCGAGCCGCACTCCCAATCGCCGATCCCCTCGCTCCAAGGGCCGCAATGTAAACTCCGAACTCCGCCGCAAAGACCATTGGAAACCACCGATCCAAGCCACACTGCGTGGGGGCCTCGCCTCACCCAACGCCTCACACTCCATTGTCAGGGACTCAGATATCTGAAACCGCATTGAGAGCATCACCTCCGCCCAACCGTCACCGAGAGCACCACCGCACCTTGCGCGCCAACTCAAGACCTCCAGCACCCAGGGGCCCTCAGCACCTCCCCCGCCAACATGGACGACGCACCGCCATGGCCTCAACGCATAGGCAACACCACCAACCGACCACCAAGCCTTGAACAGATGAGCGTGCGCTAGCTCCTCTCTCATCTCTTTCTCTCTTCACTCACTTAAGCTTTTTTTTGTAATAAGCAGATGCATGGAAGCTCACAGGAAGTGTTGATTTTATTTTATTCTCCCAAAGAACCACGTACAGATGAGGTGAGTGTGCCCTGGATCCTGGTAGCGAGCGATACTAAATCAGATCTGCTACTTACCAATCTCCAAAACAGATAATAGGCAACACTTGGTTGACATCATCAGGCACATAAAAAGGTAATCAAGTACTAACACGTAACCCAATAAGCATCAGTTGTGATTTGCTTACTGTCTTACAGCTGTTATTACTTTGTTTTTCTGTTAAAGGCCACCAAGTATTCTCTGCTTTAACCATTGCACTGCTCTGCTTGTTATTAATTTGTAGACATTGGATACTCAAAATAATCAGAGCATCTCCAACAATAATGTCTAAAACTGACTACCTAAAACTAGATTTAAGTAGCCAGCTATTTCTATTCTACCTATATTTTGCTTCCAACTCCAACTGAACTGCCTAAAAATATGGCTCCTAAATTCATTTTAATAGTCAATGACATGTGGGACCCACATGTCATCTTCTTCCCTCTCTCTGTTGCCATCGACAAATCATCACGCGTGCGTCGGGGAGGAGGCTCGGGAGCTATGCCGTCCACCGGAGGATGTCGGGGAGCTGTGCTGCCGTCCGCCAGAGAGCTGGCCAGGTCACGCGCCGGAGCTATGCCGTCCGCCGGGGCGCGCGGTCGGAGTTCGCCGCGCCGGGGCCTGGAGCCGGGACCGGCGCCAGGGAGCCCGCCTCGCGAGGCTGGAGCAGAGGCCGGGAACCTGCCGCGCCCTTGCCGAGGAGCAGGGCGGCGCCGGTGGGGCCTTGGGCGGCGCGTCGGGATTTGATTTGAGGTAGAGGCGGATGGGGATTTGAGGCAGAGGCGGATGGAGAGGCTCCTGCCGCCCTCACCGGAGATGACCGGCGACGGCTGCCTTGAGGTGGACCGGCAATGGCTCTCCTGGGGGCTGGGGCGGACCGGCAACGACTCCCCACGGCGCGATGTGTGCCTCTGCGTGTACGACTGCGCTCGGGAAAGAGAGAGAAAGGGAAGAAAAAAATAGGTAGCCATGTTTGTTGGCCCAACAGGAATAGCTGGGGGAGAGGGGGCGATTTGTTGGGCCAACAAAATAAGGTAGTTAAGTGGCTAGTCCGTTGGAGTCTTTGTTTTTTTTCCTCCACTACCTAAATATATGCACTGGTAGTCATTTGGAGATGCTCTCATTATACATCTATCGCCGAGTATTCTTTGTCTGCAAATCTTGTAGTACATGATAGTTTGCTAGCGTGTCATTTCTTTTGCTTAGCACACATATGCACGAGCCACAGTCTGTGACGCTGTGCATGCCGGAGTTGTGGTGCAACGCGAGAGAATAGCTCGCACAGCACAACCTGCGTCGTGCGTAGTCGAGGCGAGAGAAGCACTTTTTGTGTGCTAGTAGTTTCCATCTGCTTTAATCAGTGAATATAAGACTGAGGAGTAGAAAGAGAACAATGCAAAGCCTTTCAGCAGCACAAATCTTCGGTGTCCACCGAGTTGGTACGTGTTAGTCGATCGTTTTGAGACAGTGAAGCAGTGGCGGACGACTTCACCAGCAGACCCAGAGCCCAACCAAAATAAACTTTGGTGGAGACGGCACCATGGGCAGTTCAGATTAGAGCAACTCCAGTGGAAGCCCTACTTTGGATATAAAATACAACACTAGTGAGGCTCCTAAATAAACTTCTATTTTTCATACCCTCCTAAAATTCACTAGCTATAGGTTTTTCACTCACATTTTTATTTAGAGAGTGGATAGAAGGCTCTATAGCTAGGGGCTTGGGAGTGAATTTTAGGAGAGCATGAATTATTTAGGAGCCTCACTAGTGTTGCATTTTATACCCAAAGTAGAGGCTTTCACTGGAGTTGCTCTTAGGCTGCCTATTTTAGAGGCTCGTCCGATGAGTACAAAGTTTTTTTTGTTGTTGTTGATGAATGATAACATACAGGTTCTGCCTAATTAAGTATGTGCCTAGATTTGTCCTGTCTGTCCATACTAGAACGGGGACAGGCTATTCTGAACCAAGATGGCAACGGGGAATTCCCCGTCAAGTTTAGCCTCCCCATCCCCGTCCCCGTGAGGTGAAAGTTTCCCCGTCCCCGTCCCCGCGAAGGCTCACGGGGGGCATTTTCTTCCCATCCCCGTTCCCCGCGGGGATTACGTACCCGACGGGGATCCCCATCCCCGCTACAGGATAAAAGAACCGCTTGAATCGACAATCCAAAAACATACAAAATGTTACAAAAACTCATCTTGCAACAATATCAAACAAAGTTTACAGAACACAAGTCCCTTTTACGGATTCCAATAATCCAACTCACAGCTCCCGAGGTGGCCAAAATCTAATGTAGATCTCATAAATTACATGTTACGACAGCTTTGACGTTGCCTTACAGTGCAGAGCGGAGCAAAGAGAGTAGAGAGATTTTGGATCCCCGGACTGAGCAGAGAGAGTAGAGAAAGCCTGGGCAGTTTCATCGCGGAGATGAGTGGGACTCTGGATCCATGTCTGCGGAGGAGCGGTGGCGGCGGTGGGTGGGTCGACGAGGGCTCGAACCTCCGAAGCGGACGCCGACGCCGACTCGATGGTCGCGACTCCCTAGTCTGCGCGATGTCTCGACAACACCGTCTTGGCGCGGCGCCGACTTCGAGTGGAGGAATGAGGAATTAGGGTTGGATCTTTGGGATGTTTGCTTTATATACTTCGCGAAGTTACCGGGCCTTTACATGGGCTGTGGCGCGCAGGCCGCCCTAGTGCTGCTTTCACGGGCGGTCTGCGGGGGGATTGGTGACGGGGACAAGCCAACCATCCCCGTCCCCGCCATCCCCGACGGGGACAACATTTGTACCGATTTCATCCCCGTGGGGATCAAATTTGTACCATCCCCCGCCCCTAATGGAAGAATTCCCTCGCTGGGAATCGGGGATCGGGTCCCCGTTGACATTTTGGATTCTGAAGAAGGTGCCACCCATCAATATTGGTGGAGAGCCAACCTCCCAAATTGAGCATTTGGTATCAGAGGAGTGCCTTGATAGATGAGTGATAAATTTCATCCGCGGTTAGTAAACTTGTTCGACATTCTCATATAGATTTCCATACTCTTGAAATTCAGTTTTTTTTTACTAATTAGATATACTAGCAAATAAGCCCTTGCTTTGCAACGGGAGGAAAAGATTAATTAATAAACATTTATGCAAAACGATAACGGTACATATCTACTTATTTTTTATTATTTTATAACTTATTTTTTGATGACCGTAATATCCATAATATTAAAGTCCTATTAAACCTGTATCGATTTAAAATGCAACTTGGTATATTTTTCCTTCCATTGCAAAGAGCATAATTATTTGGATATAAATATATCATAACTTTTTTTTCATACTGCCCATGTATTTCTATGACTCAATATCGACCTTTGTATCTTTTTTGACGCATCATATCAACCTCCGTAACTTTTTTTTATCCTTGTGTCAGGATAGGTATAGATAAGATCCAAGTCATCATATTTTGCGCTAAATTGCCCATGTGGCATAGTAAGTATATGCATTGACATGGACCAAACATGTAGGCAGGCCAATGACTGAATTATATTATCGGTCTTTAAACTTTCTAATTCTTATGCATAATGTTCAAATCTTACTGTCATAGTTTATATTGTGTATAAGCACGACATGATGCGATTTTCTGGCATCAGTATAGGTCTCAATCTGAGTTTTGTGTGGATTGGTGACAACTATTGAGATGACATGGCTGAAAGATAATAAAGCGCATCAGTATACGATTTTCAACGAGGTTTGAGTTACAGCCCAATGGCATGTGGGCCACGACCCAAAAGGATTTTCATAACTAATCTCGGCCCACCGACCTGTGGGCCCAACAAAACAGATGGCGCACTGTCTGCCTCTCCGGTCCGGCCATCTCTCTTCCTCGCCGACCTAGAACCGGCACCGCTGCGCCGGAGGTCCAAGCCGAGCTCCGATTCCTCCCCGCTCCCATCCGCGCAACCCTGTCCATGGGGCGCGCGGTGCGGCATCGAGCTCCCCTGCATTCCCACCGCCGGTGCGCGACTATTCCTGTCCGGCCGCCCCCTCTCCCTCTCGTAAATCCACCCCACGCGTCCGCCTACCGGCTCCCAGTCCCAGGTCCCGCAACAGAAACGGCACTGGAAGGCGGGGGAGTTCCCGGTGACCGCTACTGCGGATGGAGGTTGCGCCGGACGGCTCACAGCCAAAAGAATCCCATACCTGCCCAGCTCTGAATAATGTGCACGGTGCAGGTGAACAGGTCATCCGTCGGCGAGGTCCTCGTCAGAGGTATTATATATCTTTGTCTTCGCCCATGTCCGGATTGCTTTGCTGGTGTGGTGTCTACGCTGCTTTTGGCGGATCCTTTTGTCTGGGTTGCTAGCTACCAATGAGATCCAAGGCTTCGTACTCCAATTTACTCATATGTAATCTAATCTGCCTGTTGAACCAGGGCATGGTGGTAATTTCTCTGGCCATGATGGAATACAGTAATGAACTAAATGAGTGGAGATTAAAGTATACATACTGCGGAAGACCGCCACAGTTGACTATGAGGCCTCTTGAGTGAGTTCAGAGCTCAGGGACAATCAATCTAGCCTGTAAGCTTCTCTGCTCTCTGTCTCTTCTCTCACACATAGGCAAAGCCAGTAGCAAGCAGCAGATTCATTGGAGCTCACGGCAAGTGTTGAAGTAGAATCATTGAAGTAACATGTAGATAGATCCTCACGATCGAGCCTGTAAGCTGACAACTCTCTTCTTGCTTTGGATGTCCACTTTCCTTTCCTCTTTACTAGTTGTCTGATTTTTCTCCCAACAACCACAGGTGAGCATGCCCTCAAAGCAAGTCTAAATCAGGTCTCCGCATCTCTGATACAGTCCGCACTTGATTGGTATGATAAGGCACACAAAAAGGCACAACTATTTGGCCAAGTATTCTCTGCTTTAACCATTGCACTGCTCTGGTTGTTATTAATTTGTAGATTTTTTGATTGCTGATGCGTACTGCTCTGGTTCCCTAATCATTAGCAAAAGGGAGTTTTTATTTATTTATTTATTTTGGCGTGGAGGGGGGAGTAGACTGGAATGTATTCTCCCCCTGCTCTACTCTGTCAATCCCCTTTGTTGAAGCAGATCCTACTTGTGACCTATCCTGTCTTCAGATTTTCTGTCTATACATCTCAATAAGAGGTCAGTCCATCTCTCCTAAAATTCGATTTCCATTTTTGTTCAGTAGCAACCAATGTCTCTGTTGCTTGCTCTTGCACTTTTCATGGCTGCTCACTTGCTCTGTTTTCATCCTATATATGGAGGAGTTTAGAACTCTTGTCAATAATCGTTGTAATCTGGACATTGCATATACTTTGTATTTTCTTTATGGTAACTTTTTGTAATATATTACTGTTACACTTGTACATAGGATTTTTTTTTGAATTATTTTTAGTACCAAAAGTGATTTATCTAGAAGCTGCCATTTTTTTCTCTACAAGAATTCTCTGTTTATTCCCTCATTCGTTTTTGATATGCTTATATTGATTCATTCGAAACAGCTCGTATCAATTTGCTAGCCCATGACAGCACTTATTTCTTCTTCTGATGTACACGTTTGGGAAATTGTTCGCAAGTTGGAGCACCCACATTTATTTTTCCTATAAAAGTGCTTGAGTAATCAGGAATGGATATTGGAGCTGCTAAGCGTGAAATATTGGAGAAAAAAATTGGAGAAAAAGGCTGCAGGATCCAAAAACAGAACCATTAATATCTTTGCCTCTAGACTTTTTGGAGGATATCACATGCGGTTTTTCCACTAAACGAGAACTTGGCAGGGGGTTTGAGTGGAGTCGTGTACAAGGTATATGACCATTCCTCTTTCACTCCATTTTTAAACTGATGGCAATAGAAAGATAATAAATGTATTTTTGATGCTATGAAGGGGGTTCTCCGGAGTGGCAAAGCTATTGCTGTAAAGAAGATTTATGATGCTCATCTGCAGTGCAATGGTAATCAAGTGGAGAATGAGATCATTTATCTTACGGAGGTCAGGCACCAAAATATCGTCCAGCTTGCAGGTTATTGTGTCGAAACCAAGAAGGAACTGATGGAACTTGGTGGGAAACATGTTATGGCTGAAAAATGTGCATGCTTGTTGTGCTTTGAATTTCTTTGTAATGGAAGCCTTGACAAGCATCTTTCTGGTATGCTGAAATACATACTAAGATCTTCTGTTTTTTTCATTTCCAAAGTTTACCTGATTAGAAGTTTAGGACACACATGCAAATGTGTCATTATATCAACAGCCACATAGTGATAAATAAAATAATATAGCTCTCTGTTTGTTGATATATCTCTACACATGACACCTTGGGCCTTGATTGGGATATAAGATATGAGATAATTAGGGGTGTTTGCAGAGGTCTGCATTATCTTCACGATGAATGTCATATTGTTCATATCGACCTGAAACCTCAAAACATACTGATGGATGCCATGATGCTGCCGAAAATTGCGGATTTTGGTTTGTCAAGGCTTTTGGGTGAAGAAAAATCCAAAATTGTCACTAAAAATCTTGCAGGAACAATGTAAGCTAGCTATGCTTCTTGCTAGAGCTTCATTTTTTTTTTAATATTTTCTACTGCACTGATTATGCAAAATTCTTCTGCAGTGGATATATGGCAAAAGAATACATAGACCAGGGAATTATCTCCCCTAAGGCAGATATATTCAGTTTGGGTGTCATAATTGTAGAGATAATCACAGGTCGCTGGGACTATCCCAATATCAGCGAGAGAACTGAAACATCTCTCAAGCACTATATAGACGAAGTAAGATTATTCAGTATTACGTAACATAATATTCCAACTTAGTTATGCTTTTTTTTTTTTGACAAATTACTTGTGCAAATGTTTAGGTGGTTGGTAGCTGGAGGAAAAGACTAGAACTAATACCCATGCATATTTCACCAGAAATGCGTATCCAACAAGTGGAACAATGAATCTCTATAGCCCTGAAGTGCCTGGAACCTGACTCGAATAAAAGGCCTTCTTCACTGGACATAGTTCAAAGTCTAAATGCAGAAGAAACAAAATCTAGGTCTCTTGAAAATTCCACCAGTGTTGGTGAGGAGGTATGATCTCAAAATATGCAGTGCACTTCTCTGCACTTAATTTCATAATGGTGTCCAAATTAATATTCATGTCTGAACAAAATAACCACTCATGCTCTATGTTTTTATCTTAATTAGTGTCCCTATTACAGTTGTAGTCTAATTATTTGCATCTATTGTTAGAATGTACAGTAGCTCTCATAGCGACGAGCTATTCACTACTCTCTATGTGTGGAGGCATCAATTGGATTTATCGAGATGAACATGCAAGATCACATACACACTAGAGTACTAGAGACTCGACATCCACATTTGTGGCTTAGGTTTAGCTGAAGCCTATGTTCCCGACCCATGACTATAGATGCTCATCCCCATTAGCACGGTGGGTGGGGTTACAAATACGTGTAGTTAGTAGTGCTGCTATTCCAATATGTGATATCCTGTCTGACAAGATCTACTACTGCAGCTTAACCTCATTTGATCTACAACCTGTTAGCTTGTATTTTGGTTTTGACCTCTGTCGCCTGATATCGTCTGAGGGGATGGGTAGGACTTCACCTACCAGCTAGGTTGGTGGGATGGTGACCCCATACCCGTGGCACAATCACCTATCAGCCCTCGCCTTATTGCTTGACTTCTGGTGTGTCAGTCACTTAGGGCTAAAGTGCTTCACTCAGGACTCAATCAAAAGCCCTCTGTCAACAGGGGCTCTCCGACTTGGGATTACAGTTGGCTGGAGTACCACCAAGTCGGGAGCATCATAAACCAATCAGCTTGGCTTAGCGCATCTTTGAGTGCTGATCATAGGCTTGGTGAGGATATCTGGGGTTTATGCACTCATCATCAACCATATTATTTTTCTATGACAAAAAAATGTGATATATTTGTTGTATTAGCTGCATTATCGTACTTATACCCTTTACCAACATTAAAAATTAGACCACAAGATATATTTTTCTAATGCTCAATACATCCACTATTTATCCAGGATAGGAGAAACCAAAATCTTCAGAGTCAAGTAAATATGGACATAATCAACATACCAAAGACCATCAGTGCCATTAACAACCTGAATGAGTGTGCCAATTTGTTTGATTGGGTTATATCTGTCGCATCATCTTTAAAATCCAAAATTAGTGGAACACAACTGGAGAAACTTCAAGGCGATGCATGACAGATGCAAAGTGACCATCAATGCCTTAGTGATATTCTACCAGCAATGTACAACCTCATTGATCGAGCAGAGTGGAGGATGCATGATCATTATGTGGCTGACCTCCTTTCAAAACTCAAAGATGCAGTGTATGATGCAGAACACCTTCTAGATGAATTTGGATGGTATGAGAAAAAGATTTCAGTAGAGGGCAATGCGACCTCAGTGGAACCAATCATTGACTTCTTCCATAGTGTCACTCAGGGTAGCTTCAACAAGGTGGCTGGTATCCAGAAGAGGCTCAATCATCTTTCTGGACAGCTTGAGAAAACGGGCTTACTTCAAGTAATTCCACGGTTTGACAAATCCCTCAGGCCTGAGACCACTGCTTTCCCTATTGAGCTAGAGATTTTTGGTCGCCATAATGAAAAGGAGAAGTTGATAAGAATGCTTGGTGTACCAACAACTAAACGCAAGAGGAAAAGAAATGCAGTTTGTTCATCAGCAAGCAACCAAATTTGTGCTACCATTGATATTGACAGTAATGAAGCAACAAAAACAAAGCGTTCCAGTTTTGCCAATTGTTGGAATTGGGGGTGTTGGAAAAACCACCTTGGCTCAAGATATTTGCAACAATCCAAAAGTGAAACGCCACTTTATGCTGATAGTTTGGATTTGTGTCTCAGATGATTTTGATGTCAAGAGGTTAACTAAAGAGGCCTTAGACCAATCTTGTCCTCCTGAGGAAGTGCAAAAACTGACAATTTGAATCTTTTTCAGGGTGCTCTTGCACGAACTCTGAGCACTAAAAGATTCTTAATTGTCCTTGATGACATGTGGGATGAAAATGAGCTAGATTGGAAGCGCTTCTGTGCACCTTTTAGAAATGCACTTAAGGGAAGCATGATGCTTGTCACCACTAGATCTCCAAAGGTTGCTGATGTAGTGCATACGATGGATCCCTTTCCCTTAGATGGTTTGAACAAAGATACCTTTTGGAAGTTCTTTAAGCTCTGTGTGTTTGGATCTAATAGCTCAAACATTGATCCTAAGTTGGAATAGATTGGTGAGAAAATACTCCCAAAGTTGAGAGGCTCTCCTTTAGCTACAAAAACCCTTGGACGGCTGTTAGGAATGAGCCTTGACCCAGCACATTGGGATAGGATTCTTAAGAGTCAGTTGTGGGAGCTTCAACAAAAGGAAACTGATATTTTGTCAGCTCTTCGTTTGAGCTACATGTATTTACCATTCTATTTAAGAAGATGCTTCTCGATTTGTGCTATGTACCCAAAAGATTACAATTTTGAAAAGGAAGCTTTAATTGAAATTTGGGCAGCAGAAGGCTTTGCAACACCAACCTAATGTTTCACTTCGACATACTAGTGGTCAGTACTTTGAAGAACTTGCACATCTATCATTTTTTCAGAAACATCCATGGGCTCATGACAAATATGTAATGCATGATTTGATTCATGACATGCTTCAGCTAGTTTCTAAGGACGAGTGCTGTGTAATACAAAATAGAAAAAGATTTTCAAAAGGATCCTCGGAATGTCCTCCATCTGCGGGTACTCAATGGTGGAGATCTTAAGTGCTCCGACTTATTGAATCTGTGCAAGCATAGAAAGCTGCGCACCCTACTTTGCGACTTATCTTTAGAGAGTGAAACTGGTGACACTGTAATGGAGAAATGGGTATGCGGAACTTTTGTGCATGCGTGTCATGGTGTGCTCCTTTATCTCTAAGTGGGGTTCCCAGATAGTATTAGCAATCTGAAGCATCTTCGGTACCTTAAAATCCTCAACGCTTGCCATTGCAAGAGGTTCCCTGCAGCATTTTGTTCTCTCTACTATATGCAGATATTATATGCTCAGAAATGGGAGTTTGATGACATTCCTAACAGCTTGGGTATGCTAATCAATCTGCAGAAATTTGAATCAGTGAAATGTCAATTTCATCATAGATATATACATTCAGTGGATTTGCATGAAGGTACAAGTGCAACTGATGAACAGCAGAGATGGCAATTCCAGATAAAAAACTATAATGGTGAATCTCTTCCAAGTTGGTCTCATCCACAAAACTCAGAGCAGATTCTCTATTACGGCAACACTAATTGCACTTTCTCGTCCCTGAATGATGTAGAAATTAGAGGCTGTAGAAACTTATCAAGCCTGGAACAGTTTCTACAACCAACTTACATGCCTATCATCAAGAAAATAGAAATTTCAGAATGTGGAAGTTTAAAATCAATACCAGCTGAGAGGTTTGGAGATTTGCGCTTCCTTGAAGTACTTAGTGTGTCCAAGTGTCCAAAAATCAAATCACAACGCTTTTGTTTGCCCCATCCCTAAAGAAGTTGTATCTGGAAGACTCTGGGGATCTTGGATACAAGATTGAGTGTAGTTCTCTCACCATCATGCGTTTATCAAATTGCCCTCTTGAATCCATTGAACTGCAAATGTGCAATCTCCTGTTACTTGAGGAGCTTGAGATCAGTTCTTGTCCCTCTCTGACAGTTATTAGAGATTCAGACCCTATATCCTCTAACATTTTACACGGTGTGGCCCCTGTTTTCGCTAGGGCGCTAGGCGGATTTTCCTCGGCGACCCTCTGCCTAGCATCTAGTCGGGAGTCCCCGGGACTAGGCGGCGCTAGGTTTTTTCTAAGCGTTTTGGCATTTTGCCAATTTAGCATAATATATATATATATAGCTGAATATATATTGCCAAATTGGCATTCTAGGGAGTATATATAGCTGAATATATATCAGCAGCTAATAATTACTCATTAGAAAGGGCTAGTAGACATACCTGACCTTGGAGCCTTCCAAATTCCTTCCTCATGTTGTCCTACAACACATTTTAACATCTTGTAAATATTGAATTCTTAATAGACAGCAAGCAGTTCATGAAAAGAATTAGGAAACAAAAAATTGACACTTATCTCAATTATTCCAGCCACCTCCCATCCATGAGCACACTATATCAGCAGCCAATAATTAGTAATTTTAAAGCATAAACACAACTACACAAGCACATGGCAGCAAGCAAATAGTTCATGACATCACAACACAATTTAAAAATAAAAGGCATGACAGCCAGTTCATACAGGGGCAATAGCAAATAGATTCAGTCCTAGCAAGTTCTAGCCTCATAGCAGATTCAGTCATCATTCATGAAGCCACTCAAAGCAGAGTAGAGCATGGGAGGCCAGGAGGGAAGGGAGGACGAGCAGAGCAGGGGAGACTCACCTTTGAAGCAGCCGAGCAGAGCAGGGGACCGGGGGAGGAGGACGAGCAGGCCGACGCGGAGGAGGAGCAGCAGGCCGGCGGGGAGGAGGAGCAGCAGGCCGGCGAGGAAGAGCAGCCCGGCGGGGAGGAGTAGGCCGGCGGGGAGCAGACCGGTGGGGAGGAGCAGCGCCGCCCGAGCGGGTGGTCTTCGATTCGGGAGCTCGGGGGAGCAGCTGGTGTGCGGCCGGGTCTGCGAGCGGGAAACGGCGGGGCCGGGCTTATCCTTCCGCGCGCGGCCCCAATCCCACGCGCGCTCCCGCTCGGCGGAAAAAAAGTGGCGCGCGCTCTCGCGCGCGCCTCCTCGCCCTCGACTCGCCCGCGAAATCGGCGCCCGACGCCGCCTAGTCGCCCAGCCCGCCTAGCTCGCCGATCACCCCCTAGTCTCCACGCTCCCCCCGCGACTAGCGCCTAGGCGCGACTAGATCCGCCTAGGCGGGCGCCTAGCGGAACAGGGGTGTGGCCAGAAGCAGAGACATTGATAACACTTTTTCTTGTCCCTGACTGATGTAGAAATTAAAGATTGCAGTAACTTATCAAGCCAGGAACAATTTCTGCAACCAGTTTGTGCACCTATCATCATGAAAATAAAAATTTCCAACTGCAGAAGGTTAGAATCAGTACCACTAACTGAAAGGTTTGGACACTTTCGTTTCCTTGAAGTACTGAGTGTGTCCCATTGTCCAAAGATCAAATCACGACACCTGTTTGCTCCATCCTTAAAGAAGTTATATCTGGTAGACTCTGGGAATCTCGGATACAAGATTGAGTGTAGTTCTCTCACTATCTTGCATTTATCAAAGTACCCTCTTGAATCCATTGAACTGATTTTCAATGGTGGGGCCAGAAGCAGAACCATTGATAGCACTTTCTTGTCCCTGACTGATGTAGTCATTGACAGTTGTGAAAACTTAACAAGCCTCGAACAATTTCTCCAGCCCGCTTATGTGCCTATCATCAAGGGAATAGAAATTTCTGTTTGTGGAAAATTAGAATCAGTACCAGCTGAGAGGTTTGGAGATTTGCCTTTCCTTGAAGTTCTGCGTGTGTCCCATTGTCCAATGATCAAATCACAACACATATTTGCCCCGTCCCTAAAGAAGCTGTATCTGGAATACTCTGGGAATCTCAAATACAACATTGATTGTAGTTCTCTCACCATGTTGCATTTCTCAGACAACTATTTGGAATCCATCGAACTACAAACGTGGAATCTTCCATTTCTACAGGAACTCTACGTCACTTTTTGTTCTTCTCTGACAATTATTAGAGATTCGGATCCTATATGCACTGGCGGGGCCAGAAGCAGAATGGGAAAGTTCCCAAAACTCGTTCAATTAACCATTATGAACTGCGATAGGCTTGAATCTATCGATGACCTCCTACATCTCCCTGCCATTGAGAGAATTTTTATTATGAGAAGTGGCTTGCTGTCCCTGCCAGCTAATAGATTGGGAAGTTTTCCTCTTCTGAAGGATTTAGACATTTCATTTTGTCACAGTCTCGACTGGCAAAGTGGAATGTTGTTACCATCGTCCCTCCAAAAGCTCACGTTATGGAGTTGTGGGGATTTCTCTGCCTGTTTTCCATGTTGCCTGGAGAACCTCACCTCCCTCGAGTCACTGAAGATTATTGGCTCTGAATACATAGTGTCTGTTCCTGGCCACCTATGGAGAAGTAAACTCAAATCACTTCAGTGTTTGAAGTTTCGTAGTTGTTGGAAGCTTAAATCAATTGGTGGATCAGACGCAATTGCACACATAAGAGATTTATTTATTGATGACTGCCCGGAGTTGGAGGAAATTGACCAGCCTGCACTGAGAGGCTTAGTTTTGTAGATTGCTTGCATGAGAAAGTGGGCTCACTCATTTTGCATGGTACGTCACTTGTTTGCAGCAGAAACTATGGTTACAGTTATAGAGCCATGTTAGGACACTTGTGATTGTTTTTATATGTCATGCTTTCATGAGTTAGATCATATTTATGTCTTAGCCAGTTATTTTTAGTCTTAAGCTGCTAATTGTTTCTGAAAGCATAGCAGTCCCACTACTGATTGCAGTTACACTATAACTTTCTGGGTAACTTGGTGGTTTAGGTTCATTAGTTTTTGTACATTTCCTGTTGTAAAAGAATAGTCTTTTTTTTTTCTTTAACTCATCATGTTTCCTTCTTGATGTCAGTAGGTGGAAACGAGAGACGGTTGAGATGAACCAAATATGTGCAGTGCAGGGCTCCAGGACCCAACGAGAACGAACAAAATATATCACTTGTCCCTGAATGTCTTAAGCCAGTTCTTATGATCTTAAGGTTGTGTTTTCTTCCCGTCGCTACAAGATGACACAAAAAGCCATTCATATAGATTGTGTTTTTTTGTCAGATATATGCCTATTGTGTTATTCCTATCGTTTTTGCAATTCCTGTTTTCGGTCTGAAATAAGTGTGGCAGAACACAAACATAATTGTACCCTCGATCAAGGTCTGTTTTCATTGTGAATAATGTGACTTTATGCACTACAGTCATATACGTACGATCACAAAAGGGAAGCTTGACACGCTCCATTTGTTTTGTTGGGTGTGGTTGGTTTACTAACATTTATTTACTGGAGAGGGGCCAGAACCAGAGTAGGCTTGTCCCCTGCATCTCTGAGTTCTGAGAAACTCTAGAAGAGACGCACCAAAGTCATTTCAGATTGGAATGCCTTTTTTTTTAGAGACTCGTCCGATGAGGAGAATGTTTTTGTCTTCTTTTTGCTGAAGAAAGAGAGAACACACAGGTTCTGCCTAATTTCATGCAGATGTGATTTCCTGGATTTTTTTTTTTTTGTTGACAAAAGAGAACACACAAATTTCAAATTAAGCATGCCTGGATTTTCCTGTCTGCTGTCCGTGCCAGATGGGGGAAAAGCCTATGCAGAAGAGTTGTGCTTGAGCCAACCTCCCAAACTCGGCATTTTGGAGGAGTTGCTTGAAAGAGTAAGGGGTTGTTTGGTTTCCATAAGTCATGAGACTTATTAAGTCAAAAAGTAAAATAAGTGACTTATTTTTTGCTAAACAAGTAAAGACTTATTAAGTCATGTGACTTATACGTCACTTGCAACTATTTTGTCTCCTTTTTACTTGATTTATAAGTCACCTATTTTCTCTTCTTTTTCACTCGACTTATAAGTCACTTGTAGCCAAACAGACATTGACTTATAAGTCACCGATTTTTAGTCGGTGACTTATTAAAAACCAAACAGGCCCTAAATTTCATCGCGGTTATTAAACTTGACCGACATTCTCATATAGATTTCCATTATTTATCTCAATCAAAATGCAGCCTTTTTGAGCTCTAAAATTTCTAACCATGCTACGTAAGGTCGAAATCATCATATTTAGCACTAAATTGACCATGTGGCATGCTAACTACTCCCTCCGTCCCTATTTGACCGTCGCCGTTGGTTTCGTGCCACAACTTTGACTAAGTTTGTATAAAATACATGCAACATTTAAATCTCCAAATAAATTTGTTAAAAAACTAGGCGAAAAGATCTTTCCAATGATACTAATTACTTAGCATAAATATTTATATATTTTAATATATAATTCGCGGCATTAGTTTCTCGGGAAGCGAGAACCACAAAGGACAGAGGGAGTATGCGATGGCATGGACCAGCCGGCCAGCAAGTAAATTTTATTAGGGGCCTCTAAACTTGGCTCCAACGTGAGTTTCATGCGTCAGTTCCATATATCTTTATAAATTTTGATCGTAACAACATAGGCTAAGTCTCGCATATACTCCCAAAATGTTTTGTTAAATATACCAAAAAATACTCACAAGTATTATCTATTTTGCATCCCAGTGACGCTCCAAGTGGACAATGACTGACACGACAAAGTATTTCATCACTTGAAGTCACTGACCTGTGGGCCCATAAACCAGAACCTGAATCTTATCCCCTCCTCTGCTCTGGTTCTCTATCCTGTTTCTCCTCGGCGAGCTGAGCTCCAAGGAGAAGCAGAACGGCAGGCGCTGCGGCGGAGGTCCAAGACGATCTCCGATTCCAACAGCGCAACCCTATCCCATGGCGCGCGCGGTGTGGCGGCGAGCCCTCGTGCATCCCCGCCGCGGGCGCGCGGCCTGCTAAGCGAGTCATTCCCCCTCTTCCCCACGTAAATCTACGCACTCTTCCTCATGAGTCCGCCGGACTACACCGCCTCCCCTGCATGGGCTCAGCTCTCTTCTCCAACTCCCGAGCGCCGCCACCGCGTCTGCCTCTGCGCAAGGGCACCGTCGGCCGTGGGGAGGTACGGCGGCCGTGTGGCCCCGTCGCAGGAGAGCCGCCATCCCCGCCCCACCCCACCGCAGGAGAAGCGCCGCCCCTCGGAGCCGTCGTCCCGGACCCAGCCCCGGAGCGGAAACGGCACTGGAAGGCAGGGGGGAGTTCCCGGGGACCGCTCCCGGCGCAGGGAAGCGGAATTCGAAGGCCCGGGAGTCACGCTTGTCCTCTGTGGCTATGGAAATGCTGGTCGGTTGGATGACATGGAGAAGGTCCTCTCTCTCACATTCTATGCCTAATATCTTTCAGATTACTATGTTTGGTACCTTTTCATGAATTTTTCAGAAATATATAGCTATGACTATTGACTTCCAGTACATTGCACATTTAGTGAAACTTGTAATATTTGTGTACAGAAGGGTAGGCATTAAGTTTTCTCTAACAGCCTTAATGTGTAGTTTAGCGAAAATGTGCATTTCACCAAACAATATGTTAAGGCAGCGGATTATTTGTCTGCTTCTACACTCTACAGGAGCCTTAATGTTGCATTTTTTAAAAAGAGTATATAGTAGAGTATTACCAGTTACCACCTCTGTAGCCAAGTGATAGATCTTATGGTTGAGATCATGGATTAAGGCTCCTCTTCTCTTATGAATTAGCATGATGGCTTATCTGAACTGCTAAAGCTATTGGTGCTTGTTTTTGCATAATCACTTTTATAGTACTAGATACTGTAGATCAAAATGATTGTTTAATGCCTCTTGAAATAAAATACTACTGTACTTCCTTTCCGGGCGCTTAAATCCACATGATACAAAAGCAGCTTGTAATGCAACTCTTGGATCAATGGTACTCCTACAATTTTTTTTTTCTTTCAGCAGTTGACCTATTGATATACCGCCATCTTTTGTCCATATAGAGACATAGAGTGCTTTTGAGCATCCTACTAGTATCATCTTTCCTGACTTAAAAGACAAGAATATATATATCTTTAACAAACCAGGAGGACAAACAGTTCAGAAAAGAATCAAGCATCCTACTAGTATCATCTTTCCTGACGCAAAGACAAGAATATATATATCTTTAACAAACCAGGAGGACAAACAGTTCAGAAAAGAATCAAGCATCCACAGGTAAATCAATTCATTTTAGTTATCTAATATATGTCCATTGGATTTGGGATTTTAGTTATCTACTAGTATCACGTTTAGAACTATATTCCTTTTCTTAATGAAAAGATCATGCTGATTTTATCTGCTCCAAAAAGCCGCACATCTTTTTGGAGGAAAAATAATCATCGAAATCAGTGTTCAAGAGGGATGAACATAGAACACCCAAAGGTCATCACGGATTTAGTTTCAGAGAAAATACACAGAGCGAGAACATTCCTCGAATTTCTGATAAATGGATTTTCAGGATTATTAAGTGATTTTCAGGAACTATGAAATGTCCACAGGCGACAGTGGATCACAAGTGGGTCCTGAGCCAATGTCAAGGTCACTGGGATGTGGAACAAAAAGGCAAAGTCGGCCTTTCTATGTTATGGATCAGGACCATATCCTCCTTAGGCTGCTCTTCGGGCTTGGGCCGAACCTATAACAGCCTAGCCAAGTTTGGCTGAAAACATGGCCAGTGAGCCTCTGTTTTTGAAATGCCAGTAGGTTGAACTTATAATGGAAAGTAAACACATTTTTTTTTAAAAAAGGAAACAGATTCTGAGGATACTCTCAGGACAAAAACCACTGGCAGGCGCTTCATCATCTGATGATATGAACTGCTATCTGCTAGTGATCACTTACAATTTACATATGAGGACACAGGTAGCAGTACATTTAACATTTTGACTCTGGTATTCTACCTTACAGTTTTCCCATGCCATTATAATTTGGGATACCATATGACAAAATGCACATTTTTTTCATAGTACTATAGTAGCCTAACAATCACAAACACTAGGGAAGCACACCACTGTTTTTGCGGAGCGCTTCCTCTTTCCTGTAGAAGATTTCAGCTCCTGAATCTCACAAGAATAAATGTAGTTATAATAGGGTGGTATTGGAGACCTCCATGCCAGGGCTTCAAATCTCCCAGGAAGCTTTGCGTCTCCATAAGTCACGTCGTGCAAGGTGATCTTGGGAACCTGATGATGATCCTGCTGTGAAGAGTGCCGATGATACTGATGGTAAGCAACCACCTGCTCAGACCTCCTGTGTATCCTCCCAAAATACACTGGTTTGTTCTGGTTCAGCAGGTCGTATGGATGCTTACCAAAATTGGAGACATGTCTCTGGAACTGCGATCTCATGAAGTTTGCGAACTTGCCCCAGAAATGGATCAGCATCCGGGCGGAGGCGTTGGCGATGATCATGCTCCCATTAAGCGTCGCGGCAATGTCCATGGCCAAGTTGGTGAGCTGCCTCGGATGTGACATGGGGTCTGCGCTCCCCAAACGCTAGCGTCCTGAAGAAATACCAGTACGCCTCATGCAACAGGGGCTTCAGAGTTAGAGGCCGTGTTGTCCCAAGCTTAGCGATCTTGTCAGACCGGCTTGTAAGTATGATCTTGCTACCTCTGGGCATCCAGTGTTTAGATGCAGAGTACAGCCTGTTCCATACATCTTCTTCGAGATCCCCACCTACCTCCACAACAAGAAGCAATTTCCTTGTTGTCCCATCTTTGTTGGAAGAATAATTTGACGTGCCACAATCTTGCTGTCTCATTTCACATAATCCTTCTCTGAAAGCTGCTAACCCATCATATGCAAAGTCATGGTCTGTCAAGAACACAATTTCTGAAAAATGACCACGTACACTTTCATCCTTGCAGACATGGGCGACTAGGGTGCTCTTCCCGACCCTGAAGGGACCGACAATCGGCAGCACCTCTGGTTCTTCAACACCAGGATGCTGTGTGTGCAGTAGGAAGTCAATGACATGCTGTGCTTCCATCTGGCGACCAAACATGCAGTGGCCCAGGAGGAGATACATGCTGTAAGGCTGGCGGTCAATGCGGCGACTGTTGCTCGCCAAGAACAGAACTAGCTCATGAGCATCAACGATCATGGCGCTCAGACGGTCAAGCGCCTCCTGCATTTCTTCTGAAACCTTTATATTGTTTGTTGCACTGCAAAAACAGAGATGTTTTACAGAACCTTCTTTGGAGAAACCAGAAGCCACAGGCCGGCGGCGATGATTCACGGTGATCTGGCCATTGCTGGACGACGCGCCTCCTCTTGGTGAAGATGACTCGTCTGGCTTCTAAAGGTGTCGAGGGCGTAGTAGCCTCAGTGCATGGTGTCCGTCAGCGCGTCCAGCTGCCAGAGCATGGCTTGGTTCGTGATGGGCTGCCGCCACATAGCCTCGTCGACAATGACCTGCACCCGGAGCAGGACCCTCCGGAGGCGATCCTCCACGTCCTGCGGCCCTGGTGGCTTGGCATGCCTGCTGTACAAGAAATCTATAGATCTAGAGGCTAGGTCACCTAGGATAGCAGAAAGGAAAATCTCCAGTAGCGACACCATATCTTTCTGAATTTTTGGTTGTGTTCAATGTTTGAATTTGATATCAACTTACTGAACTCAAGGAGAGCACAGGCGTATATATAAAGATCTGGAACAACTACTAAGCACTGGCGGTAGTGAGTACTCCACTCCACTCCACTAATATATATAATATTTTTATAAGATATATGCTTGACAAGTCTTGCACATTTTACTGTTTTGTTATTTAAAAAAACACAAATTTGTAAATAGATTGTTCAGAAAGAACACGAGAGTCTGCACTTGTGTGTACCCGTTCTAATATGGACATTTTTATTTAAAAAAAAAAAAAGAATTGATGAAATATTGCATGTCTTTTTTCTCTCGAACAGGTACGAGTCTGCATATCTTTAAATTAGAAGTATATTAGAAGAAAAGAATGTTTACGCAACATTGTATGCCAGTTCCGATTTCCAACTTCCGAGCAGGTCCACGGCCTCCATGGCTGCACCGGAATACATGGCTGCACTGAAATACCATGCGTGACATCACTGTGAGGCGGCTAGTTGAAAGCTTCCTAACATAAATCATTTATGATAAATGTACTGTGACGAGTAGAAAATTATGTTTTCCTATTGTTTATAAACGATTCCTAAAAAAAGGACTGTACTATAATCGGTTTTGGCTATTACCTGTATATTGGTCAATCGCATTGATTTTTAGGAACTACTCCCTTAGTTCCAAATTGTAGTTCACTTTTAAATTTTCTACAGATTCATTTCTTTTACTATGTATCTAGCTGTGGTGTATAACTAGGTGTATAACAAAATCAATGTATCTAGAAAAGTCAAAAAAAAACTACAACTTAGAGCGGATGGAGTATCAATTATGACATGTCCACGGCCCAAAATGGATGACAAAGTGGGTCCTGGGCCAATGTCAAGTCAAGGTCACTGGGCTTAGGCTTCTCTTCGGGCTTGGACTGAAACTTGACTTCCTACAGCCTAGTCCAGTCTAGTCGACGACCGCAGGCTATATTGATTGACTAAGCTCTAGCCCAATCCGGCCATGCTCACTTTTCCTTTTTCCTAACTGGAAACGTGTTGGCCACCAGGGTTCGACTGAAAACGGAAAGAAAACACAACTTGAAAACAAAACCCAGATTTAGAGGATGATCACTAGCAACATTTAACTCTGTCATATCAGATGAAATGAACTGCTAATAATCGCTTACATACACTTTCATATGATGAAACAATAGTCTGGTATGCCCCTTGGAAACATTCTGCCTCACAGTTTTACTGCTTCCATGAGAATTTGCCGGAGGGTCTTTTGCCCGTCCTGGTGACTTTTCTCGCATGGGCCAAAGCGCCCCGGAAGGCCCAAGTGAGTACGGGCCCAAACTGAGATTGTTTCGGCCCGACAGCAGCTATTCTATTCCTTTTAATAATTTTTTTATGATTTGCTTTATACAATTAAACTCCCTCGTGTTAAAAAAATTTAAACTCCCTCACTAAAGCTAATTTTAATTTAAATTTGAATATTAATAGAAAGCTTTAACAATTATCAAACAGACTTTTAATTGTATAGTATCATAATAACGCCTTTTTCTGATATGACAGATAAAAAAAAATTGCTCAATTTCTGCCAATAGTAACAAGCTGGCGAAACAGGGAATTCCGCCCCGGCGGCCGGCGCCGAGCTAGCCCGGGTCCCTCCGCCCGCCGGAGAGAGCGGTGACCCCGGGCTCCCACTAGTAGTTTATGACTAGTTCACCCATGGCGGTAGATCCGTCCCGGTCCAGTCTGGGGGAGTTGTTCTGCTCCCATTGCCAGCCGACCTGCCGGTGATGCGTTTCTCGGTACAGCGCGGAAGCACCCTACGGCATGGACGCGGCGTGTGGGTTCTGTATACCTCAAAGCCGTCAGATGCGTCGTCAACGTCACTCTTGCTTGGAGGTTCGTTATTTCTCTTCCTATTTACGAATTGGGTGGAAATTCGGTTGTCCCCTTTGATGATTTATGAGTAAAATATGATTTCTGCTTCTGCGTCATTTCTAGTGGCCAATGGAATCCAATCCAATGCTCGCAAAGTTGTAAGGTGGCAATTTCTTTAGCCTCAAAAGTAAACTAATTCAGTGGAAATTAAAGGATACACCGCACTAAAGCATTTCCAGGAAGCTTCACATAAAAGCCCAGATAGAGTTCAGACACAAAAACGATCCACGAGCCAATAAGCCTGCCTCCCTGTTTTCCTCTTCTTTCGGCTTGTACTTTTTGTAAGCATCAGATGCTTGACAGGTCACAGGAAATGTTTTAGCAGGACCAATATTGAAGTAAAGATGTCCATCACTGCAATCATGCCTGTAAACCGACCACTATGCATTTGGCCTTTTTCAGTCTCTGTTTCCTCCCAACAAGCCACGCACAGATGAGCGTGCGCTAGCTCCTCTCTCTTCTCTCGCTGAAGCTTTTTGTAAGAAGCAGATGCATGGAAGCTAGCTCACAGGAAGTGTTGATGCAGAAACATTGAAGTAACATGTACATCCCCATCGATCGAGCCTATAAGTTGAGAATTCTTTTGCTTTGGCATTTCTACTTTCCTTTCGTGTTTACTAGTTATCTGATTTTTTTTTCTCTCAAAAAACCACGTACAGGTGAGGTGAGCTTGCCCTCGATCCCCGTAGCCAGCCATACTAAGCCAGATCTGCTACTCATCGATCTCCAACACACATCACAGGCAACACTTGGTTGACATCATCAGGCACATACAAAGGTAATCAAGTACTAAGACGTACATAACCCAATAAGCATCTGTTGTTATTTGTTTACAGTTTTACTGTTGTTATTACTTTGTTTTTCTGTTAAGGTCGCCAGGTATGCTCTGCTTTAACCATTGCTCTGCTCTGTTGTTATTAATTTATACATGGGGTAGTTTGGATTACTGAGGCATACTGCTCTGGTTACCTACGCATTAGCAAAAAAAAAAAAAAAAAGGAACAGGGGTGGGGGGGGGGGGGGGGGGGGTGGGGATGTATTCATCCCCTGCTCTCTTCTGGCGATCCTCTTTGTTGAAACAGATCCTGCCTGTGGCCTATTCATCTTAATAAGGGTCAGTCCATCTCTCCTAAAATTTTGTTTCCATCTTTGTTCAATAGCAAGCAATGTCTCAAATGCTTGCTCTTGCCTCTTTATGGTTGCTCACTTACTCTGTTTTCATCCTTGGAGGAGTTTATAACTCTTTATCAATAATCATTGTACATATCTGAGTGAATTTTCTTTTTGTAACATTTTACTGTTACACCTATGCATAGGATTTTTTTGAATTACTTTTAGTACCAATTATGACTTATCGGGAAGTTGCTATTTTTATTCTTGACAAGAATTCTCTGTTTATTCCCTCATTCGATTCGATATGCTTATATTGATTCATACAAAAAGCTCGTATCAATTTGCTAGCCCACAAGAGTGATCGTTTCCTATTCTATTTTATGCATTTGTCTGAATTGTTTCCCAAGTTGGAGTACCCACATTTATTTTTCCTATAGAACTCCTTGAGTATTCAGGAATGGAAACTGGAGCTACTGAACGTGAAGTATGGGAGAAAAAAATTGGAGAAAAGGCTGCATGATCCAAAAACAGAACCATTAGTTTCTTTGCCACTACATTTTTGAAAGACATCACAAGCGGTTTTTCCACTGAACAAGAACTTGGCAGCGGTGCCTATGGAGTCGTATACAAGGTAATGACCATGCCTCTTTCACTCCAATATCAACCGATATGTCAACAGAAAGATAATGATTGGTTCACCTACATGCTATGAAGGGGTTCTCCGGGCGGCAAAGCTATTGCTGTAAAGAAGATTCGTGATGAACATCTGCATGGAAATCAAGTTGAGAATGAGATCATTTGTCTTAAGGAGGTCAGGCACCAAAATATCATACAACTTTTAGGATACTGTGTGGAAACCAAGAAGGAACTGATGGAATATAGTGGGAAATATGTTTTGGCTGAAAAATGCGCGAATGCATGTTGTGCTTTGAATTTCTTTTGTAATGGAAGCCTTGACAAGAATGTTTCTGGTATGTTGAAATAAGATCTTCTGTCTTCTTCTTTCCTTTCCAAAGTTTACCTGATTAGAAGTTTAGAACACAAACACAACTGTGTCCTTATTTCAATAGCCCCAAAGTGACAAATGCAATTATATTTTCTCTGTTTGTTCATATATTTCTACAGATGGCACCTCGGTCCTTGATTGGGACAAGAGATATAAGATTATTAGGGAATTTGCAGAGGTTTGCATTATCTTCATGATGAATGTCATATTGTTCACTTGGACCTTAAACCTCAAAACATATTGATGGATGACATGATGATGCCAAAAATCTCGGATTTTGGTTTGTCAAGACTTTTGGGTGAACAAAAATCCAAAATTGTTACTAAAAATTGTGCAGAACACGGTAAGCTTAGCTATGCCCCTTCTTTGGAGATATTTTTTTACCATTTTTTACGACTTACTATGCTAAATTCTTACTGCGGGGGATATATTGCAAAAAGAATACCTAGACTACGGAATTATCTCTTCTAAGGCAGATATATTCAGTTTGGGTGTCATTATCATGGAGATAATCACAGGTCGCAGGGGACTATCCCGATATCAAACAACACAAGCTGAAACATCTCTCAAGCACTATACGAGATGAAGTAAGATTATTACGTATTATTACATGATGTAATTCTCTACCTTGCTTATGCAAATGTATTTTTGTGATAAATTACTTATGCAAATGTTTAGGTTGTTGGATGTTGGAGGAACAGAACACCAATGCATATGTCACCTGAAATGCACATCCAACAAGTGGAAAAATGCATCTCTATAGCTCTGATGTGCCCGGAACTGAATCAAAGAAAAGGCCTACTTCATGGACATAGTTAAAGGTCTAGATGCACTACAACCAGAATCACGGGTCTCTGGAAACTCACCCGGTGATCTGTAGAGGTATGATCTCTCGGTGTGCACTGCGTCTCTCCACACTTAATTTTGTAGTTGTGTCGAAATTAATATGCATGTCTGAACAAAATAACGAATCATGCTTCATTTTCTCGATCTTATTTAGAGCAGCTCCAACAAGTGTCCAATAGCACTTCCCAATCTGTTTGTTTTGGAAAAAGGAGAAAAAACTCTCTCCAACGAGCCAGTTTCCTAAAACTGTTTCCAATCTTTTTGGAACTTGGTAAATTGCCGGCGTTTGTGCGCAAAAATACGCAGCGAGCCTACGGCGCTCCTATCCTGCGTGGTTCCACGTTCCCGCCGCCAGGTCCTTTGGCAACGACAGTTGTTCGCTAGGGATCCGCCTCCCTTGACAGCGCAAGGGCCCAGGATGGCCGCCTGACCTTAGCCCACCAGCGATCCCGACGCCAAGTCCGTCCTCTCTTCTTTCCGTGAAGAAGAAAAAGAGAAGGAGCAAAATGCGATTTTGTTTCTCTTGGCGGGTTCCTCGATGCTTAAGTGCCGAGAGAAAGGATTTTTCAGATCTGGGCTTAATCGATATCGGAAAAACTCAGGGGCCCCAATGTAAAGTCCTTGTCTCGTACTGAAGAGAAATTCGTAAAATAGCCGACAGATTTGGTATTTGGGAAGGGAAATATAGGAAACTGTTGGAGATGTAGTATTTTTTTCGTTTCCAATACCAAATTGGGAGTTGCCAAAATTCATGTTTTAGGAAATAAGTTTTTGGAAACTGTTATGCTCTTAGTGTCCTGTTATATATAGTTGCAGTACAATTATCCTTATTTGTCGTTAGAAATTAGCCCTCTTAAGGACTAGCTGTTCACTAAACTGTCCACTTGTGGAAGTGTACATTGGATTTACTTAGATGAACATGGAAGATCACATATGACACAGGAGGCCTAGTATTTGTTGAAAGGTTCAGTCACAGCCTACATCCCTTCCCCCTAAAATCATGAGCTTCTAGTAAATAGACCACAGTACTATATGATTTGAGATGTTCTTAGACTGCTTGTGGCTGAATCTTCAATGCATAATGCAAGTAGAGAGACTAAACGTTTGCTATGCTCATGCCATCCACGGCATATCTATTAGATATGAGCAAACTGCATGCAAACACGAACCATCTTCCTGTCTATATACACCCTCTCTGCCTTTTTCTGTTCTCTCCCTGTTTGCTAAAAGCTTTGTCCATGTCTGCTACCCAGGACCCAAAACAAGAAACCATGGTGCTGCAGCAGGAAATCGATCTGCTCCAGAAAGGACTCTGGTAAATTGTTCTCATAGCTTTGCCTTACAGTCTGTAGAAAGCCCACATGTTAGTTTGCTTCAGAATACCACTGGCAATTCACCAGCAAATGCGAAACAAATTCAAAGGAACATTTATCTTTAGTTACAAGTTAGAACTATAACATAGGCTCAGCAGGGTCCATGCTTTTGTCCATACCCAAGTACCAAACCAACCAGGCAACACAAAACATTTCTATAAGAGACAGAAACTCTAAAACCCAAGCAAATTTTTTGGTTTCATACACATCATTGAACTGTTCACTAGAAAACCAGAAAAACTTCCCTCTCAAAACAAGATTTCTTTTAAAAGAAAAAGGAAACATTTTGAAGTCTGCCATTAATATTGACATAGACAAAGCATTTTGGTAGGTACATGTACGGGAGCAGGGCAAATGAACACATGAATGTTGAAGAACTGAATGCCCTAGAGAGGTACTTGGAGATATGGAAGTACAACATCCGCTCTGCAAAGGTAATTCACCAAAAATTCTTTTCTTTTTTTTTAAAAAAAAAATATGATTTCAGACATTGCTAAACTTGTATCCTGCCTAACAGATGCAGATAATGATTCAGGAGATACAAGCACTGAAAACCAAGGCATGTCAAAAACTTGTATTTAACTCTGTAATGACCCGAAGCTTTTAGCATTCATAACTTGCTAAAATTATCTCCGTATATGCAGGAAGGCATGTTGAAAGCTGCTAATGTAATTCTCCAGGAAATGGTACGGATTGTCAGTTCACTCTGAGCTATAAACTTCAGGTTTTATTCCATGTCATGATAAGCAACTGACAGACTGTCAGTTCACTCTGAGCTATAAACTAACTGACAATATGAATTTTATGTTGTATGCAGATAGTAGAACAGAGTAGTTTGCTTGACGTAGGCATGGTGGTAGCGGATCAACAGAATGGGCATTTTAGTACAGTCCGCTGATAGAAGAGATCACTAGGAAGCCGAAATTTTACTCTTAAGAGCACATGCTCCTAGACATGCAACCCTTGGATGTTGTTTTGAGATTCGTGCTACCTTGTACAGCCCAACAGGTATATGACTCGTATTTTGTATTAGTACATTTTCTAGATGCCGGTATTTGCTCTGACAAAATCTGATCACTTTATTCTCCACACCTCTCTCTCTCTCTGACAAAATCCCATTTTGCCAGCACTACGATTGAGCTACATGTATTTACCATTCCATTTAAAGATGTGTTTCGTGTTCTGTGCTGTGTACCTAAAAGATTACAATTTCAGGAAGAAAGATTTAGCTGAAATTTGGGTGGCAGAAAGCTTAGTAGAACATGAACATACTGGTGATCAGTACTTTGAACAACTTGCACATCTGTCATTTTTTTCAGAAATATCCACGGTCCCAAGAGAAATATGTAATACATGATTTGATGCATGACATGGCACAGTTGGTTTCAAAGGATGAGTGCTTCATAATAAAAGATACTAAGGATATTCCGAAGACCCCTCAGAATGTCCGCCATCTGTCGGTGCTCAAAGGCGGAGATGTTCAGTGTTCTGACTTATTGAATCATGACTTGGCGCGGCATAGAAAGCTGCACACCCTACTATGCGACCTGCATTTAAAGAGCAAAACTGGTAATTCTATGATGGAGAAATGGTGCACTGAACTTGTGTGCATGCGTGTCATTGTCTGTTCTTCTATCTCCAAGTGTGGCTTACCAGATAGTATAAGCAATATGAAGCTACTTCGATACCTTAAAATCCTCAACTCTTGCCCTTGCAAGAGCATTCCTTCAGGATTCTGTTGCCTCTATAACATGCAGATATTTTACGCTGTGAAATGGGACATTGATGACATTCCTAGCGGCTTTGGTATGCTGATCAATCTACAGAAATTTGAATCAGGGAAATGTCAATTTCATCGTATTCATTCAGTTGGTATTTTTAAAGTGGAACTGACAAAGGACAGGGAGGGCAATTCAAGATCAATTTCTATAATGGTGAATCTCTTCCATGCTGGTTTCACCTACAAAAGTCAGAGCAGATTCACAGTAACGACATCACTAGTAGCACTTTGTTGTCCGTGACTGATATAAAATTACAGATTGCAGAAACTTATCAAACCTCGGACGATTTCTACAACCAAATTATTTGCCTAGCATCAAGAACATAAAAATTTTCAATTGCATGAGCTTAGAATCGGTACCTACTGAAAGGTTCGGGGATTTTTGTTCCTTGAAGTACTGAGTGTGTCCCATTGTCCAAAGATCAAATCAAGACACCTGCTTGCTCCATCCCTAAAGAAACTATATTTGGTAGACTCGGGGATCTCGGATACAAGATTGAGTGTAGTTCTCTCACCATCTTGCATTTATCAAATAGCCCTCTTGAATCCATAGAACTGCAAATTTGCAATCTCCCATTACTGCAGGAGCTCGAGATCAATTTTTGTCCTTCGCTGACAGTTATTAGAGATTCAGAATCTATATCATCTGACATTTTACATGGTGAGGCCATTGATAACACTTTCTTGTCCCTAGACATTGATAACACTTTCTTGTCCCTGAAGATAAAAATTTCCAATTGTAGAAGCTTAGAAGTGGTACCAACAGATAGGTTTAGATATTTTCATTTCCTTGAAGTACTGAGTGTGTCCTGTTGTCCAAAGATCAAATCACGACACCTTTTTGCTCCATCCCTAAAGAAGCTGTATCTGGAAGACACTGGGAATCTTGGAGGCAACATTGAGTGTAGTTCTCTCACCAGCTTACATTTATCAAACTGCCCTCTAGAATCCATCGAACTGCAAGTGAGGAATCTTCCATTACTACAACAGCTCGAGATCAGTTCTTGCGACTCTCTAACAATTATTAGAGATTCAGAACCTATATCCTCTGACATTTTACATGGTGAGCCTAGAAGCAGAGCCATTGATAACACTTTCTTGTTCCTGACTGATGTAAAAATTACAGATTGCATATACTTATCAAACTTTGGACGATTTCTACAACCAGATTTTTTGCCTAGCATCAAGAAAATAGAAATTTCCAATTGCATGAGCTTAAAATCGGTACCAACTGAGAGGTTCGGAGATATGTGTTTCCTTGAAGTACTGTGTGTGTCCCATTGTCCAAAGATCAAATCAAGACACCTGTTTGCTCCATCCCTAAAGAAGCTGTATCGGGAAGACTGGTAATCTCGGACACAAGATTGAGTGTAGTTCTCTCACCATATTGCATTTATCAAATAGCCCTCTTGAATCCGTAGAGCTGCAAATGTGCAATCTCCCATTACTGCAGGATTTGGAGATTATAAATTGTTCATGTATCGACTGGCAAAGTGGAATATTGTTACCATCGTCCCTCCAAAAGCTCAAGTTATCGAGATGTGGGGATTTCTCTGCTTAGTTTCCTAGTTGCTTGGAGAACCTCACCTCTCTCAAGTCACTGGAGATTTGTAACTGTGAATGCATATTCTCCGTTCCTAGTCACCTGTGGAGCAGTAATCTCAAATCACTTCAGCATTTGAAGTTTGTTAGTTGTTCAAAGCTTAAATCAATCGGTGGACCAGGGCAATTGCACACACAGAAAATGTATTTATTGATGACTGCCCACAGCTGCAGGAAATTGACCAGCCACTGAGCAAAGGCACATCTATGTTCCTCCTTTTCTAGATTGGTTGCATGAGAAAGTGGGCTCGCGCAGAATGCCATAATTTTTGAAAATGTATGCCACTTGCTTGCAGTATATACTATGGCTATAGTTACAGTATGTTAGGACATTTGTGAGTGTTTCTATGTGACTGCCTCATAATGTTGTCTTCTTGATGACAGCTGGTGAACATTAAAAACGGTTGAGATGGAGCAAATATGTGCAGTACAGAGCTCCAAGACCCAACGTGGATAAAAACAAAACATCTCACTTGTCCCTGAATGGCTGAATCCAGATGTTACGGCCGTGTTCTCCTCCCTTCGCTGCAAGATGACATGAAAAAACCATCCATGTATTGTGTTTCTGTCATATGCTAGTGTGGTATTCAATCTTTTAATTAATTTGCAATGTCTGTTTTCCTTGTGAAATAAGTGGGGCAGAACACAGACATGCATGATGGTTGCACCCTAGGTTAAGCAGTTTTTTTTTTTATCTCAATAATTGTGACTTAATGCACTATATTACAATCATATTTGTAAGATTGGAACATGAGAGCTTCGCACGCTCCATTAGTTTTGTTGTGTGTTTGGTTTACTAATATTTACCTGGAGAGTGGCAGAGCTAGACTAGACTCTGCATCTCTGCTAGAGTTTCAGATGAGCACAAAGGTAATCAAATACAGCAAGACATAACCAAACATCAGAGTCGGTCTATGTGAATTTCATTTTAGAGGCTCCCATCGTGTTATATTTGTTTGCTATTCTGCAGTTGTTTTTTTACTACATACTTTGTTTTCTGTTGAAGGTGCACTGCTCTTTAGCCAAGTACTGTCTGTCAGTAAATTTTGTATATGACAGTTTTGTTAGCATGTCATTTCTTTAGCACGTGCACGAGCCAGTCTATGTGACGCTCGTATCTGCGTGCCGGAGTTACGCTGTGGGTGCAGCGAGAATAGCTCGCACAGACTGCGTAGTTGTGGTGTACGTACTTCCGCCGTGTGCCGTGCGTAGTGGGGATGGACTGTCGCATAGTCGTGGCAAGAGAAAGAGAAAACGCTGCAGTCTTTCAGCAGCCACAGATCTTGGGTGTCCACAGAGTTCGTTACCAGTGTGAATTATTCTTCTCGGTTAAGTTTGACAATTGTCATTAGAGTACTAGCAAGATGACCCCATTTTGCAAAGGCAACAGCACCATCATCCTGGCGGATCGGAGACAAGTCACCATCGCGATCACGCTTGCCTCTGGTGGACAAGACATAGGTGGTGGAAGTGGGGCCCGCTTGTCATTGTCCTCTCTTCCAACATAACTTTTTCATATGAAGTTGTAGAATACAAACTTTACATCAACTATCCCAGACCCCATTGCCAAAAATTCAGGCACGTTTGATATAGGAAATGTGAAAAGTAAACGATGAAATTCACATTCACTGAATAAAGAACTGAATTTTCTGTATATATGCCTTGATTCCTTTTTTTTTTTTTTTCCTTTTTGTGTGTGTGAAAAGTTCATGACGTTGCTTTGAAAGCATGAGTGCACATCAAGTTAAAGTTAAACTTAACTGTTTAACCGAGCCTGAATCCTTGGAAAAAATTAAAATTCAGGGTTATAGGAAATGTGGAAAAATAAACAAGGAAACAACAATGAAATTCACTGAATAACTGATTGAAATCTTTTTTCTGAGATAAATTCTGTACTCTGTTGCTTTCAAAGTATGGAACTGTTTTATCATTTCTTAGACAAATGATTGATTTCTTGCAACAGTTGTGTACGGTGATAGGCCGGCCCACTAGCTGCCCCAAGCTTAGGCCCATTGGGCTCGCAACGTCTACCGGGCTTGGCCCAACTCAACACAAACACCGGTAACAAGCTCGCAAAACAGGGGATTCGGCGCCGCCGAGCTAGCCGGGTCCGTTGACTCCCCGGCGGCGCCAGAGGGGGGGACCCTCTCGCCGTCCTGCCGATGAACATACTAGGCTGCTAGTAGCTCCTAAGTACTAGTTGATGATTACAGTTTACCTATGGACCATGGCATGTAGATCCGACCGGTCCAGTGTGGGGAGTTGTTTTGCCGCGAGATTGCTCGCCATCCGACCGGCCGGTGACGCGTTTCTTGGCGTGCTTTACGATGCTGAAGCGCTCTACGGCGTGGGCGCCGTGTGGGTTCTGTACCTCCAAGACGGTCTTGGACTGGAGTCTGGAGACGACCGCTGTGGCCGGCGGTGGCGACGACGTCGTTGGTGCTGTCAGATTCGGCGCCAACCTTACTCTTGCTTGGAGGTTTGTTTATTTCTCTTCTTCCTATTTGCGACTTGGGTGGAGATTTGATTGTCCACTTTGATGATTGATGAGTAAAAAATGGTTTGTGCTGCTTATGCATCATTTCTAGTGGGCAATGGGTCCAATCCAATGCTCGCAAAGTTGTAAGGTGGCAATTTCTTTAGCCTGAAAATCCCACGAAAAAAAATAGCGCTATAAGCGCCGCTATAAGCGCGCCATTTGGAACACCGCTACGATATTGTCAATTTTCGCGCTATCGGCGCTATTGGCGCTTATAGCGCTATAGCGGCGCTAAATCGAAATAGCGCCATAGCGCCGCTATTTGGCCGCTATTGGCACCAGGCCAAAAATCGAGCCCGTTAGTTCATAAAAAAGGCCCGGCCCAAAATGAAGTTTCTCTCCCCTGAGTCCGCTCCCATCCCGTGAAACCCTAGCCTCTATCGATCCATCCCCGTCCATCCGTGTTCAGCTTCAGCAGCAGGCGGCGGCGGCGGCTGATTTGGGGGCGGGTCGGCGGCAGCGCGAGGGCGTTGGCTGCGGCTGTACCGGTAGCGGCGGCGGGGCGTATGGCGTTGGCCGCGGCTGTACCACGGCGGCGGCGGCTAGGGCGGCGCTGGCGAGATCCCTGAGCGCGGCGGCAAGTCAGCCACCTCATCCGAGTCCCGATGGAACAGCAGCAACACGACGCAAGTTTTGTACCCTGTTCTTCACTTTTTTCTCCTTGTTTGTTGCGATTTGGGAAGCAAGTTACTGGTGAAATGATGCAGTAGTGAAATCCACTCGTCACTAATGAAATCCATTCATGTTGCCTGTGACAGTAGTGCAGTAGTACCACCATTCTTGTAGTAGTAGTAGTGAAGTCCAGTGGCAAGTGCAGTAGGCCACTCGTAATGAAATCCATTCATGTTGCTATGGATTGTATTTGTATGCACTTTGAACTCATGGATAATCTTTTTATCACTTAGCAATGTCATGTATCAATGTATCATATATGCATTCAAGATAATACATGTTTTCATGTTCTCTGTTTTTTTGAATCAAATAGCGCCCAGAGAGAGCTGCCGCTATTTTGCATAGCCCGCGATAAAAAACGTGGCTGAAAATAAATTAATTCAGTGGAAATTAAACGATACACGGAAAACGGACGGAAGACCGCACTAAGGCAATTCCACAAACCTTTGCCTAAAGCCTCCAGATAGAGTTCAGACAATAAAACGATCCACTAAGCCTGCCTCTCTGCTTTCCTCTTCTTTCGGCTTGTACTTTTTATAAGCATTTTTTTTGAAAGCATACCATTGGCACGTATTGCATTAAGGAAATTAGAGTTTTACACGTCGCACACCTTAGCCAAAAGAATTGACGAAGCGCTTTAAAGCAATACGGACAAGAATCACCGGCTTTAACGGTGGCGCGAAACGGATGTACTAAAAAGTAAAACTAGTCTTGCTTGACGAAGGTGGCTGAAGGGCGCGGCTAGCGGCTACGGCTCCGGATCAGGATCTCCCACGGTGCCGCCAACGCACCAGCCAGCGGCATGGGGAAGATCTCGTAGCCGCTGCGGTTTGCGGATGAACTGCGGTCGGCGAAGTGCTTTGAACTTGCTCTCAAGCTCGGGGGCGGGAGTGCATGGCGCTTTGTCGGCGGGCGTCCCTCAAGCTTGGCGGCGGCACCAACAACGCCTTCAGCTCGGCGGGCCGGGTCGTGCTTCTCATGCTTCCCGTGAGCGAACACGCCCGTGCGGCCCCTCCTCATCGATCCTGCAGACGGCGGAGGGTGGGGCTGGCGCGGAGGATAGGCTCGTCGGCGGGAGGGTGGCGACGCCGGCGGAGGCGGCGGTGGGCGCGGGTGCGGGCTCCGCGATAGGTCCCCCGGTATCGGCGGTCTCTGGGGTGGGGCGGGGCCAATAGCTCCATGGCGGTTCCTATGTCAGGAACTCCGCACTCTTCCTCCGCGAAGCGGGCACCGAGCAGGGGAAGGATTTTGCGCACGTTCTCCCGCCTGGAGGACGGCGCGGCATCCCTGAAGTCTCCATGGAACCTCGCGGCGGACGGGGGGTCGGGGGTAGGTACCGCATGCTCCGGCCGCGCGGCCCACTTGTTGGACGGACACGCCCGGCGCGCTTCTCGGTCGTAGTTCGCGGAGCGCAGTTGGCGGCGCCCGGTCGGCTGCGTCGCGGTACCGGTCGTCATCGGCGACTCAGTTCTTCGCTTGCGAAGTGGGACCTTGGCGAGCTCCGCCCGATGTCAATGTCGGTCGAGTCGATGAAGGCGGCACCCGGAAGCCGCCACCTCCGACACATCTGCTTGCGGGCCGGGAGCGGGATGTGTCGGCGAAGTGGTGGTCCCGGCGCATCTGCGCCCGCGGACCGGCCCTTCCACCAAGGGCTGGCTGCGGGAACCCGCTCCACGGGCGTCGAGGGGCTGGGCCGTGCGGCCGCGAGTGGCGTTAGCGGGTCTCACCGACACTCCCGGATCCTTGAAGCCTCCGCCCCCTGCTGCGGCAAAGCGCGACCATACGCGAGAGGCGGCGGCTCAGCTGCTCGGGCGAGGTGGCGCGCCGAGGTCGACGGTCGCGACGAGGGAGGCCACGAGCTCGTCAAGCATCGGGTCCACCTGAGGGGGACAAGCGTGGCCCCAGAGCGGCCCGGCGCTAGCGGGTCCGTGAAGGCGGTGACGGTCGGCGAGTCAGCGGCCACGCCCGAACGCGCCCGCCAAACATCGGGCCAGCGGTCCGAGCCGACAGCATCCGGTGGAGGCCACCGAATCCTCCCCGGATGGCGCCTACGCAAGCCTAGCGAGAGAGGCGGTGTAGGCTTGCGCGGCGCCCTGGCGGCCGCCTCGGGCGAACCCGCGGAGGCGGCGAGGAGGCGTGGAAGGCGGGCGGTCGACGGCGGCGTTCCGCGTCCGCTGGTGCGATCGCGGGCCCGGTGGCCAGCACCTCGTAGAGAGGCAGCGTGACGGTAGATGACAAACCGCAGCGACGTGATCCTCCGCGAAACGGTTGAAGCACAACCGCGAGGTATCTTGGGACGGGCGGCGACGGCGCGAGGCGGGCTGAGCAAGGCGGCGTGGCGTGCTCGCCCGTGGTGGAGGACGCGCTCCGCTAGCCCGTAGCATCCCGGCAAGGTTGCCGGCGGTCCCGCCCCGAGCCGCCGGTGGGCGGGTAGGCGGCGTGGCCGAGGCGAAGGTGCGGAGACGCGGCCTGGCGCTTCGAAGGCAATTTGGACCGCCCGCAAGCCTGCGGGTGTCCCCCGGGTGCGCCACCTCGGATGGCGCCTTGTTCCGTGGCGGCTGCGAGTGCGGGCGGTGTGTGCACGCCGTCGACAGATACCAAGACGGCAGAGGACCGTGCCGACTCAGCGCCCGTGGCGGAGTCAACGAACACGGCGCGCCGCGAGACGCATGAGCGGCCCGCGAGCTTGGTGAGTTGGAGGTCCGTGAAGCGTGGCCGGCGGCGACGGCGCCGCCGCTGCGCGAGGGTCGGCGGATTTCGGCGCGGGGCAGCGTCCCCACCCGGTCGGGGGGACTCAACCGGTCTGTCCGCGAGGTCGCGGCGAGAACCCGGGGCGCTCCGGCGAAGAGGGATGGACAAGCGCGCCGCCGCGGCGGTGGGGGCCTCGGTTCGACGAACTCGTCCTCGTTGTCCGAGCAGTCGGAGAAAGAGCCGATCCACCCACCGCATCCCCTTGGGTCGGAGGTGAAGTAAGGGGGCGCATCGGGGAGAGGGCCTTGACGCGGCCGCTAGAGACAGCCCCCAAGGCGGACATCACGGTGGCGAGGCCGCTGCTGCAACGGAGCTGGCGGCAGCCGGCGGCTGTGGTGGTGGCGGGGGCGACCCCCTGCTGCGGCTGTAGCGCCGGTGAGGCACCAGAACCGCCCGAAGCGGCGGGGGGGTAGCGGAGGCGGTGGCGAAGGCGGAGCGGAGGGCGCCACGAGCACGACCTCGCACCAACCACCAGCGTCGCCGAGCGGCGGCGCGCGGCGTGAGCGGCGCGGTGAGGGGGTGTAGTCATCCTCAATCTCGCCCTCCTCGACATCCGGGGACGGCGGCGAGGACACCACGGGCAGCGAGCCGCCGTCGACCGCCACATCGGGCCGCACCATCGGCAAAATCTTGCGCGACGCGGCCGGGCGGCGAGGAGGTCGCGTCGGGGCAGGCCCTGGGCGAGCCGTTGGCGTAGCGGACGGGCGGAGGTCGGCGGTCAGCGCCGGGGCGGCGTGCCGGCGGCGGCGGGGCGGCCGAGTTCGCCTCGCGGGGGCGCGCTGCGACGGCGCTTGAGGTCGTCCGCGGCGGGGCTGAAGCCGGGAGCACGGCCCGCGGGGGGCTGAAGCAGCGGATCAGAGGGGGGCCCATGGATCTGCAGCCGCTGGCCGCATCGACGGCGCTCGCGGCCCGCCGCTTGCGCCGGGCGGTGTCATGGGCGGGGGGGCGCGCCGCGCGCGAGCCCCGCGCATGGCTGCTGCGAGGCCTGCCAAGGGGGGGAGGAGGACGGGGAGAGGGCGCGGAGGGCGGGCTGGGAGACAGCGGGTGCGGTGCGGAGAGGTGGCCGCCGGCGCGGCGGCGGCGTCGCGCGGGGGGCTTCCGCCAGGCAACGCTCAACCCATGCCCCCGCCTAACAGCCAGTTGTTCACTTTTTATAAGCATCAGATGCTTGGCAGGTCACAAGGAATGTTTTAGCAGGACCATTGAAGTAAAAAAACATGTTAGCCGACAACTGTTAGCGACAACTGTCGGTTCGGCCTTTTCACTCTCTCTTTACTAGCTATTATCTGGGTTTTTCTCCCAACAAGCGATGGTTCTTCTATAAGACTATAACACTTCCTGTGAGCTTCCAACCCGTCACAAGGAATGTTTTAGCAGAACCATTGAAGTAACATGCTTTGGAATTTCATCTTTCCTTTCGTCTTTACCAGTTCTCTGATTTTTCTCCCAACAAACCAAAGTGAGCATGCCCTCCTATTGGCTATTGCTACCCATCTCGAACACAGTTTCCACTTCGCAGTCAGCAGTTGATTGACATCAAATAGGTAATCAAACAAGACATCAGCAAACATCAGTGTTGTATTTGTTTGCTACTTTACAGTCTTATTACTTTTTTTTTCTGTTATAAGGTGCATCTCTGCTTTCCTTTCGTCTATACTAGTTATCTGATTTATTTTTCTCCCAATAAATCACTGCAGAGGTGAGGTCAGCATCCCCTCAATTCTGGTAGCGAGCCATACTAATTCAGATCTGCTACATACTCATCTCCAACACAGATCACAGGCAGCACTTGGTTGACCTCATCAGGCACATACAATGGTAGTTAAATACTAATACAATACCAAGCATTAGTCATACGTCTCATCGTTTTGTATTTGTTTGCTATTTTACAGTTGTTATTATGAATTACATTGTTTTCGGTTGAAGGTGCACAACTATTTCACCAAGTGTTCTTTGCTTTAACCATTACACTACGCTGCTTGTTATTAATTTGTATAATACTTATTGATAAGAGTTCTTAATTCCCCATACGATGAAAACAGAGCACAGAATAAAACATTATCTTTTCTTTCTAGTGACCATGTTAATTTTTTTGGTAATGATTGAATTTTTGAACTATGTTTAGTACAAAATGTCATTTATCTAGAAGTTGGCATTTTTATTCTCTACAAGCATTCTCTGTTTATTATTCCCTCATTTGTTTTGATACTCTTATATTGATTTATTCAAACAGCTTGTATCAATTCGCTAGCCCACAAGAGCATTTGTTTCTTGTTCCGCTGCATGCGTTTGTTTGAAATTGTTTCGCAAGTTGGAGCACCCATATTTGTTTCTCCTATAAGAGTGCTTAAGTAATCAGGAATGGATAGTAGAACTATTGAACGTCAAATATTGGAGAAAAAGCTGTAGGATCCAATTGGATGTTTCTATAAAAGTGCTTGAGTTATCATAATGGATAGTGGAGCTACTGAACGTGAAATATTAGAGAAGAAATTGGAGAAAACGCTGCAGGATCCAACTGCAGAACCAATGTATTTGCCACTGGAATTTTTGAAAGTCATCACATGTGATTTTTCCACTGAACGAGAACTTGGCAGGGGTGCATATGGAGTAATATATAAGGTATGACCATTCCTCTTCCACTCAAACTTTCAACCGATGGCAACAGTAACAAATAATGAATGGTTCACCTAAATGCTATGAAGGGAGTTCTCCAGAGCGGCAAAATTATTGCTGTAAAGAAGATTTTTGATGCACATCTGTCAAGGGCGTTCGTGCCCAAGGACGGCGGACCTCGACTACAGAGTTCGTAGTCTCGATCCGTGGTAAATCGGCAGGGTTATGCCCCCACGCCGCTGTTCTTCATCAACCGGGTTATACCCCTGGCTGCCGGCTTAGGAGAATAGAGAGGGAGATTAGATGGTTGGTAATTGCTTAATTCTGATGAAGAGCCATGCGGCTTACATAAAGGCAGTGGCCTGCCAATCCCTCGCCAAACACTCTCGCTATAATCTCTCTCAGCGCTCAATTATTCCTCTGACCACTCTCTTTCACTTATTTGAGAAATACTAAATGCAGCACTAGCTACAGGTGCGCTCATACAGCAACTCCACAAATCATTGAACTAAAAATAGAAGCACCTCTCCTAGCCAGCGAAGCACATCTCCTTTCTTCCTAGCCCTTTGGTGGAGCCGGCGCTGCGCCTGGCCTGTCGCATGCTCGGCCTTTGCATGCTGCTCGGGCGCGCTCCTCGGGCATGGCGCACGCCCGGGCTCGGCGACGCCTAGTGTTCGTGGCGCCCGAACATGACATCTCCCTCCCCGCCGAGAATCAGCTCGTCCTCAGCCGAACGCGGGTACTTGGCGCGAACGCCGTCGTGTCCTCCCATGTAGCCGACGCGGCGGATGCACCTTTCCACTGGATGAGGGCTTGGGGCACACCACCCATGATGCGATAAGCGCACGGCAGCGCTTCGGGCTCGGGGTCGATGGCGCCATGACGAAGAGGTGGCAGCGGGGGCGTCTCGGTCGGCGGGTCACCCCGGAACTTCTTCAACAGCCCCACGTGGAAGACGTCGTGGATGTGGGCACCGGCTGGCAGGGCGAGCTGAACATCGACGTCGTTGATGAGCTCGATGATGCGGTACGGCCCGCAGAAACGGGGCTTGAGCTTGCCACCTGTGGCTGGGGGCAGCGAGGACGCCGTCTTGTCGTAGATGAAGAAGAGCCTAGTCGCCGACTTGGTAGCTGACGGCGATGGTGGCGGTCGTAGTGGCGCTTCGGGTAGCTTGAGCCTGCTCCAAGCGGCGTATGTCGGCCAAGAACTCCTCGTGCTCAGCCATGGTCTTGGCGACGGCCGGCACCACTGGTGTCGCCCGGCTCATAGGAGCGGTCGAGAGCGGGTCACGCCGTCGCAGACGACGCGAACGATGTGTCCCGCGGCGATGGCCGGGTAGGCGGTGTTGAACGGTGTACTCCGCCCAAGGCAGCCACGGAGCCATCGACGGCCGGTCTCCGTGAGGCACCGCAAGTACATGATGATGACGCGGTTGGCCGACTCGGACGCCCATCTAAGCGGGGGTGGAACGCCGTCGTCATGTGGAGCTTGGTACCCATCAGCCTCATGAGCTCCTGCCAAAACAAGGATGTGAAGACGGTGTCCCGGTCAGAGACCATGGATTGGGGCACCCCGTGTAGGCGGACGACTTCGGTGAAGAAGGCTTGGGCGACGGACTCAGCGGAGTACGGATGCGCCAAGGGGATGAAGTGGCAATACTTGCTCGGTCGGTCCACCACCGTGAGGATCACCGACTTCCGCGGGACGCGCGGTAGGGCCTCCACAAAATCCAGCGCGATGTCCGTCCACACACCCTGCGGCACTGGGAGCGGCAGCAAGAGGCCCGCCGGGTGGAGGTGTTCGGACTTATAGCGCTGGCAGACACCACATGATCTCACCAAGTCCTGCACAAGCTGTTTCATGTTAGGGAAGTGAAAATCGCGCCGGAGGCGGTGGAGGGTGTGCTGGACGCCCTCGTGGCCGTCCTCATGGACCGCCGCGCAGGATCTCTGGAGGAGCGATGAGGTGGGCGGGATGTGGGCGGCCCCCCGAACAGCACCATGCCGTCGACGATCGTCGTGGCGCGGCCGGCCCCGGAGGCGATCTCGCCGTCGGCGCCACCGGTGTCGGGTCGCCGAGCCGGGCTGGCGTAGACGGGCGACGAAGTCGGCGTGGTCCCGGAGAGGGGCCGGCAGAGCCGAAAGTGCATCTAGCCCTTTAGTGGGTTTTGGTGAATTGAATGACAACATAATTAAAGGTCTAATAAGTTTGCTAAGCGTTGAATAGGAAGCGAGTCTATTTCATATACTTGTGGATTGTGTATTAACAAGTATATCCAATATTCAATAAGTAAGCAAACTTGATGGTATTCCACATAGTGTTGAATCAAAGACCAAATTGTGTATTGTTGTATTGGAAAATTATGGAAACAATCTAGTTCAAGTATTTGCATGGTGGGAGCTCGTGGTCGAGGTCGAGGTGTTTTTGCGAGAAAAAAGTTCGTGAAAAGGAGAGGGGTGTGCGCCCCGAGCAAGGGCGGGCATCACAGCGAACATAGCACTCATGGCGTCACAAGTGCTACCCCGCTGCTCATCCTGACCTCTCTGCAATGGGTCCATGCCCTCCTGACTCCAGGTAGTGTAGCGTGGGTCCTCCCTGGGGAAACAAGAGTATTTTGCCCCCACCAAGGCCTCGTGGTGGTCCACCATCAAACTCCTCGGGTGGAAAGTCCGTACTGCCGATGTCCCAACTTTGTCCAAACGGAGGGCGTGCGGAAGGGCAGGAATCACAAGGTGAACCCCGGTAACAAGTCGGTCGCCTGTGGTCTTGTCTCCCATGTGTAGATGGGCGCCTGTGTACCCGGCCTGCCGAGCACACGCCACAAAGACGGTCGGCATGCAAAGCTCCGGCGGCCCACGAGTGCTATTGCCAAAAGCGGGTGTATCAGCCATCCGTAGCAAGATTTAGGAGATAAAGTGAGATTGATAACTATGGATCAGTTTTAACCAAAAGAGGGCAAGTACTAATTAAGGGGAAAGATAGACAGTATGCATGAATGACATGATGATAATTCAAACATAATGCATGAGCGTATCTTTACGTATCTCATGATTTGGGAAAGATAAGTTTCTACTCGAATAATGGTGGTATATCCAACTTAACTCTCAAAATAAATAAAGCGTATCTAGTCGGTCTACACGCTTTTTCTTATTTGTTAGTGTACCGCACGTTTCATTTCAGCCCACAATATATTTATGCAATGCACTAATTTAAATTGCATATACCGCTTCATCAGGTCCACCCGACGGCATCGCATACCATGCGGAAAAAGCACATTTTACACCCCGCATCTCATGTACCCATACACAAGTCTATTGGGGCACTACCGACCACGGAGCTCGATGGACCTCAAAGACGACACACACACGGGTGTGACATACTTCGATTATTAAACCCCTAGGCTGGCTTTTGTCCAACCATGCTCTCACAAGCTCACATCATTTACCCAGGCGTAAAGGCATTGAACACCGGTTAACCCGGCACAAACAACAAAATATGATGCAAAAACCCATCCCGAAGTTAGCCAAACCACTTGACTGTCCTTAATTGGGCATAAAGGGTATGACCATGGCACTATTAATTTTGCAAACCTTTACTCACACCCCAAAATAGTTTTATTTCGCAAAACTTTTTCGCAATAGAGAAGTGATTAGTTTTAACTTAAACACGGTGATCGGGATGCAAGCACCGAACTAAGCTCCGATGCCGCCTATGACAGAGCCGACCAATTTATAAGAAATCAAGTATAAATCGTAATTACCGAAGCAATCGCCGTCTACACTTGAGTCCATATAAACCCGGTGATTCGGAAATCTCGAGTGATTTCAAACTCATCAACATACAACGAAGGACCGTTGAGCTCGGTGTGCAAAATCCGCAAGTGTCTCAAACCAAATTGAAATATTATTATCGAGTGCGATGTACCATTTGATTACAAACCAAGTTCGTGAGTAACGGAAGCAAATAGTTTCGAAAACCAAATAGTTTGTTCTGTGGAAATAAAATAAATAGTGCCACCATATAGTCATCCCCGCAATGTAATAAGACAGGGGATATGGAATGCCTTGCCCCGGCGCTTACTCCTCATCGCAAAGGTACAAACAAGTCTTGCAATAGTTATGATAAAGATGATCACCGCAACAATGGGAGTAAAACCCCGAGTACACAAATACTCGCCTAGACTTACCCGACATAAATAAAATAAAGACTCCAAGGATTATGCAAGGCTTTATCCGGGGCTAGCCGACTCACATTTAATTTTAGCGAGATAAAGTTGTTTAGTTTTCCCTACACATGCTATTCAAAGCTTATCCAATTTAAAAGGTTGTTTATTATAAATAAACCATAAGTCCTCAGTATAGTCATGATTAAAAACATATGCTCGGATAAATAAATAACAGCTTAAGTAACTGGATCAACATTTTAATCAGCGGCAATATGAACATAATATAAATATAAACTTTATGTGATAAATTGCTACGGTGTTACGGAAACATTCGGGTTCTCACCGCCCAGGAGAGATGGCGATTCGAATCAATTTCTAACCAAATCAGGCGACTAACCCGAACACAAACCAGGTCCACTTTGCAAGAGCAAACCCAATCACAATCGAAACATTCCGAATCTCGGTGTCCCTGGGCAACCCCCTCATCTCGGGCCGCCGGAGATTTCGAACGAAGAAACACCCCGTCGTTCGAGATTGCCTCCGCGCCCAATCAAAACTCTCACCTACACGCCAATGAGGAGCGTTGTTTTACGATGCCGATGCGGCCGAGCTATGTTTCATCAAGCTTCGTGGCTCACGACCCCTGAGCCTACTATGTGATCAAGTACTTTCAACTTCCCACGCCTTCCGACAAAGATTCGGTCCTTAAGTGATCAGATGGAAGACCAAAATATCTATCCAATCCAGCATGTTTATTTATCAAGTTTTATCCAGCCTTGTTAGTCAACCCCCGTGACCAACCACAACATCCTCTCAAGTGACCGGAATCACTGTCTCCCCGCAATCACCATAAGCGAGCATTTATTTAACCTAGACCTCAACATAGGATGGATAACAACTTCAACAAGGATATTTGTGCAACAACGGTTTCAACCATTTCCTAGACTTAATGCATCAAACATAAAAGAACTCAAGTCAGTTTAGTTAGAAGAATAGGTAAGGGCAGCATGCACCGGGGCTTACCTTTCAGAAACGTCGCAGGAACGTGCTCCGGGCACTCAGGAAGGTCGGTGCTCAGCTCTCCTCCTCCTGTGGGATCTTCTGGCTGCACTCCCAGATGACGAAGCTCCCCCACCGCTCCTCGGTCACTTCCTCGATCAGCTCCTCCGATCCTCGACATGATGCACATGCATCGCTGAATATTACGAATGATGCATATAATTATATGAATGTGATGGCATGAATGAAAGAATGCATTATGATGTATGTACTGAGTAAGTGTATATCTCTTCGGTGTTTACAACTTAAAGCTACACAAAGCAACATAATATTTCACATCAATAACACTTTATTTGCACCAACACCAAACATGGCAGCTAGACATCTTTGTCGAAAAAACAGTCACCCAGGGGAGTTCTATAACTCCAAATGCAGCAAATAAATACTCTATGGAAAGCTTATAAAATTTCCTACAAACCATATAAACATGTCTGGACTGATTTCTGACTCCTACTGCCTCAAAAACAGCAAAACAGTAAGGCTGTTACTGCAGGAAACCATGCAACATAGCACATAAAATCTATTCATTTGGCATCCACTTTATCTACCACCTAACCAGCAAGCATAACATGATAAAAGACACTTGATTAAGCCACTGAACACTCCAAAAAGCTAAGCAAGTTCATATAACCATAAACTTCTATTTTGATATGCAACCATGGCATATATATATATATATAACACAAAAGAACCATCTCACTTCTATTAGTAAAATCACCTTCCTATTTAATCAGCAAGCAAACTTCACCAACAGCACCTAGACATACTAGGAACCATGAATAACATCCCCAAAAGCTTTAACAACAAGAACACCATGCATTTACTATTAACTAACTCACATAGGGCATATGAATAATAAATATTTAAACAGCCGGGAAAAATCTACCAAAATTACAGAAGCATTCTACTAACATTTCTAGGCTCTCACAGAAATTTCATGGCAAACACATCTATATTCTGTCCTATACAAAAATAACAAATTGACAAGGAAAGCATGCTAGAAAATACTTTGCACTATGAAACATGTCAGACAACAGATTTCTGAGTATGAAACTCTAGATAATACTAAAACATGCTACTACACCAAGTTTCACACAAAAACTGCTTGCCATTATTTTTCTATGAATTTTCCAAAGCAACAAGCTAAAATAGCACATGAAGAAGAAATCACATTTCTTCAACAGAACATGTCACAACTTATATTTTTCATGGATTCTACACCTAAAAACAAGAACATTTTGCACAGGAACATGTATTTTATCATGCACCAAAACAGAGATATGGATTTTCCTAAAAACATGATATTTCTTGCCAAAAAACAAAACTATATATAAAAAGTACGTAAACTGAAACTTACATTTTTATATGATAGAGCATGTCAAAACAAACCTAACAAAATTGGTTTCACTCAAAACCAAGCTAAAATGACCAAGTTATGAATTTTGCAAGTTATACATGGGTTTTTCGAAAAAGAAAATATAAAAGAAAATCGCTACCGACACGCGGGACCCACATGTCGGTGACACAAAACAGCACGGCGGCGCGCGCGGGTTTCGCCGGCGGTGAGCTACCGGCCAACCGGGCACTTTTCGACTCTACTCGACGCGGGCGCAATGCATTGGTGCATGAATCGCACCGGTTTTGCACCCTAACATCGTCGGCGGCGATAACGACGGTGGAGCGGCGGCGGCTCGACGGCGCCGGTCGTTCGGCGACAACGCGGCAAGCGAGGCATGCACAAGCTCCACGATGCTGGAGGCGGTGCTATTGCGCCACTCAATCGAAGAAAACCGCGGCGGCTAGCAAGGGCGATGGCTGCCCGGTGGCCGGCGACATGGCGGCGGCCGCACGCGTTTCACGGGACAACGGCGCGAATCGACTCAAATCAAGCACATGCATGGCTCTAGAACCTCTGGCGAAACTAAAGCGCGAAGAACCGGACCCTATGACCCGTCGGAGCGTGCTCGGCGAGCAGCTTACGGCGGCGGCCATGGCGGACGAGCAGCAAGGCAAGGGGGGAAAAGCACGGGAATGGCCATTATACCACGATCTTTACCTTGTTTCGATGGCGGCACTAGGTAGGGCTCGTCGTGGCGGTCATTTGGGGATCTAATTTGGTGAGGTTTGGTGGGTGAACAGCGGTGGGTTTCTGGCCGGCGGCGATGGCGCACGGCGGTGGCGGCAGCGGCGCGTTTGCGGGCGGGGGAGCGGCGCGCGGTTGCGTGGGAATGCGGCTAGGGTTTAGGCACGCACGCACAGCGTTTATGCGCGGCGACGGTCGAACGGGGCCGATCCGAGCCATACATCGGCGTCGGCATCACGCCACGCGTCATGGCCGTGCGTTGAGCACGCGGCTGGGACTGTCGGGTTGCGCCGCGGCGATAGGTACCCCGCCCCTCTGAACTACTTTCTCGTTTTTGGGTATCTCAAAAAACCGTGCCGATTTTGGAAAAACTCAAAATACCAACTTTGAAGAGAATTTCATAATCTACAAAACTCTCCATTGGGGCATTTTCAAATTCGGCCTATTTTTTGAAACTACAGAGCAAAAACTGTGGGGTCTAGTTTGACTTAGAGAAAAACAGGATTTTGAATTCAACTTGAATTTGACCAAACTGTTGGGCTCTTTTTGGACCTTTTCCAAACATTTTCACAAGATGCAAGTTAAAGACCAAATGATCCTCATGAAAAGTACTTCAACACATATAAAGAACTTTTTAGCTGAAAACCATTTTATCTAGCACTTTTGAAAGGTTTTCCAAAACACTCAAAAGGGTTTAAAGAGTTATGACAAGTTTATAAATTATTTTTCTACCACTAAGGCCTACACAAACAAGATCCAACACATCATCCTACACATGGATAAGCACAAGATGAACTTAAAATAGCTTCTACTCAATCATCCACTCTAAACATATCATGGCAAGCTAGTGATACAAAATAAAACCACATTCATGCTAATTGCAATGCAATGCATATGATGATGCTTATGTTATGCAATGCACATGTTAATGCAGTGGCTAACACCCAGGGTGTTACAGGCCCTTCCCATGGCGCCGCGAGCTTGTGGCGGTCTTTCGTGCTCTGAACTTGGCAGAGGACGTGATCGCTGACGCTGAATGCCCGGCCCTTGACGTGGCGGTCGTGGTAGCGCCGCATGGACTACAGCTACTTGGCGGAGTGGAGGAGCGCGATGTCGCGAGCTTCGTCGAGCTGATCCGCCATGTCCTGGAGTGGTGCTTGGTTGGCGTCCTCGTTGTAGGCCTGAACTCGGGGTGATCCGTACTCGAGATCGGTGGGGAGCACGGCCTCGGACCTGAAGACGAGGAAGAAAGGAGTGCGCCCTGTGGCCCTGCTCGGGGTGGTGCGGAGACTCCATACGATGGCAGGGAGCTCGGCAAGCCATCGACCGCCGAATTTTTTCGAGTCGCTTTTGAATATGCGCAACTTCACACCCTGCAGGATCATATATACCGTTAGCTCGTTCTACCTGTCCGTTGGTCCTTGGGTGGCTGACCGAGGCCGTGTCCACGCGGATGCCATGCTCGTTGCACCAGTCGAGGAAGACTTCTCCCACGGTTGGTGCCGTTGTCGGTGATGATGGAGTTCGGGACCCCAAAGCGGTGGATGATGCCGGTGAAGAATTTGACCATCTCTTATTTCGACACCGGGCGATGGGGCATGACCTCGATCCACTTTGAGAATTTGTCGATAGCGACGAGCAAGTGCGTGTAGCCCCCAGCGTCCACTTGAAGGCCCCCCACCATGTCGAGACCCGGACCACGAAGGGCCAAGTGAGCGGGATCGTTTGAAGGGGACTGAGCGGCAGGATGCGCTTGGCGCTGGCGACCCTCGCGAATGGCGCATGACTTGGTTGGCGTCGGCGATGGTCGGCCCGGAGGAAACCCTGGCGGAAAGCTTTTTCCGACGAGCTCGTGGAGCCGCGTGGTGACCGCATTCACCGGCGTGGATCTCTCTCGATGAGCTCTTCTCCTTGTTTGAGCGTGATGCAACGCCGCGGGATGCCCGGCTGCGCCGCCGATAGAGCTCTTCCCGATGGCGGCGAGCGTCTTAGCTCGGTGAGCTAGTCGTCCGCGACTCTTCTCGACACGGAGGTAGCTTGCCCTCTTTGATCCATCGGAGGAGCGGGACCGCCCGGTCGGGCCGGCGTTTTAGGGACCACGCCCGATTTGGCCCCGGGTCAATGGGGTTCGGGTCAATGACCATACAAGCCGAGCTTGAGCTCGTGAGGGTGTCAACTTCCATTCTATCTGGTCTCGGGACGTCGGCGGGTGAGCTCGTGCCGTCGGTCATCCTCACCGGGTCGGCCCTTGAGTCGTATCGAGGGGGCGTGCCGCTGCGTGCATGAAGACGCCGGGCGGCACGGGCGTCCGGATCGATGCGAGCAGCGCCGGCTCGTCGGCGTTGTTGTTGTAGTTGCGATGAGCGTGGTTGAGCTCGAGCCCGTGGAAGTGCTCTTCGAGCTCGTGGACCTTCGACAAGACGCGATCATCTTCGGGTTGACGCGGTCGGCCTCCTTCATGACCTGGTTCTTTACGAGCTCCCGAGTCGCCCCGGACCTCGAGGTGCCGGATGCCGGGGCTGGGCGATGCGCAAATCCGTTCACGAGGGCCTCGTGACTCGGCGACGTTGTTAGAGGCCTGGAAATGGAGACGGATTAGTACTTCATGCGCACCTTGTTCGGCGAGATGAAGATTAGTCCGACTCTGCGCCATATTTCTTGATGGAACCGTCGAAGTACATCACCCAATATTCCACGTCGTCGGCCTTGGCGGTACCGACCTCGGTCCACTTTCGGCGATGAAGTCGGACAAAGCTTGCGACTTGATGGAGTCCCTCGGGCGACGTGATATCGGCCCCCCATTAGCTCGGCGGCCCCTTGGCCATGCGTCCCCGCGACCTTGGGGCTGCGGGCGATCTCGCCAAGGGGATACTTGAGACGGCGGTGGCGGGGTGCGATTCGAAGTCATGGCGGAGCTTGCGCCGGGTGATCAACAGCCAGCACACGAGCTTTTGAGCTGCGAGTACCATGTTTTGGTGTCGAGAGAAAGGACCTCGATGAAGTAGGAGGGGTATTTGGACCTTGAGTCGCGTGCCCTTCCTCCTCTCTCTCGGCAGCGAGAGCACGGTGCTCACGACCTTCGAGGTCGGCGAGATGTAAGGAGGATGGGCTCGTCCGGAGCTGGCGCTACGAGCACGGGTGGATTGGCGAGGAGTTGCTTCAGCGAATCGAGGGCTTGCTGGGCCTCATCGGTCCAAGTGAAGCGCTCAGATTTCTTTACTTGCAATGCGGCCCGGCAAGCTTGGCTCCCGAGCCGAGCTATGAACCGGCTAAGGGCGGCTAAGCATCCCGTGAGTTCTTTGTATGCCTTTTATGTTCTTGATTGGCCCCATACTCGTGATGGCGGTGATTTTTCAGGGTTGGCCTCGATGCCGTGCTCGGACATGACGAAGCCGAGCAACTTGCCCCCCAGGGACCCCGAAAAACGCACTTCTTGGGGTTAAGCTTGACTCCAAATTCGCGGAGCTTGGCAAAGACCTTTTCGAGGTCGGGGACGAGCTCGCCCGAGCGTTTTGTCTTGACCACGATGTCATCGGCGTATGCCTCAACGAGCTTCCCGAGGAGCTCTTTGAAGACCTTTTGCATGCACCTTTGGAAGGTGGCGCGGCGTTTTCAAACCGAAGGGCATTGTTACGTAACGAGAATGCGCCAAACGGAGTGATGATGGAGGTGGCGCTGATCGGCTTCGCTCATCGCGATCCGGTGGTAGCCGGAGTAGCGTCGAGAAATGCGAGTGTGTCACACCCGGAGGTGGAGTCAGCGATTTGGTCGATCTTGGCGGCAAAGAAAAGCGGATCCTTTGGGCACGCCTTGTTGAGACCCGTGTAATCAACGCACATTCTCCATTTCCCATTCTTCTTCTTAACTAGTACGAGGGTTGGCTATCCACTCGGGATGATACACCTCCTTGATAAACCTAGCGGCTAATAGCTTATCTATCTCCTCGGCGATTGCCACGGCGTCGGGCGTCGTCAAAATGTCGGAGCCTTTGCTTCCACGGTCGAGCCGGGGTTTAATGTTCAGGAGTGCTCGGCGACTTCCTCGGTATGCCCGGCATGTCACGAGGCCCTCCATGCGAACACGTCGAGGTTCACGTGAAGGAAGTCGACGAGCTCGCTTTCCTATTTTGGGGTGAGCTCGGTGCCCACGCCAGTGCGCCCCTCCTTGCCGACGACGACCTTCTTGGCGTCCTTCTCGGGCTCGAACGTGCCCGCGACCTTCTTGAGCTCGCCCGGATGAGCTCGTGCTCGCCGGGCTTCTTGAGCTCGGGGAGAGTCCTCGGCGCTGGCCCAGCCGCCATTTTGGGCAACATCACGCTTTCGATCTCGGCGGGCGGCAAGGCGGGGCCTACGGCAAAGCGGTGTGTCATAACCGAGCGGCTTTCGAATGTGGAGTCGACGGTGATGACCCCTTTGGCCGGGGATCTTGAGCTTGAGGTAAGTGTAGTTGGGGGCGGCCATGAACTTGACGTAGCATGGCCGGCCCGAGAGCGCGCGTGGTAGGCTGTCTGAATGGGAGCACCTCGAGCGTGAGCACCTCCCTGCGGAAGTTGTCGGGGTGCGAACGTGAGGGGAGGTTAATCCGCCCGAGCAGGACCATCCGCTTCCCGGCACCACCCCATGGATGGGGTGCGCCGAGGGCCGAAGCCGCACCTTGGGGATGCCGAGGGCTTGGAGCTGTGGATGTAGAGGAGGTTAAGGCCGCCGCCGCCGTCCATCGACACCTTGCCAAGGCGCTTGGTCCCGATGATGGGATCGACGACGAGCGGGAACCTCCCGAGCTGTGGGATGTGATGGGGGTGATTGGTCTTATCGAAGGTGATCGCCCGAGCTCGACCACTTGAGGTATGAAGGAGTGGCCGGCTCGGCCGAAGAGGACCTCGCGGCGTGTCGGCTACGTTGGCGCTTGGACTCGTATCGGTCGCGCCACGAAAAATGACGTTGGCGGTGCCCTCCTCGATGTAAGGCGTCCTTGTCGCGATCCGCAGCTGGCGTCTGTCATCCGCGTCGCGCCCCGGTCGCGTCCTTGCCACCGCCGTGCAACGTGCACATCACGTGCTTCTTCATGAGACGACAGTCCTTCATCTTGTGCTTGACGGGGCCTTCATGATGCGGGCAAGGTCCCTCGAGCATCTTGTCGAAGTGCTCCTTGGGGACGAATGGCTTGCCCGCCTTGGCACAATCGCCTTCTTCTTGTCCGCCGCGACCCGCGAACTCGTCGTCGTCCTCCCGTCGCAGCTGGCTTGCTGTTTCTCTTGTTCCTCTTCTTCTTGTTGGGGCGGGTGGCGGATCCCTATTGACCTCGTCGTCGGCCTTGGCCTTGCCCTTCCCGGTGGCGGCGAGACAAAAGCATCCTCTCCTCGGCGTGGCGGTTGTTGGCGTTTCTTAACGTCGCGAGAAAAAATCCATAGCGTCTGAGAATTGTCGTTGTAGCTTTCATCGGAAATATTCAGGGTATCGTATTTTCCGCAGGGAACGGATGTACTCTCTCCTAGTTAGTTCGCCCAAGGACACACAGGCCAAAGATGGGGAGGATTAGTGAGAAGGATTCCTACACCTTTAGGGTCTATGGATAGCCAGTCTCTAGAGCTACTTGTTCACCGGGCACCGGCCCACACCCAAACCGGGCGTGTCCGGCCATTAGCACTAACCCACACGAGCGTGGGGGATTTCAAAGGGACGGTCAAATTTTGTCACAACCCAGCCGCCTACCCCCTCGACCGTGGGGTGCTTCGTAAACGATAGAAAACCGCTAGCCCAAACACCACGTCTATGCTAGAGATTAACGCTCTAGTGTTTGCCAGGTTCCCCGGTCAAAGGGTTCCACCACTAGAACTCCGCCCAGAAGGAATGGCTACCGAACCCGCAAACAAGTAGATAAATCATGGATAAACAAAAGACCATAAAGATTATTAGAACCGTGGAGTCTTACTCAGCCAAGATCCCGTGAAGGAGCCGAGCACGAATCCACCGAGGTACAAGTCCGGGGAGTCGCCGACAAGTCCGGCACTTCCCCGCTCCCGGCCCTCACATCTCTCCTCCACCGATCTCTCTACTACTAGTGAGGGCCTAAGCCCATTGGAGTGAAGGAATGGAGTAGAGGGAAGAGCCCTACTAAGAAGAGGGAGAGCTCTTGCCTTGGAATGGTGTGTGTGGAATGAGGGAGAGAGATGGGGTACTTATACAAGGAGGAGAGGGGCCTAAGTGCTAAATCTACCCTAAACCGACTATGACCAGGCATCTAGGTATGATGAATCGGCTGATCCACCCCCGCACCGCCCTCCTGGGCATTAATGGAACCGACCTGCCGAAGCTGGGCCGGAACCGCCTCAGGATGGGTGCAGGCGCACCCTAGGGTGCGCGCGCACCCTTCTGGGCCCGGCTCGGCCCGAGCTTTGGCAGGCCGTCGTCCTTCGTCTTGAAAAGCTGTAGTGCGGCGTTGGTTCAGCCCAGTTCTGTAGTTTTGGCCCGTTTCTCCCTTGGGCTTGTCATCTTCAGGAATACGCTTTCCAGGGAGGCGCCTTTTGGTGCATTTTCTTCTTGTTTATGTATACTTCCTGCATTGCTCTCAAAAATACCAAAACTTATGGAACTAGTTAGATTTAAACCCTACCACTAAGTTTGGTGGTCAAAAGAAAGCATTTTATGCAGGTGTTGACGGTATTTAATATGCAGTTAACGACCGTCAACAAGTACCCCCACACTTAGCCCTTTGCTCGTCCTCGAGTAAAGGTTAAGGACTAAGATAGGTCATCTCCTCGATATGTAATCTGCATACAAGTTATTCCAAGCTTCACCTGCACTTGTGAACTTTTGATGTGTCTACCATGTTAATCTTGGGTAATTGAATTATGGAACAACATGGATTCAAATCCCCTTGCATCGAATAAGTGCGGGAACTTGGGTTTTCATTTGATTTTGAAAATGTAAAACATAGCATTGCTCCTCGAATGATTCACTTTCGGATCACTCAATTTTGTGTTTGGTTCCTCACCAAGGCATATCAGGAGTTTTGCCTTCTTTCGTTCCTACTTCTAAAAAGCTTATGTGGATCTTTGGGTAGGGAAAGATATGAAGGCATACTTACTCTGCATATATTGCCAGGTCAAAGCTCGGATCCCAGGAGAAGGATGGCATACCCCTAGATCAAGAAGTGCATGTGTGTGGATATAATGAGTTTGGAACCTATACTATACTCCTTGATATGAGTGATCACTCTTTTGAAAACTTTATTATTGACAACATGGCTATATATTTTTTTTTTCTTTTCTTGCATGAGCCTTCATGTGCTCATCATTTTTTTTCTTTTTTTTTCTATCTCTTGGACCTTCATGTGTCCAACTTTTTTTTCTATGGGACCTTCATGTGTCCCTATATTTTTTCATAGCCATGTCTCTTTGAACCACAAATTATAGAGATCACTATACGGTAGAACATGGAGTATTTATTTCTAAGATGTCTTTTTTTTCGTGTCTACTCCCGGTGTAGGAGCATAGCCTTTTGTATGGTGGATGGAAGCATGTATTAGCGTATTCCCGGTGTAGGAATAGCCGATAAATGTGGCGTGTAAGTGATCTTGATCTTGGGGGCATGACAACTATCTCAACAAGGGCCAACAAGACTTGACACAAGCTCAATGCAAAGATAAGTAGCATATATATATGTGGAATTTGCATATCATTGAGGAGCATGCTATTTGAATTTGCATATCATTGAGGAGCATGCTATTTGAATTTTGAATTTTTGAAAACAAATCCCAAGTTCATATAAAGAGCAAGGTTCAAATCATCCAACTATATCTCATATTCCAATTACTTAGATAACATGGGGTCCCTATGATAGATAGTTCACAAGGCATAGGAATATTAGCGAGGAATAAAGAGTATGCAAACTTTTATCAAAAGGATAGCATGGAGATGGGGCCTCAAAAGGTTTGTCTTTTTGAAAAGTTCAAATTTAAACTTCAAAACTTTTTGTGAGATGTGAGAGCGAGAGTTGCACAAACCACCGTTTGAAGAGGAAGGAGTTTAATGGTAATTGTTCGTTCCATCCTTCTCCATCGTGAATTGCTCGATGATTGTGCATTGTGTTGGGAGATCTCGGATGAGTGTGATCATATGCTTGAGAGATCTCCCCGCACTTGGTCTTGTACTGGTTTTATTCAAGCAAAGAAAACAAAACAAAAGAAGACAAACACATACATGGCTCTATCGGTAAGAACACCGTGGAGCCTTTATTGAGGTTACTTTTTATTTTATTTTATTTGTCCACCTCATCATCACTCAAGCAAGGTTAACATAAAGAAGCAATGTAAGCAAAGCCTCGATTCATCTCCAACATAAGATACTCCCCAAAGATCATGACGGCAAAACTCTAAGTTCATTAACCAAACTCTAACACCATGTCAAAGTTTGATTAAAGAAGATCATTTTACCCTAAGCACCATGCTTAATGTAAAAGACCTATGGATGTATTTCATATGTAAATGCACCCAAACTCAAAGCATATGTCCTAGCAAGGGAAGCATGGAGTTTTATCTTCATGGAGACAAATATGAGTAAGAGAGTTGGTGAACGTTACCTTTGCATACGAGTATAGGTACCGACATAAGTGGGTGAAGCATCGAAGTTGTTGTCTGCGGTTTGCATGATGGCTTAGCCCGGGTGCATCTCAAGGCTAGGCCACACACACACACACACACACGACATGTGTGCGGGCCATAGGCCTTGATGATGAAGACAAAGGATGAGAGGAGAGCCCTTCTTGCTTGTTGAAGCAATGAGGGGTGCGATCAGGTGGCACATTGGTATTTATTTTGACCATGTGGGGCCAACCACGCTCCTTTCTTCTCTTATTGTCTTTTTTTCTTCTATTCTATATTTTTTTTTCAACAACACTTTTTTTTCTTTTTTTCTCTCTTTCTTTTCTTTATTATTATTTCTCATCTTTTTTTTTATCTCTCTCTCTTTTTTTTTTCTTTTGTCTTTCCTTTTTTTTTTCAATCCTTTTTTCTCTTTCTATTATTTTTTTTTTTTTTTAAAGCAAGGCAAGGTGACATATCTTTTATTCACCATCATCTTTTTATCTGACGCCTTGGTGTGTATGGAACTTTGAGAGTGTCACCATCCTTCCCCCACACTTGGACTTTTGTGTAAAAGTCAAGTGTGCAAGGTCCGGTCTCCTTTTTGAGCATGTTCCATCACCATGAGCATCATAGTTTTTTTTTTTTCATTGATGTGGCCCCATGTTCTCGGCGTCGCATGCCTCTTTGTTCTTCTTAATCGATCTCCACCTGAAATGGTTAGCGACAAGAATACCCAAAGGTGCATACTAACTTGACAACATGTTCTTGCTTTTATTAATAAGAAAGATTTTTTTTTTGAAAAAAAAAAGGAAGGAAATTTTTATTTGAAAATAATAAGAGAGGTAAAAAAATATTTATTGTTTTTTGTTTGTTTTGAAAAAAGAGATATAAAAAAATTTTTTTTATAAAAGAGATATATATATATATTTTTTTTTGATAGTCAGGGGTATCTCCCAAGCAGTGTTTTTTATGGTCGTAAGCTTGACCGTAGGACTTCATCTTGCGACTTATGAAATGTGGTGAAGTTTCGGTGTCACCAATAAGAATTTAGCATTACGCTCAAAGCTGCAAGGTTAGTGCCATCGTGCCACTACGAGATCGGCAAAACTTGTGATAGACAAAGACATCCACAACCATCCTCTCGAAAAGTTTGTGAGCGAGGATTAAGAGGAGGTTGGGGTCCTCGTAGAGAACACGTGATTAGAGGCAAGACAACTCTAGAGATCCAATAAGGTGAGCATGAAACTTGAGGGATCTCAAAGAAAGATTTTTCATGGTCATTAGCGGTTTCTATCTTGGTCTCTAGAGTTGGTGCCTCGGGCATGTCCATGGCACATGAGTTTTTAACCTCAAAAGGTATGTCATGAAGGATGAATGTTGACTCTTGACCATTGGCAAGAACAGCGTCATGTTGGCCAGAGGGACATGCCTTGTGTTTGAGCGAGGGCGACAGGTGCTTCATTTCACAAAGATGCGAAAGCAACTTAGGTGAATCGATTGGGGTTATGAACTTTGCCTCCTCGAACAGGTTTTGGTTGGGAAGATGCTTCGCCTTTGGGATATCTTGGTGAGAGGCACAAGCATTCTTTCCCAACTTCTCATCATGGCTCTCCTCTATAGGTTTTCCATGAAAAAGCTTTTCTAGAGGGTAGCCTATGAGAATGTCAAAGTCGAGGATGGGATAGATATAGAAGTCTAAGTGAACCTTGGTTTCATGAATTTTTATTGGCACGGCCCTAGCAATCCCACAACACGCAAAGATGAGGCCGAACTGACCCTTGAAGAGTCTGTCGGTCGAGGCTAGCGGCACATTACCCAAAAGGGTTTCCGCAAGATATTGTGAAGTGATATTTGCCTCGGCTGTGGGGTTGTGTAGGGCATCTAAGGAATTTCCTCGTAATGAACAAGATATAGTCGTGGAAGGTGAAAGGATCTAAATTGCTTCATAAGAGCGTTTCACCTCCATTAACCATTCTTTTGAAGGTTTCGTGTTAGAGGAAGTTTCCTTAGAAGGAGATGTGCTCCATTTGCTCCATTCGTGCCATAGAAGGTTCAAGGTTCTCCCATGATCCTCGAATTTGATCGAGAACTCCGAAGGATAAAACATTCCTTCCTTCGGTGTTCGTGGTTCGGGAGAGGGCTCAACGGTCGATTCTAATGGTGGTAAAGGGAATGGTTCGACCGATGAGGGCTCCTCAAATCTTGACATGCCCTTGTTACGGAGGGAGAAAGGTTCTACAACGGGAGAAGGATGCTTCTCTAGAATGTTATCAAGGATTCTCCTTTGTTCCGTTGTAGGTTTTAGGTGGTAAGCGACCCTCCGGCGGGTCATGTCAAGGCATAGGGCGCGTCTATGTCAAGACCCAAACAAAAGATATGCAAAAGCACACTATCGGGTAATGACAAGTGCGGAACATTGCATTATTAACATTGCAAACCTAGCCCGAGGCTACACCTATGGACTCCTTCTCACCCTTCTCAAAATCGAGGGAATTTGTCCTTGGTAGGGAGTTGATGGGAAAAAAAATTCTAGACAAAAATTGTCTTTGAGTATTACCCACTCCCCATTCAAACTTCCTACGACATTAGTGTACCATTGTTTCGCTCTCCCTATGAGGGAGAACGGAAACAACTTTCACATGAGAGTTTCTTGTGTCATGCCGGGAATGCTTAGGCATGCACATATGTCCTCGAAACCTTGCAGGTGGGTATAAGGGTTTTCAGTGTAGTACCCAAAGAAGGGGTCTGCCCGAACGATGGTTTTAAAACGTGGGGGGAGTTCATAGCCAGATGAAAGTTTTGGTTTTGAAAAAGATTGTGGCTCCGTGAACTCCTCCGTTGAAGCAGAAGGATGTTGAAATTGATTGGGCTTCATTTTGAAAAAAAGAAAATAAATAACTATTTTGATTTTTAAAAAAAGATAGATACGAGGACAAACTAGGTTCGAAGATAATAGCAACCGTTTCGACAGCGGCGCTAGAAAGCTTGTTGGCGTTTCTTAGCGTCACGAGAAAAAATCCGTAAGCGTCTGGGTAATTGTCGTTGTAGCTTTCACCCGGAAATATTCGAGGGGTATCGTATTTTCCACGAGGAACGGATGTACTCTCTCTAGTTAGTTCGCCCAAGGACACACAGCCCAAAGATATGGAGGATTAGTGAGAAAGATTCCTACACCTTTAGGGTCTATGGATAGCCAGTCTCTAGAGCTACTTGTTCACCAGGGCAGGCCCACACCCAAACCGGCGTCCGGCCATTAAGCACTAACCCGCACCCGAATGTGGGGATTTCAAAAGGGGACGGTCAAGGTTTGTCACAACCTGACCGCCCTACCCCCTCGACCGTGGGGTGCTTCATAAATGATAGAAAACCGCTAGCCCAAACACCACGTCTATGCTAGAGATTAACGCTCTAGTGTTTGCGAGTTCCCAGTCAAAGGGTTCCACCACTAGAACTCCGCCCGAAGGAGCGGCTACCGAACCCGCAAAACAAGTAGATAAATCATGGATAAACAAAAGACCATAAAGATTATCGAACCGTGGAGTCTTACTCGGCCAAGATCCCGTGAAGGAGCCGAGCACGAATCCACCGAGGTACAAGTCCGGGGAGTCACCAACAAGTCCGGCACTTCCCCGCTCCCGACCCTCACATCTCTCCTCCACCCGATCTCTCTACTACTAGTGAGGGCCTAAGCCCATTGGAGTGAAGGAATGGAGTAGAGGGAAGAGCCCTACTAAGAAGAGGGAGGGCTCTTGCCTTGGAATGTGTGTGTGGAATGAGGGGAGAGAGAGGGGTACTTATACAAGGAGGAGAGGGGCCTAAGTGCTAAATCTACCCTAAACCGACTATGACCAGGCATCTAGGTACGATGAATCGGCCGATCCACCCCGCACCGCCCTCACGGGCATTAATGGAACCGACTGCGAGAAGGCGGGCCGAAGCAGCCTCGGGATGGGTGCGGGCGCACCTAGGGTGCTTGTAGCGCACCCTACGGGCCCGGCTCGGCCCGAGCTTTGGTAGGCCGTCGTCCTTCGTCTTGGAAAGCTGTAGTGCGGCGTTGGTTCGCCCGATTCACGTAGTTTTGGCCCGTTTCTCCCTTGGGCTTGTCATCTTCGAGGGAATACGCTTTCGGGGAGGCGCCTTTTGGTGAATTTTCTTCTTGTTTATGTATACTTTACGCATTGCTCGAAAATACAAAACTTGTGGAACTAGTTAGATTTAAACGCTACCACTAAGTTTGGTGGTCAAAAGAAAGCATTTTATGCGGTGTTGACGGTATTTAATATGCGATTAACGACCCAGTCAACGGTGGCGAGGTCGAGGAGTTCCTTCACGGTCTTGGGCTTTTTTGGCCGAGCTCGTGGATGAGGGACTCGCGCAGTCATGCCGGGAAGGTGAATGTGGTGATGATCTGGTCCGAAGGCCTCTGAGAGGTTGTGCTGCGCAGCTTGGAGAAGGTCTCGATGTAGTCGCCAGGCTCTCCCCTCTTTGCACCCACGCGCGGGTCCCGGTGTCATGCCTCCGCCCTGGTGTAGGTGCCCAGAAGTTGCCCGGCGAAGACGCTGAGATCCTCCCAGCTGCGATGGCCCCTTCCGCGGGTGCTCGAGCCATCAACGAGTCACGCGCAAGATAAAGCGGAGGCTGGATGATGAAGTATACGCCGCCGCGCCGCCCGCAGCCGAGCCTATAGTCTTTTTAGCCATGTGTCGGATCTGTCTCCCGTTGTATCGCACGTCGGAGCTCGGGCCTCCCGCGCCTCGTGGCGGTCATGAGGTCGATTTGATAAGCCTACGTAATATTTATAATAATCCGCAGTTTAACGGATACTAGTGAGCATTTCACCCGGGAGAGGGTTTTAATATCGAATCCACAAGGGGAGGATGGTGTGTGGATAACCGAGGCATATAACTAATCCCTCGAGCAAGCAATCAAGGAACTGAGAGGATAAAGAGATAAGAAGATTCCTATGGTTGTCTAGTTCTTCTCCTTATAAGTTATGTTGATATTGTCTTAAGGGGACGTACTCAAAGGAAAGCAGGGACGAAAACATGCAATCCTCCAGTAACATGGTCCTGCTTGGCCTATCCAACGGGATGTGGACTCCAAAGGAATCAATGGTACTTGTCACTACCACGAACTACCACGCTCAGGAAGGTAGGGTGCATTCACAAGCAACCTCGCCTAAGCACCACGCCTAAACCTAAGCCACTCCTCTAATCTATAGATTCCCATAGATTAAAGTACTCAAATAAGAGTTATGAATAATAAGAACAATACTAACACGATTACTTACTCAAACAAGAAGTTGATCCACCATAGAAGTCTCAGGATCAAGTGCCACAAGGCCTTTGATCCCGGAGGTACAAGCATAGAGGAGTCACCGACAGATCCGGTGCTTCCCCTTCTTCTCCTCCACCCACTCTTTAGCTCTCAAGACTAGATCTAGTCACCCTCTTGGGGTACTACAGATCTAATCTCTAAACTTGATATGCTTTTGCTCTTCAACTCACTCTAATACTTCTAGTTCTACATGATATTCTAATCTAGATTAGAACTAGAGAGGAGAGGTTGTCCTCACATTGGGACACCTCTATGACCAATAGGTCAAGGGATAATGAGTAGAATGAGTTAGAATGAATTAGGGTTTAGCCCTGGGGTCAGGGGGTCTTCTTATATAGGCCTTGGCGATGAACGATGACCATTGGATCAAACCGACCTCTAGCAACGGTGTAGATACAACCTCAAGGTCGGTGGTAAACCGACATTCAAATGTGAGGCTGATTGGTGGGACCCACCTGGCGGCCGGCCTAAATGGCTCTGGCGGCCGCCAGGGTAGGTGATCCTCTCATGATCATCCTTCTCCTGGTGTCTTCTGGTATCTTCTAGAGTGTTTTAGTCCACATTTTGGGTTGAGTTACTTCACGGTTAAGTCTTGTCATCGTATGGGATGTAAACTCTTCCGATTCTCATCGATCTTATACGCTTTTCTCTATTTAATCCCGAAAAGATATATAATCACCAAAGCTCATGGAATTATGTTAGTGAAGCCCCTAGACTTATGTTGATATTCATTTTATGCCCTTATTTTATGTTTAGTTGACTAGTAATATTATGCTATAACAGGTGTCAACAAGCTCCCCCAAGCTTACCCTTTGCTAGTCCCTAGCAAAGCCAAACGTAGCAATGGATCAAGAGTTGCTACAACGCTTTCACACCTCCAAAGTACACATGCTTTCAAACAAAATTTTCTCTCCAGATAAGAATAAACTTGCTCAAATTTCAACTTACCCATATTACCTTTAACCATGGAGCTTATAGCCTTTTCTTGGGATCTTGGGTAATTGAAAGATAGAACAATCAAGTCAAGCAACATATCTCAAACTCTTTGTTCAACAGTCATTCTGGAGTTTTTGCAAGTCTTCAAAATAAAACTCAAGTTCCTGGTATGACTCTCTCAAGTCTCTCAATTGTGGTATTTGTGGATCCTCACTAAGGCAACAAGGTTGTTTTGCCTTTCTCTCATAATGTGTGGTATTTTTGGACTAAGGCAGTAGGACACTATGCCTTCTTCTCTCTCACCCTATATCTAAGGCTTATATATGGAGCTCTAGGTGGGAGAAAACTAATTCTACTTACTAAGCGTATATTGTAAGTTCAAGTAATGGATCCAAAGTCACGAGTCACACTGATCAAGTGGTGCATGTGTATGGTGGATAGAATATAGATGGTAGGGAATATAGTAAGGTGGAATGAATGAGGGAAAGCCTAATTCTACTTTTGCTCCTTGAGGAATCTTCTCTCTTTTTGAAACTTGAAAACTTTGAGAGAACTTGGGTCGTATCTTTCCCCCCCTTTTTTTTTTTTTTTTTTTTTTTTATGGAGAGGCGAGTATCAAAGTACCCATTGAGCGGACACTTGTCCATTTTTTTTTTAATTCTTTTTTTTTTTCCTTAGGGAGGTAGGCTCTACTCGCCCGTAGGACACTTGTCCATTTTTCATCTCCCTTCTCTCTTTTTTTTTTAAAAAAATACAACCCAAATCTCTTTTTGCAATAACTTTTAAGAGATAGACAAAAGTAATGGAGCTTTGTAAGACATTGGCTAGAAATGTATGAGTGGATAGGTGTAGGGAATATTTTTGGTTGCTCTATCCCATGATAGGAGTAGAATATTTTTGGTGGATATAGTGGATGCATAATGGGTGTATATGGTGGTGTAGTGGTGGATGCGTACTTCCAAGATGGAAATAGCATATGCATGAATGGAGTCGAGTGGAATGTAATGAGATGGAATGGTGGTGGAGTGTACATGATCGGCATGACAAGTTTCTAAGAGTCGACAAAGATTGAACAAACTCAATACAAAGCAAGCAGCCTATATATATGTCAAAAGGATCTTCCTAATCTAAGTAGCATGTATATATATGGCTATGGTAGGAGGTTCAACACTCTGTCACATAGGAACTTATCATGTGCATTTTAAATTTTCAAAATAAATCTTCAGAAATCTAGTATCACTAGGAGTAAGATCAATAGCAGCTCAGACTCTCATATATCATATCCGTCAATTACCTAGACTTTTAGAGCAAGCAATTTGCAACCCACAGGTTCCAGGTTCAAGGTAAATCTCAAGTCAAAGCAGTTTTGCATTTAAGGCTCAAGAGAAATTAAGCTTGAAAGCTAGGCACTGAAAAGGAATTACGACGGAGCAACTATTCATCATTTCCATGCATGAGATTTAGCTTCAGAGATCATTTTATGTTGGTGGAAAAGAAAAACCTCGGTACACTTCTATTTATTTATTTATTCCCACACTTTAAAGATAACACTCTACTAAAGACTCTTTAAACGACTAGACTCTATAAAGCTAAACTTCTTAACAAACTTTTTTAGCAACTAAGCAAACCAAAATAGTAGCTAATAATAACATAGTAGGGATACTTATCGTGATAACCGGGGGTGCTCTCCCCCAAGCTAGATTGAAGTGTCGGGTTTATTGTGGAAGTTGAGGTAGATAGTGACGATGAAGTCGGCCTATCATGTCTCTCTCCCTTCAAATCCTGCTGAACTCAAATAGACAACAAAGCTTTGTGGAAGCAGATTAGGCGTTAGTGGTTTGTCACATAGGCTTCATGTGTCTAGAGATATTTAAGATGGATCGTAATTATTCCGAGATAGAACTTCAGCAAGATTTTTCTTCTAAATGTTTTTTTTTTTTTTTTGAAGTTTTATATATTTATATGCATGCAAAGAACTATGATGCAAAAATGCAGCTAGATGAATGCATAACTATTTTTATGCCACCACGGTGAATATCCATATGGGTTGCCACAAGATTATTCACATGGGGCTTGAGAATTTTTCAATGCAATGCTAATGCAGAAATTTAAATATGCTAAAGAAAAATGATTATGCAAAGAAGTAAATATCTTTGATGCAAGATGCGTAAAGATAAATATGATATGCAATTAAAGATGTGATGCTAAGAATTAAATATGGATAACTACCGAGTTACCTTTCGGCGAGGGTTCAATGAGTCCTTTGAACAAGACTACTTACCTTACTCACTCCTCAAGTGTATCATCCGATCTTGGTGGCTGCGTCTCCCGAGATAATGATCTCTCGAGGATGGCATCACCCATGTTGCTTTCTTGTCTCATGGTTTGAAGTGAAGCTTTTGACAGTGGAAGCATGCAACATCTTGTTTAGTGTGCGTACTTTGTGAGTTCAGGACATTTCCTTGTAGAATTTCAGAGGAATGACATACTCCTCCACGTTGTGCTTAAAGTATGTCCTGCTTACAAAGACAAGGTAGAGATCAAGTGCATGGGCCCTGTTGGTGGGAAAACACCAACAGAACCAAAACTTTATTCGTTCTTCTCTTACCTTAGGCACATTAAACAAGGCAGAGTTGATGTTTAACTGTTTTATTCATTTATGATGAGGGTGATAAGATCAAGAGATTAAGCATCAACGGTTTAATAATTGTAACTGTCTTCCAGAACAGGATGAGCAACACTTTAATTTACATTGGGGACTATGAGATCAGGAGAGTGGTGTTTAGGAACAAAGAACTAAACATGTGAAGTTAAGCAGGATGGATAAGGTTAGGTTTTGACTCCAACATATTTGATTCTTTATTTATGAACATGCTATAATTAGGAAAAGCTTAGTTTAATGATAGCTTACCTCAAGATGTTACCTTTTATTAGAATGTGACGGCACCGTAACAACTTGTGGTGGTTCTTTCCCTCTGCTTAGAGCTTTCCTCATTTGGCCTCTTGTATATCTTGCTCCTAACTTGTCTCCCTTTATTGCATCATCCTTTTTCTTTCTTCTCCTTTGAATTGTGCTAGGACCTTTTTGCTCCTCTTATGATTTTATTCCCGCAATATTAGTTGACAAAGACATACCCGAAGGAATATACAAGTAATTTTAAACAAGGGTAGATTTGTCATGGAGCTAAAGGTATCTTTTATTCTACAAAAAGTTTTGGATGTATATTTTAATTAGCATGTGCTCACTATTACTTTTTCTCTAATGGAAAATCTTAAGTTTGATTTTGATGTATGACATTTATAATCATTCAATCTTAGAGAGACAAAGTAATAGTGAGTAGGGGGATTGCAAAAAAAAGCATGTCGAGTGATGGTAGCTTGAGAAGAGGAAGAGTAATGTCAGATCTTTAGAGGAGTGGACCTTCCTCCCCATGCTCGAGCCTTCCCGTCACTCGGTACTTTAAGTGTGAATGCTTTGAACCGTCCCTAATTGTGTGTTGCAATCACCATGTCCTTAGATGTTGTTCGTCCTTTTGTTCCCGCAAGGTTAGTGACCAAAAATACCCGAAGGGAACTTGTCCTAGGAACATGTTGTTGTTTTCTTTTAGCATGAGCCTTCATGTGCTCAGATTTTTTTTTTTATTATTATTATTTTTAGAACATAAGACAAAAGTTGTATACAAATATGTGATTTATATTCACTTACCTGTCTTTGATGTTCTTATGGCCCATTGCTTTGTCCATCCACTTCGTTGAGTGTTTACTTTTTTCGTGATCGTGGTGTATGGCACTCTTCTTTATCGAATAGACATAGCATAGATTCTTTTTCTACAAAATATTAGTGGACACATACCCGAGGGAGTATACAACATGGTTGAAACAAGGGTTGTTATCCAAAGTTCATAAGATCTCACCTATGCTAATGAAAAGATGGTTCTTTGATTACTCTTAGCACATATTTTAATTATCATATCTTATAACATATTTTTGTTTCTTTGCTGCATTCTAGCATAAGGATCAAGGCAAAGCTGAATTGTGTCAAAAGATTGAGTGAATGATTTGAGACTTACAGTTCTTCCATTAATGATGAATGAACCGTGACTTTTGCACAAGGTTGGAGTTCATCATATGCCTTGCTTCATCTCGATCGAGTTCATCTCTTTGACTTACCCGAATTGAATTTGAGAGTTTTTTGCAAGGGTTAGTCCAACAAAATATTCCAAAGCATCTACTACAACATACTATTGATTCAAAAATCAACCTAGACACCACGTCCAATTTGAAGGAAGGCATTTTAACCTAAGCACCACGCTTAATTTAAAAGCCAATGGAAGTAAAATCACCACTCCTAAACTAAGCACCATGATTCATTTAAGAGATGTATCAAGATATTCCAAACCTTAGCATATTATAGTAAACAAAGGTAACATGAAAGCATTATAAAGATTTACTCAAACGGAGATGAAATAGTGTAGTAACTTGAGCATGTCTTAAAGGTAAATACAACCAAGATAAGGTAGCAACATGGCAAGAATTATTAACGTGGGTGATTCAATGTTGCATGATAATTAGTTGGACATACCTTTACATTGTCATCCTTCATTCTTTTTGCTCTTGACCGGAAATGGTTAGTAACAAAAATACCCGAAGGAATATTCTCATAATTATATCTCTATGCTCACTACACAAGGGGGGTGTTATAGCAAAAGATCTATACTTATATTACTTTTCCCTAGAGTGCTTGTTTTAGGACAAAAAGCTTGTCCTTAGGAAACCTTCAAATAAGATTCAAAATGATGAAGAGGTTTTCCCTTATATCGCCAATCTCAAAACTCAAGTCAATAAGATCAACAATCACCTTTTCTAAATCCTTATGAACAATTATCTCAAGGGGGTTTGAGATCTCGTAGGTGGCAAGATTAGAGATGGCAATTAATTCAGGAGTTTTCTCACATGAGCAAGGATTGGATAGAATATTTAGGATGTAACTCCTATGCTCATGGATGTTCTCCAGCTAATGATAATGCTCTTTCTGGTCTTCCTTAGATCCTTCATGATGTCTATACTTAGGATTTCTAAGATCGTAGGTAGACTCACGAAAAAGAACACTAGAGGATTCATTGGGGTCAAGGATGAGGTTAAAAATGGGGTTGGATAAGTTATTTAATCTGAAATAGAAGGGAAGAAGATATGAATGGATTCTAGATAGCTTCGCTCTCCTTCTATGGCATCATTAGATATGCCATCCTTGGGCTCCCAATGTCCTTTGTAAGAATAAGGATGCTCTCTAAGAGACTCTTCTTTAAGAGGATTTAGTTTATAGGCACTTAAAGGTCTCCTGTGAAGCTAGAAGTTTGTCTCTCAAAGTCATCACCATAAAAGAATTGAGGGTAGAATTACTTTTTCTCTTGGAGGGGTTTAGAGTATTGATGACTTAGGATTGGTAGCTAAATCAAGGGGTTGGAATGATTATGATCTGGCTATCAAAACTTCTTCTTTGGTCTAGAGGATGATTCCATTTCTTCCTTTGGGTGTTCATGGAAAATTCTAAGAAAAAGATCACACCCATTTGAGTTTGTCAAGGACAAACCTTGCTTTAGAAAAGGAAAGAAAAGTTCCTCCGTAAAACCGGCAGATGGTCATGCGGACAACTTTTCTAGGATGAGACCCAAATACATTATCCTTTTTTAAAGGATAGGATTTGGCCCGAGGTTAACTTCGAGAATTTCTCCTATAATGGGTTGTTTCATGATCATTTAAACCAACCTTAGGCACAGCTCATAGCTAGGTGATAGGATGGTTCTAAAGATTCTAGTGGCCTAAAGCTTGTGCTTATGGGTGCAGCATAAGTATAGGTGTGGAATCCGAAAATCCCATAAGGATATAAAAAGAAAAGAAAATATAAAAAGAAAGACTACACTAAGATATGATACAAGATTAGTTATACTCAATGTTTTCTCAGTGACCATTCTCAAACAACGGCGATTAGAAATGCTTGTTGGTATTTGATAAGCCTACAAAATATTTATAATAATCCATAAGTTTAACGGATCTTTGGTGAGCATTTCACCGGGAGAGGGTTTTAATATCGAATCCACAGGGAGGATGGTGTGAGGATAACTGAGGCATATAACTAATCCCTGAGCAGCAATCAAGGAACTGGAGAGGATAAAGAGATAAGAAGATTCCTATGGTTGTCTAGTTCTTCTCCTTATAAGTTATGTTGATATTGTCTTAAGGGGACGTACTCAAAAAGGAAAGCAGGGGACGAAAACATGCAATCCTCCAAAGAACATGGTCCTCGCTTGGCCTATCCAACGGGATGTGGACTCCAAAGGAATCAATGGTACTGTCACTACCACGAACTACCACGCTCCGGAAGGTAGGGTGCATTCACAAGCAACCTCAGTCTAAGCACCACGCCTAAACCTAAGCCACTCCTCTAATCTATAGATTCCCATAGATTAAAGTACTCAAATAAGAGTTATGAACAATAAGAACAATACTAACACGATTACTTACTCAAACAAGAAGTTGATCCACCATAGAAGTCTCAGGATCAAGTGCCACAAGGCCTTTGATCCCGGAGGTACAAGCATAGAGGAGTCACCGACAGATCCGGTGCTTCCCCTTCTTCTCCTCCACCCACTCTTTAGCTCTCAAGACTAGATCTAGTCACTCTCTTGGGGTACTATAGATCTAATCTCTCAACTTGATATGCTTTTGCTCTTCAACTCACTCTAATACTTCTAGTTCTACATGATATTCTAATCTAGATTAGAACTAGAGAGGAGAGGTTGTCCTCACATTGGGACACCTCTATGACCAATAGGTCAAGGGATAATGAGTAGAATGAGTTAGAATGAATTAGGGTTTAGCCCTGGGGTCAGGGGGTCTTCTTATATAGGCCTTGGCGATGAACGATGACCATTGGATCAAACCGACCTCCAGCAACGGTGTAGATACAACCTCAAGGTCGGTGGTAAACCGACATTCAAATGTGAGGCTGATTGGTGGGACCCACCTGGCGGCCGGCCTAAATGGCTCTGGCGGCCACCAGGGTAGGTGATCCTCTCGTGATCATCCTTCTCCTGGTGTCTTCTGGTATCTTCTAGAGTGTTTTAGTCCACATTTTGGGTTGAGTTACTTCACGGTTAAGTCTTGTCATCGTATGGGATGTAAACTCTTCCGATTCTCATCGATCTTATCTGCTTTTCTCTATTTAATCCCTAAAAAGATATAAATCACCAAAGCTCATGGAATTATGTTAGTGAAGCCCCTAGACTTATGTTGATATTCATTTTATGCCCTTATTTTATGTTTAGTTGACTAGTAATATTATGCTATAACAGGTGTCAATAGCCGCCGCGAGGTTTTGTGAGGCCCTTCCGAAGACCGGGGCGGGAGCTCATTGGTGTCCTCCCGCGGTTGATGCGGTGGTGGGTGTGCGAGCTCGAGCTCGCGGCGCGGCCGCCATCCCCGTTGCTCGACGAAGAGCCTCGGCGCTCACGTGCCGCCGGGCTGAGCTCGCCGAGCCTGTCAAGGCGGCCTTGACACGCTGCTCACGGGCTCACGCCGTCGGACCTTGGAATGCTGGGGGGTGTGTTCGCCGGTGTCGCTCGACGGGTGGCTGTCAAGCGCTCCATCGGGGGTTTGGCACATGAAGCACTGCCGGGTCGGGTCAACGTCCATGAGGCTCATGCCCTCAAAGGCGGCCTCGAGCCCCCAAGCACAGTGCCTTTGGGACTCGGTGCCCCCGCACGCGGAGGAGGCCGGCCGCTGGGGGGTACATCTTGGCGTAGGGACGCCATGAACTCATCGACGGACAAGAGCTCCTCCCCAGCCGAAACGCAGGACGACGTTGAGATGGAGTAGGGAGACGCCCCGAACAGGTCCCGTGTGTGGGCTCGGCCCTAGGATGTTCGGGAGTAGGTCCTGATGAGGATGAAGAAGTTTATCCGCCGCGGGATTGGGCTTGTGGGAGCGGAAGTCGGATTCCGCCCATGTCCGCCAACACGGAGTCGGGCGGCAAAGCAGGCGCCGAGGCACGCCCCTCGCGCCGCATCACCGGGGAAGACAACCCGGTGAGGGGCTGCCTCGCCCTGTCGGCGGGTCGAGTGCCCCGGCGCATCACGGGCGCTCCGACACCGGTGAAGTGGAAGAAGCCATCGGTGGTGAAGTCACACTAGCGCTCCCCCTACCGGGGCGTGCCAACTATCGTGTGGTCTAATACCACGTCACAGCAAAGAATCGCCCGCTAGTGTGTGCAACGATGGCCTAGCTCTAGAGACAATGACACAGGAATTATACTGGTTCGGGGCAAATCAAGCTCCCTAGTCCAGTCGGAGTCACTATCCGAGCTCAAGTGCTCATACCGGGGTGAGTACAAGCTTTTCGAGAGAGGGAACGAGCTCCCAAGTCTCTGTGATTGAGGCTAATGCCAATATCGGAGGTGCGTATGTGGATTGGAGGGTGAGTGTTTGAGAACTTGTGAATTTGAAAAACCTTGCCTCTCCCCGATGGCAAGGGTCCCCTTTTATAGTTCCAAGGGGGTACACGAGCGCCACCTTGGTGGGGGTAGAGGACTAAAAGAGGAAGGAGATGTAATCGAAGGGGTGAAAATGCTAAATGACGCGAGGTACAGAGGTCGTGTGATCCACAGTGGTCGTCGTGGGTCTGCTCGTGCGTATTCCTGGTGCTCTTGTACCTGGTCATCGTCGTACGCCGGATTCTGGGGAGACGGGCGAGGTCCTTCCCTCGTGCCCCGTCGCCGACCATAGTAGGAATGTGTCTTGTCGGTATGGCCCTGGCTGTACCTCGGGTGAGGTTGGGCTTACATCGGGTGTACCTGGGTTCGACTGTGGAGGAGCAGTTGGCCACGCAGGCATGGCGGTGAATCCATCACCTCTTCCCGCCCCTCGTAGCTTGGCGATGCCACAGTGCCCCGCCAAAGGAGTGGTTGGCCTAACTCAGACCCGATGGCTTCCTGGGAGGCCGCGTGGGAGCCAGTTTGAGCTTGAAGGGGCGGAGGTCGTTTGGTCTCCGATCCCGCGGGTGGAGTAGAGCTAGTCGCCTAGAGAGCTCCGAGGCGGAACGGATCGCCTTAACGACCTCATGCTGCAGTAGGCCGATACAAGCTCGTGCGAGGCGGGGAGGCGCCTTGAGCTGAGCTCGTGTTTGTAAGAGGTCGAAGAGGTCGTGGTAGTGGAGCTCGAGCGAGGCGGAGAAGCGGCCCTGGCTGGGCTCGTGCTCGCATGTGACCAGGGAGCTCATGGTGATGGAGCTCGGGCGAGGCGGAAAGTCTACTTGTCGGCTAAGCTCGTGCCCGTGCAGAGCGTTAGGGTAGTTTGTCTTGCTATCCGTTTCCCGAGCTCGGTTGGATGTTGGGCCAGGCCGTGCCTGGGCTTTTGTTTTGAACTGGGCTCGTTTCGCATCATCCCGAATATCGGTATCCCACAACCATATTTGTTAGTTGGTCCTTCTTCTCAAGCATACTGTTCAAAGTGAGAAAGTTGGAAGCAAACCTAGTCACCCCCGGGCCTCACTAACTCTTTTCCCCAGTGAACTCTCTCATCACATCCAATGTTCTTGTGTGCCCATAGACAAATATGGTAAATGCCTTTGCTTGGTCAATCACTTTCTTGAACCGACCCAATTTGCCAATCCCTTGGAGCATCAAGTTGATAGTGTGAGCTGCACAAGAGGTCCAAAATATCTCGTGGATATTTCTCCTCCAATAGCTTCTTTGCTCCCATGTTGTTAGATGCATTGTCGGCCACTACTTGCACCATATTTTTTCGGACCAATGTCTTCAATTGCTTTGTCCACTAGTTCAAAAAATGACTTCACTAGTGTGTGACACTACCGACATCTCTTTTGAGTCGACGAAGGAGGTTCCATCAAAGACAATTAGTGCATATATTCATTATGCTTCTCCTCTTCCTATCTGATCAAGCATCGGTCATAATAGAGCACCCATTTTTCGTCTTCTCGGCATCACGTTCCTGCAGCAAACTCTTGGTTCTTTCATACTCTTCTTCCAACAATTTACCTCGAAAGGCATCTTGAGTTGGAGGTGTAAGTCCCGACCAAATTGTCCAATTGCTTCACACATTTGCTTGAACTCATCATTGTCACATGCATTGAAAGGTATTGCTGCCAATGATTAAAAAATGAAGCCTAATTAGTGTTCAGTTCATCAATAACAACAAGTAATGACTTTGAAAATGCAAAAACAGCAAGTAATGACTTTGAAAATGCAAAAACAGCAAGTACCATGATTGTAGGCCCATCTTGCAATGAAGATGTGCACCTCATGCTCTCTTTCTTTCCACAATTCTTTGTTTAGCTGCTGTTGCTTGAAAGAATCAGCCTTGGTAGGATCAATAGCACGTGTCCATCTATCAATAGGGCCTAATTTGTGAGGCTCGTACTACCAACACTTACACTACCAAGACAAGTGACTTCATCAGACTCTCCTCCAACCCTTGACACATTTATTTCCTTTCTAAGTTCCAGCTCACGGATAGCCTTGTCATCCCTCTTCCTTTTTCCCACTGCCAGTGCTTTCTTGCACTTTTCTCTAGCCTCCAAAGCCTCGGTGTTTTCACCGGCACTTCACCACATTTTTTCCTTCATGGGCCGATGACACTTCAATCGATAAACCCCTCCTTGACTCAAGTGGCCACAGAATTTGCACTTCACCTTGTCCTTGTTGCCGGCATCAACAAGAACACCAAATTCCCATCCAACATCATCCGAATTTCTCTTGAACCGCCTCATTGCATTTTTCAAATGCAACAAGTAGCCTCCAGATGCGCCTTTCGTCGACATCCCGCACATTCATGCACACAGATTCATACATACAGAACCTACAAAAAGTGTGGGAGAGGAGAGGAGAGGACAGAGAGGAGAGCAAATGAAAGCAGGTAGGAGAGGAGAGAAGAGGACCAGGGAAGTTGGGGGAATCGGGGTGGGAAGTGGGAAATCGGAGGGGAAGCAGGGAGAAGAGAGGAGAGAGAGGAGAGGGGGAGATTCACCTTGACGACGAGCAGGGGAGAGGAGAGGAGCAGCACCATGCGAGCCGGGACGAGCAGGCCCGGTAGGCCTCTCGCCCGGCGGCGGCGACGGGAGGAGCAAAGATGCGCAGAGGAGCAGCACGCACGGGAGGAGCTTCGATTTCGCGCCCTTTCTTTCTCTCCCCTTATCCTTTCCGCCGATTTCGGGGGAGGAACGCCAATTTGGCGGCCGCCACGCCGCTGGTCGCACCTCCGCGGGGGGGAAGCCACCGCGCACGGACCACGGCAAAATTTTCACGGCAAGTCACCACGCGCCCGCCCCCGCCCGCCCTACGCCGCCTGCAGTACGCCTCCGCGCCGCCAGCCCGCCTTAGCGCCGCCTAGCGCCCGACACACGCGCCTACCCCCCCAGCCGTGGTACCCCTACGCCGAGAGCCTGCAGCAGCGCCGCCAGGCGCCGCCAGCCGAATTTGGTGTTTTATTAAGTTTAGGAAAAGCCGTACTATAAAGAGGGATCCAAGGACAATCGGTCAATCGTCAACCAAATGCTCAAATCCTACCAAACTGATCACCTCACCAACCCAAAAACAACCAGCCAAAATTAGATTCTAATTTGCTTTGGGAGCGAGGCGTGCGCGTGCTCAGAGCGAGGTAGTGCCGCTTTAATTTGACCGTTGGGCCCGAGGGTATAAATAATTCTTCTCGCCCTCCCAACGGTTACCCCTTCTTCCCCAACGTCTATTTCATGGAAGAACAGACCAAAGCTCTTTCTCTCTCTCCTCCATTGTTGCTCCTCCACTCCCCAAGCTAGATTTCGATTCCCACCATCAAATCTTGAGGGAAAAGGCAACAAACTTCGATTGGAGACCGGATCTACAAGTTCCCCATCTTGAAAGAGCATTTGGTTCGCGTTTGGCCGGGCGCCCTAGGGTTTGTTACTCTTGGAGCTTGCTCCTAGCCGGCTAGGCGTCTCCCTTGAGCTTGCCAACTTGTGTGGCAGCCTTGGGAGGTTTGTAACCTCACTCAAAATCAAGAAACTCACCCCTCATCTCAAGGGTTCACTCCCTTGACCTGAGAACGAGGGAAGGGTTAGCCTTTGTGGTGAACCCAATCCTTTTGTGGATACCTCAACAACATGGACTTAGGCCAGCCTTTGTGGTGATGCTGAACCACGGTAAAAATCGCTGTGTCACCGTGTGCTTCATCTTTACATTCATGCGCTTTTAGGGCTTGAGGTTGATTTTCCTCTCGGCAAAGGATTTCGCGGGTATACGTCTTCGAGCTGTATTTTATCTTGATTTTGCAGGGGCGAGATACTTACGGTACCTAGTTTCTACCTGCAAAGTTTCATCTTTGTTTGCTTAAATATTGGAGCGAGGCAGTGCCGCGCCTCAAGCGAGGTAGTGCAGCGTTCAATTCTAATAAGATCTCGAGCTGAATTTTTGCAGGATTGTTACTGAGTATCTCATCATCATCTTCACCAAGTTTGAGCTATACAGGACTCCTCGGCCTCGGGGAGATAGTTCAGGCCTTAGTCTTAACTTGTGTTTTGAGCTGAAATTTTGTAGGCCTATTCACACCCCCCCCCCTCTAGGCCATCTTCTTGACATCAAGGTCCTTACAAGTGGTATCGCAGCTAGGCTAGGCTCTCAATTTCGGGCTTAACCGCCGTGAGAGAATGATGTCGACAAGTGAGGAGGTATCTCTAGAACTTTTACTTTTTGATGGTTCAAACTATGCATCTTGGTCTGCTAATGTGCTTGATACTTTTAGGGCCATGGGTCCTCATATAGAGCAGATTGTAGATGTGAGCATTTCACCTCCTATTGATGATTTGGACTATCTATCTAGAGAGGAAGTGATATGGTCACACTACAATGCTCAAGCTGCTAATATTTTATTTAGTGCTTTGAGTGAAGATGTTTTAGATGATGTCATATTTGGAGATGAAGAACCGCTTGGTGATGCCCATATCATTTGAACCACACTCTCAAAGAAAGATATGGCAATGGAAGGAAGGGGAGTACCGGGGACCGCCTCCATCCGATGGGGATGTCGGTGGAAGGTTCCCCGCGTAGGGGAAGCGGTATTCCAAGGCAGGGAGTTTCCGGGACATTTGATTTCCCCTTGTTTGCATTGCTCCATTGTCCCCACAATTCCATAATTCCTCCTCAGTATTGGTAGTTAGATTTAATTGTTTGTTTGAGGAAAGGAAATTGTTTCAATGTGAAACAAAATTTATTTCTATGACTTCTAGTGCATTGCACATGTAGTGAAACAAAATTATTGCTATGTTGTAATATTTGTGTACAGAAGGGTAGGCATTAAGTTTTCTCTAGCACCCTTAATGTGTAGTTTAGCGATCAAGTGCATTTCACCAAACAATTAATATGTTGAGTCAGTGCATTAAATAATTTTATTTGTCAGATTCTACACTCTACAGGAGCTATGTTGCATTTTTTTTAATGAGTATATAGTAGAGTATTACCAACCCTGTAGCCAAGTGATAGATCTTATGGTTGAGATCATGGATCAAGGCTCCTCTTCTCTTATGAATTAGCATGATGGCTGATCTGAACTGCTAGAGCTATTGGTGCTTGTTTTTGCATAATCACTTTTATAGTACTAAATATTGTAGCTCAAAATGATTTTTTAATACCTCTTGAAATTTTAAAAAAAAACTACTGTACTTCCTTTGCTGGCGCTTTAAACCACATGATACAAAAGGAGCTTGTAATGCAACTCTTGGATCAATGGTACAAAATATTTCTTTCAGCAGTTGGCCTATTGATATACCGCCATCTTTTGTCCATATAGAGACATAGATTGCTTTTGAGCATCCTACTAGTATCATCTTTCCTGATGCAAAAACAAGAATATATATATCTTTAACAAACCAGGAGGACAAACAGTTCAGAAAAGAATCAAGCATCCACAGTTAAATCAATTCATTTTAGTTATCTCATATATGTCCATTGGATTTGTGATTATATAGAAATGAGTATATCACTTTTAGAACTATATTCCTTTTTTTAATGAAAAGATCATGCTGTTTCTCTGCTCCAAGAGCCACACATCTTTTGGAGGAAAAATAATCATCAAAATCAGTGTTGAAGAGGGATGAACATAGAACACCCAAAGGTCATCGGATTTAGATTTAGAAAATACACAGAGCGAGAACTTCCTCGAATTTCTGAAAATGGATTTTTAGGATTATTAAGTGATTTTCGGGAACTATGAAATGTCCACGATGACGGTGGATGATAAGTGGGTCCCTGGGCCAATGTCAAGGTCACTTTGGGCTTGTGGAACAAAAGGGCAAAGTTGGCCTTTATCTAAGTTATGGGGTCGAGTGTTGAAACTCGGGTTTCCAACAGAGGAGAAGTACCTCCGCCTGGGCGTTGCTCAAGGGGGAGTGAGAGAAGGGTCGTAGCTAGGAGTGGAACACACAATATTAAATGGTCATAAATTTCATTCACCAACCAACTTACAGGAGGACATGGGCCTCTATTTATAGCCTTTTATTACAACCAAAGTGGTTTTACAAGATAGCCACAAGCATATTCTCAGAATATTCATCTCCTTACACCTTTGTGCCGGGAGGGCATAATGGTCTTTCTTCCGGCTAACCGCCTCCGCTAATGGGCCCTCTTGCTCGGGCTCATTAAGGTGTCGTCGTCTCGCCCGAGGAGACATGTTAGGGTTTTCCTTCCGGAACCTTCGCCAACCCCTTCCGGCATGAAGACCTCCGCCGCCGGCGCTCCGCCGATATATCCGCCAACCATGGACATCCGCCCGGGCCCATGGCAGGACCTTGCGCCCGCCGTGTCCGCTCATGCCCCGCGGGGGTGGCGGAGATGTCTCAGACGAGGCTTGGCGCCAACGATGTCCTGCAAGGCAATCGCATACAGAAATGCACAATCGAGTAATCATCGCGCGAGGCGTTCTCTCACTTGCCTTGGACAGTCACCTCCGCTAGTGTCGTGGACCATGTCCCAACAGTCCCCCTTGAGGACTAGGTAACAAGGCGAAGACGTGACCTTGATCTCAACCTTCCCCCGGGCGCGTCTTCCTTGGACCTTCGTTGAGGAATTTGAAACGTCGCGTCCCTAACGAACAAAAAAGGCGCCTTTGAGATTGATTTGACCGTTGTCCGCCCGCTTGTTGCGACGGTTGGTTTTGGCGCACGAAGGGGTGCCCCGGTGCCTATATAAGGCCCCCACCCCGATCGCGGAGAGGGTAACCCCGCCGCCGCTTCCCGCCCCTTCAATGCCGGCTAGTCTTCGTGAGTGTTTCTTTCTTCGCTGAGAGAGTTTGTTTTTAGTTTTATGCTTGAGGGTGCAGGGTCGTGCTGCGTCTAGGGCTACTACCCTCGACACGAGATATACGGGCCTTACGCGGAGCTTCTTCCGGTACATTCCTTCCAATTCGCCGATTATTACGAGCATTGTATGCTAGAAGCCGCTAGAGCTCAAGATCTTGAAGAACTCTTTCCGACGTCGAGGCGTCTATCAGAGATCTTATTGGTCCCGAGAACATGGATACAGATGAGATCACCTTCGAGTTCGGGAAGTCAAAGATGTCCAAGTCTATGCTAGATGAGTTGATTCAGAAGGGTTATATTCCCGATGATTACGAAGCCGGAGGTTCCTACCACTGAAACTGTCCCGAAGGAGCGTGAAGGGTGGGGTATTGTCTATTTATAGCTAGTGTATTTGTATGAACTGTAATTGTACATGGCTCTATATATATGAAGGCACCCCCCACAATGGGTGTGTGTGTTGATCCTCTCCCAAACCTCTCTATCTTTCTACAGTCAATATAGGAGAGATTAGAAAATATTGGTATGGTGAAAACCCTAATAATTGTTGTTGATTCTGTTGACCCTTAATTAACAGGTATTTATAAGGATATGGAGTACAAGCCAAATCATATTAGGCCTAATCCTATTCTAACTCCAGGATCCTACTTCCTTAGTCCTGATATATATGGTATCCAAGTTATTTTTGACATATTAGTTTTTTTCAAAGCCACGGCAAAAGCTTTGCCGTTATTTTTATTAGAAGAGGAAAAATAAAATAAATGTTGGGCTAGTTTTTTGAGTGGAAACTAGGCAAAAAACACACACACAACTAGGAGTGTCACACTACCCACAACTTTGATGCTACGACTACGACCGATTAACTACCAACTCCATACAACTCTTAGCTCACTGAGCCAACTAACCAACTCGGTTGAAACCATGACCTAATAACTCAACTCACCAATTTTTTAAATGAGGACATACTGGCTCCGGTTCTGGCTCTATTGCAGCTCATGGATGATGGCAAACATAGGATGGTTGAGGCGTGCCGAGTCTTAAAATCCTGCATCATGGAGTTCTTCGCATCCACGGTGGTGCCAAAAAAATACTGCCTCCTACTCCACACTCGTAATGTGCTTCTCCTTGGCTTCTGATCCCTAAATCCGGCGCTCTCAACTGCAGATCTGCTGCTTGGAGCTCTTATGGCTGCTGCTCTTCCCCGGCTTGGCTTATGGGGTGCAGACCGCAGTGGGCATGAGGCTGCCGGCAGGGTGCTGCCTAGGATGCACAGTGGTTCACGGACTGTGCGTCGCCACGGCGAGCGGCAGCGTCACAGGCTCGAGGACGACGCATGATGCGGTTGGGCGGCTGATGGTCCATTGGTCCTGCTGGCTGCATCCTTTGCAACCGTGCGGCTTCCGGCTGGGATGTTCAGGCACGGCCGACTCATTTCCATGGCCACGACGCTCTTGCGGCTTGGCTTGGCGTGGCCGTCGGCCTCTCCATGGCTAGATATATGCCTATCAATTCATTACAACTCAGTGAAATATATGCCTATATCCTGCACCCGCACGTTTGAGGGAGAAAATTTCACTTCACGAATGGCAAGGTAGTAACTTACTGACACTGGTACAGTTCACAAGGTAACATACTAGCCTGTACATAAGTGACACCGTACAAAACATACCAGCCTAATATGCCCAACAACAGAAGAAATTCAACAAATTAAACGTGATTCCATTTTTGTTTAGCAGAACGCTTCCTCTTGGTAGCTGTAGCTTTTTGCTCTCGAATCTCACAAGAGATAACATAGCTATAGTAAGGTGGAATCCGAGACCTCCACGATAGGAACTCAAATTTCCCGCGAGGGTTGACGCTTCCATACAATACATCTTGGAAACTTATCATTGGAACCTCCTCCAGTGACGAAGAGCATTGAAACCGACGATGAATTACAAGCTCTTCAAATGGTGTGGCCATTCTCCAAATATGTATAGTACTATTCTGGTTTACAAGATCATATGGATGCCCACCATATTTGGAGACAGTCTTCTGGTTGATCTGTCTTAAGAAGGTCAAAACCTTGCACCAAAAGTGAATGTCAAAGTTGTTCCTTAATAAAGTAGCCATGATGTTTGCACAATCGAAGGATAAGCTCATCATTCTAAATATCTTCATAGCCACGTCAGCAAACCTTGGGTGCATCTTGGGGTCCATGCTTTCAAATGTAAGAGTCTTAAAGAAATACCAGTACGCTTCACGGGATAGATACTTCAGGTTTAGAGGTGGTGTTGTTCCGAACTTGACGATCTTATCAGAACGGCTTGTGACTATGATTTTACAACACCTTGGCACTCTTTGTTTAGAAGAAGAGCACAACCTATTCCATACATCTTCATTAATATCACCATCTAATTCAACAACTAGCAATCCCCTACCTTTGTTCAAGTTCAACACAGGATTTTGATGTTCGATTGTACATCCTTTGCTCAGTGTAGTGAGGTCATAATCTGTAAAGTCATGGCTGCACAAAAACAAAATTTCATAGAAATGACCACGAACTCTTTCATCCTTGCAAACATGAGAGACAAGGGTGCTCTTGCCGACTTCGTACGGACCAATAATTGGCAGGACTTCCAATTCTTCAGAACCAGGAGGCCGTGTATTCAATAAGAAGCTAATAACACGATGCGCTTCCATCTGGCGGTCAAACATGCAGTTGCTCAGCAGCAGATGCATGCTATAAGGTTCACGGTACAGGCGAGGGTAGCTCTTCAAGAACACTACCAGATCTTTCACATCAAGTATCATAGAGCTCAAATTATTAACAGCATATTGCAATTGTTCCAGAATTTCTTTCTTTCCATTGGAAGAAAATATTCCTCTGAGAGAATTTCTTTTGCAGGAAGACAAAGAAAGACTCACAGCAGAATCCTTGCCGTCCTCCACGTCCTGAGATTGGTATATGGAAGTGTCAAGTATGTAATTGCCTTGGTACATGGCATCTCTCAGCATGCCCAGCTGCTGCAACATAGCTTGGTTTGTGATGTAGCGTCCCGTGGCCTCATCGATGATGACCTGTGCCCGAAGGAGAACCCTTTGCAGGCTGTCCTGAACATCTTCTGGCACCTTCTGCTTGGAGCTTTTGCTGATGACAAAACTTATGGATCTAGAGATCGCCTCACCAAGCACTGCAGAAATTATCATGTCCATTTCTGGACTCTTGCTCCCTTCTTATCAGGAAGATCACACAGTGATCAGAGAAGCTAAGAGAAGCAACAGTGTGCTGTGGAATTTCAAATCTCCGTGTGTTTTACTGGAGGAATATATAGAAACCTTTCATGGTTGCTTGGTGAAGTCAGTCCACTCCAGTAGTTCAAGCCACCCACTGCAACTTTTTGCATGTCACAATCCTGCCAGCTCACAAAGTTGCATCTGACTTCTCAGAATTTGCATGTCACAACTTGTTTGCAAGGGTGCCCTGCAATTGCGGTCACTATTGACTAATAACTAGTGGCCAGGCCTGAAATTCAGTACAGCTGAAAAAATTTTTTAGGGTTGGTCAATAACAATTTCCAGAGAGGATTTCGAACTGAGAATCTGAGACTTTTCAGAGAAATGGACAAATTCGTCAGGAAGCTGCGCAGCTGGTCGAGAATATAGAAGGGAGGGAGTGAGGGACACGTACAGGTTACTGGTCAAGTCAGTCCGGAAGTCAAAGTCACCTACTGTAACTTCTTTGAAAGTCACCTACCTGCCATTATATCTCTTCGCTTTCGACTATCGAGCCTTGGCTTAGTGACCACGAGCCACCACCATCTATGAACTATTTTTCCTTTCATCTATCGTTTCTAGTCTTGATCAACTTAAGAGCTTGTTTGAATCTTATTCTTATAATGAGAAATTAGATTCCAGATAGTAAATATAGAATTTAGATTCTGCATAAAAATGAGTGTTTGGGTATGTCATCTCAGCAAATGGGCGAGGTAGGAGGACCTATTAATAATTATTATTGTGATTGTATAGTGAAAATTTCGAATAGTAGATTTGCGGTAGATATATAGTTAGATTTTATACTCTCCAAATTATAAGTCGCTTTGACTTTTTGGAACATCCATTTCACTATACATCTAGACATTCGTTATATCTATGTATATAGTAAAATGAATGTATCAAAAAAGTCAAAGTGACTTATATTTTGAAACAAAGGGAGTATAATCTAAGTGTTTGATCTCATTCTACTCTTATTTTTCTTAGGAAATCCGACCTGGGCATAAGGAGAGTTACTAGTATATGAACCATTTTCATTCCCCACAAAAAAGTACATGAACCATTCTCAGAAGTGGTTCTTTACTATTAACAAAGCCACAGCTCGACCGCCTTTATCAAATACTAATGGCTATTTACAAAGACGATCAGTTGGGTTGTCTCTGTAAATCGATTAATAGAGGTAAGTGATCGCACATTCTCTCCAAACCACTATACTGCACACTACCTTGTGACTTTGAATAGGATTCTATTTTTTTATATTATTTTTTAGAATATTGTATTGAATATTTAAGCCCTTAAATATTTCCAAATAAAAATTGTCATCCACAAAGTTTTAGATCTCATCAAGATCTACACTTTTTGGTATACATTTAACATTGTGACTCTGGTATGCCCCTTCCAAACATTCTACCTTACAGTTTTCCCATGCCATTATAACTTGGGATACCCTATGAGAAAATGCACTCATTTTTCCTAATACTATAGTAGCCTAACAATCACAAACACTATTGAAGCGCGCCACTGTTTTTTGCGGAGCGCTTCCTCTTGTTTCCTGTAGAAGATTTCAGCTCCGGAACCTCACAAGCATAGACGTAGCTATAATAGGGTGGCATTGGCGACCTCCATGCCAGGGCTTCAAATCTCCCAGGAAGCTTTGCGTCTCCATAAGTCACGTCGTGCAAGGCGATCTTGGGAACCTGATGATGATCCTGCTGTGAAGAGTGCCGATGATACTGATGGTAAGCAACCACCTGCTCAGACCTCCTATGTATCCTCCTAAAATACACTGGTTTGTTCTGGTTCAGCAGGTCGTATGGATGCTAACCAAAATTGGAGACATGTCTCTGGAACTGCGACCTCATGAAGGTCGCAAACTTGCCCCAGAAATGGACGCTGAAGCTGTCCCTCAGCATGCGGGTGGCGATGTTGGCGATGATCATGCTCCCATTCAGCGTCGCGGCAATGTCCATGGCCAAGTTAGTGAGCTGCCTCGGGTGTGACATGGGGTCTGCGCTCTCGAACGCTAGCGTCCTGAAGAAATACCAGTACGCCTCATGCGACAGGGGCTTCAGAGTTAGAGGCCGTGTTGTTCCGAGCTTGGCGATCTTGTCAAACCGGCTTGTAAGTATAATCTTGCTACCTCTGGGCATCCAATGTTTAGATGCAGAGTACAGCCTATTCCATACATCTTCGTCAAGATCCCCACCTACCTCCACAACAAGAAGCAATTTCCTTGTTGTCCCATCTTTGTTGGAAGGATAATTTGACGTGCCACGTCTTGCTGTCTCATTGCACACAATCCTTCTCTGAAAGCTGCTAGCCCATCATACGCAAAGTCATGGTCCGTCAAGAACACAGTTTCTGAAAAATGACCACGTACTCTTTCATCCTTGCAGACATGGGCGACTAGCTGTGTTCTTCAACACCAGGATGCTGTGTGTGCAGTAGGAAGTCAATGACAAGCTGTGCTTCCATCTGGCGACCAAACATGCAGTGGCCCAGCAGGAGATACATGCTGCAAGGCTGGCGGTCAATGCGACGACTGTTGCTTGCCAAGAACAGGACTAGCTCATGGGCATCGACAATCATGGCGCTCAGACGGTCAAGCACCTCCTGCATTTCTTCTGAAATCTCTATACTGTTTGTTGCACTGGAAAAACAGAGATGTTTTACAGAACCTACTTTGGAGAAATCAGAAGCCATAGGCCGCCGGCGATGATTCACGATGATCCGGCCATTGCTGGACGACGCCTCCTCTTGGTGAAGATGACTCGTCTGGCTTCTGAAGGTGTCGAGGGCGTAGTAGCCTCGGTGCATGGTGTCCGTCAGCACGTCCAGCTGCCAGAGCATGGCTTGGTTCGTGATGGGCTGCCGCCACATGGCCTCGTCGACGATGACCTGCGCCTGGAGCAGGACCTCCGAGGCGATCCTCCACGTCCTGCAGCGCTGGTGGCTTGGCACACCTGCTGACAAAGAAATCAATAGATCTAGAGGCTCATGCTGGTCGTCGAGACAGCAACAGTGCCTCTGCTGGTGGTTGCGACTTGCTGTTGCTATGCTCTGGAGCAGAAATACTATAGTCGATTCTGTTTATGACGACTAGTAGAAGATTTTGCGGTTGTTCTGTCGATAGTCTTGTTCGCTGTTCCTGACATAATAACACAAATTTGTAAATAGATTGTTCAGAAAGAACACGACAGTCTGCACTTGTGTGTACCCGTTCTGATATGGATATTTTCATTTCTAAAAAAATAAAAGAATTGATGATATATTGCATGCCTTTTTTTTTCTCGAATATGCACGAGTCTGCATAGGAGAAAAGAATGTTTCCGAAATATTGTATGCCAGTTCCGACTTGCAACCTCCAAGCAGGTCCAGGGTCTCCATGGCTGCACTGGAATACCATGCGTGACAACATTGTGAGGCGGCTAGTTGAAAGAAGCTTCCTAACATAAATGTCGACGAGTAGAAGATTCCGCTTTCCTATTGTTTATAAACGATTTCCTAAAAAAGACTGATACTAATGTCTATAATAGTTTTTTTACTACTACCTTTATATTTAAAATTTTGGTTTTGATTTTCTTGGTCAATATATCCAATTGATTTTCAGGAACAATCAACTACGACATTTCCACGGCCCAAAGTGGATGACAAAAGTGGGTCCTGGGCCAATGTCAAGCCAAGGTCACTGGGGTTAGGCTTCTCTTCGGGCTTGGACTGAAACTTTACTTCCTACGGCCCAGTCCAGTCTAGTCGAGGACCAAGTGAGCTTGCCAATGGGGCTATATCTCAGAATAAGAGAACCCCGGGGACTCCAGCCGCGCGGCCGAGGCTATCCACATCGCTCTCGCGAGCCCCGGCCGCCGGATGCCGCATCGATCGACAGCGGGCCTTCGCCACGGGCCCGGCCCCAGCGGCCGTGGGGGCGCGCCGCGCCCGCCTGGTCGCACGACGCGCCCCCGCCCCCCGAGTCCCGAATCCCGCCAAGCCCCCGAGGCCCTCGCCACGCGTCGGCCCGTTCTCTGCGTCCCGGCCCCGACACGCCGACTCTCGCACCGAAGGAGGCGAAATTCCGCTTCGCGGCGCTGGCGTTTTGCGCCCGCTTCTCCAAGGCGTCGCCGCATCCGCACTCGCCGCCTGCGCACACCGCGGACGCCGGCCGGCCATCGGTGGTGGGCCCAATCCTGGCCGGCCCCGTGCGCCGCCCGGTGGACGGGTCCACACGCCGCCTCGCCGCCCCCATGGCCATTGGCGGTCATCGAGTGGGCGGGCCCAATTCCACGGCCTCGCGCCGGCCGGGCGGTTACGGCCCCGCGCCCCGCGGCGTGCAGCAGCACCCGCCGCGTCGTGGGACCAGCGGCGCCCGGGTCACCCGCTCCGTGGAGCGTTGTCGATCTCCCATTGCTCAGCTTGTACAGGGCACGCCTAACCCTCGAGCACGGTGTCCGTCCTGTACCGTTCCCACCTTTGCGTATGGCGGCGGGCGGGACCCTATAGCCACGAGCTGAAGCTCGCCCGCATGTCGGCTACCCAGCCGCTCTTGGCAGGTGGTGCACGGAGCGGCGTCGCATGACATGAGAAATCGCCCGTCCATAAAGAAGACGCTGCGTGGTTCGCCTTACCTGTTGCTCCCCCTTCTTCCTTCAAGGTAAGCGCGCAGCAGCTTAGATCTACGTTCCTCTTTATTGCTTTTGTTTCGCATAATCGAAATCCGATTCAAATGCTGCGCATGTTTTTCGGCGGTACACATAGCGCTGCCGGATCTGCGCTTTCCGTGTTCTCCTCACGGAGATTGCCGTTTGTAGATCTGCGCTCCCGTCGGTCTTCAAGGCCTCCGAGCGACGGTCTGATCTCGGATCTACGCCCGCTGTGGCGGATCAAAGGAGATTTACAGCCTTGTGATCGTATCCATCTCTCTGGTACGGTCCCTTTATCGGTTCGAGATCGCCGTTCATATTTCGCTGCGATGGTGACATTCATTTCGTGTTTGCGTTTAAGATTTAATTTCCTTGTTTTCCCGCACATTTTGATTTCCCTCTCGCGTAGAGTCCTATTGTCTTTGCCCGTGGCACGAGTGCAGAGATGGCTCATGTACAAGCCTCTTATTTGCCGTTGCTGCGTGTGGTTGTGTCACAGTGTGGCCTACCGTACGCTTCCCTCGTGTTTAGGCGGCTAATGATGGATCGCCTCTTTACGGCGTTGAAGTAGACTTGCCCGGTGTAGCATGTTATATTTCTAACACGATCCCAATTACGCTGAAGGCGAAAGAAATATATATGGGATATCTATCTAATCATGTTAGCTTGGATATGGGATTAACCTCATGATCCAACAAAGCGAAGTTAGGCGGTGTTAGTAGTGGGATGTAAACTTAGCATCATTATCCATAGTGGAGTTAATCTCACCAGGATATGTACTCAAGGTATACCACTCATTTCTAGGCATTATCTATACACTAGTCTGTCACCCTAGCAATAACGCTCAAAGAAATGCGGGTATGGTATTTGTTGATAGGCCTTGATAAAAGAATGAACATGATATACGCAAGCGCCGCGGATAGAAATACCATCGTAGCACTTCACCGGGGAGTAATCTAGGTATCGTATTTATATTTTACCACAGGGAAGGTAAGTCTATGGAAAGTAGAGAGAAAAGGGTATCTAATGATTTAGGAAGTGATTTACTTATGAGATCCACTTACAGTAGTATAATGCAGAGTAGCCATATGCATCTAACATTACTCAACAGGATAAGTCACAAGATAAATATAATTATATAAATGATAACTATCCAAGTCTAAGATCATCATATGCCACTAGTATCATACGAGCTATTAACATGTTATAGAAAGAATAGAATGAATATTCCTAAGATACTCCTAATCATATATGTCAATAAATACTACAATTAGTGCAATACATCTAGCTATCATGGCAAGGTTGGATTATATCAACACATGGCAAGCATTACCAATAACAACCAAGGACAAAACTTGATCATTACCGTAATTATAGCTCGACTAGTCCTAGCATTTGAGGGTGGATTACAAAAGGACTCAACAGGACTGTCACTCCCGCGATCTACCACACGGCCCGGAATGTAGGGTGCAATTGCAGATAAACGTTGTATAAACACCACATTTACACATTGCTTATCACCCACATAGTGATCATCTACGTGGATGCTATACAATTCCATGCATAAGATATAAGACAAACTCACTAATCTAAACATATAATTATAGCATGCATAAACACATATCAATAAGAATATAATAATTAGATAGATCAAAGCCATAACAATTGTATTCTGAATATAATAGTACTTACAGATCGAATACAAGAGAGAAGTCTCAAGAACGATGATCCTTGCTACTTCTTGACTATCAGGAACTCAAGATGAACTTGATCTTCAACTAGAACTAGCTAGATAGCTAACTACTTCTAGTATGAACTAGGGCTTAGGTCTAGACTTGGTTGGACTTGATGAGAATGAATTGATAATGACTTGGTATGAATTCGGGTTTAGCCACAGGGTCGGTTGGTCTTCTTATATAGGACTTGGTGATGAATGTGGACCCTTGGATCAAACCGACCTTCAATAACGGTGTAGATACAACCTCAAGGTCGGTGGTAAACCGACATAAAAATGTGAGGCTGACAGGAGGACCCCACCTGGCGGCCGGCCTAAATGGCTCTGGCGGCCGCCAGGGTCCAGAAGCTTCCTGGCTTCCTGTTTCTTCTGGTGTCCTCTGGTACCTTCTAGAGTGTTTTAGTCCACTTTTCGGGTTGAGTTACTTCACGGTCAAGTCTTGTCATCATATGTCTTGTATATTCGGAACTTTCTCCATTCTTCTCTGCATTTATCTGTTAAGTCCCTAGAAAGTCAACAGAATACCAAAACTCATGGAATTATGTTAGTTAGACCCCTAGACTTATGTTGGTCTTTGACTTGAGCCCTTATTTCATGTTATTTGACTTATAATATTATGCTATAACAGGTTTCAACAAGCTCCCCCAAGGTTACCTCTTTCTAGTCTCTAGCAAGACACATGATATTATATTAAATTACTTACTTGATTAGGAGTATTTTGCAACGCTTATCACACCTTAAGAGTACACATGCTTTCAAACAAAATTTCTCTCCAGATAAGAATAAACTTTTCAAAACTTCAACTTACCCTTATTACCTTTTACCTTTTGGGGCTTATAACCTTTTCTTCAATCTTGGGTAATTGAAAGATAGAGCGATCAAGTCGAAAGCACTATATCTCAAACTCTTTTGATCAACTGTCCTTTTCCGGAGTTTTTCTTTGGTTTTCAAATAAAACTCAAAGTTCCCCAGTATGACTCTCTCTAATCTCTCATTTGTGGTATTTGTGGATCCTCTCTAAGGCAATAAGATAGTGTTGCCTTTCTCTCATAATATGTAGTATTTTTGGCTAAGGCAGTAGCACACTATGCCTTCTTCTCTCTTACCCTATATCTAAGGCTTATATATCTGGAGCTCATAGGTAGGAGAAAACTAAATTTACTTACTAAGCATATATTGTAAATTCAAGCAATGGATCCAAAGTTACAAGTCACACTGATCAAGTGGTGCATGTGTATGGTGGATAGAATATAGATGGTAGGGAATATAGTAAGGTGTATAGAATAAATGAGGGAAAATCTTACTTTTGCTCCTTGAGGAATCATCTCTCTTTTGATTGAGGAAACTCTGTAGAGAACCTAGGTTGTATCTTTTTTCTTTCTTTATTTTTCTTTTATGGAGAGGCGAGCATCTAAGTACCCATTGTTTTCAGCGGACACTTGTCCATTTTTTTAACTCTCCTTAATTCTTTCTTTTTCTTAGGGAGGTAGGCTCTACTCGCCCGTAGGACACTTGTCCATTTTTTATCTCCCTTTCTTCTCTTTTTTTTTTAATCTACAACCCAAATCTCTTTTGCAATAACTTTTGAGAGATAAATAAATGTAATGGAGCTTTTGTAAGATGTTGGCTAGCAATGAATGGATGGGCATAGGAAATATTTTTGGTTGCTCTCTCCTAGGATAGGAGTAGAACATTTTTGCTGGCTAGAGTGAATGGGTGTATATATGGTGGATGTATATGTGGTGGATGCATACTTCCAAGGTGGAAATAGCATATGGGTGAATGGAGTCAAGTGGAGTGGAATGTAGTGGAGTGGAATGGAGTGGAGTGTACATGATCGGCATGACAAGTTTCTAAGGGTCAACAAAGATTGAACAAACTCAATGCAAAGCAAGTAGCCTATATATATATATATCAAAAGTTTTTCCTAATCTAGGGAGCATGTATATATGGCTGTGGTAGGAGGTTCACACTCTTGTCACACAGGAACTTATCATGTGCATTTTCAATTTTTAAAATATAAATCTCCGAAATCTAGTGTCACTAGGAGTAAGATCAAATAGCAGCTCGGACTATCATATATCATATCCGTCAATTACCTAGACTTTAGAGCAAGCATTTGCATCCCATAGGTTTCAGGTTTTGAGTAAATATTAAATCAAAACAATTTTGCAAATGGAGCTCAAGAGAAATTAAGCTTGAAAGCTAGGTACTAGAAAAGTATAACAACGGAGCAACTATTCATCATCTCCATGTTGGCAGATTTTGGGGTTCCTTTTAGTTGAGCAAAGTAAACTTAGTGAACACTCTCTTTTTCGATCTTTTTATTCACACTCTAACAAAAGACTCTTTAAACAACTAGACTTTATAAAACTAGACTCTTAACAAACTTTCTAGCAAACAAAATATTTTAACTAATAATAATAATATAATAGTATAAATAGATAGTAAGATACTTATACGGATAACGGGGGTTGCATTCCCCCAAGCTAGATTGGAGTGTAATCTTCAATGATGTAGAAGTTGAGGTAGTTGGCAACAAGGGTGGCGCCCTATCATATCTCTTCTCCTCTTCAAATCGCTAATCTCAAATAGACAACAAAGCTAGTGGAACTTGATTAAGCATTAGGGGTTAGCCACATTGCTTTTATTTGCCTGGGAAATATTTTTAGATTTTCATTTTTTGAATTTTTTTTTTATATGCAAGAAAAAGATAAAGTACTTATGTATTTTTATTTTATTATTATATTTTTTTATGCCACCACAAACAAATAGCCTAGAGGTGTTAAGCCTCGGGGATATTAGCATGGGGCTTTAAGGTTTTCACAAAACAAAAGACAAAATATTTTTGTTATTTTCAAATGCAGATATAAGATGCTAAAATGATAAATATAATATGGAAAGAATAAAATATGCAATGCAGGAATTTAAATATGGATAACTTACCGAGTTACCTTTCGGCGAGGATTCGGTGTTTAGAGTCCTCCGAACAGGACTTCTAGTTCTGCTCTTCACTCCCATGGTATATCAGTTGTCACAATCGGTGGCACTGATGATTCTATAGTCTCTTCTGATGATGTTCTGGGAGATGTCTTCTTCTTCCTCCATCTTTGTTTAGATGACGAACTTTTCTCTGGAGTACTTGATTCTGTTTTTTCTCTCGTGAATGTATTAGGTGTAATAGAATTGATTTCTTCACATACCTTTTCATCTTCTAGATTTTTGATCCACCGTCTATTATGGCGGCGACGAGCTGACTGTTCTTCTTTCCCGGTATTTCATAATTATTATAACTATTAAAATAAACACGTACCTTCCTTTTAGGGAAGTGGAAATGAATCTCTCCTGTATGGATGTAGATGATTGCGCGAGTAGTGTTGAGGAATGGTCTCCCAAGCACTAATGGAGGGTCTTCTTCCTTCCCCATGTCCATGACTACAAAGTCAGTGAGAACATAGTGGTCCATGATCTTGACTGGTACGTCTTTGGCAATTCCTTCAGGGATTCTGTAAGATTGGTCTGCCATCTGTAGCTGCGCATATGTTGGTTGCAATGGCAATTTTCCAAATAATAATTCATATGTTACCTTTGCCATTAGATTAATGCTAGATCCCGTATCGCAAAATGTATTATAGAAAGTTAAACACTGAATAGAGCATGCGATGGTAGGAGTACTGGATCGTCTTGTTTAGGAAGCATAGGAGATTGAAGTAAATGATCATTATAAGATTTTATTTTATTTACTACCATTACCTTTGTAGGCTGCGCCTTCTTGTTTTCGATTCGATTCCTTCTTACGTTCTTGTTGTAGATTTCTACCTTCGGTTCTCAAAAACATATGAATAGGAATTTTGGGAATAAGTAAGAGAGGTATGTACCTTAGTCTTGAAGTTGAATTTCTCCTTTTTCCCTTTGATGTTGAAACAAATCTTCGCACTTTCATCGCATAGATGATAGCTTTAGCCGAGCATAAGAATGGTCGACCGAGTATGATCGTTGATCTTTCATTTCTTCCAGTATCTACGATCGATAAGTCTATTTTGGTACGTAAGAGCCTCTAATTCCCACACACACGTCTTTAAGGATCCCCTCGGGATAATGAGAATGATTGATCCGCAATTTTGCAAGCACATATTTGTTTTTCAAAGCGGTTCACTATAAATCTTTTCATAAATTACCTTGGATAGTATGTTCACGCTTGAGCCGAAATCACAAAGAGCATTTTCGAATGTGTGTTGTCCAATCTGGATTGTAATGACCGGCCTTCTCGGATCTTCCTTCTTAGGTGGCATCGAGTCATCCAACCAACGACTTCCCGAGGTCTCTATAGTAGTTACCTGCATTATAAATATCGACAAGGTTTGCAGTTTCTAATTCTTTCGGCTGTCCCGGAATTTTACCTGGTGTGGTTAGTGGAACAGATAACTGAGAAATCTGAGATTCTATGATCTTATTAAAACTATGCTGATTTTTAATAGCTGAAGAAAAGCTTTCTAAACGAGTATTAATAAGTTCAAGAGCTTTATCATTAGTTGCTATTTTTCTAGACAGATTCTCCATGGTTTTACCTTGGTTAATAACAAGGTCTCTCAAAGAAGGTTGATAAGTATTAAAGTTGTTACCTGGATTATTACCTTGGTAGTTTCCTTGATAGTTGGGCCTCCGTTGGTTCCAACCTTGATTCTGTTGAGGACGGAAATTATTATTGTTATTGATGAAATTGATGTCCTCCACAATCTCTGGGCAATTCCTGCCAGTGTGGCCTGTGTTTCCACATTCTTCACACGTCATGCGGGAATCTTGAATTTGCATGACTGCCTTGGGTTGAGGATCTCTATCCTCGAGCTTCTTCATTATAAGGTCCATCTTGGCAGATAGCATATCTACCTCTTTAAGCTGGTGCATTCCTCTCTTGCGGGGTTGACGCTCTTCACTCCAACCTTGGTTGGAAGCCATCTTCTCCACAAGCTCTATAGCATGAGTTAGTGTAAGTGATAAGAAAGCACCACCAGCTGCAGCATCCATAGTTTCACGAGCACTGGGAACTAGCCCATGATAGAAAGTGCGCATCAACAGCCACTTCTCCATCCCATGGTGTGGACATGCGAAATGTATTCTTGGAAACGCTCCCACGCTTAGGGACAGATTCATCATGCTGTTGTTGAAAATTCGATATCTTTCCTCTTAAGGCATTCGTCTTGCCTATAGGAAAGAACTTAGCAAGAAAGGCTATGGAACATATATCCCACATTGTATTCTTCTCTTTAGTAGCATAGAACCATTGCTTAGCCTTTCCCAATAGTGAGAATAGAAAGAGACGGAGCAAGATTGCATCTTTGGATACGTCCTTCATAGTGAATGTGCTGCAAATCTCCAGGAAGTGTTGGAGATGAGCACTAGCATCTTCATGTGCCTTTCCACAAAATTGGTCGGCTTATACCATGTTGATGAGCCCCGGCTTAAGCTCAAAGCCATTGTCTCCAACCTCTACCTTCGGACCAGTGAGGATGTTGTCCGTGGTAGGAGCTGAGAACTCACGGTGTCTTGTTGCCATAGCTTCAAATTCAGGTGTTAAGCTTCGCCTTATTTGATCAACGCCCAAAGAAGGTCTTGGTGTCTCGAAGATGATGATGATGATGATGTAGGTGCTGGAGTTTGTCTAAGTTTTGCTCTGGCCTGTCTGATTAATTTTTCAGGATCTTCAACAAAATTAGCTGGACGGTTCCAATTCATACATATATTTTACCCTGCATAAGATCAAAAACAAATAGAAAACAGGGTTGAACCTGTTTGAGTATGTGATAATTGGTTCTCAATGCATTATGTGGTGTAAGTGATCTCTCTTGTTTCCTTATGTGATGTGTTTATAGGATTTTTGGCTAGCAACTTAATAGGAATAACACTTGTCTAAGTTTTGGCTAATACCCTTCCAAACTAGAGAAAAGCTGGAAAGAAGCACTAGAAAAACTTATGTAGCTAGGAAAACACATTTTGAAAATTTTAAAAGATTGACTATGCTCTTTCAAACTAGGAAAGTTTAAAAAACAAAGCCAAGAAAATTATTTCTCTGGATAGACTACACCTTCCGACAACGGCGCCAGAAATGCTTGTTGATATTTCTAACACGATCCCAATTAGGAAGGCGAAAGAAATATATATGGGATATCTATCTAATCATGTTAGCTTGGATATGGGGATTAACCTCATGATTCAACAAAGCGAAGTTAGGCGGTGTTAGTAGTGGGATGTAAACTTAGCATCATTATCCATAGTGGAGTTAATCTCACCAGGATATGTACTCAAGGTATACCACTCATTTCTAGGCATTACCTATACACTAGTCTGTCACCCTAGCAATAACGCTCAAAGAAATGCGGGTATGGTATTTGTTGATAGGCCTTGATAAAAGAATGAACATGATATCTGCAAGCGCACAGATAGAAATACCATCGTAGCACTTCACCGGGAGTAATCCAGGTATCGTATTTATATTTTACCACAGGGAAGGTAAGTCTATGGAAAGTAGAGAGAAAAGGGTATCTAATGATTTAGGAAGTGATTTACTTATGAGATCCACTTACAGTAGTATAATGCAGAGTAGCCATATGCATCTAACATTACTCAACAGGATAAGTCACAAGATAAATATAATTATATAAATGATAACTACCCAAGTCTAAGATCATCATATGCCACTAGTATCATACGAGCTATTAACATGTTATAGAAAGAATAGAATGAATATTTCTAAGATACTCCTAATCATATATGTCAATGAATACTACAATTAGTGCAATACATCTAGCTATCATGGCAAGGTTGGATTATATCAACACATGGCAAGCATTACCAATAACAACCAAGGACACAACTTGATCATTACCGTAATTATAGCTCGACTAGCCCTAGCATTCGGAGGGTGGATTACAAAGGACTCAACAGGACTGTCACTCCCGCGATCTACCACACGGCCCGGATTGTAGGGTGCAATTGCAGATAAACGTTGTATAAACACCACGTTTACACATTGCTTATCACCCACATAGTGATCATCTACGTGGATGCTATACAATTCCATGCATAAGATATAAGACAAACTCACTAATCTAAACATATAATTATAGCATGCATAAACACATATCAATAAGAATATAATAATTAGATAGATCAAAGCCATAACAATTGTATTCTGAATATAATAGTACTTACAGATCGAATACAAGAGAGAAGTCTCAAGAACGATGATCCTTGCTACTTCTTGACTATCGTGAACTCAAGATGAACTTGATCTTCAACTAGAACTAGCTAGATAGCTAACTACTTCTAGTATGAACTAGGGCTTAGGTCTAGACTTGGTTGGACTTGATGAGAATGAATTGATAATGACTTGGTATGAATTCGGGTTTAGCCCTGGGGTCAGCTGGTCTTCTTATATAGGACTTGGTGATGAATGTGGACCCTTGGATCAAACCGACCTTCAATAACGGTGTAGATACAACCTCAAGGTCGGTTGTAAACCGACATAAAAATGTGAGGCCGACAGAGGACCCCACCGGGCGGCCGGCCTAAATGGCTTTGGCGGCCGCCAGGTCCGTAAGCTTCCTAGCTTCCTCGTTTCTTCTGGTGTCCTCCGGTACCTTCTAGAGTGTTTTATTCCACTTTTCGGGTTGAGTTACTTCACGGTCAAGTCTTGTCATCATATGTCTTATATATTCCGGAACTTTCTCCATTCTTCTCTGCATTTATCCGTTAAGTCCCTAGAAAGTCACAGTAATACCAAAACTAGTGGAATTATGTTAGTTAGACCCCTAGACTTATGTTGGTCTTTGACTTGAGCCCTTATTTCATGTTATTTGACTTATAATATTATGCTATAACAGGTGTCAACATAGCACCAGCGTACTTACCTTGTACGCTTTTTTTTGGTTGGCTGGAGATTCAATCACGCTTCCTGGTTATGAACATGCTGCTCTCCAGGCTATACGGTGCCTGCAGAAAATCTACGGATTCGTTGTCATCGATTACAACTTCCATACTGTTGTGTTCTACAGAGATGTTGCCGCTAGGGCGATATCAGCTGGTGCTAGAGCGGTACTTATACTTCATGGCTTATCAGCGAATAGGGAGGGTTCGGTTTTTGAATCGGATTGTTTGATGAGAGAGATCTGCATGTTGGGCCCTCTTATCTGAAGATTGCTTTTACGTTTTGTGTTTGTGATGCCTGTGTTGCTTTGTTTTTTCCTTCTTTTCAACTGTGCAGCAAAGCAGAGTTGAGTCCATCAAGTTTCCTCAGTGCTGGTGTCTGGATGCAATGGCTCCCGTCCTAGCACATGGATCTACCTCTCGTAAGAGAGCAGGTATGTACACTACACCGTGTTCCACCATCGTTGGTTTGTGCTTCTTTTTTCAGTGACTGATACGACTGTTTTTAATTTGCCAAGGCGCACGGTTTGCACCAGAAGTTTTGCCGGCGGCTGCTGCACGACTGAAGAGGAGGAAGTACATGCACCAAAAAGCAATAGCCAGCTCAGGTGACCTGCTCATGGTATCAGTGTAACACCCCAAATTTTGTAATTTTTGGAAATAGGTTAAATTGATTTATTTACGAATTTTGTGAGCATTGGAATATAGGAAAATAATAATTTTTTTGAAATTAAAATCAAATATAAGGCCTAGAGACATGTATGAGCATCCATGCTGTTGCATTTATTTTTTTGTGGTGTTCTATTTTTGTTGAAATTGAAATTTGTTTCAAAGTAATTTGCAAATGTGTTTAAAAGCTGTGAAAATTAAAAGAAAAGGGATTCCTTTTCCATTTTCTCTTTGTTGTTCAATTTGACCTGGCAGCTCTCGTCGCTTGCCATCACCTTGTTGTTTTTTTTTCTTAGCCTGGTGGCATTTCTTCTTTGGCCCGATCCCGTTTTTCCTGGGCCAAGGTGCCAGCCCAATGGCCTTACCTCATATGTGCAGCAACGCTGCCATCACTTGCCCTCTCTGGTTCGCTGCTGCCAGGGGACGGACCTATTGGCTCACCCTGGGCGTTTGGGTTACCCGATCCGATCCGGTCGGGTAATTCGGGTTTTAAAAAGTTCGGATAATAGAATCTACTATCCGAAATCAGCCCCGAAAAATTCATTACCCGCAACTGGTACCCGCAAATTCGGGTTCGGGTTCGGGTTCGGGTAAACCCATTCTACCGAATTTATAGAAAACAACAAAGTGCACAAAATTTTAGTAAGAATTTAAATAAAATTTCACCAATAATTTGTGTATAATTCAACTACAATTTGTGAAGAATAATATATTATAGTCACTTGTTCAAACCAAGAGAATTATATTCAAATAAAGTGATAGTTTCAAGTGTTCAACTAAAAACACATGATAAAAACAAAGTCGAAGACAAAATTTCGGTAGTTCGGTACCACGTGCATTACCCGAATTATCCAAACTAATTTCGGTAATCAAAATCACTATCCGAACTTAGGATCGGGTACCTCGGGTTCGGGTAATTCGGGTCCAGGTTCGGGTAGTTCGGGTACGGGTATTGGGTATCGGGTTTTTTTTCCCAGGGTGACTATTGGCCAGCGTCGCCGTTTCTTCCTCATCGAGTCGGACTCGACAACGACTCCAACCGAGGCCGAGCAGCACGCAGCATCACCTTCCTGCCTCCACGACCCAACCTGACAGCGTTGCTGTTTTCCTCTTCGTGCTCGAACCGGACTCGAGCCCGGCCTCGCCTGTACGCAGCGCGTCGCGCGCTGTCCCGCGAACCCGGCCTCCTTCCCTTGATGTGGCGTACCAGCGTCCTTTATAAGCTGAGTGGCCGCGTCCGCTCCGTCTTTGGCAACCCTAATCAAAGCAGCCGCCAGGTGAAAATCGCCGCAGCCCGTGGAACCCTAGCCGCCATTGTTGAGTTTCCTCTCAAGCTCGGCTTCGTCGATCCCGCAGCCTCAGCACCACCGTAAGCATGTCGCTGATCTCTCCGTTGTTTGAATCTGGCGCACTCGCTGAGGTCGTTTTCTTATTCTGCTTCGCTTTGTTTCGCTCGCCGAACCTTGCAGAGGCGCCGTCCCATTCGCTCTTCTTGTTCCGTCGCCATATGCAGTTCATCTCCGTGCCACCGACGATCTGCTTCTCGAGGTCGTGTTGTCTGTCCACGTGAACCACATCTTCTTGTCAAGTCGAGCACACGTCTGCGCTGTTCTTCGCCTGCTAAAGGATTGATGGTGAGCACATCTAATAGTAACGTCATCTTGCTCTGTCTTGATCATAGATCGATGTCGATCTTGTCATCACTTTGTTTCTTTTCTTCTTATCCGCAACAGAACGAAGTGGCACTCCGCTCTAACATTGCATTCGTTGTTGCCGTCACGTCCCTGTTTGCTTCGACCTGAACCTCTTTGTGAGTTCTCCATCATCTCCTTGCCCGTTGTGAACTGCAGTAGCCAGTCGATGCTCTCAAGTCTCGCCGAGCATGTGTTTGCATCGTGCCTTGCTTGCTAGATTGCTAGCTTGATGGTGTCATATCTAGCTTTGATGACATCGTGCTGACATCGATACGATTTCTTGCCGTTTTCTTTCAGAGAAACAATTCCGAAAATACATGATAACTCTGAACATATACGTACGGTCACCGGCAGGCAGCAAACCTTGGCAGCCCGGCCGTACCTTTTTCATGATTTGATCTAGTTAGCTTGTTGACACCATCATCACGTCACATGCTATTTGTTGTCATTTTTCTATACAAAAATAAATCTAGAAATACCATGCTAATACACATATACTTACGTATCTTTTATTCCATTGACAAATCAATTCCACTGTATCTTTCATGTTTATCACGGCAATGATCTCCGACTGAAGTTGCCATGTTTCTTTTCCTTTCCATCAAAAATCAGTTTACATTTAATTTATTATTTTATTTATGTGAAACTTGTAAATGCGTATCTTCGCCGTTCTAGCTCAGATTTCAGTGATCTTTACATCGATGTTATCGTAGAGACGTGTAGAATATGTTTACAAACTTTTCAACTTGATTTTCTACTATTGGTGTACTGTTCTAATTATAGCTTTGTTTGTTATGCATGATTGGCCCAATTTGGTTGTGTGTTGCTGTTTGGAATCAAGTAGAGACGGTGAGCTTTACGTGGTGATCCAGAAGTTATCGATCAAGAAGGATTTGTCTTGAGCTTTGGAAGTGAAGAAGGATTTCTCTTGGAGTTTTGGACTTGAAGAAGCATCGATATTAAGGCAAGTATAGTATTGGGATATGTTAACTTTAAACCATGATCATATGACTTGATTAATGTTTATGCACTAGACGCTAAATGTGAATTGTTTAGCAACATGTGGACTTGTTCGTATTAGCGTCTCCGGAAAAAAAAGATACAACCGTGAGGGCTAATGGGCTCGGTTTTAGTTCAAGACGAGGACCTTGTTTAACTTGTTAGTGGTTACCGAAAAAGGCGTTAAGGTAAAACAGACTGTGGATCCCCGTGGAGGGTTGTATCACACGGAACTGCCGCACCCGTGGATCGCTGCGGTGTATCGCACGGATTGACGGAAGATACCTAGCGGCCCTAGCTTGTTAGACGAACCTTTGAAAGACTTCATAGTGAACCCTGCGGACTTACCTGGTAGTGGGTCTAGAGGTCGACGGGCCTCGTACGTAGGGCAATTCACGGCTCAAAGTGAAAGTGTACACCCTCGCAGAGTAAAATCGGTATATCAGCCCGTGCTCACGGTCATGAGCGGTCTTGGAACCTTTGCATTAAGATGATGACCTATGCTTGTTTAATAGTTCATAATTTATCGTTTATGATCTACATTATTATGTTATAATGATCATGGGATATGGGTAAGATATTGCTTTGCTATTCTTGCCGAAGTTCGACATGGACTCATCCTTGCAATTTCCCACTCAAACCAGGAAGATTGCCCGAAAGTGCTAGAGTTTTGAAGGAGTCGGGCTTGTGGTCAACGGTCGGTTTGTCCTCGTGGAGTGGAGGCTTCATCCCAGGATCGGAGTGTTCGTCCATTGTTCACGCTTTGAGGTTATCTTTTTATAATAAGTTCGTTATTTATTGAGCATTATGTTTTGATATTACCTTTAATTGTGACTATATGTGAGATTTGACTTCCCGGCTCACATATGGTGTGTATCCGGTTTATAATAAGTTCGTTATTTATTGAGCATTATGTTTTGATATTACCTTTAATTTCACACACAGAAAATATATATATTGATTACTGCCCAGAGTTGAAGGAAATTGACCAGCCACTGTGTAAAGGCACAATGTTCTGCCCTTGCTAGATTGGTTGCATGAGAAAGTGGGCTCGTGTAGAATGACATAATTTTTGAAAAGGTATGCCACTTGCTTGCAGTATAAACTATGGTTACAGTTACAGTATGTTAGGACATTTGTGAGTGTTTCTATATGTGATGTTTTCATGAGTTAGATCATATGTATGTCTTAGCTTCAGTGAGTTAATTTCATGGAAGTCGTACATTTTCTCTTATAGAAGAATAATCTTTTCCCCCCTCATAGTGTTGTCTTCTTGATGACAGCAGGTGGACATTAAAGACGGTTGATATGGAGCAAATGTGTGCAGTGCAGGGCTCCAAGACCCAACGAGGAAAAACAAAACATCTCACTTGTCCCTGAATGGCTGAATCCGGATGTTATTATGCTCGTATGGCTGTGTTTTCCTCCATGTGCTGCAAGATGACACGAAAAACCATTGATATATTGAGTAATTGTCATATGCTAGTGTGGTATTCCTATCTTTTAATTTGCAATGTCTGTTTTCCTTGTGAAATAAGTGGGGCAGCACACATGGTTGCACCCTCGGTTAAGCACTTTTTTATCTCAATAATTGTTACTTAATGCACTATATTACAATCATATTTGTAAGATTGCAACATAAAAGAGCTTCGCACCCTCCATTAGTTTTGTTGTGTGTTTGGTTTACTAATATTTACCTGGAGAGTGGCAGAGCTAGACTAGACTCTGCATCTCTGCTAGAATTTCCAGATGAGCACAAAGGTAATCAAATACAGTAAGACATAACCAAACATCAGAGTCAGTCTATGTGAATTTCATTTTAGAGGCTCCCATCGTGTTATATTTGTTTCCTATATATTCTGCAGTTGTTATTACTACGTACTTTGTTTTCTGTTAAAGGTGCACTGCTCTTTAGCCAAGGTCTGCGTGCTGGGGTTGTGGGTGCAGCGAGATTAGCTCGCACAGACTGCGTAGTTGTGGTGTAGGTACTTCCGCCGTGTGCCGTGCGTAGTGGGGATGGACTGTCGCATAGTCGTGGCAAGAGAGAGAGAACGCTGCAGTCTTTCAGCAGCCACAGATCTTGGGTGTTCGTCACCAGTGTGAATTATTCTCGGTGAAGTTTGACAATTGTCATTACAGTACTAGCAAGATGATCCCATTTTGCAAAGGCAACATCAGCACCATCATCGCGGCGGATCGGAGACGAGTCACCATCGCCATCACGCTTGCCTCTGGTGGTGGTGGAAGTGGGGCCCGCTTGTCATTGTCCTCTCTTCCTCTTATACATTAAAAACATAACTTTTTCATATCAAGTTGTAGAATACAAACTTTACATCAACTATCCCAGACCACATTGCCAAAAATTCCGGCACGTTTGATATAGGAAATGTGAAAAGTAATTCAATGAATAAAGAACTGAATTTTCTGTATATATGCCTTGATTCCTTTTTTTTTTTTTTCTTTCCTTTTTTTTGTGTGTGTGTGAAAAATTCATGACGTTGCTTTGAAAGCATGAATGCACATCAAGTTAAAGTTAAACTTAACTATTTAACCGAACCTGAATCCTTAAAATTCAGGGTTATAGGAAATGTGGGAAAATAAACAAGGAAACAACAATGAAATTCACTGAAATAACTGATTGAAATCTTTTCTGAGATAAATTCCGTACACTGTTGCTTTTCAAGCATGGAACTGTTTTATCATTTCTTAGACAAATGATTGATTTCTTGCAACAGTTGTGTCCGGTGACAGGCCAGGCCGGCCCACTAGCTGCCCCAAGCTTACGCCCATTGGGCTCGCAACGTCTACCGGGCTTGGCCCAACTCAACACAAACATAGGTAACAAGCTCGCAAAACAGGGGATTCGGCGGCGCCGAGCGGCCGGGTCCGTTGACTTCCCCGGCGGCGCCAGAGAGAGCGGGGACCCCGGCCGGACCTCGCCGTCCGGTCGGTGAACACACTAGGCCGCTAGTAGCTCCTAAGTACTAGTTGAGGAATAGTTTACCCATGGACCATGGCATGGCGGTCGATGTAGATCCAATCGGTCCAGTGTGGGGAGTTGTTTTGCCGCGAGATTCCTCGCCATCTGACCTGCAGGTGACGCGTTTCTTGGCGTGCTTTACGGTGCTGAAGCGCTCTACGTCGTGGGCGCCGGCCATGTGGGTTCTGTACCTCCAAGACGGTCATGGACAGTCTGGAGACGACCGCTGCGGCCGGCGGCGGCGACGACGTCATTGGTGCTGTTAGATTCGGCGTCAACCTCAGTCTTGCTTGGAGGTTTGTTTATTTCTCTTCCTATTTGCGAATTGGGTGGAGATTTGATTGTGCCCTTTGATGATTTATGAGTAAAAAATGGTTTGTGCTTCTGCATTATCATTTCTAGTGGGCAATGGGATCGAATGCAATGCTCGCAAAGTTGTAAGGTGGCAATTTCTTTAGCCTGAAAGTAAACTAATTCAGTGGAAATTAAAGGATACACGGAAGACCGCACTAACGCACTTCCACGAAGCTTTGCATAAAGCCTCCTCATAGAGTTCAGACACAAAAACGATCCACTAGCCACTAAGCCTGCCTCTCTGTTTTCCTCTTCTTTCGGCTTGTACCTTTTGTAAGCATCAGATGCTTGCCAGGTTACAGGGAATGTTTTAGCAGGACCATTGAAGTAAACAAACATGTCCATCACTGCAATTGAATAAAACGACAATAGTCGGTTCAGCCTTTTTCACTTTCTCTTTACTAGCAACTATCTGGATTTTCTCCCAACAAGCCACACACCGATAAGCATGCGCTAGCTCCTCTCTCATCTCTTTCTCTCTTCTCTCGCTGAAGCAAACCACGTACAGGTGAGTTGAGTGTGCCCTCGATCCTGGTAGTGAGCCATACTAAATCAGTTCTGCTACTCATCAATCTCCAAAACAGATAATAAGCCACACTTGGTTGACATCATCAGGCACATAAAAAGGTAATCAAGTACTAACACGTAACCCAATAAGCATCAGTTGTGATTTTCTTACTGTCTTACATTTGTTATTACTTTGTTTTTCTGTTAAAGGCCACAAAGTATTCTCTGCTTTAATTATTGCAGTGCTCTGGTTCTTCTTAATTTGTAGATTTTGGATTGCTGATGCGTACTGCTCTGGTTACCTAACATTAGAAGAAAAAAAATCCAGATATGACTGGAATGTATTCATCCCATGCCGTATTCTGTCAATCCCCTTTGTTGAAGCAAATCCTACCTGTGACCTAGCCTGTCTTCATATTTTCTGTCTATACATCTCAATAAGGGGTCAGTCCATCTCTCCTAAAGTTTTATTTCCATTTTTGTTCACTAGCAAGCAATGTCTCAGATGCTTGCCCATGTCTTTTCCATGGTTGCTCACTTCCTCTGTTTTCATCCTATGGAGGAGTTTAGAACACTTTTCAATAATCATTATACATCTGAACACTAATATACTTTATTTTTTCTTTCTGGTAACCATGTGATTTCTTTTTGTAATATATTACTGTTACACTATACATAGGATTTTTTTGAATTATTTTGAGTATCAAATGTGATTTATCTAGAAGTTGCCATTTTTATTCTCGACAAGAATTCTCTGTTTATTCCCTCATTTGTTCTGATATGCTTATATTGATTCATACAAAACAGCTCATATCAATTTGCTAGCCCAAAAGTGCGCTTGTTTCTTCTGATTTATGCGTTTGTCAGAAATTATTTCGCAAGTTGGAGCCCCCACATTTGTTTTTTCCTATAGAACTGCTTGAGTAATCAGGAATGGGTACTGGAGCTACTGAGTGTGAAGTATTGGAGAAAAAATTGGAGAAAAGGCTGCAGGATCCAACAACAGAACCATTAGTTTCTTTGCCACTATATTTTTTGAAAGACATCACAAGTGGTTTTTCCACTGAACAAGAACTTGGCAGGGGTGCGTATGGAGTCGTATACAAGGTAATGACCGTTCCTCTTTCACTCCAATATCGACTGATGTCAACAGAAAGATAATGAATGGTTTACCTAATGCTATGAAGGGGATTCTCGGAGCGGCAAAGCTATTGCTGTAAAGAAGATTTGTGATGAACATCTACTGGGAAATCAAGTCGAGAATGAAATCATTTGTCTTACGGAGGTCAGTCACCAAAATGTCGTACAACTTGTAGGTTATTGTGTGGAAACCAAGTCGGAAGTGATGGAACATAGTGGGAAACGTGTTATGGTTGAAAACGTGCATGTTTGCTCTGCTTTGAATTTCTTTTCTGATGGAAGCCTTGACAAGCATCTTTCTGGTATGTATCTTTGCAATGTTTACCTGATTATAAATTTAGAAGACATGCAACTGTGTCATTATATCAATAGCCACAAAGTGATAAATCCAATTATATTTTCTCTGTTTGTTGATATATTTCTACAGATGACACCTCTGTCCTTGATTGGGATAAGAGATATAAGATAATTAGGGAATTTGCAGAGGTTTGCATTATCTTCATGATGAATGTCATATTGTTCACCTGGACCTTAAACCTCAAAACATATTGATGGATGCCATGAGAATGCCGAAAATTGCAGATTTTGGTTTGTCAAGACTCTTGGGTGAACAAAAATCCAAAACTGTTACTAAACATTGTGCAGGAACACTGTAAGCTAGCTATGCCCCTTGCTAGAGATTTATTTTTTTACCCCTTGCTAGAGCTTTTTTTTACCATTTTTTACAGTTAACTATGCTAAATTCTTCTGCAGGGGATATATGGCACAAGAATACCTAGACCATGGAATTATCTCTTCTAAAGCAGATATATTCAGTTTGGGTGTCATAATCATAGAGATAATCACAGGTCACAGGGACTATCCCAATATGAGCAACACAACTGAAACATCTCTCAAGCACTATACAGACGAAGTAAGATTATTCAGTATTATTGCATACTGTATTTTTCTACAATACATATTCAAATGTATTTTTACGATAAATTACTTATGCAAATGTTTAGGTGGTTGGAAGTTGGAGGAATAGACTTACAGAAATAACACCCACGCATATGTCACCGGAAATGTGTATACAACAAGTGCAAGACTGCATCTCTATAGCACTGAGGTGCCTGGCCGAGTCGAATAAAAGGCCTACTTCACTAGACATAGTTCAAAGTCTAAATGCAGTAGAACCAAAATGTACTTCTCCTAGACATCCCCTACTGTCGTTGAGAAGGTATGATCTCTCAATATGCACTGCACCTCTCCACACTTAATTTCATAAGATTGTCAAATTAATATGCATGCATGAACAAAATAACCACTCATGCTCCATTCTTCCAATCTTAATTAGTGTCATCTTATAGTTGTAGTGCATTATCTATATCTGTTGATAGAAATTAGCATGCATAGCGACAAGCTATTCACTAATCTCCATGTGGGGAGGCATTAATTGGATTTAAGATCAATCACATATGACACCAGTGGCTTCATATTTGTTCACTAGGTCGAATCGGGAGCCCCCGAGTGTTTGAGTGGCGCCCTCCAACTTGGGATTCCAGTTGGTGGGAGCGCCCCTAAGTCGTGAGTGTCATAAGCCAATTGGCTTGGCTTAACCTGTCTTTTGGGTGCTGATAATAGGCTTGGCGAGTGTCGCAAGCCAAATGGGGTTTATGCACTCTTCAATCATATGACAAACAAAAATGTGACATATTTCATGTTTTAACTTCAACATCTTATTTTTACGTTTTACTAACATTGAAATCTGACCACAAGATATACTTTTCTAATGCTCAATATCCACTGTTTGTCCAGGACAGGGGAAACCAAAATCTTCAGAGTCAAGTAAATGCGAACACAATCAACATACCAACAACTATCAGTGCCATTAACGGCCTGAATGAGTGCACCAATTTGTTCCAGTGGGTCACATCGGCCATTTCATCTCCAAAACTTCAGCTGAATGAAATAAAAAAGGAAAAACTTCATGGAGATGTAAGGCAGTTGCAGCGTGACCTTCAATGCCTTAGTGATACTCTACCAGCAATGTACAACCTCATTGATCGAGCAGAGTGGAGGATCCATGATCATTATGTGGCCGAGCTCCTTGCAAAACTCAAAGATGCAGTGTATGATGCAGAAGACATCCTAGATGAGTTCAGATGGTACGAGACAAAGCTTTCAGTAGAGGGCAATGCAATCTCAAGGGAACCAATCATTGACTTCTTTCACAGTGTCACTCAAGGTAGCCCCAACATGGCGGCTGATATCCAGAAGAGGCTCAATGATCTTTCCAGAGAGCTCGAGAGGATGGGCTTAGTTCAAGCAGTTCCACGGTTTGACAAAGCATTTAGGCCTGAGGCCACCTCTTTCCCCACTGAGGCAAATATTTTTTGGCCGTGATCAGGAAAAGAATAAGTTGATCAGGTTGCTTGGTGTACCAACAAATAACAGCGAAGGTACTTCTGGACACAAGAGAAAAAAGAAGTGAAGTCTGTTCATCACCAGGCAACCAAATATGTGCTACCATAGATACTAATGAAGCAACAATAATGAGTGTTCCAGTTTTGCCAATTGTTGGAATTGGGGGTGTTGGAAAAACCACCTTGGCTCAAGATATTTGCAACAGTCCAAAAGTGATACACCACTTTTTGCTGAGAATTTGGATTTGTGTCTCAGATGATTTTGATGTCAAGAGGTTAACTAAAGAAGCCTTAGACCAATCTTCTCTAGAGAAAGTGCCAAAAACTGACAATTTAAATCTTCTTCAAGGTGCTCTTGCACGAAGTCTGAGCAATAAAAGATTCTTAATTGTCCTTGATGACATGTGGGATGAAAATGAGCTAGATTGGAAACGCTTCTGCGCACCTTTTAGAAATGTACTTAAGGGAAGCATGATGCTTGTCACCACTAGATCTCCAAAGGTTGCTGATGTAGTGCGCATCCGATGGATCCCTTTCCCTTAGAGGGTTTGAACAAAGATGCCTTTTGGAAGTTCTTTAAGCTCTGTGTGTTTGGATCTAATAGCTCAAACATTGATCCTAAGTTGGAACGAATTGGTGGCAAAATACTCCCAATGTTGAAAGGCTCTCCTTTAGCTGCAAAAACCCTTGGGGCGGCTATTAGGAATGAGCCTTGACCCAGCACATTGGGATAAGATTCTTAAGAGTCAGTTGTGGGAGCTTCAACAAAAGGAAACTGATATTTTGCCAGCTCTTCGTTTGAGCTACATGTATTTACCATTCTATTTAAGAAGATGCTTCTCGATTTGTGCTATGTACCCAAAAGATTACAATTTTGAAAAGGAAGCTTTAATTGAAATTTGGGCAGCAGAAGGCTTAGTGCAACGCCAACCTAATGTTTCACTTCGACATACTAGTGGTCAGTACTTTGAAGAACTTGCACATCTATCTTTTTTCAGAAACATCCATGGGCTCATGACAAATATGTAATGCATGATTTGATTCATGACATGCTTCAGCTAGTTTCTAAGGGACGAGTGCTGTGTAATACAAAATAGAAAAGATTTTCAAAGGATCCCTCGGAATGTCCTCCATCTCTTGGTACTCAATGGCGGAGATCTTAAGTGCTCCGACTTATTGAATCTGTGCAAGCATAGAAAGCTGCGCACCCTACTTTGCGACTTATCTTTAGAGAGTGAAACTGGTGACACTGTAATGGAGAAATGGTGTACGGAACTTTTGTGCATGCGTGTCATGGTGTGCTCCTTTATCTCTAAGTGGGGGTTCCCAGATAGTATTAGCAATCTGAAGCATCTCCGGTACCTTAAAATCCTCAACGCTTGCCATTGCAAGAGGTTCCTGCAGCATTTTGTTCTCTCTACAATATGCAGATATTATATGCTCAGAAATGGGAGTTTGATGACATTCCTAACAGCTTGGGTATGCTAATCAATCTGCAGAAATTCGAATCAGTGAAATGTCAATTTCATCATAGATATATACATTCAGTGGATGTGCATGAAGCAAGTGCAACCGACGATGGGCAGAGAGGCCAATTCCAGATAGAAGACTATAATGGTGAATCTCTTCCAAGCTGGTGTTCAGAGAAGATTCACCGTTACGGCAACACTAATTGCACTTTCTCGTCCCTGACTGATGTAGAAATTAGAGGCTGTAGAAACTTATCAAGCCTGGAACAGTTTCTACAACCAACTTACATGCCTATCATCATGAAAATAAAAATTTCCAACTGCAGAAGCTTAGAATCGGTACCAACTGAGAGGATTGGATATTTTCGTTTCCTTGAAATACTGAGTGTGTCCCAATGTCCAAAGATCAAATCACGACACCTATTTGCTCCATCCCTAAAGAAGCTGTATTTGGAAGACTCTGGGGATCTCGGATACAAAATTGAGTGTAGTTCTCTCACCATCCTGCATTTATCAAATAGCCCTCTTGAATCCATTGAACTGAAATGTGCAATCTCCCGTTACTGCAGGAGCTCGAGATCAGTTTTTGTCCCTCTCTGACAGTTATTAGAGATTCAGAATCTATATCCTCTCACTTTTTACATGAATGGGCCCAAGGCAGAATGGTAAAATCCCCCTCTGTCACTCACGTAACCATTCATTCCTGTGAGCAGCTTAAAACCATAGATGACCTCCTATATCTCCTTGCCATTGAGAGAATTTGTATTATGTTCTGTGGCTTTTTATCCCTGCCAGTGTTATCCCTGCCAACTAATAGATTGGGAAGTTTTCCTCTTCTGAAGGATTTGGAGATTATAAATTGTTTAAGTCTCAACTGGCAAAGTGGAATGTTACCATTGTCCCTCCAAAAGCTCGAGTTATTGAGTTGTGGAGATTTCTCTGCCTGGTTTCCCAGTTGCCTGGAGAACCTCACCTCCCTCAAGTCACTGCATATTGCTCACTGTGAATGCATATTCTCCGTTCCTAGCCACCTGTGGAGCAGTAATCTCAAATAACTCCAGACTTTGTAGTTTGTTAGTTGTTCAAAGCTTAAATCAATCGGTGGACCAGATGCAATTGCACACACAGAAAATGTATTTATTGATCGTTGTCCAGAGTTGAAGGAAATTGACCAGCCACTAAGAAAAGGCAGAATTATTTTCTGCCCTTACTAGATTGCTTGCATGAGAAAGTGGGCTCACGCGGACTGCCATAATTTTTGAAAAGGTATGCCACTTATTACTTGCAGTATAATGTGGGCTCAGCGAGTAAGTTTCATGAATATCTTACATTTCTGTTATAGAAGAATAGTAGTTTCCCCGCTCACAGTGTTGTCTCTCTTGATGACAGCAGGTGAATATTAAGGACGGTTGAGATGGAACAAATATGTGCAGTGCAGGGCTCCAAGACCCAATGAGGACACACAAAACATCTCACTTGTCCCTGAATGGCTGAATCCAGATGTTATGCTCTTACGGCAAATGTGGAATCTCAAATTACTGCAGGAGCTTGAGATCAGTTCTTGTCCTTCTCTGACAGTTATTAGAGATTCAGAACCTATATCCTCTGACATTTTACATGATGAAGCCAGAAGCAGAACAATTGATAGCACTTTGTCGTTCCTGACTGATGTAGTCATTCACATGTGCGGAAATTTATCGAGTCTTGAAGAATTTCTATAGCCGGGTTATGTGCCTATCATCAAGGAAATAGAAATTTCAGAATGTGGATATTTAAAATCAGTACCAGCTGAGAGGTTTGGAGATTTGCGCTTCCTTGAAGTACTTAGTGTGTCCAAGTGTCCAAAAATCAAATCACAACGCTTGTTTGCCCCATCCCTAAAGAAGTTGTATCTGGAAGACTCTGGGGATCTTGGATACAAGATTGAGTGTAGTTCTCTCACCATCATGCATTTATCAAATTGCCCTCTTCAATCCATTGAACTGCAAATGTGCAATCTCCTGTTACTTGAGGAGCTTGAGATCAGTTCTTGTCCCTCTCTGACGGTTATTAGAGATTCAGACCCTATATCCTCTAACATTTTACATGGTGTGGCCTGAAGCAGAGACATTGATAACACTTTCTTGTCCTTGACTGATGTAGAAATTAAAGATTGCATTAACTTATCAAGCCAGAAACAATTTCTGCAACCAGTTTGTGCACCTATCATCATGAAAATAAAAATTTCCAACTGCAGAAGGTTAGAATCAGTACCAACTGAGAGGTTTGGATATTTTCGTTTCCTTGAAGTACTGAGTGTGTCCCATTGTCCAAAGATCAAATCACGACACCTGTTTGCTCCATCCTTAAAGAAGTTGTATCTGGTAAACTCTGGGAATCTCGGATACAAGATTGAGTGTAGTTCTCTCACTATCTTGCATTTATCAAAGTACCCTCTTAAATCCATCAAACTGCAAATGTGGAATCTTCCGTTACTGCAGGAGCTCAAGATCAGTTCTTGTCTTTGTCTGTCAATCATTAGAAACTCAAAACCTGTATCTTTTTGACATTTTCAATGGTGGGGCCAGAAGCAGAACCATTGATAGCACTTTCTTGTCCCTGACTGATGTAGTCATTTACAGTTGCGAAAGCTTAACAAGCCTTGAACAATTTCTACAGCCTGCTTATGTGCCTAACTGTAACATCCCAAATATTAAAAAAAGTAATTAAAATATTAAATATGATCATTATCATGTGTGATTATCAAGTATCATGGCAATAATGCATTTCAAGTTTCAATTTTATCATGTAAATGTTGCATCTGCCATGTTTCATTTATTTCATGAAATGTTATTTATGTTAATAATTAAGGTTCTGTGAATTAATAAATTTACTTTTCATGATGAATAAACTTTCCAAATTTTTATTCCATGAATTGGTGTGATGCTTGAGCTTTAAAATAACGTTAGTGGTTGTTGTGCTTGAATAATGTTTGTTTACTAATTAAATACCGAATTTAGAAATGAAATAAGTATTAATCCTAATTTTAAATTTAAATTTGGAAAACCTACTTTCAAAACTATTGAGAATTTGGGGATGGTCATTAAAGCAAACCTGGAGATCTCGAGAAGTTGGACTATTTTTCGTTTTTTGGAGATTTTTAAGTTTCTAAGCAAATTTGGGAGATATTGGAAGAAGGAAGGAAGAGACACTAGTACAGTACAGAAGAAGCCATAGCTGCCACCGAGCTGTTAGCCTGCCTGCTCACTGCCGTGCTCCACCCGTCGACTCGCTGTGCAGTTTCTCGACGCAGGGACACGCAGCTGTCTCCGTGGCGAAGCTGAGCAGCTTCTGGCGAGCCCGCACACGTGCTCCTCGCTCGTCCTCGTGTTCTTCTTCTCTTCCCTCGCTCTGTTCTCCTTCTCGCTTGCTCTGTGGCTCGCAAGAACTCGCCATGGCCGAGCACGAGCAGAGCACCAGTCCGCCTTGCCTTGATTCCCTAGGCTGTCTCGCCCTCGCTCTCGCAGAAGCTCTCGCCCTCCCTTTACTATCTTCCTCTCGCTCACGGCTCCAGCGCGTGAGCACGTCCGCCATGGACGGCAGCAGAGCTATGTGCCGCTGCTGCTCGTGGTTCCGCCTCCTCTGGCCACCTCCGACAAGCTGCAGGCACCCACGGGTGCGCACGGGCACGCTGGTGCTCACGGGGTCCTTCCCTCTGCCTCCGTTGGCCAGCCCGCCGGAACCGGCCAGCTTCTCCCCTGCCCTGTTCGGTCCATGGAAGAGGAAGGACGATGGATCAGAATAGAAACAACTTCAGGGATCTCAATGTGAAACCGTGACTCAGGTGAATAGTTCTCAACAGTGCAGTTTATCTTTTTCTTTTCAGGATATGTGTTGAATTTGTGAATTTCATAGCTAAATATCGGTGCATGCTAAATTCATGAAACTTTTTGTGTAGCTTCCTTTATGATGATATCTGTGTAGGAAAAATACGAAACCTTGAGAATTGATAGTTTGGGTATGATTAAAAATTACTTCTTTTAATTAAGAAATGCTACTTCCATGGTTTTTAGGTTAAAATAAATATCCGATGATCATGAAACTTTCTGTGTATCTATTTTATTCTAGCTGTTCTTTTGAATAATACATATACGTTCTCTTATTGATAAAATGATTGGTGAGTGTCTTTGGTTATGCAAGATGGTTAGTGGAATAGAATACCCATATATAAACTCCATGTGTATGTGTTGCTTCCTTGATAACCACGTGATGGAGTTGTTGTTCAAGTGATTAGAATACTTTATGAAATGGAACCCTAGTGGTATTAGAAGGAAAGTTGTACTCAACTTCCGTAAGTTGTTTTAACTTCCTTTATGCATTTGTATGCCTTTCACCATGCATCGTGGCATGCATTCCATTATGTTAAGAAACACATCACTTATTACGTAGTAAGCTTGTAGATAGAGAAAGGTTGGAAGCTGCAAGTGTCAAGTGTGTGATGCTTTGTTCTCGTCAAAATTAAGGCAAGTGCATGACGAATCTTTGCTTCGGCTTTTACACCTATGATTCGAAGTTTTTCTTTGCTTTCCAATGCTCAAGTAATATAATTCTGGTTCAAGTTAAAGTTTCTTGTTCATGAGATTCAAGTTTCAAGGTTTCATTTACATTCAATTCCAGTGCCGGTTTTATCCGAAGTGCAATTTGGTTCTTAAATTCAGGTGCGTGAGTAAGTGTTGGCCCCACTTGCTCGGCTTTACGCAGTAAATGCTAAGGAGTATTCAAGTGCTGTCCGTTTCAGACGGAAACTACTATTTAGTTGGAGTTCCAGTAATTCATTCATGAATTCTCATGAGTTGATTGTTCTTTCGATTCTTAATGTATTTGCTGAGTGTTTTCACTCACCCTTGTGTTCATTTGGTTTTTAGGTGCTAAACCATCACGACTTGCATGGGAACTGGGAGTAGCACCATCATCACAAGTACTCACTTTTCGTTTACAAACGCGCAATTTTTTTGCATAGCAGTTGCTATTGTAATAGTTAAGTAGAGGCTAATTGATTTAATCCTAGTATATATGTGTAGAGGGTAGCCCCCGGTGGTGTTTTCAGCCGGGCGTTACACTAACATCAAGGAAATAGAAATTTCCTATTGTGGAAGTTTAGAATCAGTACCAGCTGAGAGGTTTGGAGATTTGTGTTGCCTTGAAGTTCTGCGTGTGTCCCATTGTCCAATGATCAAATCACAACGCATGTTTGCCCCGTCCCTAAAGAAGTTGTATCTGGAAGACTCTGGGAATCTCAAATACAGCATTGAGTGCAGTTCTCTCACCATTTTGCATTTCTCAGACAACTATTTGGAATCCATTGAACTACAGAAGTGGAATCTTCCATTACTACAGGAGCTCAAGATAACTTTGTGTTCTTCTCTGACAATTATTAGAGATTCGGAACCTATATCCACTGGTGGGGCCAGAAGCAGCATGGGAAAGTTCCTGAAACTCACTCACCTAACCATCAGGAACTGTGATAGGCTTGAATCTATCGATGACTTCCTACATCTCCCTGCCATTGAGACAATTTTTGTTATGAGCTGTGGCTTGCTGTCCCTGCCAGCTAATAGATTGGGAAGTTTTCTTCTTCTGAAGGATTTGGATATTTCATTTTGTCAAAGTCTCGACTGGCAAAGTGGAATTTTATTACCATCGTCCCTCCAAAACCTCACGTTAATGACTTGTGGGGATTTCTCTGCCTGGTTTCCAGGTTGCCTGGAGAACCTCAACTCCCTCGAGTCACTGCAGATTATTGACTGTGAATGCATAGTGTCTGTTCCTGGCCACCTATGGAGCAGTAAACTGAAATCACTTCAGAGTTTGAAGTTTCTTAGTTGTTGGAAGCTTAAATCAATTGGTGGTTCAGACGCAATTGCACACATAAGAGGTTTATGTATTGATGACTGCCCAGAGTTGGAGGAAATTGTCCAACCACTGAGGAAAGGCTCAGTTTCCTAGATTGCTTGAATGAGAAAGTAGGCTCGTGACTCTTTTCTCTATGGTATGTATGCCACTTGTTTGCAGTAGAAACTATGTTAGGACAGTTGTGAGTGTTCTTTTTATGTCATACTTTCATGAGTTAAATCATACTCCAGAGTTGAAGTATTTATTTGTGTCCTTGCCCGTTATAGTTACTCTTAAGCTGATAAATGTTTCTGAAAGCATAGCAGTTACACCATTACTTTCTGGGTAACTTCGTGGGTTAAGTTCATGAGTGTTTGTACATTTTCTGTTATAGAAGAATAGTCTGTTTTCTTTAACTCATCGTGCTGTCTTCTTGATGACAGCAGGGGGAAATTAAAGATGGTCCAGATGGAGGAAATACGTGCAGTGCAGGGCTCGAAGACCCAATGACAATAAACAAAACATATCACTTCTCCCTGAATGTCTGAATCCGGTTGTTATGCTCGTATGGCTGTTTTTTCTTCCCTTCGCTGCAAGATGACACGAAAAAACATTCCTAGATTGTGTTTTTTGTGATAATGTATGTTTAGTGTGTGTTATTCCTATCCTTTTGCAATTCTGTTTATTTCCGTGTGAAAAAAAGTGGGTTAGAACACAAACATAATTGTGCCCTCGGACCTCAGTTAAGCTCCTTTTTTTGTGTCAATAATGTGACCTAATGCACTATATATTACAATCATATATTCTGTAACAGGAGAGCTTCATGAGCTCCATCAGTTTTGTTGATTTTTTGTAGACTAATTTAGCCTTTGAGGGGTGGGTTTGTTGGGGTAGAAAAATGTGCTCCTCAATTGTGTTTTAGCATGCAGAGTTATTTGACAGAAAAAAGATGTTTTGTAAGGAGTAAACCTTTAGGTGCACCTCTGAATCTTTTTAGTTCAAATATTTGTACAACTTCTTCAATAATTTGAAGAACTAGTACAAATACTTGAACTAAGAAGGTGCACCTAATTTGCACCCCTAGTGTTTTGAGTGCAAATTAACTCGGTGGCACATAATTTTCAAACATTTTGGGAGTACTTACTCTAGATAGGTCTAAGTTTCACCTCTATGACAAGTGGACCATGAGCCAACAGAATTTTTGGTATATATCTATACCTACTAATAAGCGAGAAAATTTCCGGTGTCCAATTTTGGTTCACTCTTCTAGAAACGTTGGTGTATATTCTGGCCTCGGCTGTTTGGCGCTACATGGGCCATAGGCCATCATGGTTCACCCTTCTAAAAACGTCGACGTATATTACGTTTGTAAAACACACGGACTCTGTCCTAGAAGGAAAGGAGAAGGAGGAATCCTAATCCTAGTCCGTTTGTATGTGGGCTCTTACCGAAACTCTTAGGCCTTGGCAGGACTATATATACGTGGGAGATCTATGTTGTAATTACCAATATTCAGATAAATAAAGAATAGTCTCTATCTTGTGTCTACTTGTTCTACTTCTTTAATCTACTACGTGATCATGAGAGACGGAGAGGGAAGATCCTAACCGCTGACAACATGTTTCATAACACGTTATCAGCACGACAAGCTCTTCGTTGACATCACCGTTGAAAGCGCCCCGATCTTCGGCACCGACGCTTGTGCCGGCGTCCCCGCCGCGACTTCGCCGACGACGCCGACATCCCAGATGTTGTTAGCGGAACGGATCTGCTACCTCGCATGCTACGAGAATCTGCAGATCGACTCATCGTCACGCCGGCAGTCCCCACGGCCTAGCGCCGAACTGTCCCTGCGGCGGCCTTCGTTTCTTCGAATTCAAGAACCAAGGTACGAAAGTCGAATCGCATCTCGCAGATTGCTTGTGCTCCTTATCGAGCCAATTTATATATATACTCGTACATGCACATTAGCTGTATCTCAATCACATACATATGTGTTCTGGGGCTTGCATGCCATCCGAACTCGTAGTGCAAGCTACAAATTGTTCGAGCAGAAATTACCGGGACCTGCAAATCAAGGCCGTCTACTCGTTTTCTTTTGCATTACTTTGTCTTTGATCTGTAAGTCTAGATCCGACATTAGTTGCAAATTTGGTTCTATGTGCTTGCAAACTATCATCGATTAGTAAGGCTGCATCTTCTTTCGCGATCTTGACCACGAAAGCAAAAAATTGAATCGAGTAGAATTCAGATTGATCCACCCCTATTGATATCCGACGAGTAGAAACAGTCAAGAAGCCAATTGCGTAATATGGCGTGAAGACTGTCATCACGATTGAGGTCGTTGTTGCGTCCGCACAGCAAGGCAATCTGAATTTTGTCGCCAAAAGCCTGTAGCTGAACTAGCTTGATCTATCTAGTTTTTTTTTTTTTCGTGCCTGGATGCATGTAAATTGATTGTCACCCATAATTGTGTGCTTGCCGCTGCCGCTGCCCTTGCCTGAAGCTGCAACAAAGTATCATGTATCATCATCGTAGCTCCGCGCATGAGCTCATTGTATAGATGCTCTTTGCACATGGCACCGATATTGGGTAGTTGTCAGCTTTGAACACGCATGTTTACCGCCAGAACCGAAGATTCCTATCTTGAAACCACCTTGCCTGCACCTTTCCGCATTGACTTCACTTGGTACCGTAGTGCCTTTGTCTCTTACCGATGCACACGGTTGTTCATTATCGAGATGTAAGCGGATTGTGGTGTAAAATCAAGATAGAAATAGGCTCGGCGGCAACATTTATTTAGCGACAACACCCTCATGGAGCATGAAAATGAAGAGCCCGAAAGCTCACATGCATTGTGAAAAGATCATTGAGTTGACTTATTAAGAAAATAAAACTCGGTGAAATTCCTGAAGAAAAGTATGTGCAACAATTTTTAAATATTTTTACAACATTGTTTTATGTTGATATATATGCCATTTTTTTATGTGCTCTTTAAATATCATGTAATTGCAAGAATTCTTGAATGATTTATGCTAGAAACATGGTAAAGGTTTACGAGCTCTCTAAATCCTGTAGACCTTAGACTTGTCAACCTTGAGAGCCTCATATTTATTTATTTATTTTTCCTAGCATATGAATTTTTGAGATGAATGAATACTTGGTATAAATTCTGAAAATTTACATATACCATAATCCTGAAAAATGCTAGGATGGTTCTAAGAATATTTTGAGTAACCATCCACTATCTTTTTGCACCTTGCTACTGCGTTTACATGTAGTAAACTTATATGCACATGATCCAAGTTATATTAATATGCATGCCATAAAAGAAGAAGAAATATCCTGGAGTTACTCTGAATAGTAAATTATTTGTTATGGTCATTATTTAATTCATATAGGATATTTTACTACCATTGAAGTGTAGTAAACTCAAAGATAAATATTTCTTAATTACTCTCTGAAATGAGTATATGGCCGATAGAAGTAACAAATACATTGTGGGACTCACTGCATGAGTAAAATCCCAAGATTATGATTACGGAATATCATATTGCATTGAAAGTTGAATTTTCAAGCTTGTATGTCTACTTATTTGCTCTATAAGCTTGAAGCTTTGTATTAAATGTCTAGAAGACAAGATGGTAAATAGATTTTATCAATCTACATTCTCGAAAAATGTCTCTAATATATAGAATATCAAAGAGCAATGTAATGCATGAAGTATTTGATTTTACCATTAGAAATTACTCATGGAAATTGACTTGGAATTTTAGGCAACTTTATGAACCAGGATATTATAGATTGCAATAATTTTAAATATATGGCTTGCATATATGTTACACCCCTTGAAGGCTTGTGACGGTATATCAAAACTCTTGAATATAAAGCATGAAGCTACCGCTTGTCAAGTATAGAAGTTAAGACATGCGAGAATATATATTCTTTGGAACATATAAAGTTTCTCTTGAAGAAGAACTTAAATCATGTGCTTATTATCTTTGAAGTTTATATCCCTAAGTATTGATAGTAGTGGTGGTGGTGCATTAAGTTTTAATTCTGTTGAATTAAGTGGTTAATGGTTAATTTGTTAGCTTGAAGACTAATATAAAATATTTAATATTCTTAGTTGCAATTCGTGTTATTACTTGAAGTAATATGTACACGCTTCTCATGGAATAAATTAGGTTTATATGTTAAACATATAAACAGATTTGCCTATTGCCTATGAAATTAAATTTTGCATTAATTTTATCCACAATGAAGCCTTAGTTAACCATGAAGGTGATAGTTCTTTGTGCATTACTACCATGTATGTAGAAGAGAAACTGGATTTTCCAAAAGCACATGGACAATTGGACTATCTTGGCATATTAATTGATCTTGGAAGGATTGATTTAGCCAAGAAATTGTATAATCCTAAGTATTTAATATTTTAACCCAAGATTAAAAGTTATATCCTGCCCTAAGTCTATTATTGTACACTGAATAGTAAAATGGATATGTGAATTCCGTGCCATAATCAATTATACTATCTAGAAGTATGAATGGATTCTATGAAGCACTAGAAGTGACTATTCATAGATGATGCATGAAGCAAATCACTACTTGAAGTAGTCATGGCATGAAAAGGGCGAAGAATTTTGGGCAAAGGCATAAGAAAATGTGGGTAATATTTATTTAATAGGCATAGCCTTCCTAAATCAATCTTTAAGTGCATGTATCGGGACTTGAAGTTTCCCGCCTCGTCCCTTCCGGCCGAGTTAACTTTTCTACTTGCACTAATTGCATGTAAGCTCGTAGCTTTTTTTTTTTTTGTTATCTATTATGTTAGACTGAATACTAACATTCCACATTACACCTCCATGTGTATCTCATTGAAATGCAACTATCTCTACTCTTGCATGAATATTAGCATAGAAGCTATAGTTGTAGCTAGTAGCTACCTTTTGCGCTTCCCTCATAAGTAAATTGGCTAGCTAGCATGCTATGTTTATATGGTTTCCGTTGAACTAAGAAATGATTTGCTTTTTCGATGCATCGTATGCATAAGCAATAGATTGATCTAGGGCTAGCAGCCTAAGATCGGGGAGTGAGTTTATGAAATTTTGCTCAATGGAGACTAACCCATTTGATGGGATGAATAGTTGTGGAACTAAGATATTGGATAACATAATTATGATGATTTGGGATTTATGAAGAAAAGGCATCAAGGGATTTTTTTTTGCATTAAAGGCAATTAGAAAATTATAGAAGAAAATTCCATGTTAATTTGAATGTTGCGTTTTTTATATACATTTGAAGTGTATGATCCATTTTTTATGAGTACTTGGATCTATTTTTTAGGCTTGATTAATAAAGAAGCTAGAGAATGAAATAGTTTTGTAAACTATGATTTGTGCATATTAGGGGAGAACATCCCTAATTTTGTAGGAATCTTTGAACATTCTTAAATGCACTTTAAGTATTCTAGCTCATCACGCATAATGAATAATAACCCCCATATTGAAATATGTGTGTGAATATTTCCCATAAAATTTAATCATAGCATACATAAATGGGCATCCACTTGTAGTTGGAGATATATGAATTTGAATTAAGCCCATGATAGGGGATATATTTTTAAAGTATGCTATTAATGATCTAATATTGGCATTAGGGGAGAGAGCCTATATTTTGAATGCCAAATATTATTTCCATAGAAGGAAAATGATCTTAAGAGAAAATATTCCTTGGAGCTTGAAGCAGAATAGTATCACACACTAAGTCATACAATAGTTTGACTAATGCTCTTGTGAATCCTGAAGCGAGAGCACATGCCGATATTTTTGAAATGAGAGGAGTAACTTGAAGTTATGAACTGTGAAGTTGTGTTTACTAGTAGTAAACTAAATGTTATATACTATCAATCTAAAATCTATGGGGACGCTTTGTGGGTTCTAGTTTGGCGTATACACGTTAAATAGAAAAGAAATGGAACTCCTCCATTCTCATGAAGAGAACGCCTCATGAAGAAGGTTAAACACCTCATGAAGAGGATCATCATGAAGATGACATCCGAAACAATTAGCGCGCACCTCACTATTGTTGGGTATGCGAGAACAATATATCATCTCTTGTTTGGGAAATGACAGAGATAGAATATTCTCACATTGTGAGAGTATTCACTATGTAAAAAGGCTAATAACCGCCAGTGAGCCCAGAGACGCCGCTAATAACGAGCGCTGCAGTTATGGCATTACCGACGCCAGCCGGGTGAGCGCCGCATTGGCGCCGGATGGTCCCACAGACCAATACGCGTCGGTAATAGGAGGTCATTACGACGCAGCGTGTTCATGTAACGCGCCTCTGTTTTCTTAATCCGCACGCTTTTCCTTGGTCGGGCACAGACGCGGGCTACGGCAGAGACGCTTTGAAACCGAAAATCGAGAATTCAACGTATCTCGACACGCCGCGTTTCATCACAGCGCATTTTCGAGACCGATCGACCGTGGGATGCAACCCCTAATTCAGACGCCGCTTTTTACTTACAGACACCTTTTCGCCGCCCGCCTCACTCGGCATCGTTACGAGTATTACGAGACCGTTGATTCACGTGATTCGCGTGGTGGAGAACCGGCCCGTGTTGCTTGACACCGTAGACAGACGCTGCGTCGCAGATACCGACGCTTGGAACAGATAAGGGTCTATAACGGCCACGAAATTAAAGTCGCGCGTTTATTTTCAGACGAGTTGTGTTAGGAGGTGTCCGTACATGTCCCAACCACTACCGCGCGTTTATTTTCAGACGAAGTTGTGTTATCGATGTTCAGACATGTCGCAACCACTACCGACGCGGCGTTTATTTTCGACGAAGTTCTGTTAGGAGGTGTCGTACATGTCGCAACCACTACCGACGCCGTCATTTATTTTCGTGACGAAGTTGTGTTAGCGTGTGTACGTACATGTCGCAGACTCCTACCGACGCACGATAGTTTCACACGAGTTGTGTTATCGGTGTTCGTACATGTCTCAACCACTACCGACATTGCAGATAGTTTCGCAGACGAGATGTGTAGCAGGTGTCCAGACATGTCAAAAATCGCACCGACGCATGGTCATTGACACGCCGCTCGCACCAAACCGAATTTGGCCGGGCCCGCATCCGGTTTGAACGGGCCTCGCGCCGCTCCACAGGCCGGCCTTCCTTTGGGCCTGAATTTGACCGGATGTTAGGCCCGTTCTCTTGTGGTACAACGAAGTGGGCGTTTCCCGCCGACGATGGATGTCGGCATGCGTGTGTAAGTGATCGCCCGTCACGCACGGGCGGCGCCACGCTTCGTTGGGTTACAGGCGCCGTATGTGGTACCATGTGTTCAGAACTATAGTACTCCTACCTAGTAAAGCGGTGATGCGCTTGTAAGCGCACGGTTAGGGTTATCCGTTAGCGACGATTCTTTAGTACGTGCGCCCACCTTGTACGTGCGTCGGGTTAGTCGCGGATATATATAAGGCATTGTCGCCACACACTTGAGCACCGCCTCTCTCTTTGTGGCGGCACACACCGGGGGGGGGGCAGCGGAGGAGCGACGACGCACAGACGGCGGCATTGCGTTGGTGTGTGCTCCGCCCATATCGAGCCGTAGTACGCGGCGTGCTTAGAGCTCTCCTCCTTTGTCACCGCGTTCCTCTCGGGGCATTATATTGGTGCTCGTGGCGGCCAGCGAGCGACGCGAAGAAGGGCGAGACGCTGCGTTCTCGCCGCCATCTTCGTGTCGAGGCGTGCTCCGCCAGCCCCGCAGGATTTCGCCGGTGGCAGCGCCGTGTCGCCCCCTCGCAGGGTCGCCTGACGTGGTCGCCGATCTCTCGAACCGTAGGTGAGCAAACCTAGCTACATATGCTTCTAATTAAAATACAATAGTGCTTCGCATCGATTAATGCATAATGGCTGAGATAGAATTAAAGCATCTAGTTGTTGGCAACAATATCTTGACTTAAATTGGCCGAGGATTTCTTCCATTTCCACCATGCTTAATTTTGTAGACGATGGGGATTGAAGCCACCGGATGTACCGGGTGAGACGCGACGGTCGTGAGTACATAGATGGGTTGCAATCTTTCCTAGCCGCCGCGGAGGCCGATATGCGCGAGACCCGGATGCCGGGTTTGTGGTGCCCATGTGTGGACCGCAGAACCGGATGCAATACTCGAGTTCGTTTACGATCCATGCCCACCTAATCCTTCGAGGTTTCATGGCTGGGTACACAAGTTGGAACAAGCATGGAGAAGGTGTCAACGACGGAGAACAAGCGCAGTTCCTCGAAAGTGGTGCCGGTGGCGAGGAAGAAGCGACATTTGAGGATGAGGAAATAATTATCGATGATGAAGTAGCGAGAAGCTTGCCGCGAGCCCCCGCCCCTTTTGTTGAGGATATGGACAAGTTGCGCGTGATGGCATGGGCTACGATGAATACACTTTTGAAGAGTTGAAGAAGCCGGAACAGCTCTTGAAAGATATGAGGACACCACTCTCTTTCGCCTAGCGTAAAGAGTTTCTCCAAGCTATCCGGGTACACTAAAGCTTCTCCAACTCAAGGCGTAGAACCATTGGACCGACAAGAGCTTTAGACAATTGCTAGGGGTGATTGGGGATATGCTTCCCCATAGAATGTGTTGCCAAAGACGACACATATGAGGCCAAAAAGATCGTTTGTCCACTTTGGGATTGAAGTTCGAGAAAATTCATGCTTGCATGTATGATCGCGATCCCGTTCCGGGTGACTATGCAAATCTTGCTGCATGCCCCAAGTGTAAAACCTCGTTATAAACGAACAACCGATGATGGTGAAGAAGGAGGGGAGGTGCGCCGTAAAAGTTCTCGGAAGGTTGCATGGTACTTTCCAATAATTCCTCGCCTAAAAACGTCTTTTTGCAACCTCCGAGGACGCACGATCGATGACATGGCACTCGGATGGCCGTAAGCGTGATGATTATATAAGGCACCCAGCCAGATGGTATTGATTGGTATGGACATTGATCACAAACATAAAACTTTTTTCGATGACCCAAGGAATATTCGGTTTGCACCGAAAGCACGATGGCATGAACCCCTTTGGTAACATGAGTAGCACACATAGTGTCCGGCCGGTGCTATTAACTACCTACAATCTTCCACCGTGGCTATGTAACACGAGGAGGTACATGATGATGTCGGTCTTGATCTCTCGGTCCTCATCGCCCGTGTATTGACATCGATGTGTACCGAGGTCGCTTGTTGACGATCTCAAGGAGCTCGAAAGAGGGTGGTGTTAGTGTGTACGATGCTTACAAGAAAGAGCGCTTCAATTTACGTGCCCCCGCTCTTCACCACAATCATCGATATTCCGGACACCGTAGCGTGTCCGGGCAGAAAGCAAAGGAGAGAAAGATCGCTTTCATTGCTTAGACGACACCGAGACCGCTTTGGCTGAATAACTCAAAGAAGAGGGTTTATGTAAAAAACCGACGCGTTTCCTTCCTACAAAGCATCCATACCGTGAGATGAAACGCCGTTTGATGGGACGAAGGAGAAAGCAAATGCACCAAGGCATTTCAATGGGGAACAGGTTTACGAAAGGGTGGTAAAGGATACGACCGCCCGCCCGATGAACCAAAGGAAACAAAGAGAAAGAGAAAGAGAAAGCAGCTCGAAGAGCCGTAAACCGCAAAAAGCTCGCCGATAAGAAGAGGTGGAAGAAAATGTCAATCCTATGGGAGCTACCATTTGGAAAGACATAGCGGTTCGCCACAAAGATAGATATCATGCACGTGAAAAAGAACGTCTTTGGAAGTTTGCTTGGGACACTCATGAATGACAAATGGAAATCGAAGGACCATGATAAAGCAAGAGCTGACCTAGAGGAGATGGACATAAGGCCCGAGCTCCTTCCTAACAACTAAAACCAATTGCCCGGCCCACCTTTGTCCGCCGTAAAACCCGACCCCGCCGAGAGAAGCAGTGAGTTGTGCGACTTCTTTCGTAGTGTCAAACTTCCCTCCGGATACGCAGCCCAGGTCCGAAACTTGTGCTCGCTAAAGAGAACAAAATGCTTCCGATGAAGGCTCACGATTGCGATGTCATGCTCACGACGATGCTTGCGGTCGGGATCCAAAACATATTGCCGAAAAGGTCCGAAAGGCTATCATCACCGCGCCTTCTTTAATGCAATCTCTCGAAGGTGATCGACGAACTAAAAACCGAACGATCTTGAAAAGAACATGTGTGACACGATGTGTCTCCTTGAGGCTTACTTCCCGCCGACTTTCTTCGACATATCCGGTCCATCTCATGGTCCATCCGGTTAAGGAGAGGTATCTTGGACCGATGTACCTCCACCACATGTATCCGTATGAGAGATTTATGAGTACTCTGAACAGGTTTTTAAAGAGTCGGGTTCACCCTGAGGGAAGCATGGCACAGTGCTATTCTATTGAGGAGGTGGTCGATTGGTGTCTCCGTTATACCGACACCCAATAATCCAATCGGCATCTCCAAGTCTCGCCATGACGGAAGGCTAGCGAGGGGATGTGGTTTCTTGGGGAGAAGCAAATTACTCGAAGAAAGACGACTTTGACAAAGCCCACTCTCTTGTGATGCTACACGAAATAGAGATAGATCCTTACATCGCAGAGCATTATCAGTTGTTGCAGGAAGAAAATCCGGATTGGACCGAGTCTTAGTTAACGAGGGCGCATATTAGACGGTTCAACATCCGGATCGGGAGACCGACTTGCCGATTCGCAGGGCGACTCTTGCGACAACGAAAAAGCTCGACAAATGGCAAAGGGGCCTTTCTTCACAATCACAACTTATCGGGGCTATGACATAAATGGCTACACCTTTTACACCACTGATCAAGACAAGAAAAGTGTGTACGTAACTCGTGTTCGTATTGTTGCAACCGATTTCGAGAAGGTGCGGAAACCATACTACGGCGTGATTGAAGAGATATGGGAACTCTCGTATCCGGGAGACATGGAGTACGCCGCCGGTGTAGATGGGTTCCCGATAATCAAAGGTGTCTCAAGAAAGACAAATACGGCTACACTTGCGTTGACCTTGGACAGGCCGGGAACACGCAAGAGCCATTTGTACCGCAAATTAGGTTAGCCAAGTCTTCTATGTGCGCGACACTAGAAGCAAGAACCTACAAGTGGCTCTCCCCGGGAAAAAGCGGGTTATCGGACTTGAAAATCCAAAGGAAGAGGAAGGTATCTATGAGTTCGGTGAAATCCCTTCTTTTGATGCAAAAATCATCCCTAGGATTCTCGGGCGAGCGAGCTGACTCCATACCCGAGATGGACATAAAGAGAAGGAGGGCCCCGTGGCAAAAGGCGCCAAAAAAAGCCAAGCGCAAATGAGTATGCATAGCTATTCTTTGTTGTTAAAGCTCATGTGACATGTGAGGTTTATGGTGTGGTTTGAGTGTTTGAATTGGTTGTTGTTCTTTTTGTTATAAAAGTACCTCGAGCTTTTTATTTTCTCGGCTTTATGTGGTGACATATTGGCCTTGAGGTTGATTTGAGATGGCATACCATCTCTCAATGTCTTTAAAATCAACATGGTCTCGTCTTCGTAAAACCGAACATGGTCTATGCTGTAAAATTAAATAGCTAGCTATATATGCGTGCATATGTATGTGTGGTCAACAATTTGTACGAACAAGCTACTAGCATCATATATTTTATCAAATTGAGCAAGCAAGTCATCGAAGTTTGCATCGATCATCACACATAGTTTTAATACTAACTTAGCTAGATAGTACATCATCAACAAAAGTAAGTCAAGACAACATAAGATCGATCACATTAATTAGTGTGGTGTCGGCATCGAACGAATGGCACCCTCGCACCCCGTCCCGAGCAATCGCACCTTCTCGCCCTTTTAATTCTTCACGCATTACTCAGCCAGACTCAACAGCCAGGAAGACTTGGTCGAGCCTTTGCATCATGAGCCTCTCCTTCTCAGCCTTCCCTTTGTTGAGATCCTCAATAGCCCCGCAAACTTCCCGGAGCTTCCGCATGATGGGTTTCACAACCACCACCTCCCAGGCACTACATATATATATGCAAGAAACAATTATATGAGGGGTCGAGATAAGATTGTGTCAACAAAAAACAAATCACAATCCTCAAATCACGCGTCGTAAACCGCAACAAATGAAGAAAAGTGAACTATGCCGTAACCGGTGGCTAGAGAACTACAAAGATACTATGTACCATTCACGTAACTATATATATGCCAAAACAGCTATTGGTTTCCACAATTTTGAGTTTTAAACAAGTACTCCCTCCATCTCAAAATAGATGTCACTATGGGATGCGTGCTTCTGGTCAAACTTTCTCAACTTTGACTAGCTAGGTTTGTAGAAAATACGTGCAATATTTAAATCTACAAATAAATTTGTTAAAAAACTAGACTTAAAGATCTTTCCAATGATATTTATTACTTAGCATAAATATTTTATTATTTATATATTTTAATATATAATTGCCGGCATTTTGAAAATGTTGATTTTCGGGGAAGCGAGAATGACATCTATTTTGAGACGGAGGGAGTATATATATATATATATATATATATATATATATATATATATATATATATATATATATATATATATATATATACCGTGAAGATGGCGGGATGGAAGACTGAGAAGTGCTCAGAAAAGAAGATCCGAAATCATAAGGATACCGCAAGTAACATGTTCTCGCAAGAATCGAAAAGGTCTATAATCTATATATATGATGTGAGGCCATGTTAATAGGCTAGATGATTAGAAGCGGGAGTTGTTGTTATGCTAAGTTTCGGTGCTCGGGAGTGGGCTTAGTCTACTTTTGGTGTTTGCTGTTACCGCTTGAACTTAATTGCCGTTGTCCGATTGCCCGTGATATATGGGTTCAAGGGAGGTTACGTTGTGTTCGTTTTAAGCTTCAGAGAGTCTCTTAGGCATGTCTGCGTTTTTGTAGCTTCTCTTCTCGTAAAACTTCTAATGAATGCTTGTGTTTCCGTAATCAAAAGTAATGGAAATGGGGTCATCCCCGAGTGAAAAAAAAGCTTTAAACGAGGCATTATTACCGCGCCAACGACGAGCTCGCTTCCTTCTCCTTTCGCCTCTCCGCCCGCCTTCCTCACCTCTTGCCTCGACGCCGCCGCCGAGGACTTCTCCTTCGCCTCGCTCCGCCAGCTTCCTCGCCGCTAGCCGCTCAACGACGCCCGCCGGAAAGGGAGGCGGTACAAGGCCTCGGCAATGGTAGCGGCGTCCGCACCGCCGCAGATCGCCTCGCATGTCGTGCCCCGGGCGGTGGCGCTCCAACTCCGTTGTTGCCGTGACGCAACTCCTCCAACGCCATCGCCGCATGCCGCCCGCCTCCATCATCAGCGCCGCTAGGGTTTGATGCCCGTGAGTGGCCACTTGAGCTTCTAGTCTTCCACGAGACAAGGACGGAAGCACGATGCCCGCCCTTGTTGTACCTCATGGAGGCGGCCGGACGCCCTTGTTGAACCTTGGCGGTGTCGCCACCTCCGTCTTCACCTCCGTCGACATCGCCGGGGACGAGGAACCCGGGGACGAACCTCCCCCGTTTGAGTCCCTCTCCCCGTGCCACTTCATCTTCGACGGCAGCTGGGGAGGGGAGAGGGCGAGGAGGAATGGAGGCGGCGGCGCGCGTGGTGGGCGGGAAGAGGCTAGGAGCGCAGCGGCGGCACGGGGGGAAGTGAAGGAGTTGAAGCAGAGTAGAGCAAGCTTTTCAAAAAAAGCGCAGTGGAGGGAAGGAGTTGAAGCAAAGACGTATTGGCTACGACGCGGGCATTTTACAGCCGCATGTATCCAACACGGTCCGAAGTATAAAAAAAATGTCAAGAGTTATTGAACCCCGATCCTCTCGGTCCAAAAAATTGGGATAGACGGCGCACGTAAGGTCAAAAAAATTACGCCACAAGCATGCAATTTGGTCAAATTAGATTTTAAAAAGTCAAAAGAATTGCTTTTTTTTTTGTTGGACACCTCAAACAAATCTCAACCCCGTCACGTCCGGTTAGATTCGAGTCCCCATCTCCCATAGAACAATATTTTACATGAACAAATCGTGACAACGACATGTTTGAACAATATTACAAGCATGAATAAATATATATTCTTTTTCTTAGAACCAATAAATATATATATTCTTTTTTTTAGAAGAATAAATACATATTCTAGGAGGCGCCACGGATGGGGTGCGGCGGCAAAATCGACCGCCAACCGCTGGGTTTAAGGGAGGAGGGGGAAGGGTTTTTCCGACGGCGCCCCGCCACACCTTTTGTTTTTTTTTTCAAAAAGGGAGGGGAAGAGTTCAGGCTTTGCCCCCCTCCCCGCGCACGGTTCACTCCACTCTTCTCGCTTGTTCCTCTTCCGCACCCCCCTCATCTTGTACCACTCCTAGTTGTGAGCACGATGGAGGGTGGTTCCACGGCCGGAGCCGTAGGGGGGGTCTCAAGGCGGCCACCGCAACCCCGCCGCCGCCGCGGACCCACGCCGGTTGTGGCTCCCCGCTCCACGTGCCTCCCGATCCCGCCCGCCTCCTCCTCCTCCCACTCCGAGTGAGCGCCTTCGCCAAAGACCGAATTCCATGTATGACCCGGGTCCCAGATGGAGCAGAGATGGCGCTCCTTCGCATCCTGGAGAACGCCGACTTCCACCGCCGGTGAGTCGCTGATTGCCCTTGTGCTTACGCCCGGTTTTCCTAATCCTCGTTGTTTGCTTCAGCGCAGCGCGCACCCGTGAGTTGAGGCGGAGCGTAATCAAGACGCTGCGTGCCGCGGTGGTACGCGCACTTCGTCGTGGCGCCGTGATGGCACCGGGCGATGGCGGAGTCGATGGTGCTGGCGCGGACCTCGGCGGGGTGGAGGGGTTCCCGGAAGGGCAGCACTGGGCGACCACGCAGATCTCCTCGACGGCTACGCGCTTCACGGCGGATGCAAGTGGTCCGCGAGGTCGACATCGACGCCCTTATCAACGAGGGAGATGCTTAGTTTGTAGTACCTGTAACGCCTGAGGTGAGAAAGAAATTGGGCGAGTTGGGAGATCAAAATGGATGTTTTTTGTATGGTTGAGTTTGGTGAACTCGTAGGTCGTTAGAAAGTGCCCGTGATGGCTATTCTTTTGGTTGCTATGAGTTTTGCGTGAATCAAGTCGTAAACATTCTTAGTAATGGGGTCATCCTCGGTAGCTGAAATGCACCGAGAGATCTCTTGATCACTTCCACTAGAAACTGCATTTCTATAAATAATAACCCGCCAGTGTTGGTATACCTTATAGCATAAATAAGGGCTTAAAATGAATATCAACATAGTATAGGGGCTTGACTAACATGATTCCACTAGTTTTGGTGATTTATATATTTTTCGAGGATTAAACGTAAAAATACCCAAGAGTTTGCAAGCCCTACGACATAAAGACGCATCCGTGACGTAACCCAACGTGGAACCTACACTAGAACATTCCGTAAGAGACCGTGAGAGCACCGGAAGGAAGGTGGGACCCACTGGCGTGAGCCGCGCGGCCGCGCCGGTGGGCCCCCCGTCCAGCCTACGCTTCGTAGGTCGGTTCACAACCGCCATTGAGAAGAGATCTACACCGTTGCTCAAGGTCCGGTTTGATCCAAGGGCTGCCGTGCACGCCTAGGGCTATATAACAAGACCCCGACCCCCTCGGGTGAAACCCTAATTCATTCTAATTCATTCCTACTCCAAGTCATCAAGTCAAGATCCCAAGCCCTAGTTCCACCATATTAGAGCATTAGCTATCTAGGCAAGTCTCTAGAAGAAGTCAAGTATTGTCTTGGATTAGGATAGTCAAGAAGTAGCGGGAAGTTTAAGCTTCACGTGGCTTCTCTCTTGTATCTCATTTGTAAGTATTTTTAGAATACAATTGCCATGACTTTATTCTATTTAATGATTATATTCTTAGTTATATGTTTCAATGTCTATTATGATTATATGCTTAGTATAGCTAGATTGTCTTTATATTCAAGCATGGAGTCGTATAGCGCCACTTAATGGTACCTTGGGTGAGTGGTCAACAATGTGTAAACGTGGTGTTTATACAACGCGTTTGCCCGTGACATCACCCTATATTCTCGGATGTGTGGTAGATCGTGGATGTGACACTCCCATTGAGTCCTTTGGAGTCCACCCCGAATGTAGGGCTAGTTGAACTTTGTTACTATGGTAGGTTGGTTTTGTTCCTAATCTTCCTTAGTAATATTCACCATGTGTAGATATATTGCTTTTTCGCCATGATTGCTAGGTGTATTGCACTAATCTTAGTATGCATTGGCATATAAGTAGGAGTAACATAGGAATATTCTGTGGGTTTATGCTACCTATACCATCTATTTGCCCTTTTATGACAGATTCTAGTGGCATACGATGATCTTTGACTTGGTACTTATCATTTATCTTTATTATCTTTATATGACTTACCCCGCTCGAGTAGTTAGACTACATATGGTTATTCTACTTTACCACACCGCATGTGACCTCAATCACTCTACCCATAACCTACCCCTTCCCCGTGTGGAACATATAAAAACGATACCCGGATAGACTCCCGGTGAAGTGCTACAATGGGTTATTCTATCTCGTGCGCTTGCGCATACCATATTCATATTAATTGCAAGAGATTCAAGTGTCATATTAAGAATACCATTCGTGCATTTCTTAGCGTTGCTAACTAGGGTGACAGACTAGTTTCAGTAGGCAATGCTAGAATGTATGGTATAGCTTTTTTGTGCCTATCGTGGTGAGATTAACTCCACCATAGATAATGTTACGTAGTCACACACCATAACTAACACCGCCTAACTTTATTAACTCTCCACGCTGACTTTTTATTGGAATGTGAGATTAACTCCACATCCAAGCTAACTTATTAGATAGCTACCATTTATACATTTCGGCGCCGCCCTAAGAGTGGGTCTTAATCCATTCTTTTTTGATTGCGTTAAGAAATATCAACACCAGCAAAGTATGTTCTTCGTGGTTGAGAGAAAACAATAAAAGACCCTACCGGCCAAATTGTGAAACATAGGTTTAAGCCAAGTTGAAAAGATATTTTAGAGGCAAGAGATACAATCATACTACAATGCAAGGAATTTTGGTAATAATAACATTACAGAGAAACGGGTTGTTCTCGCTAACGGGTGATTAATTAGTATCCTATGAGACAAAATAAGATGAAGCAAGAACAAGCAAACATTGTCGAAAAAAAGAAAGACCTAAGCTACTTAAGACAAATATGGACGTAGTTCTTTGTGGTTGTACTGGATCAACCCAAAAAGGTATTTAAGACAACACAATTTTTGTACAAGTTAGATAGCAAAAGAATCACATAAATTTGTAACACAAGACAAGATACATGTTTCGGGCGTCAAGGCTGGATCCGGTGCTAGATCCCGTCTCCAAGGTCGCCCCTCATGGTCCGCATCAACAAAGACGATGAGGGAGACATCTCCCCGACAGAGGCCTCCCTCCCCCCATTATGGGGCAAAGTGGTACTTAGGTGTGAGCAGAGTGTTAATATTATCACAAGAACATGGAGGAATTATTTTCTTCACCTTCCTCCAAATTTTTTCAGTTTTTCGCCCAAAAAATATAGTGAACAAGATATGAGTATGATAGAGAGTCGCTAAACCATTGCTTCAGAAAGCGACTTCATGTACTACAATTAACAATAAAATGACAAAGATCTCCTGCCGTGTGTTTGGTTGCGCTCTAATTTTGCGGGCGGAGTCATCTCCTAGAGTTTGCTAAACTAGTTTGCCATCCTTGGATTTTTGTAAAAAAAAAAAAAAACTTGGCTCCAACCGTAAGAGGTAGTGAGTGCCTAGTGGACGCCCATCTATCGTACATGGGAAACGTAACGTGACGAGAAGAGGTAAACAAAGGGTGGAAATACTAGTAGCACATGTAATCGTACTACACAAGTTACGCGCTCTTAGCAAAGTTATAGCCTCTTTGGACGGCCCATCTATCGTACATGGGAACACCTCAAAAAAAAAAAAAAAAAAAAAAACGAGACGAGAAGAGGTAAACGAAGGGTGGAAATATAATTTAGTTTCACTCTCGGGGTTTTTCGACGCAAGTTTGCTAAAGTGGGAAGTTTATAGATCCGGGATTGGTTGGTTAGTGAAAAATGAAATGCACTTTGGGATTAGATTCGGGGTTTACCTAGGAAGAAATGTGTTTTTTTTTTTTTTTTTCCACGTTTTCTTAGGCCTCCTCCCACACTTTTATAATCTCCCCGCATAGATCTTTGTGTTTATACCGAATCAATCGAAAAAAGGTATTTAAGACAGATAAAATGAATCACACAGATATGCAAGACAAAACAAAACCTTTTTTAGAGCCATTCAAAAAAAAACTTCAAAAAAGGGTAATGCACTTTACAATTTAGATTTAGGTGTTTACCCAACAAGATGTGCTTCTCTTGCGACTTTTTCTTCGGCCGCCACCCCAACCCACAAGTAAAAACACGAGAGATCTGAGCGCGGGACTTCGCAGACGATGGCGTCGGCAATCCCGTCGAACGCCGCGATAAACGATCGTTCTCTCCGCCGCGCCCCATGCCGGCCGGATCACCGTGAGGAAGTCAAGACGATGGCGCGATCTCGCCAGAGCCGCCATGGAGGCCCCACGACGGACCCCAGATCCGCAACCACCCAAGAACTTTCAGATTCTTTGTTTCAAAAACGACATCAAAAATCATATCTAGATCCATGGGTGTGATAAAGAGGTGCACCCGCCAAGGATGTAGAAGCGAGGCGCCGAGGGCTGCTGCACTCGTGGTCGGACCGCTCTCTACTCTCTTTGTTTGGTGAGAAGAGTTTGGAAGTCGCCGTAAGTGGCGAGAAGAGGGGCACTACTAGTACTAGTAAGTACAAGACGGGAGAAGGAAGTGACGAGAGATCTGCGAGAGAGACAAACAATACTACTAGTAATCGTAGATTGTTCGGTCGAGAGACACCATGGCCCCACGGGCACCGGTTTTTCGACGCAAGTTTGCTAGTAGGGGCGATCTGAAACTTGTGTACTACTAGTATTTGGAATTTGAAACGAGTTTGGAGTTAGGAGGGAGAAAGACTAGGCTTTTGGCGGCACTACGGCACTCCTGCATTAAAAATAGAAATCGGGGTTTTTTTTTCTTTTTGTGACGGGTCGAGCGAGGAGCCGAGGACATTGGCGCCGTGCTCGCCCGAATTTCAATTTTGAGCAGAGGGCAGGAGGAGAGTGGAGAAAGCGAGAGTTGTTTTGTTTCGTTTCACTTCCCGCCAGGGGGACACGCACCGAATGAGTTTTTGTAGTGAGCGTGGGTTGGACTTCAAAATATATTCAAATTAGGAAATTTGCCAAACTTTGTATAGATAAATACTCTCGATCTTAAGTTATTTATTTCAAGATTCTTGGAGAGCTAGAGCATTCCAAATTTGAACAAAATTTTAATAATAATAACATTACTGAGAAACGGGTTGTTACGCTAAAAAGGCCGATTTCGGCCGATTTAATAGTACCTGGCGGAGACAATATAAGATGAAACAAGATGAAGCAAGAACATTGTCGAGACGCTTTGTGACCCTCAACATGTGTGATTTTTTTTGATGAATTTACATAATTTTTTTGCCGTGGTTTACAGGGTTTACACGAAGATGGTGGTTTGCACTACATATTTAGCCGAAAGACCTAAGCTATGAAGACAAATATGGACATCCCTCGGGTCCGGACTTCGAACACCATCGAGACGCTTGTGACCCTCAACGGGATTATAATCTCCGGCCAGAGGTCTTAAGCGCTAGCCATGGCCATGACCGGGGCTCGAGACCTACCGCGGAGATTATAGTCCCTACGGCCACGAGCCCCTCTCTTAGATGTTAAAAGGGACGATAGAGAGCTACTGGCGCTGTAGTATATTCACTTGGACCGCACCACAACTTGTGCCCACAACACAAGATCTATTATCTTCAAATTGCTCCGGGAGGATAGATAGATGTGTATATGATCTTCTCTTTGATCCTTTTAAAATCTTCTTTGTGGTTGTACTGGGATCAACCTTAAAAAAAGGTATTTAAGATAACACAATTTTTATACAAGTTAGATGGCAGGAGTCACATAAATTTGTAACACAAGAAGATACCTTTCCCGGCGTTCACGCTGGTTCCGATGCTAGATATCGCCTCCAAGGTCGCCCTCATGGTCCGCATCAACAAAGGCGATGAGGGTGACATCTCCTTGACAAGGCCTCTCCCTCCCCATTATGGGGCAAAGAGTACTTAGGTGTGAGCAGGAGTGTTAATATTATCGGTGAACATGGAAGAATTATTTTCTTCACCTTCCTCCAGCTTTTCATCGAGTTTTTTTAAGCCCTGAAAAAATATAGTCAACAAGATATGAGTATGATAGAGAGCTGCTAAACCATTGCTTCGTAGCGGCTTAATGTACTACAATTAACAATAAAATGACGGCATCTCCGCCGTGTGTTTGGTTGAAATTTTGCGGGCGGAGTCATCTCCTAGAGTTTGCTAAACTAGTTTGCCATCCTTGGATTTTTGCAAAAAAGAAAAAAAAACTTGGCTCCAACCAGAAGAGGTAGTTTAGTGCCTAGTGGACGCCCATCTATCGGTACATGGGAAACAAAGTAAGGCGAGAAGAGGTAAACGAAGGTCGGAAATACTAATAGCACGCGTGTCTTGTACTACACAAGTTACGCCGCTCTTAGCAAAGTTATAGCCTAGTGGACGGCCCATCTATCATACATGGGAACCTCAAAAAAAAAAAAAAGAGAAGAGGTAAACGAAGGGTGGAAATATAATTTAGTTTCACTCTCGGGGTTCCCGACGCAAGTTTGCTAAAGTGGGAAGTTTATAGATCCGGGGATTGGTTGGTTAGTGAAAAATGAAATGCACTTTGGGATTAGATTCGGGGTTTACCTAAGAAGAAATGTGTTTTTTTCCGCGTTTTCTTAGGCCTCCTCCCACACTTTTATAATCTCCGCGATAGATCTTTGTGTTTATACCCCGAATCAATCGGAAAAAGGTATTTAAGACAGATAAAATGAATCACACAGATATGCAAGACAAAAACAAAACCTTTTTAGAGCCATTCAAAAAAAAAAACTTCAAAAAAGGGTAATGCACTTTTTACAATTTAGATTTAGGTGTTTACCCAACAAGATGTGCTTCTCTTGCGACTTTTTTTTTCTTCGGCCGCCCCCCAACCCACAAGTAAAAACACTTGAGATCGAGCGTCGGGACTTCGCGAGACGACGGCGTCGGCAATCTCGGCCGAACGCCACGATAAACGCCGTTCGTTCTCCGCCCGGCTCCCACGCCGGGCGGGATCCCCGGTCAGGAAGTCAAGACGATGACGCGACCTCACCGTAGCCGCTACCGGGGACACGAGGCCCCCGACGGATCCCAGATCCGCAACCACCCAAAAAAAAAACTTCAGATTTCTTGTTTGAAAACCACATGAAAAATCATATCTAGATCCATGGGTGTGATAAAGAGGTGCACCCGCCAAGGATGGAGACGCGGGGCGCCGAGGACGAGGCAGATCCCTATGTCGGACCGCTCTCTACTCTTTATTTGGTAAAGATTTGGTGAGAAGAGTTTGGAAGTCGCCAGAACGAGGGGTAGAAGAGTGGTGGTACTACTAGTACTAGTATGGGAGGAGAAGGAAGCGGCAGAGTGACGAGAGACTGGGGGAGAGAGAAAGACAAGAACTTTTAGTAGAGTGTTCGATGCGGACACCATGGCCCCACCGGCACCCGTTTTTTTGAGGCGCAACTTTGCTAAGAGCGACTATAACTTGTGTAATACACGCATACACCTAGTATTTCGAATTTAAACAGAGTTTGGAGGAGGGGAGACGTAATGTTTTAGGCTTTTGGAGCCACGCTTCTCGAATTTCAATTTTGAGCAGAGGGTGGGAGAAGGGTGGAGAAAGCAAGAGTAGTTTTGTTTCATTTCACTTCCAAAGAGGGGACACTTGTAGCGAGTGTGGGTTGGACTTCAAATATGTATTCAAATCAGGAAAGTTGCCAAAGAAAGAAAGGAGGAGACCTAAGCTACTTAAGACAAATATGGACGTCCCTCGGATCCGCACTTTCGAATAGGGATGACAACAACACCGTTGGAGACGCTTGCGGCCCTCGGCAGATTATAATGTCCAAATAAGGGGTCTTAAGCGCTAGCCATGTCCATGACCGTAGCTCGAGACCTATATGGAAGATTATTAATTATTATAGTCCTACGGCCACAAGCCCCTCTCGTCGATGTTAGCGGGGACAATGAGTACCAACTACGGCTACTACTACTATTCACTTGGACCGACCGCGGAAGGAGGCACACCGGCTCTACCGATTCTGTGTGGTTAGATCCTTTTGAGCACACATAACGTTGTGGAGAGTCTTAGCATCGAAGTTTTACACCTTGAAAAATAGAATAGCCAACAAGATATGAGTACTACAGGGAGCTAATAAACCATTGCTTCTTCATGTATATAATTAACAACATAACATATGTTACCTCCACAAGTTGTCAAGAAAATGTCTTTTCTTCACTTTCATTGAGTTTTTCACCCTAAAAAGAATAGAATAGCCAACAAGACATATGAGTACTACAGGGGAGCTAAACTATTGCTTCCTAGCAGCTTCATGTATACATTTAATCAGAAAAAATGACATAGCATCTACAAGAGTTTGCTAAACTAGTTTGCCATCCTTGGATTTTATAAAAAAAAAAAAAAACTGGCTTATCTTATTTCAATTTTTATAATACTATTCAATCACCAAAATCAATAGAACATATTCAATATGTAGTAGTAGTAGTCTTGTAGAGTGTTTGATGCTGACACCATGGCCTCCACGGGCACCGGTTAATGTAGGGCGACACATTTTTGCTTCTTAAATCTTGCTAAGGGCGCATCAGAACTTGTGTACTATTTCGAATTTGAAAGAGTTTGGATTAATAGGAGGGAGAAAGACTGTTTTAGGCTTTTTTTTTTTGAGTTGCCTCTTACTGGTACAGTTGTAGTATCTGTTCATACACACTCACACACACACTACACGCATCTACGACACACACTACCCGTGTACAACCGGACCTAACTACAACTAGTACACACACTATCACGGGAATCGAACTAGCGCCGGGTTGCTTTCGCTCACGGGCGAGCTAACCAACCGAAGCCACCTTTCGGTCCTCGATCTATTAGGCTTTTGGCGGCACTCCCGCATTAAAAATAGAAATCATTTTTTTTTCTTTTTTTCTTTTTGTGAAGAGTCGGCGAGGAGCCGGCACACAAGGGCCGGGCGTGATACCGTGCATGCGAATCCTCCGAGTACAATAGGGCCCACGCCGCCTATCGCCGTTCGCCCATCCTTGGTGCAGGTCGCCGATTGTCATCGCACTCCGACCGACTTTTTTTTTCCATGACCGGCCTGTAGGGTCACATATGAAGTCATTTGACAGGCCTGTTCGATGCGAAGATTGAGAAGGAGAGAGAGAGAGAGTTTGGCCAAGCTCCCGTGATCTCCATTTGATATAGGGCTGCCAAATTTGTTTCGACACAATTAGTTGGTGAAATATTACATTTGTAGCACTTTTCGTTTGTATTTGGTATTTATTGTCTTACCATAGAGTAATTAGGCTTAAGATTCATCTCGGCTCTTTTTCACCTAAAACTGTGTAATTAGTTTTTTTTGTTTCTCTATATTTAAATACTCCATGCATGCGTTAAAAAGATTTGATGTGCCAGTGCTTGTAGTACTTTTTGGGTTGCATGGGAACTAAACACCCTCATTTGCACAAAGGCACCATCGATCCGCACACCTACTCCTACTACTCTTCACTTGGACCGCACCACAAAGATCTAGTATTATCTTCAAATTGCTCGAGCACCATAGATAGATGGGTATGATCTTCTCTTTAATCCTTTTATAATTTCCCCACGCCCACTAGTTCTTTGTGGTTGTACGGGATCAACCGAAAAAAAAAGATATTTAAGACAACACAATTTTTGTACAAGTTAGATTGAGTCACATACGTAGTAGATTTGTAAGGCGACACAAATGCACTGTTCCTAGCGTTTGCACTAGATCCGTGATGGATCCGCCTCCAAGGTTGTCCACATGGTCTGCATCCACAAAGATCATGAGGTTGGTAAGACAGATGACAAGGCCACCCTAGGTGTGGGCAGGAGTGTTAGTATCGAAGTTTTTCATCTAGATTTTTGCCCTAAAAAATACGATTGGGGAGTCGCTTTGTAGTAGAGTAGCCAACAAGATATGACTACGAAAAGGAGTCGCTTAGTAGAGTAGCCAACAAGATATGACTATTATGGGGGAGCCGCTAAACCATTGCTTCCTAGCAGCTTCATTTATACAATTAACGAGAAATTATGAAATTTAACCCATTATGGGTGCCGCTAGAAATATGACCTGCACTCGCATGCCTTATGAAATATGACCCATGTCGCTACGAAGTTCTTATGAAATCTGATTTTTTTGGGATTTTTGTATTTTCTATAAATTTAGAAAATTTCTTTAACCTGCTTGAGAATGGGGAAGGACATCATTACCCTTTCCTCAATTCCTCTTGAGCCCGTCGGCTCTTTCCGGAGAGTCGACCGAGCACGACCTTCGTCTTGAGTCCGCTGGCGGCCAAGGATAGCGCCGCCGCCGCCGAACCGGGCCGTCCACGCCCCCAAGTCTACACGCCACGCGCTCTCCCAACGCCCTCCTCCGCCGCCTCATTTGCCCAAAATACCCACATCCATAGGGTGGCCGCGCTGGGTAAGTCGCACGATAGTCGCTACAAGGCTGGTAGGCGTGCCCCGATGCCCTAAACAAAAAAAATGGCCCCCCGTAATTATTAAAACTGAAAATTGAAAAGTCTAGATTTCATAGCAAATCGCACAACATGGGTCATATTTTTCATAAAAGCAAGCTTAATTCTCTCGTGTCATATTTCTAGCGGCAGGATTAAATTTCACAATTTCTCACAATTAAAAGTAAAATGACAATGCGTCTCCAAGAGTTTGCTAAACTAGTCTACAAGTACCATCCTTGAATTTTTGCAAAAAAAAAAAAAAAAAAAAATTGACTCACGTTCCTCTATTTGCTTCCTTTAGAAGGAATATTCTGTCCTAGTCATCAAGATTCCCGGTTTCTCAAGATTCATCGTGGTGGGCCCACTTGTAATTTTCTAAATACGTATATCAGGTGTGACATCTTGTTTTGAAGAATTAATTGAAACAAATTTAATGGTGTAATCGAATTTAATTTAGATTTTTGGTTTGTCGGTTAAAACATTTTTTAGGTATTTTAAATTGTAGGGCCCACGGGTGGCCATGCTCTCTCATCTATAATTAATCCCACGCTTTCCGCGACAAGGAACCGTAAGCGTTCACGTTGGCACGGCCGGCCGGCTCGCCCGCCGTAGCCGTGAGTCCCCCGTAGTATTGTTGGAAAAGGGTTTGGGTCAAAACTTTTTGGGAATATAAAAACTCGTCGTTCGGCCCATCCTCGCAGTGTCATCTCGCACCAGCATTCCGCCCCAGAATCGTAATCATGATGATGACATGCTCGAACACCGCGGTACGAGAGGTGTACTATACATCGGGGGTCACGTATGGAGTCATTTCACATGCCTGCTCGATCGACGAGAGAGGGAGAGAAGGAGGTGAGTGTTCGATGCCAAATTTGTTTCAACACAAGGCCAAAATTTGCCTTTTACGGAACAAATCAAAATTTGAATTGTTTTGAGCCACAATGCACAAACTAGCAATACAGTTTGATACGTATTCGAGTAGGGAGCATCTATTTAGAAGGCGGCCTCCTCCCCGCCTGCACTCGTGTAGAGACAACAAAGATCGCCGAGACGCTGGCGCCCTGGCGGGATTATAATCTCCAAAAGCAGTCTTCCCAACCAAGATGCGCGATCGCCATTACGCGCCATAGCCACGCCGGTGTGGCGGTTGTCACATCTGGTGGCGGGGCAAAATGGCCGCCACACTTGCCACACTCGCCACACACTAAACGACGAGCAAAAAAGAAAAACGACGAAGCATGTGTGGTGTGGCGTCACCCGCTAAAGTCGAACCAAACACTCGCCTTTGGGTCCGCGGTCATGCCTAATCTTACGAAAGGCGAAGTTGGGGCGTGATCCCGACACCCCTTAAGCTCTCAGCCATGCGCATGACACGTGAAGTGGAATCCACGTGAAGCAAGGCAGGCCACCGATAGCATGCGAGAAGAAGGTTGAGAGGTGGAAAAGGATCTCCAAGCGTAAGAAGATGTGCTTTTTCTTGCGACATTTTCTTCGCCTCCTCCCCATCCTTTTATAATCTCCGCAGAGGTCTTTGTGTTTGTACCTAGGAAGAATCGAAAAAAGGTATAAGACAAAGAAAATAATTGAGCAATGTTGTACAAGCTAGTAGATAGCATGAGTCACACGATATGCAAGACAAAACAAAACCTTTTATAGCCATTCAAAAAAACCCTTCAAAAAAAGGAAGGATAATGCACTTTACTAGATTTCGGTGCTTACCCAACAAGATGTGCTTCGCCGACGGACCCCGTGATCCGCAACCACCAAAAAAAAAGAAAAGAAGATGTGCTTCCGCGACGGACCCCGTGACCGCAACCACCAAAAAAGGAAAAACTTTTGTATTAGCCGCCTAAAAACCACATGAAAAACCACATCTAGCTGCATGGATGTGATAAAGAGCACCACCCCCCGGGATGGAGAAGAAGGCGAGCAGAGGCACCCCTCGTGGTCGGACAAACTCTGTACTACTCAGTTTGGTTGAGATGAATTTGGAAAGTCGACGGAGAAGAGGTGATAAGAGTACTAGTAGGTGTAGTATGGGAGAAGGAACAAGGAAGAGACGACGAGAAACGAGAGAAAACTGCCCATAGTAGCACTATAAAGGAATCCGAGGTGGCAAATCGTAGAGTGTTCGATGCAACTACTAAAGGAATCCGAGGTGGCAAATCGAGAGTGTTCGATGCGCACACCATGGTCCCACGGTTAATGTAAAAGGGCTTAATCAGAACTTGTGTGCTATTTTGAAATTTCAAACATTATTTGGAGTAATAGGACTAGGGAGAATTAGGAATTGGCCCCTCGAAAAAGTTTGTCCTACTCTATCCCAACCGCCATCGTGTGGGCCTTGTTAATTTTATCTAAATACATTTGAAGTCTTGTTTTGAAGAATTAATTGAAACAAATTTATTGTAATCTGAATTTAATTTAGATTTTTGGTTTGTCGGCTAAAAACATTTTTTAGGTATTTTAAATTGTGGGGCCCTCAACGTGCTCGAACCATATTTGTTGTTGTTGTTTAAATTGTGGGGCCGGCGGGCCGGCCATGCTCTCTCGTCTATAATTCGACGCCGCGACAAGGAACCGTAAGCGTTCACGTGCCACGCCGGCGGGCTTATCCAAAGACGAAGTCCAGAGAATCGTAATCATGATGATGTTGACATGCTCGAACACGATTAATACAGTAGGTGTCTTACATCGGGGGTCACGACGGAGTCATTTCACATGCCCGCTCGATCGATCGAGAGAGAGAGAAGGAGGTGAGTGTTCGATGCCAAATTTGTTTCAACACAAGGCCAAAATTTGCCTCTTTTACGGAACAAATCAATTTCGAATTCGTTTGTTGAGCCATAATACACAAACTAGCAATACAAGGGTTCGATGCGCATTCTTGAGAGCCGAGCATTGCAAATTTTAACAATTTTTTTGATGATATAACAACATTACGGAGAACAAAGTTGTTTTGCTAACGCCCGATTTTGGCTGATTTAATAGTATTCCGTGAGACACAACAAGCTGAAACAAGATAAAGCAAGAGCAATCGAACATTGTCAAAAAGAGGAAGCAAGACCTAAGCTACGAAGGCACAGTGGCGTGCAAGAGAGCGAGGAGGGGAGCCCCAAAATCGAGCTTCTCCAGGCTCCTAGCGACATGGCCCAATGTTGAGAGGGAGGGAGAGAGAAAAGTGGCTCCTAGCTACGCTGGGGTGGAGGGAGCTGGAGCCAAAGCTTCTTTTGCCAAACTTGTTGAGCCGAGTCGGCGCGACTGAAAAATGCTTGACTTCGGCGAGGAGAGGGAGTGGCCCCGCCGGCGACCTCCAAAGACCCATACTTTTATAATCTCCGCGTAGGTCTTTGTGGTTGTACAAGCTTATAGCATGAATCACACAAATATACAAGACAAAAAACAAAACCTTTTTAGAGCCACAAAAAAACTTCAAAAAAAGAAGTGCATTTCGTGAGATCTCGCCAGTTGTTTACCCAAGAAGATGTGCTTCTTTTGCAACATTTTTTTCGGCCTCCTTCCCAACCCAACACTAGCTAAAACACGAGATCGAGAGCGGTCGGGACTTGTGAGACCACATGAAGTCGAGATCTGAACGGCGGGACTAGATCCAGATCCGCAACCACCAAAAAAAAAAAAACTTCTGTATTTGCCGTTTCAAAAACCACATGAAAAACCATATCTAGGATGTGGAGCACCACCGCCCAGGGATGGAGGATGAAGGCTTAAGGCGCAGGACCCACTCGTGTCGGACCGCCTGTACTTTCAGGTTTGGTTGAGATGAGTTTGGAAAGTCGACGGAGAAGAGGTGAGAAGAGTACTAACTACTAGTACAAAGAGGTGTAGTATGGGAGAAGGAAGAGAAGAGATCATGTAGAGAAAAGCGCCCATAGCACTATAAGGAATCCGAGGTGGCAATCGTAGAGTGTTCGATGCGCATACACCATGGTCCCACGGTTAATGTAAAAAGGGCTTAATCAGAATTTGTGTGCTATTTTGAAATTTCAAACATTGTTTGGAGTAATAGGAAGGACTATGGGAGAATTAGGAATTTGGCCCCGAAATAAGTTTGTCTTAGGAATGGAACCATTTTTTTTTTTTTGAATTTGGGAATCTGGCCCCAAAACAAAAATTTGTTAGGAATCAGGCCTTTCGTCACTTTTGGAAAATATGCATGGTTACGACTAACAAAACATCCAACTTTTCATCATGCATGTGATCGATAGATCGATCAATCCCAATTTAAAACTTGCTTATAGTGCCCACACAACACCACGTAAGAAACTTTCACACTCCTTGCGGATCCTACACTCCTCGGCCGCAGAACATCCTCCACGCCTCAAAATGAATCTCGCCCATCCGTGAATGGCGGCGCACCATTTAAGCCCTCGCCCGATGCTCGCGTCATGGCGAGGCACCGGTGGTGCCGGAGGACGGTATTCTCTACTCCAATTTGGCGGTATATGTGCCGATTATCAAGTCGCTCCTCAAGAAATCCCATGCATGTCACCGGGGCCGCTCGGCCCGAGTTCCGGGTTCTGCGGTTGGCTGTATGACGTCCGGCCAGCCATCGTAGGGTGGTGGCTTTTCGATCTCACGCAACACCCGCCACGCATAGTCGCCGCTCGCGGCGATCGGTGTTGGCCCCTATAGAGCACAAGAGCAAGAACATACTTGGCGGTTTCATGCCCTCGACACGGCTAGCGGCTGCAGTTTTCTCGAAGCGACGGCGTGGACGGTGCAGGCAGACTCTTTCGACGAAGACGGCATACATGCCGGCTTTGAAGCACGCCTCCCGGGTTGCCGACGGCGGCGAAGCTTGGTGATAAGATTCTCGCGATACTTGAGCGAGTAGTACAGCTACTCAGCCCCCCACTGCCGGCATGCAGCACCCGGTCCGGCCGGGATGCTCAGCCCCACCGGGGTCGCCGCGACGCCGCTTTCATCCGCGGAACAGGTGGCCCGCAGGTGTGGAGGTCCTCCATGGGATTCGGGCCGAGACCTTGGCGACACCAATCGCAATCTCTACAAGCATGTCACGCGGAAGGTTTTCCATGGCGCTGGGCGGCGCTGGCCGAGCTTTTTGGTGGGCGCAGCATGGCCTAGCTACATTTTGTGCGGCGAAGAGTTGGTCGGCCAGCAATAATGCGGTGCGAAGACTGGTGCGGGGCGTTATGGGCGGGCCGCCGGTGCAGTCCGGCGGAGGTGTCGAAAGCAAATGGGCGCATTTAACTATCCCGGCGCTTGGCGTCAGAAGATAAATGTTTTCAAATCGTTACATGTTTTCCCATGACAAGATGATCTCAAATCAAAATGTTGTAAGCTATAAAGTTTCATGGATATTTGAGAACTACAATCATTATGTTGGTGGTTTGTCTATCCGACGTCACTTAAAAAAATTTAAATTTCAATTTCCAATTTTTTGAAATTGAGACCTATATATATATAGTTTATCTTTACAAGATAATGTGAAACCAAAAGTTTTCAACTAGAGAGTTTCACAACTTAGCAAGACCTACAATTCTTATTTTGGTTGTTTCCCCATCCGCGACATAGTGCTAGTGACATTGTTCACGAATCTTAGAAATTTGTCTTCTACTTTCATAAACTCTATGACACATGTGTAAATCTTGTGGGCGATATTACGCGACATCATCATATGAATAAATGACCTACATAAAAGATGTACATCTTAAGAAGTTATACAAGTTTTGACCATAGATTAAAAAAGAAAAATTAGGGTTCTTGTTGGAAGCTCAGTGGCGGGGAGGTGAACAAAAGTTGGCCCTTCCCCATCCGACATAGTAGTGCTAGTGACATTGTTCACAAATCTTAGAAATCTCTCTCATAGTTTCATCAACTATATATGAGATATGTGTAAATCTTGTGAACAATGTTACCGCGATATCGTCGGATGAAGAAATGGCCAATATAAAAGGGTGTACTACATCTTTAGACCGATCGCACTTCGGGAGCCGGTAAACCCCCCTGTACACACACCACGCCGGATTTTCTGAGACAAAAATAGGGTCGCACCAAAGATGCGCTAGACTACTACGTAAAATGATTAACCGCGGGCGGGCATTTTGATTTTCCCGTGGCGGGCATTAGGTCCGCCACGGAGCTAGGGTCACGGTTAATCGTTCGATTAACCGCGGGCGGACCCCATGCCCGCCATGGAAAATCCATTAACCGTGGCGGCGTTTAACAAAAACCGCCACGGGGCATCGATTAACCATGGCGGGTTTTGTTATAAGCCCGCCACGGTTAATTAATTCAGGATTAATAAAAAAATAATTCAAAAATATTATAAAATTATAAATTATGATTTAAGCCACATATTAAATAATAAAATAAGAGAATATTCACATAAATCTTAAACATGCATCACAATTTAACATTCAACTAAGATGGACATTCTATTAAGCACTTAGAGTTTAAAAGTGTGATCACCACACATCGAATTTACAAAAAACTCGATCCAACGATCGATTGATCAATCACGTTTAGCTAGGTTACAACTCCGGGCCATCCCACATATAGTCCTTCATGTCTAGCTTATTTCTCCGGTCCGTAGTTCCCATAAGTCGGGATTTGTAGCAAGGTCATTTGTTAGGGTTGAAGAAATGGCCGTTAGGTAGCACAACGCCCTCAACGACGCCCCCTACGGATGGCGCCAACCAGTTTCTTGAACTTCATGTCGCCCAAGCCTTTCGTCCAAAAATCTTGCGAGGTTTTTTCGTCACCGCGCCACGTAGTACGGTACACGCCATTGCGGGATATGAACTTACGGGCATAGAAACCACACAAGGTTGTTGCCGAAAGGTCGCTTACCGCGACCGCATACACGATATATGTACCAGAAAATGGTTAGAATATTATGAGACCATTCAATATGGACGAGCAAACGAGAGTAATCTTTGCATATATACCTCGTAATCTCGCCTGATCTTCATTTGGTCCTTATGTTTTTCTTTTTGCGTATGCCGGGCCTCCGATTGATTGACTTGGGGTTGGCCAAGTAATCCTTTGTAAGCCACATGCGAAATCCCACGGTGTCATGACTTACGAAGTTTGTGGTATGAAATAGTATACAAGTGTTGTGACTCATGTTGCATGGCCTCTTCAAAAATGTCGTAGAGGCCTTTTGGCGTATCATACAACGCGAGTCGGCCCTAAGGGCCGCTCCATCCCGAGGGAAGATTAGCCAAGTAATCTAGTGGCCAATGTGTTTGTTGTTTCTACACCGCCATGCTACACCATTTTATTTGATTAGAGATAGATTCCAAGTGTTCAAAAAAATAAAAAGTATTGCTTTTGACTTACTTGATATGTTGGGCGCAATGAGACAACCGGCCTCGTTTTGATCTTCTTCATGCACTTGGATGTAGTCGCCATCTCTCTAACTCTTGCTTGGCATAATGTTTCATAGTGTTTAAATTGTTCGGCCTTGCCCAGCTTCTTGAGCTCTGGGTTCCTCCGCTCTCCATCCGTAAATGAGAAAAATACGCCACGCCTATATACGCCGGACATAGAAACACAACCGGGCCGATCCATCGTTCGGGCTACCAATGCTTGCATCCTCGCAAGCACATGTGGTCACGTCATTATAGAATCGGAGAGCTAAAATTAGTCGGGTATGAAAGCACGTAATGATCGGTAAACAAACTCACGCAGCATAGAGGGTGACAACGGATTGGTCGAGGTCCCGGGCGCCGTAGCAACCGCCACATTTCGCCGAAGCCTATTGGCAAAGTGAAATGTCGAAGTCCAAGTGAAAGAGCTCTTTAGGAACCCCGAAATGGAACTCCTTGACCCCCGATCAACCGCATGCATATATAATAGGTGGAACCCGCGAGTGTCCCACTCCTCTTCCTCGATCAAGCGGCCCTTGGGCACCATGAACTTGCCATGCTCAAAGTAGTGCAGGCAGTCCTCGGCCGACCCATTGTCCCCGTAGATGGGGTATATAAGTCCTATCTGTATGAGATGTACGTTAGCATTTTCTAGCTAATATGTCCGGCTAAGTTTGGTTGAGATTATCACGCATATATTACCTAGTAATCGCCGGTCTTCACGGCCCCCGGGTTCGCTTTTTAGCCAATCGGAGGTCCTTTTCCTTCTCCGCTAGCTCCTTCCCGGCCTCATCATCTAAGTATTTGTTGGTGGGGCCAAGAACTTCCTCATCTTCTTTTGATAGCTTCTTCTTCCTCGGCGCTTGGGGGAACATTCGACCTCATCCTCCTTTTTGGCTTCCGAGGCGGTGTTGAGAATCCTATGCATGTGGAATTGAACTAAATTAGCCACCAATTAATGCCTAGTACAAGTTAATTAGCCATACTTTTTTTGCTATACTGTCACATTTTCTGAAACCTCCTCGACCATTGGGCTCTTGAACGGCGTGGGAGGGGCGGCGAGCAACCTTCTTAGGAGAAGGTGTCCTCTTACTGGCCGTGAGGTGGTGTCTTGCCCGTCTTCTTCTTCTTCGGTTCTTAGGAGGTGGGTTCGAACGAGGACTTCCACCACCTCGGCCACCATCTTTCTCCTTTCGGTGGGTTGGGGACGAGGACTTCCGGCACCTCGGCCACCATCGTCGTCGTTATCATCATCGTCATCGCCACCGCCACCCGGGGAGAAGGAGGAGAACTGCGGCCGCTACCATCGGAGGTGGTGTCGTCGGTTTCACCGGGGCAATGTCTTCCTTGTTCCATAGGTACTCCCTCTCCTCCGAAGGTCCTTGAGTACTGTTTCTCCTTTGTTCGGGATATCGATCTCCTCATCACCCGGGCCTGGTTCTATGGATGTCAGATAAGCGAAGGCATGAGTCGGTGGGACCGGCTCGTTATTGTACAACATATTTTTCCGTGGTGCGTGCGACACCCACGGCGTGGCCACCTCCTTCTTCTTCCCCTTCACGCTTAGCGGGTATATAGAGTTTGCCCACCGCGGGTTCGACGAGATCGTCAATTGGGTTCTTCCCGGCGACATCACTTTCACTCACACCTTGGCTTCCTTGGATGTTGCAAAGACCTCTTGTCGTTAATACCTCTTCTATTTTCTTCTCGACTATGTCCTTTATGGCTTGCTCATAGCCTTGCATCTTAAGGTTTTCCTTGTACCTACGCCTCGTGTGGTAGTCGGCGCGTCGGATGCCCAAGAATCCACGGTCTTCTAGCTATACCTCGAGCCCTACCCCGAACTCGACCCGCGGTGCTTGGGTCTTCCGATTGCCTCGGTCAGCTCGTCGTGCTCCCTCCTAGGTTGGAACTCCCAGCGGCGCCTTGGCCTCTTTGACAAGCATCACCTTCTTCTCCACCTCGTCGACCTTTGGGTCATTGTATTTGGATGTCTTTGTCGGTCTTACGCTTCTTGGGTGGCGGGCATAGAAGAAGTCACGTGTCCTCTCGGGAAGGTCTACCAACGGATTACGTATCCCTTTCTCGAGCCGTCCTCACTTTCTTTCCGCCGCCATTTTCCCTTATGACCAAAATATCCTACCATGCCGATGTTGTGCACGAGGTCGTTCTTCTTTTGCGAGTTCTTTTCCCATTTTCGACTTGGCCTCATACTCTTCGTTAGTCGTAAGGTTGGCGAACTCATCCCGAGACGGGTTGCTTTAAGAAGTTGTAGGCTTGAAGTGGTGACTTGCCCTTACGCACATAGTGTGTGTAGAGATTGTTCCTTGAGGGTGCGAAGCGCTTTGCTTGCAATGGTCCACACATACTTACGGCATTTCTTTTTTTTGTCAAAGCACGCCTCGGCCACTGGATAATGGAACAAGACTTTCACGCCTTTCCACACCTTCTTCTTGGCGCCTCCGGGACATTCCTCCGGTCTAGGTAAGTGATGGGCATAGTTTCCTTGGCTATAACGGAGATCACGGTTGCTATAGATATTTCCGATAGTTTCGGCTCCACGGGATCTCCATTCGGCCTATCCTCAATATATTACGCACCACCTCATCTTTTACGGTGCCTCCGTCTGGCCTCTTTTCAAGCGACTTCTTGGACTTCTTGGAGGTGGTGGTCATTTGAAGTCTTTGGGGTCGGACGATTCTGCCCCTCGACCGAGCTCTCTCTTCACCAAACTCTAGGCGAGAGGCACCAATGGTAGCGTCATCCGACAACAACTAAAATTAGTCGTGTACTTACATGAGGCACCGCGATGTTGTGTTTGTCGTATACTTACGTTTTTTGGTTCAGGCTGCCCACTCGAGAACCCTATGTGTTGGGCTCCTCGGGTGTGATCCGGATCAATTTTGTCCTCCGTAGGGCGTTTCTTCCGTGGCCTCTACGGTGTCAACTCTTCGGCTCACATATCCTTTGTCGGAGGAAGAATGGGGACGTGGAGGCCACATCCTCCTCGCTCGCCACCGGTTACGATCTTTGCGCCGGTTGGTTTGGATGCCATTGGATTCTGCGGGAACACCTGAGCATTTTACATATATAGAGTAGTTACCAAAAAAAAAAAAAAAAAACTAAAAATACACAAAATGTCTACTAATAAGTATGGCAATGGAAATGGCATACTTATTAGTATGTAATAGAAACCATCATAGAGTCATCTCAAATTATATTTATTGTATTCCTCTCATGATTACATATATAGTTTTTCTATTTTACATAGAGTAGTTACAAAAAAAGAACCAAAAAATTTACAAAAAATAGATAAAATAGGTACATATTTTCCTTTTTACATAGTACATACAAAAAATACAAAAAATAAACAAAACATCTGTAAAAATAAAAAAAATGTGTAAAAATGTGTATTTGGCGAAACCGGAAGTACCCAACTATCCTTATCACATCGCGTCTAAACTGGTTGCTTGTATATGTTATACAAAGCGGAGTCTCATTTAGCCGCTCACAAGTATGGGGACATTTCATCATAAGCCGCATTTGCCTCGGCATAAAAATATTCACATCATCGCATATGCCACTACCTCGGCACTAAAATTGAGCGAAAAACGAAAAAAAAAACCCACGGAAGTTCAAGCGAGTAGTAGACAAAATAGAGTCTAAGGTTGGGGAGTCAAAAAGAGGTAGATAGAGAACCACCATATATATGTGACCCGCCGTGGAATGGGCTAAGTCCTCCGTGGTAGTTCATTTCTCACCCGAAGGGCTGCAAAAATTTTCCCGGCGGCCAAGCGCCATAGAACACAAGCTTGCCTTCAAGCAAAATTCATCTCAATTTGGACAAAAATCATCTCAATTTGGACAAGATCAAAAATCATCTCAATTTGGACAAAAATCATCTCAATTTGGACATAATTCATCTCAATTTGAACAAAATTCATGGACAATAATATGAAGCATCATAGGCAAGTGGCATATAGTGCTTTCGGCTAAAAAAAATTTCCCATGAATTTCGATGACGACATCCGCAAATGAAAATTTCCATCACAAACATATCACAAGCGGCGAAAATTTCCATCACGGCATCATAGCTTCACGAGGCGGGGGATGCGGCGAGATTTCTCTCACGGTGGGCACATAGCACTGTGAGAAGCCGAGGATTTCTCACCGGTCGAGCACCACGGCCACGAGAGGGAGCGGGGCCGGGGTCGGCCGGCGGGGAGAGAGGGGAGGAGGACCGAGGGCGGAGTCGGTGCCGGCGGTGGCGAGGTGCCAGCGCGTTGGTGGCGGAGGTGCCACCGGCGGCGGTGGAGGGCGGAAGCGCTTCAGCGGGAGGCCTTGTAGGGCGGGGCCGCGCGAGCGATGGCGGGCCGAGCGGAGCGCCCGTCGTCAGCGGCGGCTAGGGTTTTCTGCCGGCCCGTCGGAAGTGGAGGCGAAGTGCGGACGGGAAGCGCGAGCGAGGCGCGCGAGCGTAGCGCGGAGCAGGCGGGAAGAGGCTTCGGCAGCCCAGCGGAGGCGCCCGGCGTCAGCGGCGGCTAGGTTTTCGCCCGTCGGGGCGTCGAAACGAGGTAAGCGCGGGCGGGAAGGCGTGGGCGGGGAGGCGCTGGACGGGGAGGGCGCGCGGAGCGGCGGCGGCGGACGGGAGGCGCTTCTTCGGCGGCGGCGGCGGTCGTCGGAAAAAATCGGCGGCCGCCGGGGAGACAAATGAGCGGCGGAAGGACTTAGCCGGTCCGCGGGGCGGGGGGTGGCTCATATATACCCGTCTATTTTGCGTGGAATGCCCGCCCGCGGTTGTCGATTAGGTTAATCGATTAACGTGGGTGGCATTGTAAAATGCCCGCCCGCGCAAAATAGATTCACAAATTGAATTTGTAAAATTCATAACAATTCAAATGTTCATTCAAAAATTCTGAAAATTTTTGTGTGGCCTCCTATGAGTATGTGTACCCATGAAAAATGTGAAACTTGAATTTTGGATAGTTCTTGCATGATTTAAAAATACAGATCTTTAATTGACAAGTCGGGGGCGTTTCGAGCAATGCGGCGATCTCAATATATTTTTAGTTCCATTACATAAATGTCATGACATACATATTTGGTTCCATTACATATTTGGTTCTATTACAAAAGGATCGACTTATTTTTGGTGGGGCTGCTGCCTTCTTCTTCTTCGGCCGTCAGGTGCGGCACGAGGGCTTTGTCTTGGTCTTGATGACATTCCCCACAGCGTGTCTCGACTTCCTTGATCTTGGTTGGATGATCGGTAAAGAGCGTAAACTTCTGCGTAGTTGTTGTATTCTTCAGGACTCTGCACTCCATTGGCTCCCACGATCCTTTGCTTTCCTCCACGACCGCATGTAGTTGCTTTTTGCCCTGCGATTTGGGGGGGGTAGTAGGCTACGGGCCGCCGCGACTTGCGAGTACCCACTCATCATCTCCGGTACTTTCGAGGCTGAGCGGTGGTTAAACCAACCGTCCACGTCAACCGCCGTTGGCTTGACCCCACCGCACGGAAAATGGGTATCTGTAGCTCTCGCCATAATCAAGTTCCCAAATCTCTTGGATTTGCCCATAGTATGTCTTGAGTTCCTTGGTGGCCATGTCAATACCCTCATACGGACGCCGCTGTTACGTGACGCGCTCTTGTTGTCCTTTTCTTTCATGTGGAACTGTATCCGTTGATGTCGTAACCTTGCCATGTGATGATTTGGCTAGATGGGCGTATGCAAGCATCGATTCTTGATATCCGCGTTTAGGGGTATCTCCTGTTCTCGATCCACGTTGTGAAATTCAAGCGGTGTTGTCCTCAGTACCCACCCCTCGTGCGCCGGCCACGCTTGCTGCGAATTTCCTCCGGATGCTTCTCGCCCCACGTTTCCATTGATACTAAGCGGTTGAGCAGCGGTCATGGGCTTCTTTGATTGTTTCTTGGTCTATATCGGTCCGTACTTTCCCCCCGCGCAGCCCATCCCCGCGGTTCTGCTTCGTGCGGGTGTTCGGGTAGGCCGATTGCATTTCCATCCCGGATGTATCTAGTGCGGCAGTTAACGACCTCTGTGTTGTGTATGCCTCGATCATAGAGCCCTCGGGTATGCACGGTTAAGGACGGATCTGTTAGAGAGGACATGAACCGCTCGATTCGTCCACATCTCGTGCGGTAGAGAGGCCCCGGTTCTTCTATCGATCGACCATGTGTATCATGAGGTGTGGCATAATATCGAAGAAAGGCGGTGGTAAGCACATCTCGGCGGCATATAGTCTCCGCGATGAACTCTTTTCGGTCGGGGAGGTCATTTTCGGCGATGACCTTCTACGTGATGCGATTAAAAAGTAGCACGGGCGTGTAATCGACCATCTTCACGAACTCGGGCCAATGCACCTAATCACAATTGGAAGGAACACCGTCGGCATGACATGGCGGTCATGGGCCTTGAAGTTTGGCAGTGTGAGGTCTTTCATCGATACAATGCTCTTCATGTTGGAGCGAAACCGGTCGGCACTTTGACATCCCCGAGCCATTTGCAAAAATCCCTCTTTTCATCACATTGATTCGTTTCTCGCGGCTGGAAGGTTGACTTTTCCGCTATTCCCGAGGGTGTTAAGTGAAGTTCGGCCCGATGCCCATGTTGGCAAGATCGGCGTGACTTGACACCGTCCTTCGCCTCTTAGTCTTGATGTCTAGGAAAATCCCGACCAAGCTCTCGAAGACATTCTTACGTAGATGCATGTTATCGATGGCATGAGGTGTATGGAGCATCTTCGGTATGGCGGTGCTTGAAGAAAATCGCCCCGCTTCTTGAATGGGACTTTGGGCCGGTGGCGGATTGGGTTACTCGTACATACCTTACGCTTCTTCTTCTTCTTCTTCTTCCACTTTGCCTTTTTGTTCCGCTTCCGCTTCTTCTTTGCCTTTGGCTCACCCGGCTTTCTTCTTCTTTCCAAACTCGTGGGTTTATGTTCTTCACCATTTCAAACACCTTTGGCCCGTACTTTACCCTTTTCGGCTCCTCCGTTTCACCGCGGCTCGCCGTCAAAGTACTCATCCATCGAAGTTTCCGGTACTGTGTTCTTTGCGAGGAGGAATTTACGATGCTTCATGTACACCGTCTTTTGGGATCCGCTAAGGTAAGTGGAGCGGTATTCTCAATGCAAATCGTGCAAAAGTTGTCTTCCCCTTAATCTTCCCCGACAATGAAAAGAGAGCGGGGTAATCGATGGTGGCCATTATCATGGCCTTTAGAGTGAACTTCTTCTTCTCGGACGCATCCATAATCTTGACCCCTTTCCGCAGTTCCGCCAATTCCTCCATTCTTGGCTCAATGAGAACATCTATATCATTTGCGGGCTGCTTTTGGTCCGTAAATGAGCATGGCCAGCGAGAAGATATTTGCGCTTGGACACTCGTAGGGAGGCGGGTTGTATATGGTCGTGGTGATCGGCGGGTGCTGTGCGAACTACTGAGGTCTCGAGCGGTTCATCCCGTCGATTACTCAATGCGAACCTTACGTTCTGGGCTCGTCCACGAACTCCGGAACATGTCATTGATGCGTTTCCACGTTTTGGCATCCGAGGGGTGTCGCGACTTGCCATCGCCCTATGCGTGCGTTCGATGCATGCGGGACATCAGCTTGGCATCCTCCGGATTCCCAAAAATTGCGCCTTGAGCGTCGAGCACGGGTAGGTACCACACCCGATAGAGGCGGGGGATCTTCCTTCGGGTGTAACCCTCTTCTTCCTCGTCCTCGGGGAGGTGGCACCGCTTCTTCTTGCCGGCCGTCTTACGCTTCTTGGGCCCTCTCGGCGGTCCCTCCTCATTGGTGGCACGACACCTAGCATTCCTCTTGTAACGACTATCGCGCAACGTGGGACGGTTACGCAATGGTTTGGGCATGCATGAAACTTCCTAAGCTTCATCGCCACGGGGCGAATCGGCTTCTTCGCCCGGTAGGTATTGGCGGGCACCTTATTCCCCCTCGGGTAAAAACGGTGTCACCGAGGACCCGTAACAGGTCATTGAAGCTCGTGTCGACCACCGTGGCGAGCCTTCGGCATCAACATCGTTAGGTTAAAACGTAGCACCGTGCAATGCTTCGGACATTTTGCGGTCGTCTTTGTAGATAGGGTCAATTGCCGCTTTGCTTCATCTGCCTAAAATTCTCGAGCCATCTTGGATTGCCAAACAACACGTCATCTTCATCTTTGAGGTTGGCAATATCCTCGAAAAGATCAGCATCCTCGGGTGACATGTCATCAACTCCGATTTGTTCACCATCATCTCCACCCGCATTGTCTTACGGCATGTCTTCAAGAAGTTCATCTACGGTGATGTAATCACGATTATCAACTTGTTCTCGCCCCGTCCCACCACCGTTGTTTCCATCATTGCGGTCGGCGGGGTCCTCCGGATGAACCGCCGGCGCCACTCGGTTCTTTTTCACCATGATACGTCCACGGTGTACCTCGGCTCCCGATGAAACCATACCACAACAAGTGCTCCACGGCGTCGTCATCCTTGTGTAAAAACATATGCTTGCACCGATAGCACGGGCACACCATTACTTCCGAACCCCCGACCGATTCGATGCTTCGCATGACGGGCATAAACTTCTTTTCGCACATCATCAACGAAATCCAAACTCATCCTCGGCCTGTACATCCAATCCCTATTCGGCGCCATGACGGCCCTGCTCAAATTAATTAAACCAAAGCAAAGAGAGCGTCGATGATTAGAGATCGAAGTATCGATGATTAGAGATGGTAAACTAAAGTGCAAAAGAGGAATACGAGAGAGAGAGGGGAGAGGGAGTAGAGAGAGGGGAGAGGAGAGAGGGGAGAGGAGCTAAGCTTGAGAGGGAGAGAGAGGGGGGGAGAAAGAGGGAGAGAGAGGGAGAGGGAGAGAGAGGGGGAGAGGGAGAGAGAGAAGGAGAGGAGAGAGGGGAGAGGAGCTAGCTTTGAGAGGGGAGAGAGAGAGAGAGGGATACTAGATCTCAAAAAGAAAGGGAGAGAGAGGGAGGGAGAGAGAGGGAGAGAGAGAGCACAAACCACATTCAACCATGCATAGGGGAGAGAGAGGGAGAGAGGGAGAGAAAGAGTGAGAGAGGGAGAGAAAAGAGGGGAGAAAGAGGAGAAATACCCCTAGCGGTGCCAAACTTCAATCAAACCAAGGGCAAAAACCTTTCCCCGAAATGGTGTTTTCTAGAGTTTTGAAGCTCGAACTCTAGAAAATGGCGAAAATCCCGTGGGGAAGAAGAAGGTTGGGGCTGTATTTATAGCCTAGACTTTTTCCGTGGCGGGCATTTTAAAGAAAACCGCCACGGTTAATGGTGATTAACCATGGCGGCCATTGTAATAAAACCGCCCGCGGTTGTCGATTAACCGTGGGCGGGCTTTGTAAAATAACCGCCACGGTTAATCCGCATTAACCGCGGGCGGTTTTGTTACAATGCCCGCCACGGTTAATCGACAACCGTGGCGGTCTCGCCCTGGCGGGGGCTGTAGGGCCAACTATTTTCCGTGGCGGTTTTCAAAATGCCCGCCACGGAAAAATAAAAAATAAACACCATGCAAGTTCAATTCGTAGTAGTGCTATTGGCTAGGTGGCACACGGGAAGCGGGGAACCCCGCCATATTTGGTGCTGCCGGTCGCGTACTATAGCGAAGGTCTTTCGCGTCGTCGAGAGAGAGGTGGGAGGGAAGAGCATGCACCCGTGGGGCCCTACCATTTATCTAACTTAAAATATGCTATAACTTGCAAATGAAAAATCCAAATTAAAATCCGATTACCTTTGTTAAATTCGTTTAAATAAATCCTTCAAAACAAAATCTCACAAGGATATATTTGGATAAAATTATAAGTGGGTCCCACTAATGGTAATTGGTATAGAGTAGAGATGTAAAGAAGAGATGAGTGCGGGAGGAAGTCTTTGTAAAAAGGAGGGAATCTTGATGACTAGGATGCATAGAGGAAGTAAATAGAGAAACATGAGTGCGGATAGCCTTAGAAGTTATACAACTTTTACGTGCTTGACTTCTTTTTTTGAAATCATTGGATGAACCAAAAATGTTATGCGAAGTTGTAATTTTGAAATTCAAATTTCAAATGTTCTCAATAAAACATGACAAAAGTAATAGCGGTAAGAATACAATATCTTGATATATACAAACATTATTCTTTAAAAAATAGAAAGAAAAAGTATCACATTTGGAGTTACTATGAGGGAGAAAGACTAGTTACAAGTTTTGGCCCGCATTAAAAAGAAAAATCGAGTTCTTGAGTCCGAAGGCCTCGCAAGCATGTCTCCATATGCGATCCGCGCTCAACGATCCGTTTTCGGTTGGGCGAGCGGCGATATCTTGGGTGAGTTAAACCCGGTGCAGTCTGCGGGGCTGCGATATGCGAGAAGGCGTGGGATTTTAAAGGCGTGTTTGGTGCCCTGGATATGCCCCGGCCGGGGGCCCCGTCGTGTAGTGTCCCGGTGTTTGGTTACTGCTCTCGTCCCCCGAGCCGGGCTCCCCTTTTCGTGCAAAAAGTGCTCCACGGCCGGGCTCGAGAGGAACGGCCAAATCGGCGTTCCTCCCGGCCAAGCTTCGCTCCGTGCTCCCAGACGTCTTGTAGCGCTCGGCATTTCGGCCGCTGGAGATGACAACTCTCTAGGGTTTCCTCCTCCCTTCGCGCCAATCTCGCCTATATATCCCCCTCGCTCCCTCCTCTGCTCTTTCCCGCCGCTCGAAGTTCTTCGCCACACGGTCGGTTTTTCTCTCCCCTCTCGATTTGTTCTTTCTTTGTGAATCGTGGATCGAGGCCTCTCTCTCTCTCTCTCTCTTGTGTTGTAGCGGTGGATCGAGCCCTCTCCTCTCTCGGGTTTTTTTTCCTCTCTCCTTGTTCTTGAAACCCTAGCCTGGGATTACATATGCCTTATTACCTATGATGTTTTTTTCATAAAATCGAGCACATGCCCTATATGCTGTGATGTTTTCCTATACTTTAAGCACATGCCTTAGGGCTGTGATCATTGTTCCTATAATCTGAGCACATGACCTAGCCAATGATGTTTCTACATGAACTCACGAGCACACATAAGCCATCTTTGTGTTATGTTTCCTACAATTTGTTTCTTTTGCAAAGCAATGGCATGGTATGTGGTTCATCATGGCGAGGGAACACAGGGGTGTACTCAACCCGGAAAGAAGCACATGAGCAAGTATATAGGTTCCAAGGAAATTGCTACAGGAAATATAACACAAAAGTGGAGGCCGAGCAAGCTTTTGCAGCTTTTCATGGACAGCGGTGGATCCACCCCTTCTACTACCACTTGTTAATCCACCTATAAACCAACTTTGTTGGAGATTAGTGGCTTTGTTTACTAGTGCTCGTAGTAGTCCTAATTATTGTTGTAGTCATAGGGTTTTTAGTTTGGAAGCTATGGTAAAAAGACTAGTTACTTTTATTGTGATCGGCTTGTAGCTTGTGACAATTTGAATGTGATGCAACTAGCATGTATGCGCAGCAACCAAACAACAACCATGCATGCACAAATTTAAATCTCACGCAAATGCGGTACCAAACAACAGACTCTAGCTAGCTTTGGTTGGGTTCATGCGGGAGCAACCAAACGAGAGGGGCCTGTTGCATGCATTTGGCGGCCAAATTAATTAACTGGCGCCGAGCCATGCGAGCGGCCGGGATGCCACGCAGCAACCAAACACGCCCTTAATGATCGGGCGGCGGTGCACTCGGCGCAATGGCGACATGACGCGTTGCGGTGAAAAAATTGGGGCGGCGCCTTTTCCTCTGAGACTCATCTATACTTACACAAAGCGGCGTCTATACACACCCTTGCATGTGAATCCTTTGCGTATCCTACACACCTATTTGTAGAATGGGGGCCCACGTGCGCCACCGTCGTTCCGTCCATCTTTCTTTGCGGGCGGCGTAGTGTGATCCGCAATGACTTTACCGTCGTTAATTTGGGTGGTTCAGCCACCACCAAGAGTGCTTTTCTCTCACAAAAAGCCGGCCCGGCCGTGATAATTTTCTCACACAACAAATCAGCACCCGGCCGGTAGAGGCACCGACTAGGCCGGCGAGAACGAAGGACGGGCGCCCACTACTACAGACTCCTTGTTCCCAAAGACGGGTGCAGAATTTTTCCAAAGACTGTTCACTAATTCTTATTTTAATTTGGTTGTTTCCCCATCCGACATAGTGTTAGACATTGTTCACAAATCTTAGAGATGTCTCTCGTAGTTTCATATAAACTATATGTGGATGTGTAAATCTTGTGAACAATGTTACCGTGGCGTCGTCGGGTGAAGAAATGACCGGTGTAAAAGGGTGTACATCATAAGAAGTTGTACAACTTTTATATGTTCATGACTTCTTACGCTGAAATCATTAGATGCTCCAAAAAATATTGTTTGAAGTTGTAATTTTGAAATTCAAATTTCAAATGTTATTGATGAAACATGACAAATCTATATACCTACTATTAAAGCACGAAAATTTACGCCACTTTTTTTTTTTTCACCATCGTTTTCTTTCACCTCTCTTCCGTTTCTATGCCGGACTTTAAGAAAGTCCATGAAAATACCGAAAATAAGTGGGTCCAAGTATTTGATCCCCATGTGCCAAGGCGTGATAAAATAGGATTGTATTAGAGTCTGTTCGCAAGCAACTCATGGCGGTGATTTGACAATAGGTCGTGGACATTACAAGAATACAAGTATACATGATAAAGTGCCAAAATTTCTACCATCCGTTTTTTCACCCTTTTTTTTCGCGCCTATTTCTTTTTATGTCCCCTAGCAGCCTTACACGGATCTATTGTTACGTGTGAATCGATGCGATGATACAAGGGTATATATGATCCACCAAATCATTAAAACTTCGAGTCTAATAAGAGTAGTGCCTAGCCATCGCACCGAGTTTGATAAGCAGCATGCAAAAGTAGCCGTCATAAGATCGAAGAAGAGGCCACATGCACGCATACCCACATGCACGCATACATCTTTGTCGTCGGTGGAGAGACTTCCAACTTTCAAGAGTTTGTGATCTAATTCAGGGCATGGGCCTAATGTCAAGAAGAGAAAAAAATGGAGGGTTTCATGAGCAAAGATGCAAAGAAATATAAACAAATGATTGTAAAAGTTGATCAAGATTTATATAGACATGAGGATTTCCCAATACAAAGTGTTTTGTTAGCTTCTTGTCTTTTATCAAACAATGAACAAATTGACTACGACTTATAAAATCCATATAGAATCAAAACCAAATAAAAAAATGATAATTGAAATTTTGTTAAGTTCTTTTCAATCGTGAGTGTAATCATGTTTAAGGGCATGTAACACCCTTAGACAATCTACTCCAAAGCTAGATCGAAAGAGTATAGATTAAATATAAATCATTATCCTAAACAAATAAATTCTATATTTCAAATTTCATAAAAATAACATTGTTAGTTGTAAATATTTGATTTTGTTTCTCGTTTACAGCGCACGGGCATATTTGCTAGTAGTAATACAAGTAATAATAATACAATCGCCGATAGAGCATGAAAAAAAAAAATTAGAAAGAAAAACCATCAATTTTGGAGTTACTATGAGGGAGAAAAGACTAGTTACAAGTTTTGACCGAGAGATTAAAAAGGAAAATTAGAGTTTTTGAGACCTGTACACTACACTT